>CM074735.1:28462866-29062866 GCA_037367245.1 Phrynocephalus guinanensis | reverse complement strand
ATCAAATAATTATAGGTTGGAATAAGTAGTCCATTGGCCATAATAAAGCTATCTCACTCTTTCTCTCTCACTCACACACTCATGTCAACCCCTGCCCTGGGCAGTTAGATTAACCTCCAGCAATTCAATGCCCTGCCAATGGCCAATAACAAAACATTTTAATTCTCTGAAATCCTCCCTGAAACATAAAACAGGTGAGTTCTGAGGCATCCTCCCATTCCCAACAGAATAATAAATATGTTAAAACCCAAATCTCAGATTTTTAAAAAATATCATTTGTTATTCACATATGATTTATTTTACACTTCAGCCAAGTCAGAACAGATACAGTATATTAAAACTGTCACAAATTACCTGAACTAGTCTAATAGTAAATTCATCTGTAGATTCAACACAGCAACATCTCCCAGAGAAACCTTTTCTAGACATTTTTTTCTTAGAGAAGGACTTCCTACCTCTTCAGATAAAAAAAACAACTGTCCAATGGATACATAATATGTTCAATGGGCAATGGAATGGTGCTGATTATAGGAGGTAAGAGGAGAACTGGGAGCCAGTGTCATACACAGACTGGCAATCTCATTTGACATGTCTGCCCAGCCACAGTAACTCATGGAGAGGATGACACTAGTAAAATCATACTTAAGCATTTAACATACCTCAGAAACCTTGTAAGAATCGACATACACGGGAATCAGTGTGACAGCACATAGCACACAAGAGGAGAAATACTGTAGAAATCTGGCAATAGAAGAGGAGTAGGGGGGAAAGAGGGCAATCAACGATGCTACTTAAGAGAGAGTTCTCAACGTTTTGCATTTATATGCCACCTATCACTCAAACAAAGACCCCACGTCCCACAATCATAGAAATAAAACTTTTTTCTGAAAAGGTCACTAAGACGTTCACGGCCATTGGATCTATCATTTGCAGTTTGTGATGCATGCATCAACTCTGACCTGAAGCGCTCCATACATCCTTTAAAGCTGGACAATGCATATCTGCCTTCCTAGAAAAAAAACACGGCCCTGGTTAACACCCTCAGGAATTGATGATAATGCCAGCTTCCTCCTCTGCACAGTGCTGCACACATTGGCCATGCCCCTAACTGCTCTGTTATCCCTGAATTTAATGAAACCATAAATACATGCTGATGTGCGTTCAGGAACACTGAGTACAGTACATATGTCTGGATGGATGACTGTCCTGTACATAGTGATGGCAAATGTGGGGATAGAGGTAACTATGATCAGTATTATAGTGGCTGGTAAAGATGATCCCACACCTTCTCTCACCTTCTCTCACATTTTTGAGGGGTTGTATTAACCCCATTATTGTCACTCAGTTCTCTGCCCCAGTATATAGGCTTAGGCAGCACTGCTGTATCTGAAGTTTGGCCCATTTTGCTGTTGTGAGAGCTCAGAATTTTCAAACATGCCAAAAAAGGCAGCTAAGGGAGATTGGTCCAAGGAGCGCTGACATCACAATAGGCCTTGTGACCACTGACATCACAGTGGACCCAGGGTCTAAGAGGCACTGTCATTTCCAGCAGTTTAACCCAGTTTAACAACTGGAGATGTAAGATGAGCCGACTCCTCCAACAGACTGCATTGTTTTCTCTTATTTCAGGTAAGTGCACTAATCATGTGCAAGGATTGAGCAGGGATGGATGATAGAGAATGTCTATGAACTGTATTTTCCATGTATAAGACTATAAATTTTTACTAAAACTGATAGACTAAACATTTACGGTCGTCTTATACACGGAGGTAAGCCAATGAGATAACCACACAGTGAAGAAACTGTTATTTCGAGCTGGAAAATGGGGAATCGTCTTATACACTGGGGCGTCTTATATATAGACAGAAAAAATATGGTATATTGTTGGACAAAAGTTCCCATCATTCCTCAACTCTACAATTCTCATCACCCCTTGCCACTACAACTACTGTCATCATTCCCCCTCACCATCATCCCTCCTCACCATCACTTCCTGCCACAACGATAGGAGCGATAGACATTGTAGTCCAACATCATCTGGAGGACTACAAGTGGACCAACCTGGGTTAAAGTTTTCTCATATTTGGATTACTGCCTCCAAATCTCACCCAACCTTCTGGTAGCTTTTCTTCTGCCTGTACAGCTAACCAGCTCAGACAGCAGCATTGACAGAAAGGCAGACAAACACATTTACGTACAGACTTTTGGGACATTAGGAGAGAGAGGCACTCTGCACATAATCAGTCTACTATTTTTAGCTCCATGCCTGAAGATTACCAGCCCTCAGCATGAGGTGTCCTTTGCTTTAGTCCAGGGAGATCTCAATTTGGAAAGCCTCTGAGGCTTAATTGTTCTGCCATGTTTAGTTAAAATGGGATTGTTTTAAAAAAATTATGGAGGTCTGTTGTTGGTATAGATTTTTTTCAGTACTTAATGTTTTGGTAGTACATTCCTATAGCTGCTTTAACAAGAAAGACAATTTCTTACATTATAAAGAAAGCAAAATAAATAGAAGAAATTTAATGTGCAAGTATGAAAGTGGAGAGAGAGAAAGGAAGAGATGAGTATTTTTGCCCACACCAAATTTTATCTACTCTGTTTTATGTATGTGACTTTAAAAATGAGGGGGAAATCCTTCAAAGCAACTTAAGTTAAAGCCCTTTGTGGTTCATAATCAAAATTACGTAGACTGATCTTGACCAATTCTAACACAAGTGACTATTAATTCATATGGCAGTGTATATTCTGTTCCATATTACACCCTCTCCATCATACTCCAACCAAAGTCTTACCAGCTTGATCCAAGAAGCACGTTGAATTGAGGCAATCCAAGTTGACAACTGTTCAGAATTACAATTGCTCAGTGACAAAGAGGTAATTGCAAGCACAGCTGTTATTGTTGTTTTAATATTCTCTCTCTCTCTCTCTCTCTCTCTCTCTCTCTCTCTCTCTCTCTCTCTCTGTGTGTGTGTGTGTGTGTGTGTGTGTGTGTGTGTGTGTGTGTGCGCGTGTGTGTGTGTGTGTGTGTGTGTGTGTTTCGCGTGTGATTTGAGACTATGATTCTGCAGCCTGTGACAAACAAATAGAAAATGCACAGTTTTTACTTTTCTTACATAATTAACACTCATAGTCCTTTTATTAGTCATGGTCAGGTGGCCGAGAAAGAATTTCGAGAGGGAAAGAATGTGAAGAATAGGGCATTTCCTCATAATGGGATAGAGAATGCCCAGATCCAACCTGTAGGGGATCTCACTGCACAACCATCTCTGAGGCCTCTAAGATTTCACCCAAGCAATATTGCCCATACTTGCAAGCATACATTTGCAACTATTAGGGCTATAAACTTTTATTAAAGCCTAGGTTCTTAAGAGTTCAACTTGCCCTCCCCCAAGACATTATTTATTTCCATGCTCTTGTAGAATTATTAAACTGTATATAATAAAAAAAAAACCTTTCAATTTTGCATGATTTACACCTTTGGGGTGTCATGGCTAATGTCCTGATGACACATAATAATCACAAATACAGGGGGAAAAATCTAGCTTGCATACTTGGGGGGAGAATTTTACTTCTTTCATCACAAGCATATACATCACCTCCAACAGACAGAACCTGTGTTGTGAAAAGCAAGGCAGCATTAGAATTCCAAACAGATTCTTCATGAGACACTATATCGATTGGAAAATGCTTGTACTGATTGCGGCTCTGATTTCCTTGCTTTTAATGAATTTAATTTTGTTCCTTCAAATTAGGTACCTTAGCACTTTTTATTGCATAAAAGCAATCTTTGACAGCCGTAATTTTATATGGTGGTAACCATTAGAAGAGTGTCTTTCAAAGACAGTCTCTTTATTTAGAGTATTCATTTTTCCCCTGAATGATGGACTACATGTGTATTTTATATGAATCTATGGGTTCACATAGACTTTTTGTTTATTACTACTTATAACTTTAATGTAATGTTGTCTATTAATGCTGTAAGATGTCCCTCAATTCCTTGTTCTCAAATACTTGAACATGTCTTAATTGTACTGGACTGTATATTATCCCTCACTACTGTAAGCAGCCTTGGGTCCTTTTCCAAGGAGAAAGGTGGGGTAAAAATACTCTAAAATAAATAAATAAATAAAAAAATTTGTATCACCATCAGACAACCATGGCAATTTCTTCTTGTTTTCAAACTCTCCCCAGTAGAAGTGTAGCTGATTTAACCAAATGTTCCCTCTAATAGGAAACATGCTTTGGAAATATTTCTGTGAAGATTCTCAGTCATCCAAACAGCTTTATCTGGAAGTTGAGTCATGGCTACTGGACTTCTTTTTTGAGAGATAGAAACGTTTCACTGCTCATCCAAACAGCTTTATCTGGAAGTTGAGTCATGGCTACTGGACTTCTTTTTTGAGAGATAGAAACGTTTCACTGCTCATCCAAACAGCTTCATCGGTCTGATGAAGCTGTTTGGACGAGCAGTGAAACATTTCTATCTCTCAAAAAAGAAGTCCAGTAGCCACATGACTCAACTTCCAAATGCTTTGGAAATGCAGACTCATAGAGCTTGTGTGGTTTATTAAAAATCTTTTATAAGGGTAGGTTCTGCAACACAGCTGATTGTTCGAACAGGATAACTTTAAACAGGTAAAGGCTTATCTTCTTTCCTTCTTGATGGCCAATTTACAACACAAAAACCACCAAGAAACTGTTCACAAAACACTTGTTGGGTGATTACAGAGATATGCTTGCACTGATGTACTGATAAGCACTAATGTGATGTGGGGGCCCTGCACAAGCCATGGAAGAACAGAGTTGAACGGTTGGTGAATGATAGTGTAGCCATCACTTGTTTTCACTAAAATGGCTACCCAAAACATCAGTTCTCTTTTGTAGCTATTTTAGATTTTTTTAAGAAGAAATATAACCACGTGGACTTCATTGAAAACTGTTGAAAGAATCTCAGATATCAAAACTGTAACTCACTTTTTACCCCACTCCCCTTTTAAAAGAGCTTGTCAAGTGTGACATTCATCTTGAAAGAATGGCCTTGGCTTCAGGATCTCATGCTCCCGAGACAGCCAGCCTGGATTCCCTTAACCCTCTTATGGGCAGTGGGGCTACCTTTAAAGGCTGCTTTCACATGAGCATTAAAATCCACCACAAACTTTGATCCAGATCACCACCATCCCGGAGCGGTCACGTGATTGATGTCGCAGATCGGATATTCCCATGGTCGCGTTTTGAAATTCCACAACCGTTCTGATCCCACGACTGAGCACCGCAGCAAAGATACCACAACGGGGGGCGAAAAGGTTTTGGTGCGGATTTTCCGTGTTCCCATGGACTTGAGTAACGGTTTAAAATCCGCATCGGAACAACAACAAGGATTTTACCACCTCGAGACCAGGTATTTGTAAAATGCACTGGGTCACACTTAATGCGATGTGGTCGCACTTTTTTTTTTAAAAGTCCACTGCTCATGGGAAAACGATTTTATGCTCCACATCTGTGAGCACTTTGCAGTGGATTTTGGTGGTTGTGTGAAAGCAGCCAAAGATTTTTTTCCAAACTGTAGGAACCATATAAACGGGACTACAAAGAGCCACTTAAATAGTAAGACACATGAGCTCATGTGACACATATATTATGGTAGCTGCAGTGAATGCCAGTAAATGGATGGGTTCAAATTAAAATTTTATTATTGGTCTTGAAAGCTCAAATTTATTTAGTCAAGTCTCTGGAAGTACCCATTTTCACCCACACCAACCTGTCCATGGTGAGGCCTCGAGGCAGGAGGGTCTTCCTGTGTTCCCTTCTGTCCAAAGAATTTGGTTGGCTGGCATTAGCCAAAGGGCTTTCCCCCAGCTTTGGGACACTATTCCAGTTGATATCTGCCATGGTTGGTAGTTGCAGACTTTCAAAAAGGCTCAAAAGGCTGCTCTCTTTAGGCTGCTATATAATTAAGAAGGTTTTTTTTTAAAATAAAAAATGTCATTGCATATATGGTACTGCCTGGCTTTAACAGTTAGTTTTCATTTTTGCATGGTTTCTGATATTGTTTCTACAACTACTTAACTGGACTGAATCCAATGGTTAGTCCCAATCAGAAGAGCCCCAACTCACTGGCCCAAACTTTCTGTAGCGGAATCTGATGAAGCACCACTGGAAAACCATTCAGGACCATTAGAGGCAATCTGGCAGTGATTTTTATTAATTTTTGGAACACATTTTCAATACATTTTTCCATGACTACTACAAGGAGTCAAGAACCAGATTTATTTTCAGGAGATGTTTTATTTTTGGAAAACATACATTCATTCAGAAATGCCATTTTGTGAGGAATTCAGCACGATGGACAGATCAGCACCATCCTTTCTCCAGCTGATTGTAGCTATCAGTCCCAGTTAATAGGGCTGGGCAGGTGCCGTTACCCCAACACTTGGAGAGCTGAGGCCAAATGAAACAGGTATCAGTTGAGGAGCCTCCCGCAGTGGTTAAATGCCTGTTGAAAAAACAGATGGGTTCAATCCCCGTAGCCTCAAGGTTCACTCAGCCTAGATCTCAATGGGCTTTGCTTTGCTTTGATTAAATGGATCCAATACACCAAGAACTGAGCTGGCACTTGTCTGTGTACATCTGGATCAAATTTCTTGGTTATGCAGTAGTGGAAAAACCAGAAGAACTCAAATGGCTTTATGGAACACAAATACATCTACTCTACAAGGAGTCAAGAACCAGATTTAAGGATTAGAAATGCAGAACGGGAAGGGACCCTACAGATCAAGTCTGTTATGCCTTTAAGGGGTTCACCCCAGTCTGTTGAAAACAGATGTGCCCCTAGATCTCAATGGAATCCACCAAGAAATGAGCTGGCACTTGTCTATGTACATCTGGATCAAATTTCCAACTCAAAATGGAGGACACAATATTAGAAATGCAGAACGGGAAGGGACCCTACAGATCAATTCCAGGCCTTGTCCAGGAGGCACAGTAGGGAATCAAACTCCCAAACTCTGGCTGCACAGCCAGACGCCTAAACCACTGAGCTATCTAGCAGTTTTAATGGAGCCAGAACTGTTCTCCATATGATGCCAACAAAATAACCTATAGAGGACACAGTACTCTTTTGTCCTTTAGGTTCTCAAGGAATATACTCAACATGTTCAACACAAGGATCAGTACAACCAATTTTTCTTTTTTGCAGCTGCAAATGACTGGTTTGTGTTTAAAGGTGGTGGTGGGGGAGATATAAATAGAAGAGCTTAAAGTTGGCAAACCTTTCTTCTAAATTCTTTCGTATAAATTCCCATAATCATAAAACACATGTATTTTGTTTTGTTTTTAAATCCTTTCTTACTAATAACTCATCTCAAAACCCTGTTCTTTGTTATATACACTCTAGGAAATTCCATTATACATAGCTAGAATGTATACCAAATTAAAAAAAAAAACAATGGGAGCCATCATTCTTTTAAGATTAGCTTAAATGGCAGAGGCTATGGTAATAATTATTCTTTAAATTGCCTTTCCCACATTTGGATTTAATCTCTTATGCTGAAAGTGATTGAAAGTCCCAGAACGCCTGCTACATACATTACAAAATTGCTGCTGCAGCAGTGACAAACAACGGCATGCTCCCAATAGTATCATCTTCCTGCCAGTCAAAAAAACGTTCTATATTTAGAGCTTTTCCCTTCTTACCTGAATTCCAAAGGGATTGAAACTTTAAAAGGTTTGCCTTACACCAAGGCAATGCTAGCAGACAGGTTCTCCTGGACTTGTTTTTTCAACTCTGGTAGATTACAAACTCAAACCCAAGTGACCAAATGGCAGCCTCTTGATATTAAAGCAAACGGCAAAGTGTTCTGCTTATATACAACCCCATACCACTTCAATGGGGTACATAGGCATAACCCAAGCACAGAAAGTACACCAGTAAAATCCAAGCAAAAAGGGGGAACTCAACATTTTCTGCAACACATTGAAGTTGTTCCATACCCACATGATGAAAGTATCTGATTATTAAAGAGCTCACAGTGGCAAATACTGTATTAATGGACTATAAACCCTATTACCCCTCACTACTTGCCCCATAGGCAAAAGCTGATATGGGCTACTCTTCAGTATCATCTGGAGCGCCACCCTGGTATCAAATTTTGGTTCATTTAGGCAATCTTTAGGGCAGCCACCATCCAGCATTTTACTAATATTAGTAGTTTCCCCCCCTCCCCCAAAACAAAATTAAAAACACATCTACATCGCATTGACACAACAACTGTGCATAACCTCATTATGTGCTTCACAGCAGTGGGCTAAGCCCAAGCAAAATAGCATGCCATTAATTAGTTCTTCCAAGGTTTCTCCCTACATGATCATGAATGTGTTCCAATTCTCAGTTTCATTAGCAACCTGAACTCACTAAACGATGTCTGTAATTAAGGCTTGGTCCATCTCTTATTTCCAAGATGCCCAGTAAGAGAGACAAAGTGGTTTATTTCTGCCACATTATTAGGATCTAATCTTGCTGGGATGGAGGAAGCTGTATTAGAGTGAGATGGGTTTTAGCAATTATTGGAGCTGCATATTCTAAACTTTATAACAAGACAGCATTCTGCGCTATGAAAAGACAAATTGTGCAATGTGCAAGACAGTGATTATTTTCTATATTTTATTTTACAATTCAGAGCCACATAACTTGGCCAACTTTTGCTAGCGATAGGAAGGTCACTAATAACACTGAAGTTTGGCTATGCATCATTAAAACCTAATCCTCGAGATCTTATTTATTTATTTATTTATTTTTGCACTTATATACCGCTCTATTTCCCATAAAGAGGACTCAGGGCGGTTTACAACAATAAAGATAAAACAATTATTAAGTTTCCCAAACTCCAGAGAAATATACTGTTCAATACTGGATATGTTTTAGTCAAATGTTTGCTGTATATATAGAGGGTCCTGTTAAGACACTCTAACAGAAATTCATTGGTGAAAACAGAGTGCCTGTTTCAGAGTTTGGGACAGTTTTATTTTCTGGGGGGACTACAAACCCAAGCTTCCTCCATGGTTGTGGTCTACTGGCTTGGGCATTTTCCATTCCGTCATCCATGTGGTCTAATATCTTAATGAAGCCACTGGGAAAGGTCATTGGGTGTTTTATGACTGGGTGCTATCAATATGCCGATGACATTTAGCTTCATTTCTCCTTATTTTCAGGGCTGACTGAGGCTGCGCAGGTGCTGGAGTAATCTCTGTAGGTTGTAATGGACTGGATGAAGGCCAATAAACTGAATCTGAAACCTGGAAAAATGGAGCCCTTGTAATTCAACAGTTCCCACATCCAGGAATTGGGTAGATCTGTTCAGGATGGAGGTACATCCCCTTGAAGGAGCAGGTGCCTAACTTGGGGGGTAGTCCTAGATTAATCTTTGTCATTAGAGACTCACATGAGCTCAGTGGCTTGGACTGCCTGGGCTTAGATTCAGCTGGTCCACAAACTGGAACTATTCTTGGACAGGGATAACCTAGCCACAGTAGTCCATGTCCTGGTAACTTCCAGGTTAGACTACTGCAATGGACGCTGTATGGGGTTACCCTTGAAGATGGCATGGATGCTGTGGCAGGTGCAGCATGCAGCACTTGGACTACTAACAGGAGCATCCTTCAGAAGCCACGCAGGATCAGTTCTGAAGAAATTGCACTGGCTGCCAATATGCTTCTGGTCTGAGTTCAAGGTGTTGGTAATTATTTCTAAAGCCTTAAACCACCTGGGGCATGGAAAGCTGAAGGAATACTCTCCCTACATAAACCTTCCCAATAACTAAGATCAGCTGGGGAGGCCTTCCACCACCAATAACAACAGTTTGCTGTGTGGAGACACGGAGGACTTTTTCTGCTGTAGCACTCCACTTGTGGAATGCCTTCCCTCTGGAGGCTTGATTGGCACTGATGAGATTGGGGGTTGAGGGTTATGGCCTACACAGGTTTTGGTGCAATGTGTTTAATGTTTGAATATCTTGCATATTAAAATTCTTTTCTACAGCTTTGTAATCTGCCCTGAGAGCCTGTGAAGTAAGGTGGGCTATAAATAAATAAATAAATAAAAAATAAATAAATGCAGACTGAAGATGGAATAAATTGACTTCAAGTAGATTTGTAGCAACAAAAACATTTGAAAAGAAGATTCTGCATTCAGTAGGCAAGGTTTCTATAACAATTAAAACAAAAGGCCAGTTTGAGAATAACTTTGCAAAGATCTGTGAAAACTGGATGGGCCAGAAGACTGTCCTGTCCATATCAGTTGAAGAGAAAGGGCGAGAAGGAAGACTACACACAGCAAAGTCATTTCCTCTCTGCAGCTGATTTCCTCTCCGCCACCATATCAGAAAGCAATAAACAGAATTCACTTTTAATGAAAATTTAATGGAGCATTACTCAGTTTTAATGAAATCTGAAGATCATAAATGAGACCACATTACAGGATTCCACATCTGGACTTGCAACTAGCTCTGCTCCAGCTCACCACCCACAAAGCACAATAAGTAGCTCTGCAATACAACACAATGTTCCCCTCTCTCTTTTTTTAACATTTTGAGTTATTCCTTCTTCCTTGGGTTTCACCTTGGAATCGGATCTACTGCAAAGGAACACTCTCTCTACAGCAGATCCTCTAGGATGCTACCCCAAGGACCAATCTGATCAAAAGGCGAGGTGTGGTTTAAAACAAGACTACAGTGATCCCACGCCTATCACGGGGGTTAGGGACCTGACCTGACCTGCAATAATTGAAAATTCACGATATGTGGATGCAGGTTGAATCAGGCCTTGGGGGGGGGCTAGCTGGGGGCTCTTGTACTTAACCCCAGGACTGCCCCTACCCTGAATGGGCATGTGAGAGCCTTCCCAGGCCTTCTTGAGGCCACAAAAGGGCCTCCCTGCGAACCAGAAGTGACTTCTGGTAAACCAGAAATCATTTCTGAGGCCTCTGACAGGGACCGCAGTATATGAACCGTGAAAGGGCAGGGGACCACTATACCCCTGCTGCTTTCTTCTCATACAACAAGAATGTGTTTTGCTTTAAGTTCACCAAACACAGATATGTTGCCGGGGTACCGCCATGCTATTGCGCATGTCCACAGACTAAGGAAGTTCAAGGTCCCATCTATATTCAGTCAGAATACTTCCAGCCATCTGCATGGCCTTCCAGAGGATTAAAAGATTTCTACAAATGTTTTGTTTGCATTAAGCATTCTAGATTCTAGATTCTTTTTTTGTTAGTTAGTTTGTTTTCAGGGCTTTCTTGGCTTTTAGGATATTGGACCTCTTCACCCTATGCTCTCTCTCTCTCTCTCTCTCTCTCTCTCTCTCTCTCTCTCTCTCTCTCTCTCTCCCCCCCCCATCTCTTTGCTGCTTTTTAATGCTTTATGGGAGGTTTTAAATCAAAAGGCTGTGTCTCTCAATTGGTAAGGTATGGTGGGAAATCGCTGACCCTCCAATGACTGTAGAAATACAGCTCCCATTATCCCTGTTCAATGACCCAGCACACAATGTTTTTAAAAGACCATATTGTAAATACAACTTAAACTTTTCACCACGAGCACAATTTCTCCAATTTTTCTACAGTGACTATATTGGCTTCACCATTATATACCCATTGAAAATAAACCAAGCATCTCTCTTTTAGTTCCTCTTTTTTCCTCCCATGCCTTATCTTGTTTTAAACATTCCAATATATCAATTGAATATATTCATACAAATAATCATTCCATCTTTCTAAGGTCCATGTGCAGCTAATAACGTTGCTTTGAAAGTATCCTGATTTTGTTTTTCAATTCTATAAATAATAGATCTGCATCTATATTTAGCTTAAATTTGCATAGTGATGTTATTCCCCCCCCATACCTTTTCCCAGAAAACTATAACCTTTGGGTACTCCTACCATAAGTGGGAGTACCGTCCTTCTTTTGCCTTACAATGCCAACAATTAGGTTCCATCCCTTTAATTGTGTGTGCTATCTCGGCAGGGGTTCTATACCACTTCCATAATAACTTCCTTTCGCGTTCTCTATACCTTTCTAACTTGATTTTCTTCAAATTCACCATTAACGCAGCACACAATGTGATACAAGATGATTAAAGGCTGTATAGAGAATCAGTTGGGGCAAATTCCATGTAAGTTTGATGACATTCCACAGCAGGAGCAGCCAGACACGATGTGTGAACAACTGAACAAACAGGGATTCCCGAAAGGGATGGCAAGAACCATGGGATAATGCCAAAAATTGTCAGAGGTTTTGAAAGGGAAAAAAATCCATGTATCAGCCTAACTCATTTGATGCCATCAAATTTTCTCCCAGTATTTATAAACATTACTCTCTGGAACAGTGGGAATAGAGAGAAGAAAGAAACTGAGTGTGTGTGTGGCGGGGGGGGGGTATATGAACCATGTTCCTTTGTTTGAAGAATGGGGGTGTGGAACCCAATGCTTAAGCAGCTTTTACAACTGCCCTCTGACTTCCTGCCTCTAAGGCTGATACTTGATGTCCATCTCATTGCTGTTTGCAGTACCGCTTGGGACCGGTATGAAATAATCTAACAGCACGTCCATTGCAGGACGAGGGGAGTTCGTCCTGACCACGCCCCCTGAACTGCAATTTAAGCAGGATGAGAGATTCCCCTCCCTGGCCTCGGGAATCTGCTCGTCACGCTTCTTGTTCCGAGATGAGTGGCCATGAGGTAAGGCTCGTCACGCAACGTGCCATTCACCATCTAGTGGCAGGAGTACAAATTGCCATTTGCCAGTACATTCCCTATGCAGTCAGCAACACAGTGCAGAGAGATTAAAAGACAAATGTCTCAAACTTAGCTCCGTAACGCACTGAAGACAAGGCTTCGGAGAATCGAAACATCAGAAAACGGAAGGTCTCAAAGCTGGGGGGAAAACGGAGAACAAAGGCGTGGAATTTCACATCTCATCACGGAACGAGGACGTGCGGAAACAGTCATGCCGGTATCATCCATCACACCCGTGCGTACATGGGAACAGAGACAGAACCGGAAGAAAACCACGTGACCACAACCAACATCAACATGCAACAAACTTCCTCCCGGGATGAGAATGGACGTGAAGTAACCATCTAAGAAGACGAATTGCCTGGCGTACATTATCTAGCCAAGAACTTTAAGAATAACCTCCTGGCAAAGCACATCTTTTACCATGTTTGAACTTTTGGGACCTGCTTTGAAAAAGAGTGTGTTGCACTCTAAAGCTTGCAATGGTTTTTTTTTTAAAATTTCTATTAGTGGCCTATAAAGGTATCGCCTGTTGCCTAGACTGGACATTGGTGTGCTTTATTTTGATTAAGCATAGCTAATATGTAGAATAGTGCATTTAGATGCAAAACGGGTGGGTGGAATATCACACCATCACCTTTTAGGAGTGGCGAGTGGTAGGAAACCAGAATAAGCACTGCCCCACTGGCTTTCTGTCAAGGTCAGAAGAATCGTATCATCTGCCCATAGATTGGGAAAGTGTCTTTTCGGACTGCAAGTCTCATATTCCCAGTGAGTGTAACTATCAGCCATGCTGCGTGCCGAGTGCTTTCTGGGACTTAACACTCCAAATAAGTCCTTCTTCCAACTTCTGCTTCAACTCCTAACTCTGCAGGCTCCGGCTAGTGAATCTCACCTCAGGTGAAGCATTCATCCCTAACAATACCGCTGCCAACAGCCCACATCTAGCCTTGATAATGAATCAGATACTAGATCCTAGGAAATCACGGGCAGCTGGCACTTTCTCTTTTTCCTCCCTTGCTGTGACAAGGCAGGATGTGTTTCATTCTAATAGCAGGGCAGGCACATTCCCTCCCCATCTCTTCCTCCACCTCCACCTCCTCTAAAGGCCTCCATCAATACAAGAAAACATTGGCAGACTGCCTCAGCTCCCCTCGGGGCAGCTGCTGCTGAGTTCAGTCAATATACAAAACCCTCTGACAAGGGAGAACAACGGAGCAAGCAGGGAGAACTCCGAAGGCAATTGGAATCTATGAGAGAGTCAACCCGTTACTCTTTCAGACTTTTTTTGCCGTTTCTCTTCAGTGCTGCCTTCCTTCTATTAATATCTTCCCAGTAAGAATAAATGACTCTTCTAGCCGGTAGCTTTTACGTGTCTCTCTCTGTGGAAAAGGACTGAGCCGAACTGGAAATCAATTAGGAATAGCTTGGTATTGTGAGAGGTTGGCTAAGGAAGACCTCTGAAAAGTGCTAACTAATTAGGAAGCAACTTGAAATTGGAAAGAATCTTCCCTATTCTTCAGAATAAGACCATTAAAACCAACAAACCTTGCAAGAGAATGCAGCACAGCTGACCAACTGGGCTCAAAAATACAGTCTCCAAACTGCTAAACGGAAGCTCAAAAAGCAGAAAGAAAGGCCATCTTCAAGGAATATTAAACAAGCCAGTTCTACTTTAAGGTGTTGAAAAGTGTAGGAAAATCAAAACAATCAGAAAGTGCCTGAAGCTAGGATGCCTGTCAACCCTTTTTCATTTGCTTCCTATACTGGGGTAATGGTGCAAGTGCTCAAATTATTGAGAGAAGAGGCAGCAGCCCTTGCTGCCTCATAAGACGAGCAAGATATGACAGACTGGCATTGATCTGACAGTAATTTCATACAAATTAGAATTATGCATAACCAAGAACCACATATGTTCTTTTCCTTTTGAGAGAGAGAAGGGAGGCAATTTGCGAACTAGTTAACAATTCCAACATAGCAAAACAGGCTTATTAGCTTATGAAATGTTGTGCCCCCATTCCAGCCGCCTCGTTTTTTAAAAGAAGGAAACATTATTCAAAAGAACAAGACAATGCTTGAATGATCCTTGAAAACATCAATTTTGTACTGTTACCATAGAAAGAGAAGGGAGGTTTTATATCACAGTGGGGAATATGTTGAACAGCATCACCCCCCCCCCAAAAAAAAAAAAAAACATCCGAAGGGAACATCTTGTTCTTAATGTCATCTGGGATTTTGGAGGGCGAGGGTAACTCAGGCAAAGCCACACGTATCCCCTCTACTGCCCCCCCCCGAGTTCAAACTCCTCCTCTTTCCTTTGAAGAAATTCAGAGTGACCGAGCACGAACAGCATGAAGATTGAGAAACCGCAACCCATCCACTCACCCACACCCCCAAATTTTAAAAGAAAACTAAGCCTGAGATGGGACAGAACTGTCAAAAGTGGATTCCTGTTTGGCGGAGCCATTAGCCCGAGCCAGACAAAGGTGCCCTGTCCAGCTGATTCAATCCACAATGGTAGCTAGGGAGCCACTGATAACCAGGAGTCTCCTTCTACACAGAAATCATAAGAGGCATCCCCAAAGTCATTCCTGGTATTGAACTCTCCAAGATCCAGCAGCTATTTAAATAATATTAATAATGTGCTGTCGAGTCAAGTCAAGTCTGACTTATGACTACCCATTCCAGGGTCTACTGGGCATAGAATATTCAGAAGTGGTCTACCGTTCCCATAATCTGAGAGTGGCCTGGGAATGGCTTTTTTCTAAAGCTATGCGCAGGCTGGCTCTTTTCCCACAGTTCATTGCGCAGTACTAGTAAAACAAAAATGCTCTTAAAGCAAAACCTCATTTGTGGGCTATTTAACCCTGAACATATCCAAGGTCAAACCTTTAAAAACCCCTTTTATGATACCTCTAAAATTTCCGTAGTGATGCAGTGGAGAGCAATTTTAAATATTTTCAGTTGAAGTAAGGCTAAAAGCTTTCCTATCTGCTATGTAGCCACCACTTTAACCCATTTTTCTGGTAAGAATGGGAGGTATGAAATAATTAGTTCAGTAGAATGGCTCATTAAAGGGAAAGGGGTTAACGCTCCCTTAATATACACACAAAAGGTGGGAAATTATTCTCTACTGCATTGGTAGCATCCTGTTCAGAAGGAAGCCTTACATAAAAGGCAAGTGGTGAAAGATGGTTTAGTAATATACTTACATAGTGAACTGAACAGTACATATGCCAAAAATGCATGTAAACAATGGGGGTTGTCATGTATGGGGCTGCTGCAGCGTTGCATTGCTTATATGCCGTTGCCTAACGCTCAGTGCAAAAACTGTAACTGTTTTAAGATAAAACAGACCTTCATAAATTCTACCAATCAACCTGCTTCTGCCTTCAGCTGTTTTGATCAGTCATTGCAAATGTAGTGACAACACCCAAGCATTAGACCTAATGTTCAACATACTGCGAAATTAATGGCATTAATACATTTTATCTACTTTAGAATTGTCTCTATCCAGCAGCAGTTAAATAATAATTATCTGATGTATCCCAAAACTTTCCAGGGTTTTCTAGGTAAAGAATGCTCAGATGTGGTTTGCCATTCCCTTCTTCTAAGGAGCATTCTGAGAGTGTGCAGCTTGACCAAGCCTACACAGGTTGGAACGTCTCCCAAGAAGCACAATGGGAACCCAACTCCCAACGAGTGGCTTCCACAGGGAGACACCAAATTTACCCTCCTTACCTTAATATCAACTTTCTGACTCAGGCCTACTGGTTTTAAAATGCATAAAGCCCACCTGATGCCTCCAGTGACAATTGTAGACTTTTTGAGTGAGATAACAAAAGAGCCGAAGTGATATTTGCAGAAGTTGTGCTAACAAGAGAGAAAGAGACAGACTTGTATTTCTGGAGCAGTGCACTCTCAACACCTAATGAGATCTGAAGGGAGATCAGCTTAAGGACTAGGAAAGCTGGCCATGCATCCTGGCAGCTATCAAAGTCGTATGCTTGATCTTTAGCGATGATCTGTCTCAAAATTAAAATGAAACTGGACATAAACTGAAGGAGGTGACAATGACAGAAGTCTGCTCACCACTCAAAGGTATGCCAGGGTAGGCAGCTGTGGCCTTTTAGATGTTTTTGAACTTCCATTTTCATAATCCCCTACCACTAGCTAGGCTGCCTGGGGCTGATGGGAATCGTTGGCAAAACAAGAAAACGTGAACCGCCATAGCTTTCCATCTTTGGTATACACGAATCATAAGGCCTGGTCACAGGAAACAAATGTCCACATTGATTATAGCAATAGAGAGACCATGGGTTCCTTCCAGCAATGGCTTGTGTTATGTCTCAACCAAGGGAGCAACCTTGATATTGGCACCTACTCTGAGGATGGCCTCATCAAACTGTGTTCTCATAGGGCGACCCCTAAAATCCGAGGCAAAGGGCTCCCAGATCCAGAGCTTAAAAATGTTTTCCCACCAGCTCCGGACTTTAAAAAAAATTTAAGTATGACCACGCCCACCTAAGCGCGTCCCAGTGCACTTTTCAAGTACCTGGCCTCCAGGAGGTAAAAAATCTTCCGATGCGAATTGTAAAGCTGTGAATGTCGGGCTCCCTCGCCTTCTGTTTGGTTTTTTGTCCCTGCTGCCCCTTTAAGAGACAGGAATTACTACGGGGCTGCTCGGGGCTGCTTCGATCAGCAGACGGAGGTGAGCCTGCATTTTTTCTCCCTTTTTTTCTCCCTCCCCTCACGCAGACAGGAACAATGGAGTGCGGAGGGGTGGGAACACAGGAAGAGCGACAAACCCCCACGATTTCTGGTCCGAATTTAAGTTGCCACCGGATTTGAGAGGTCGTGTAAAAGCGCCCCTAGGTACTTTGTCAGATTTGAAAGAGACAAATGGGTAGGGGAGTCTTCCAGGAGTTCCCATGCCACATGCTGTTCTATTGGGTCCACAGATGCTACCCTGGCTTATCCTTGGTGGACCAAGCTGTCCGGTGCTAGCAGCAGATCTGTGACATGTGGCTCTTGGGAGGTTAGCTATCAATCAACAAACTACAAAAACACATGCAGTTCCTTAGTGCAGGATGGTGTGATCCAGACCTTGAGGCAATTTTACTTGCTCTCTGAGGAAGTCATACCAAATGTTAACCTGAGTATGGGCATTAATTGTCCAAGACACAAGCAACTGACCTTGGCCACAGAACAAAGGGCAGACAGACACAGACTGGTTCCTTTTCTGACCAGCGGAGAAGGCACGCATGCACAAAACTGCTGTGTTCCTCTCAGAAGGCTCTGTTTTTATTCTCTTCTCAATGTTTACTAGCAAGACATTGAAGCGCTTACAGAAACAATAGCTCAGATAGGGGACAGGTGCCCTTTAACCTTTTGGCCCTGCCTCTAAGCAAAAGGCCTGGGGAAATAGAAAGTCACTTCCTTTCCAGGTATGCCAAGTCAACCAGGAGTGTTGACACACACCCTTCAAAGAAAGGTTCCTACAAAATATCTATCTATCTATCTATCTATCTATCTATCTATCTATCTATCTATCTATCTATCTATCTATCTATCTATCTATCTATCTATCTATCTAAAACTTACCTACATGCTCCTGAAGACGAAAAACTGTGCGGAAATGGGGAGCAATGGGGATTGGATCTCACCGTTTCACTCTCTCTGAGAAGTAGCAGAGGGGGGAATCCCTTTTATTCCTACCTGGAGATTTCTCTAGGACATCTTATTGGCTGCTTTCAGACTTCCAAATACTGTACAAAATAAAAACATATGTTCTTGTAATTCACGAGATCTTAGCTTACTGGAGCAAGAGATCATTCTCTACTCCGAACCTTTGAAAATCAGCTTTCACGCCCATTCTTTGAAAAAAATATTGCAAACTGTTTATCCAAGAAGGCTCTCTTTTCTCTGGATTTTATTTTGTTCAGCTTTTTTTTTCCAGGACAAGGGAAATTAGCAATAGCACTTAAAGTTTCCTGTCAAAGCCCTTGAAGCAGAGAAACACTCCACTCCTATTGTCCTCAGAAATCACCATTTATCTTGCACAGCAATCTTTTGAAAAATGTTGTAGATGTCCTTTTAAAGTGATCCCTTCTGCTGGATTTTTCTATAGTGAAAACAAATTGGTTATCTCAATATCACTAAGAGTGTGGTCATACCTGCGTTTTCTGCGTAGTTTCCCGTCGGCGAATAACGCAGTAAAAGATCGCGTGCTAACCAGGAAGAGAAGCAAATTCTGTTCCCAGCTGACCACGCCCCTTGAACAGCAGTTTCAGTGAAGTTTCCTAAACCACTGCCAGGGGCTGGATATAGAAACTTCGCTCGAAAATGCTTACTTGTTTGCTTCTGTTGCAACAACAGGACACTGAAAATACGCGGTAAATTCAGTTTCTCCCCTTTCTATCTGGCTTAAAAGACAGAGCCTTGGAAACTGGAGCCGGAAAGTAGGACAAAATGCATAATACAAAATACAGACCGATGAAGCTGTTTGGATGAACAGCGAAACGTTTCTATCTCTCAAAAAAGAAGTCCAGTAGCCATGACTCAACTCCCAGACAAAATGCATAGTACACAGGTTAGGAGAGAACCAGAATAGGAAGGTACGACACAGAGGAGAGGACACTAACTGCTCATTAAAAACCACGTGAACGCTCCCGCAAAAATATGCAGGAAATTTAAATACGAAGGAAACCCAGGTATGATCGCGGTCCTTGAAATAAGAATGACAGTGGATTAGTGCTAGCATAAATGCCTTCCCAGCCCAAAAGCTCTTATGAGCTGAACTTGGCTGCTTCCTGAACAGAAGAAAGGACTTTCTTAACTTGTGTCCTCTAGTCAACCACATTCCCCAAATTTACCATCCCAAGAATATTGCAAATAAACGACATATCTGCCAACTTGGGTATATGATCTTGTCTCTGCATCACAGGGATAGAATGCAGAAATTCAAAATATTACTGCAAAAAACTGAATTATAAACTGAATTATAAACCAACCAGCCTTCTACATTGTAATTCATTGTATTTGTTTATTTAAAATATTTTTCTTTGCTCTTTTCCTTAAAAAGGACCCAAAGACATAAGACAATACTGTATTTAAAAACTATAAATGACAAATACAGAAACATTTCAGAAGACTTTAAATGAGTATTATATTTTAAAGGCTAAATAAAATCAATACTAAGATCACGTTTAAAGCCAACAAGGCACAGCTCTCAATTTACAAATTCCCCTCAAACTGCCAATCACTAAGGGAAAGCCTACCTGAATAGAAAGGTCTCTCTGTCTGCCTGCAGAAGGTCAGTAAAGATGGGGCCAGCCTAGCTTCCCAAGGGAAGGAGTTCCAGAAGATGGGAAGAGGAACAGAAAACACCCTTTCCTATGTTCCAATGCACGTGTGACATTGGAGGAGTTTAAGGAGACATGCACATTTATAATTAAGTTTAAGGAGACATGCAGCTGCCTAGATACCCTAAGCACATCCGATCTCACCTGATTTCGGAAGCTAAGCAGGGTCATCACTGGCTAGTACTTGGATGGGAGACCACAAGCGAATACCAGCGGCTGTAGGCGCCTGGAGTAGGAACGGGCAAACCACTCCAGTATTCCTGCCAAGAAAACTCCATGTACATGGAGTCACAAAGAGTCGGTCATGACTGTAACGAGACAACACACACACACACAAGGAGACATGCAAGATTGAGTATGGACATAATATTTTTCTATAATAAAAAAGAATTACCGGCAGTTATTTTAATGAGATCACTACGAAATAAGAATTTTTCAGGAATTTGTTTTCTCTAATTGTGACAAGCAGCTCTTAGTAATTAGTTCTTGAAAGATCCTCCAGGAGTAGATTAGGGAAAAGAGAAGCATATTTTGAATTACAAATCTCATTGAAATTTGTGTCTCTGCTGGATAAATCAAACATGATCCAATGATTAAATATTTCAATTTACACAAGTGCAAATTTTAGGAAAATACAATTCTGCCAGCTGTTTATCTGAAATAAAGATTGATATTTTAAAATTCCCCCTGACAACTCTAGATCTGTAACTACTGCAAACCAATTAATGCTTTTATATATTTCTATTGGTCTCTCTGAAACATTTAGACTATAATAAAATTTGACACTGCTAAAAAATACAACATCTACATGTGAAGTAAGCGGGTAATAGGATCACTTCTCCTTTTGGTGTTTGTATAAATCCTTCTTGACTACAGCCCTTTTGAATTCACTCAAAGTGAAGTGGCACCCTTATTATGTAAAAGAAAGATGGGGGGAAAACACCCAGCGAAGCATTTGTTTCTCTGCAAGCAGAGAATTTTGCAAAGTATATGCTAACTTTTTTTAAAAAGGACAAATATCAGACTAGTATACAGCTTATACACATGGTGTCTCATCATTCCTATAGGGGGGAAATGAAATTAAAATACTGATAATGCTCCAATATTCATCTTATGTAAATGTCCTCTCCAGCAGCTGGTACATGGTCAATTAGATATGGTATCACACAGTGTCCCATGAGCTCAGCTTCTCTACCATATACCTGGCCCATGTGTGGACTGGTTTTCTTTTCTTTAACAAAGGGCGTTTATACACGACCCCTAAACTCCAGGGCAAATGGCTCCCAGCTCCAGAGCTTAAAAATGTTTACCCACCAGCTCCGGAGTTAACAGGAAATTAAGTGCGACCCTGCCCACTTTAGCGCGTCCCAGCGCACCTTTCAGGTACCTGCTCTTTGGAGGTGAAAATTATTTGATCCGGTGTAACGATAGTGAGTGCGGGGCTCTCCTTGCTTCTGTTTGTTGTTTTTTTGCTCCCGCCCCTTTAAGAGCTACTTTTACAGAGACGAGAGGCAGAACGAGGTGAGCGGCATGCTTTTCTTTCTCTTTTTCTCCCTCCCCTCACGCAGCCAGCAGCCAGGAAGTGCGGAGGGGGTGGGAACGCAGGAAGAGCGACGAACCCCTAAGATCTCTGGACCGAATTTAAGTGGCCAGCAGATCTTAGGGGTCGCGTAAAAAGGCCCAAAGTGATGGCGGAGTATGTGCTATGCAAAGGGCCACAATGGGCCAGCAGCCTCTGACAACAAGGAAAGAAGCTTAGGTGGGTGTCTTTTGTGGAGTAGTTGGTGTGAAAGCCATGTTAATTCCATAATACTACCACCAGGGGCACTGTGAATAATAAAAATCTTGGTTCCTGCCCGGTGGTGATAGGAGTACCACTGCTATTGGAAGGCTCAGTGAGGTTCTATCAGGAAAGGTTTTGCCAAAGATTTCCTTAATGGAAGTCTTAATGAATGAACTGGTGATGACCTGGGCGTGCACACAGAGAACTCATATCAACCTGGAGACTATGTGCATAATGTAGAGGAGGTACCATACCACTCTTCAGCCATGCTATTTCAGCACCAGCTTTCGTAAATGCATGAATAAGGGCTAAGGCCTCTCGTTGCCATGGAATTATTCTCTCAGATCCTCATCTACCCTAATAAACAATAATAATTGCAAGCCATGTGTCAATTTTGATTCTACTAATCAGGATAACTTAAAATCAGCTACCAATCAGGTTTTCTCAATATATGGTACTCAACATGGTTTACCAGTTCCTCCTTCTGCTGCCATTCTGGGAGCCTGCAGCTTGCCCTAAGCTATACAGGTAGCATAGCACTCAATTTCACAAGTCATGCACATTCCAGGTGATGTCCTCTGATTCCCTCTCCTGGAGGGCAAAATGGGGGTTCAAATACCAAACTTCTGGAGCTCCAATCGACTGAGCCATCTACCCAACAAGCTTCACAGCACCATAAACATTATCAGGATAACTTACAAAAATAGGGTGTTTTTTTTTTAATTTGAAGCATGAACAGGTTAACTAACAGAAGATTCTCAAAGTGTATGTACAAATTCTTCCAGAATTAAAGCATAAATTTAACCACTGGTGCAAAGGAGCTTCATAACAGACCACTTTCAAAATGAAATATTCTTGAACTGACTTTGTTGTTACATCCCTTCAAGTCAGAACCAACTTATACAGTATGTGAGGTATTTATGGAGTGGTTTTACCAGTCCCAATTCTCCAGTAAGTTTCTATGGCAGAGCCTGGCAATTGAATCTAGGTCTCCTGACTCCTGGTCTGTCACTCAACTCACTACTACTCCACACTAGACATCTGAATCAACTTGCCTTTTCTGAAAATTTGCCATGAGAGCCATGCAATGTTAGTCACTGTTGCTAGTCACTTTTTGCCATTCTCTATCGAGCAAAGTACATCACAATTTCAACCATGTTTTAATTGCATTTGACTGCTCACTTACTATGTAGACCGCCTCATTAAAACTGATGTACAATTCTGGCTACATTTAGAGATGGATGAAATAATTTTACATAGCTCTGTCTCCTAACCTGCTGCACTGCTATTCTTTCTGCCAAATAATAGCACATTGGGACTGCCAAAAAGAGCAGATGGGTAGCTCACAATTTCAGGTAAATACCTTTCGTTTGTTATACTGTAGTAATGTAGGCCAATGTTAAATCTGTCCAGGGTTGTAGCCCAGATAGTTCATTTGCCCATATACAGCATATGCAACCTAAAAAGATCTCCAGTTTCATTTTATTTCCATGCTTCCTATACTGTAGTTTCCTGGAAACATACGTAGAAAAGCAGCCACGGGAGTACCTACCAGCTGGATATCTCATGATAGGTATCTTCATTTGTGATTTGTTTTTTTGTCTGTTTTGAAATCATATTTCTATTTTGTCACTGTAGCATGGACATAAAAACCACAAAAAACAAAACCTGTACAGTTTTAAATAGTCCTGGTGACCTCAAAAGAAAGGGTCAAAAAGCTCCTCACTTGGTTAAGCATTTGCTTTATCTGGTCCCAGGACTGTAAATGATAAAATCATAGAATAATGGAATTGGAAGGGCCCTATAAGGCCATTGAGTCCAAACCCCAGCTCAATGCAGGAATCTAAATCAAAGCAGATCTGACAGGGGTTTGACTAATTTTCTCTTGATTACATCCAGGGTTGGGTTGGGTTCTCACCACCTCCTTTCAAACATCTGAAAAGCTTTAACTAAAAAGTCAATTATAGCCAATAGTACTGCCTAGTATCAGCAATTTTGCTGTATGCTGTATTTTTCTTTCTATAAGACACCCCTATGTGTAAGACGACTCCCACAATAACAACTATACAAATTTATAAAAAGGTTAAAAGGTTAAAAGGATAAAAGATTTTTAAAAGGGAGTGGAACTCAGCAAAAACACTGTTCCTCCTCACCAAACCAGAACAGGAATTAATTGGCACTCCCACTTTTCCAACCCAAAATTACAGATTGGCAACTATGTGAATATTTAAAACCGGGGGCATACAGTATTTTCCACGTATAAGAGTATATATTTTGTCTAAAACAGTTAGGCTAAAAATTCAGGGTTGTCTTATCTACAGAAGTAAGCTGAGGAGAGAAAATATATACTCTTATACAGTGGACCCTTGTATAACAAACAACTTGTATAACATAAAATCTGTACAAAAAAAAATCCGGAGATAGGGGAAATTTGCTTAACATAATTGCCTATGGGGAGAATCCGTACAAAATAAAAATGGGATTACTCCATTTTCAATGCATTCCTATGGGAATTTGTATAAAGGAAAATTTGCTTAACATAATTTCATTTGGAACAAATTAATTCCTTTATACAAGGTACCACTGTACATGGAAAAATTCTGTACGCCCTTTGTTTTAAGTACAGTAAATCTCACATTCCCTGCCCAGATAAGGCAGTCTTTTCTTTAAAAAACTAACCTAATAGAAGGAAAGAGATTAGTGGAACCTAACATTGTCATGTTATAAACACATTCAATGTGGAGTTACAGGATGCTATATTGTAATACTGTATATGATGTCTGAATAATTCCTACATGCCCATCTTCCAGCATGGTTTTACAGTCACCAGGATGAGATTCAAACTGTTTAGAAATGTTTATGGCCAAAGTTGTGCTTTCTCCCCACCACCACCACCACATAAGCAAGTATATTCTACAGGTGGTGGCGGACCTTTGGCACTCCAGGTATTTTGGACCACAACTCCTACAGTCCTTTGTCATTGGCAATACAGGCTTGGAATTCTGGGAGTTGTGGTCCAAAACATTTAGAGTGCCAAAGGTTCGCCACCACTGTGACCTAGATGCTCAGGCATAGTAGTGCAAAATACTGCCTTTATAGGTACATTTTCAAATTACCAAACTCCCTGTGATGCAGAAGAGATGCAGCAGTACATAAATTTATCAGATAATCAGATTCTGCCAAATTTAAGTTTTTTTTAAAAAATCAGAAAAACGAGAAAGAAATTGTCACTGTATACAATTATGGCTTGCTATTATTTATTCGTCATTCCTCAGATATTTGGGACAAGTGTGTGGTTAGAATGCAGTTTTGTTGCATTTTTGATGCATGAGATATTCCTCATTCCTCATTGCTCAGATATTTGGAACACGTGTGTGATTAGAATGCAGTTCTGTTGCATTTTTCAAACAAATAACCCTTTATTTTCCAAACCACAAAATGATGCCTAACAACAAGGTATCAACATTGGAGTTTTACTTCTTAAAATGGGGTTCTTAAATTGCTTTGGTCACAGATATCTATTCCACAGCCACAACAGTAATGGCTATAATTTAAGGAAACAGGGGTCCCCCACCACCACCACCACCAGTGTTTGCTATGTTTTATGTTATCTACAGGTAAGCCATTTCCCAATGTTCTGTTTCCAGTGTCAACCTCAGCCATATATCAAAGAAGCAGAATCTGTTTGGAGAAGGAATGCTTCCACACCAAAGCCTGGCAAAGGCAACTGGAAGTGGGGAAAGGTTTCAATTTTTTTACTTTCATAATCCAGAAGCCAACTTCAAAAGTAGATGTAACTAAAGGACAGAAGGGTAAGGAGAAAGAGCTAAAGGACACCCATACCAACACCATCCTTTTTTTTTACCTTGCACCCAAATTAGCTGAGGGTGTTTTTTTTATGGCAGGTAGTGTGGGGAAATGGAAGCATTTGGTGAGTCCCAAAACAGTTACCAGTCATGTCCCCTCCAACCCCGAGGCTCTGCGGATCCTGAGATCACAGAGCCTGGGTGAGGAGGCTTTCGAAACCCAAGCGGGCCAGGGACCGGCCAGTTATGGACCTCCTGCTCTCGCGATGGGGAAGGGTATAACTTCGGCCAGCCGGGGGGGGGTGCTGCCTTTGGTAGACACTCCCTAGTGGCCACGGGACTTGCCCACCATGACAATGGCATTGGGCGAGGTCCTCAGGAGACCTCAGGACCAATGGTTCCCTGCATTATGGCAACCCCCTCTCAGCAAAATGCTCTGACATGCAATGGATCAATAAAGCGTGGCCCAAAGTTTTCAACCCAAACATCGTCTCACCTACTTATTTCAACCTGGGTGGGACAATGGGAACATAATTTGACTTTATGGGCCCACCTCATACTCCTTTGGCTCTCAAAAAGTATTAATTCTCAAGACACCATTTCATATTCACAGTTTAGTTTTTACCTGTTCCCTATATTGGCTCTCTATATGCACTGTTTTGAGCATTCTCAATTTTGAGGCCCTGTGATCAAGTGCTGTGGGGCATGTGTGCAAACTGGAATTCGGCCATTTAGATCAATATTTTGAGAAATAACTCATCATGTAGTAAAACAATTCTGAGATGGTACTGTTTTGGTTGGGAAATGAATAAAAAACAAGGTTGTGTATTTTTCCCCCAAAGAAAAAGCCATCCTCCACAGAGATTATATCAGAGTGAGGTTGGTATTCTCCCTAGCACACTACTTTCGCATAGGGATCGCTCTCACACCCATAAGATAACCTTCAAAGAATTCCATTTTTCAGACACCTGCTTTATTGGAATATTTCTGCTTTATCAGCAGTTTAATCAGCCAAACAACATCTCTGATTTTTCCTCTTTCAATTCATAGTTTTCCTTCCTGCGAGCACTGAAGCTCAAAGGTCTAAACACTGGAGGCCTTGCTTTTTCTTATGTGGGCAATCAACTGCAGGTGTACAAATTTGCAATGAACATAGTGTGACTGGCAGCTTTCTACCTCAAAAACAACCAAGCTCTATACGAAGCAAGCCAAAGTTGCCTTCTTTTACAGCGCCATGCTGTGATTTGCCTGCTAAATGCTTCGTCCTTGACAGAGCCTGAGGGATCAATATCATCCTTTCAATTACTCACAGTAACAAGTGTAAACTTTTTACATCCTCCTTGTAAAATGTCTGAAGTCTAACCATTGCCACCCCACATGAAACAAATAGTATACCATCACCAAATAATTCTTGACTTAAACTCCTCATAGTGTATTTATTGTTCATACTTGGATAAATTTGAGTTAGGTTGCTTTGGCTTTTGTTGAGTAAAGCTCCCAAGTATCCTTCTAGAGACCTGCAGATGTAGAATAACACTGTAGAGATGGAACGTCAACAGTCATTGAGCCCAGCTCCCTGTAGAAACAGGAAATCCATTGCTAAAACAACCCTGACAGATAGACATCCAACCAACCCCTGCTTTTAAAAAAATCTCAATAAAGAAGAATCCATCACCTCCCAAGGAACAACTTTTACAGTCAAGACACCGTGTTCCTAGTGAGGTCTGACCAAAGCGGCTAAAGTGTGGCTAAAGTGTGCCCTTGACCTAGACAGTCACTACTACTGATGTAGCCTAGTAGAGCGTTGCTAGATCAGCTGCTACATCCTTTTCACAAGTGCTATTGCTGAACTGAGGTGCCTAGATGCCCTAAGCACATCTGATCTCGCCTGATTTAGAAAGCTAAGCAGTGTTGGCCCTCGGAAGCCCTGTCAGGGTGACTGTAAATTGGTTCCTCCAACTTGAGAGCACACAACATCTGAGCCATATTTATACCTCTATTTATGCCTCTCTATTTCTACTTCCTATTTTTCCAAAGCTGTTATTAAGAGCAGGTATTATTGATTCTACCTCAAAGGAGATGAATTAAGAACATGCCGTGCAAATAGAGATAACATGCTGTACCTCATGTTGACTAATGCCACTCCTACTTGATTCCTTTGCCTCCAAGCCTGTTGTGCAATGCCTTTCCTCATGCAGCTGTGTGGATTACTAGCCATGCAGGTAAGCACACTATGACAATGGGGAGACATGGTGAACTGCTGGTCGCTCAGGGCTTTAAGCCTTTGATAGAAGAGGCTGGGAGCTGCATTCCCTACTGCATCTCCTTGATAGGGGCTGGACTCAAGTGACCCATAGGGTCCCTTCCAGCTCTGCTGTTCTAAGATGATTATACAATTATTAATTAAGCGATTCCTAGTATCACAAAAATTAGGAAGAAGCTATAGCCCTCTCCCAGAATTACAAACCAAGTGGAAACTGGAAAGAAAGTTCCATATTCAGTTTCTGAACGCCCCTATGGACTAACCTAAGAAAATCTCAGGAATATAATGAGTGCACATACCAGTTGCATCTTCAATAAGATGCAGTATAGTTTTCCAATTACTGTTGCTCTTAGGGCAAACCAAGAAGATGGACACATAAAGGGGGACAAGAACAGTATGGATAATATCCAGGAGTTGAGCCACAGCAACGGGACTACTTATGGGATCAAAACTTTTTGCTACTCATACAAGTATCCAATGTGGATAGTATTACATACACAACGTCTAAGATTTAGTTAGTTCTGTAAGAGACAGGACTTTAAATATGCTTCCTTCTATTAAAACATTAGCAACAATTTTAAAGTATTACTTGAAATCTATTGTAATTTTTCAACATAATTAGCCCAAGAACTTGTAACTCTGTTACAGTTAGTAACTTGATTTAAGAGCGTTTTGCAAGACAAGCAAACATTTCTTCTAAATTTTGCATTGATCAACAAGCAATGTCTTGCAGTATGAGCACTGGAGCAGGTCACATGATCACAAGTGAGCCAGTTTGTCTCTCTCCTTCAATCTCAGGCAAGCCTCAAAAGCAGGGATAGGAGAGAGGAATGGAGAACTCCCTTGCACCAGCCAGGAACACTTTCAAAGGAGAGTGCACGTTAGAGTTTTATTTTTCTTTAATTTGTTTCCAACATCATTTCTTATTTTTCAAACCATTTCTAGACATGACTAGTCTAGCTAGTCCAGTGGGAAAAGGGCTACAAATTGCATTTTATTATTAACACATTAAAAACACAGAGTAAAATCCAACAATGGATATGTCCAGCCATTCCTTAAGGATAGGTTCGTTAATGATTACCTCTTATTTAAATCACTATCCCAATTTTTGACAATATCAATTAATATATACCTGGCCCTTCTCAGAAAATTAGAAAAGGTGGTCTATATCCTTCAACGTAAGTAATTCATAGAGCAGAATATGATTACCCAGCATTATATCCAATATTTTACATCCAATATGAATGTCAAAGTACAATGGTACTAATACATTATAAGTATTCTAAAAGCCTGAATTTAAGTGCAAGTACTGTAATTCTGAACATAAAATTACCTTCTAAATGTCTGTATATTAAAGACATTGTGAGATATGCAGTTCTGTTAATTCTGGTCATAGTATTTCTCACTGTATTAGAGTACATTTCTCAAAAACAGCTTTCAGTTCTTATTGTTGAACTTCAGCAAAATTCACTTTATGCTAACTTTTAGCTAGTTGATACTACTCAGAAATGTGAAAAGAGACCATCATCCTCAAGATAATTCTATATAATGTGTTAATACTTGCCCATTTGAAACAAAATCTGAAGCTGTTTTTTGCCCTTTATCTTTTTTACAGGAATAATTCAGAAACTGATATTCTGCAGACACCTTCATCAACCACAGGCATTAAATCAAGTTCATTGTGAAAAAGTCCTTCACCTCTCGAGATACCTTCTGGTGGTTAAATCCAGCCATTTCTCCTGTAATTACACTAAGCTAGGAAACTGAAGTTTCTTTCTCAAGAGCAGAGCCATTATGAACTATTTAGATGTTAACACACACTCTCAAGATTTAATCCCATCCTGTCTGGCAAAAACCTAAGCGGCGCCTTATGAAGTCACGGGAAGGCAACAGGATGTGGACGTATTTCAATTCGTGCAAGATGAAGATGAAATGGAAAATACCACCATACACCAAGTTCTAACAGCCACTGTGTCAAACTGCAATGGTTTCCAACATCGCGATCCCAGCTGCTGTTGTGTCTCTGATGTTGTGTGTGTGTGTGTGTGTGTATGTGCGTGAGTGTTCTGTCATTACAGTCATGACTGAATCTTCGTGATTCCATGTCCATGGAGTTTTCTTGGCAGGAATAGAGGAGTGGTTTGCCAGTTCCTACTCCAGGCGCCTACAGCACCGGGTATTCCCTGATGGTCTCCCATCCAAGAACTAACCAGGGCTAATCCTGCTTAGCTTCCAAAATCAGGTGAGACTGGATGTGATTAGGGCATTTAGGCAGCTCCTCTGATGTTGTACAACTGTCAAAATCCCTGACCATTGGTCATGCTGGCTAGGTCTTCTAAGAGCTGAAATCCAGTAACACCTGATTGCCTCATGTTGGAAATTGCAATCCCCTTCTCACTTTAAGGGTGCTACACTGCAACTAATAGAAACCTATTGCAGCAAAATACATCCTAATCATCCTTGCTGGATATCAAATACTGGGATATATCCATGTAGCTTCTCCAGATAAAGGGGACGCTGGCCTGAGAAGAAACTCTAGCCCAATAAAGATCCCACTGCACATGGACCAGCTCTAATAGTATACATAAACAGACAGAGTCTCCTGACTCCATAAATGAGCTGATAGTAAAAACAATATCCTGTTGTCAAGGAATAGGAGCAGTTACAGCAGGGGCAGGTCTATGGTTTCCCCCTTCGTCACACATTCTTTCTATTATTTATTCAATTATTATTTCAATCAAGTTGGATGGCTCCATAGGAACCTCCCAAATATGCTGGAAGTAACAGGAAATGAGAGGAACTAGGATGCCCATCACGTGTAAACTGTGATCAGCCATGCAAATGAAATGGTGGTGGGGGGTGAAAGCAGAATGGACATAATCCTAAAGTTTCATTCTCTTAACACGGATCTGCTTAGCTATGTAGTAGCCAGAGTGCCTCTGGTGTTTAAGATTTGCATAACGTGAATGGTGCTTAATTGATGAGGTACTAGGGAAAATCTCAGTTGTGTGCTTGGTCACACATCCAGTGATGCAACCAACATGCACCATGGCAAGTTACACAAACCTTACACAAACAAAATTAGGATTCCAGCCACCGTAGAACAGCTGCCACTTACCTAAGCTGGGCCTTGGCATGGTGCCATTTAAAATATCTGGCCAAGTACCACAATCCATTAGGCAAGAGAAACACTGAAAGAAATACACAAAGAATATCCTTTGGAACAAGTTCCCTCTGGGGAGGCTAAGAATTTTAAAATAGCGGGTGATAAATTGGAAAATAGAGAAAGACGGGCACTGAAAAATGAAAGAAGCCATGAATTTCTGAGTTTTCATTATCATGTGGTGCTTCCATCCCTATTCATTCCATTTCATTTGCTCCTGGAGACCTGGGAAAAGAATGAAGAGAACCATTTTCTTGGAAGCAGGGAAGACAGTAACTGTTTACAAATGCTGTGCTCCATCAGACATCTGCGTACTGCTGCCAACAGATGTTACTGTAATTATGATTAAAATGCTACAGAAGTTAGAATAATCCAGTAAGTCATGTGCCTAAATTCTTTTTCTTGAACAGTTGACTAGGGAAGTAGCAAGCAGAAAGTCAGTTCCAAGCCAACCGAGGAGCATCAGGAAGAGGTAATTAATTAAGCCACAGAAGTAAACAGGAGGTGGGAGGGCACTCCGTAACAATGGCGCCTTTACCACGGCAAAGCGCTATCACCAAATATGCCACCATATGAGGATGCAAAATAAACACTTCCGTGTGTCTGGGTCTCCTGAGTAAGCCAGCTAGAAGACAATCTTCTACAACAAAAAACACACAGCTGGGACGGGGAGAGAGGGAGGCGCTTGAATAGTTGACTGGAGATTATTATTTTGCAAAGCATTCATCTATTTAAAAATATTTTATCCCATCTTTCACCTTAGAAAGGACCCAAGGAATAAACCAAGTGTGTTTCTTTCCACCCACCTGCACCTTCATGCACCATGGAAGAATTTGTTATGCTACTCTATTATTTTGAAAGCATACACAATCATACTACTGTCAAACATTTCTTGAATGATTCATTACACATATTCTTATCAAACATTTGTTCATTATCTTTTATTGTCCTCTTAATGTTTTAATGGTCTCGGTTTTATATGTTCTTTATATGTCTTGTAATTTGGATTTACTGTATCTGCTTTTGTCTCCTATTGTGAATCACACAGAGTTCCTTTGGAAAGTTGGGCAGTCTATAAATATAAATAAAAATAAATAAATAAATAAAGAGAAAAACAAGGGGATACTCCAAGCCCCTTTATTCTCACCACCATAGCCACCGGTGCGGATGAGGGCCATGTAGTAGAGATATTTTGCAAATTAATGCTCAAACCTTGCTTTTACTCACTGAAATGGCTTGCTGCTGTTTGTAATATCAGGAGAAATCAATTAACAGAGCTTAGAACAAATGAATATTTGGGTGAGACCCTTTCCTTCCTCCTCTCCCTCCCTCCCCCTCCATAAATTCTTCTGACTAAAGGATTCTCAACATTGTCATTCAAGAATGTGACTTTTCAAAATTTGGTGAATTCGCTCAGCAAATAATAGGATTTTGGAAACATTTTCCTATGGCACAGAGTTAATCACATCAGGCTGCAGGGAACATAAGAAATGATCTAATACATGCGCGCAAGCATAGCCCAAACAACACGGCCAGTACTGTTTATTCTCATTGGCAGTGGCTCTCTGGGGTCTCAGACCCAGGTCCTTTCTGCCACTTGTTATCAGATCCTTTCAACCAGAGCTGCCAAAGGCTGGACCCTGGACTTGAATGAGGCCATGTTTGTGATTTACAACTAAGCCACCTTCCTTCTGCCAGGCAGGCACTACTTGAAGCAAAATTAAGGAAGACTTGGGGGGGGGGGTTCAAGACTAGCCAACATACTGAGGCAAAAGCTTTTGAAGGCCAGATACCATTTCATTTGATCAAACAAAAGTAATCAATCTGTGTTTGTTTTATCATCACCATGATTGTGGTCGGTTTTATTCTTTTGAGATCAGATTCTTTGTATCGGTCTGGAATTAACTTTTTAAGAGTGTCGATGAAAAAATGAGATCTAGTCACTGTAACAACTTCAAGTCCAATATTTCACTTTGAAGAAATGAGCTTCCATAGGCAGTCTACTTTTATCAGATGTCAGAATGGATTTTCATCTCATATAGATTTCTTTAATCCATTCCAGCGTCTGACAATGTGAACTGCAGTCTAGAGAAGCTTGAAATCTTGAAACAAAAATGTTAGCGTGAGGAACTGCAAAGGCTAAGTAAGCCTTTTTCAGTCAAAACAACAGCCAATACCAATACTGCCCTGATGCTTTATTTTGTTTTATTTGTTGTAAAGTGTCCAGTCCCTGCTGATTCAAAGAGGCCCCAACCTGAGGGAAAACAGTCAGTTCCGATTGTGTTTATTGATCTGGAATAACGTGCTGGTCACTTCCTTCTCCCTTTTAAAAATTATAATTACAAAACGGCTTCAATGACAGCAGCCAACTGAAAGCCCAGTGAAACTAACCGTGTTACGTAGTCACTCAAGTCAGAAGGAACTGTGGTTTTGCTGATCTTATATTTCATCTTCTTTAGCAATAATCTAGGGTTAGAAAATGGATCACTATTGTGCATTCCAGTATATACAGTGATGAAAAAAAAGGAACAAATGAGAAGCAGGGGCAAGAACACAGATCATGGTGACACACAGTCTATGTGTCATGAGGAGCATATTTATCTTTTTTTTTTTTAAATCCCCTGTGTTTGCTATGGAGACCCAGGTGTTTAATGGACCAGCCAAAACATATCTTAACAGCTTTGTCAAGCACAGTGTAGGCTACAAATTTCAGAAAACACCAAATGTGCACTGGAGTTGGGGATGTAATCCTCATCTCTCTCATGCTCATACAGTGGAACAAGCAACTGCAACACATCCCCCCCCCACGCAACCACCTTTTAACCTATGAAATGGCAAGACATTTCCTAGAGCTCTTGCTGAGAGTCCTGATATATATAAGAAATATTTCCTTGAGAAATGGAAATGCTAACCTGAAACCCCTGGAGATCATTCAAACCAGTTTTGTAAGAGCTATCTTGGGGGTTCCCTTATGTGTGCCCAGTTTTTTGCTCCGTCTAGAGGCTGGACTTATTCCTATTGTAGCATTAACTAACTTTTTGATGGTCAAACACTGTCTCAAACTTACCTTCCTTTCGGATGGCCTAACCCCTCTGATCTTGCTAGATAAATTCCAATCACAATGGAAAATACTAATAATAAAAGTGATAAATAATATAGTATATTCCCCCTGTGCCCTCCAAGCAATGGGTTATTGTAAAGCCATTAATGAGGTGAAGATACAAATTAGAGACATAGCTTTACAGAATCATATTGCTGTGGTTCAGAAACTCGATTTCCTAAAGAAATCTGCATTTACTGTGTCTCCTTACCTGGACAGGATTGTATCCTCCTCCTCCAGGAGAGCTTTTACCTTGGCATGGTTTAATGTCCTTCCCTCCAAGTTTTTAGAGGGGAGATATCAAGGTTTACCATTAACAGACCGGAATTATGCATGTACTAATGATCAGCTGGAAACTGTGGAACATGTTCTGTTATTCTGTACTTATTATCAAGACCTACGTAAAGAACTTATTTCCCCATAAGCAAATTCCCTGGGAGGTCATTAGATTTTTACTTGCGTCTGCTCCTTTCTGATAAATGTTACCAAATAACCAAGCAGGTTGCCAAATTCTGGGCAGTAGCACTAAGGGTTCGAAATCAGATTATAAATGGAGATAAAGAAATATAATACTCATGTCTTAATGGTTGCTAAATTTTAACCCGTACTTTTTATCTACCAATTTTATCTACCAATTTTATGTATTAATTAAAATTTTAACCCGTACTTTTTATCTACCAATTTTATCTACCAATTTTATGTACTAATTGAAATACAATCATAGAATACACATTGATGCTATGTATTTTGTTGCTATATCTGTCTAGTTTGGCCACTGGTCGTAAATAAATAAATAAAAATTTCCTTGCAAATTGCATAAGAAATGGGGAACTATGAAAAACCATGGTTGCTGATTCATTTTTGGCTGGACTTTTAAAAACTGGAAGAAGCGCTGTATGGTTGATTTATGTCTTGGTGATCAATCCATCTCTATTTTTGTGCTTGCAGCATGTAGGCTCTTTTTACAAAGAGAAAAGATGGCCATGTTGCACAGAGACATTGTGCACCAGTTACAGAAACCTTGATCATAAAAAGAAAATCTCGTTCCTCCTCAGAGTGTTCGGATAGATCAGTGTTTTTGGCATCCTGTGCTACTGGGAATGAATCAAGGTGTGAGTGTTTTGCACATCCATTCTAGATTATCTCCCTTTTGCTTGGAAAATGACTTTTTTTTTGGGGGGGGGGGAGAGAGACCAGCATCTCGATGCAGAGGCTTCATGTACCTTGAGATTCCTCCTCTGTCTCCCAGCTCTAATGCAGGAGAGTCTGGCTCTGTCCAGTATAAATAACAAAACAGTTGAGTACTTCTAGATTTTGTGTCCATACCGGGAAGGCATGTCCAAACTTCGACCCTGCAGATGTTTTGGACCACAACTCCCACAGTCCTTTGCCATTAGCTTAGAATTCTCGGAGTTGTGGTCCAAAACATCAGGAGGGCAGAAGTTCGGACATGCCTGCTTAAGTCAACAGACTGAAAGAGTTGGGCTAGGAAGGGCCATTCCTTCACATGCAGAACAGGACTGCAGACGTCAATGTTGCAGGGCAGAGAGGTAAGACATGTGGATGGCCAGATGTTTTCACTTACAACTGCTACAACCTCCTAGCATTGATCATGTTGGCTGGAGCTCCCAGGTTTGAATTTGGGAAACCCACTAGGAACAGGTGTTTAGGGTACATTGGGAACTGCAGGAGGGAGAGGGCCCCTAAACCAGTACAATCCAGTTGAAGAACCAAACTGGATCCTGGCCCAAAATGTCAAGAAGATGAAGAGATCCCAGACTGGCTATAGGTCTTGCTACTCTCACCCTCAATTGGTCTGGAGAAATCAGGAGTTGGCTCACCTCCCACACAAGAAAGAAAATTTAAGGTCTCATAATGTGCCATGTATTATTAATGCAGCATTAATTTTAAGTTGTAACATAATTTTAGTCTTATGTTCAATAAGAAACATCTGTTTTTCAAACTAATGTGACTGCGTGGATTTATACGGAGCAATGTGCATTTTTAGCAACACTTAGAAGATAATTACCCAGTAACTTCTTAAAAAATAGAATCACATTGAGATTTTTAAACAGAGCCTGAAGCTCTTATCATAGTTTCCTTGGATTTTACTCACTTGAAATCTCACAGACGACATTCTTCTTAAGCACAAGCATCTCCATGTGTCTCATTTAATAGCTGTATGGTTGGGATCTGGCCATTAAAATGGAAGAAAGGTAAGGTTTTCTGCTCTGGGACATTGTAGCATGATAGCATTCTCCCTCAAGACTGTTATGTGCCATCATGTCAGAAGTGACTCATAGAAACCCAGATAAGGTTTTTCAAGGCAAATAAAGTATTTAAGGGGTGGTTTTACACAGTTCCACACCAAGCGACTTTCCATGGTAGGACCTAGGGAATCCAACTCAGTTCTCCTGAATCCTAGCTCATTACTCTATCCACTATACCACACTGCATATCTCTCTCCCCCCCCCCACCATCTACCTTGCTAAATATCTCACTAGCTAAGTTTTCAGTGGGAAGGAACCACTTCCGGAAAAGAACAGCCTGACAGAGTCAACCACAAACTAAGCCACAATCCACACAGTATTATCAATGGAGGCAGGTCCAACGCACATCAGAAGGCTGGTTCAACAGCAACACGCCTGCACTTGTCGATCAGAAACAGTGTTCAAAGATAACCCCTTGTCAGAGCTGGAAGCATGTTGCTGTTGCTGAGAGGTGACGGCGGCAGCCTTTATGAGTGAAATGAAAGGAATCCTGTGTCTAACTCCAGCAGACCAATCGCCAAAGCAAGCAAGCTAATGTGCTTGTCTCCTGACTCTCAGAAGCTTTCATTAGTTAAGGATTTTCCTCTTCTAGATATCCTCAATCTTTACAATCTATTTAAGATCTGAGTTGTTTGCTGAGCTGTTTGTTAGAGATGGGATTTTTCAGAATTAAAGGTCTTCCACTCCCATAATTCAGCATGATCCCCCCTGACTTAATTATGGAAGTGAAAACCCTCAAATGACCCTTCTTCAGCTTCCATCACTAAGAAAAATGCCCCACTAAATTCTTCCTACATGCATGTCATATCTCCTACCAGTCTGCGGGCTTTCACTCCTATAATGTGGCACATGGGCAGCTGCTCAATTATGCGAGAGGAAGTCCTTAATTCTCAAAATCCCACTTCTATTTGCCAGCACTGCTGGAAAGCACAATGCTTTCAGGAAGAGTCAACGTTGCTTTCTTACCTATGAACTAGTACCGTCCACGCAGAGATGCAAGCTAACACAATAAGAGTAGGTGAAATGCCTTGCTTTATGAAGTACTATGCCTTGTTGCTCTGGATCTGTTTTTACTTTTGCTTCTGTCTACCATTTTGAAGGTGGGATTTGTTGGATCCTATTTAATATCTGTATACTTACTATTTCTAGCTTTTAAATGCTGCCTTTTAATGACGTTAAGCCACCTTGGATGCTTTTTAAGGAGAACGGCAGGCTCAACATCATTTAAATAAATAAACAGGGTTATATTGGAACCAAAGACATTGCAACACACAAGGAGACATCCTTCTCTCCTCTTTTCCTCCCTGTACAGGAAGAACCTGCTTTCTAAACAGCTTTCAGTTTTAAAAGCAGCAGCAAACAAAACACCTGCCAAAAGAGTCAATACTCATTAGCACAAGAAATGTTCCACTGAAAATCCCATTTGCCCACTTCCTCTTGAAAGGCCAGCCATGACAACAAGAGAGGAGAATGTTGGATATCACAGAACACTTAGCAGTGAAATGGCTGGAACCTACAAAGTCCACGTAAGTGACTGGGGGACCCCAGAGCCACGCTTCCCCCAAAAGCAGTTCTTCCAAACTCTGGTCTAAAATGAAATAAAAACTCCATATCATCAAACCAAGTGATGAGAAAAGAAGAGAAGAAACCAGAACCAGAACCCCTGTGGCCTCTTATTTTAATTTCAAGCTGTTCCTTCAACTTGATTCAGAAAAAAAAAGAAAATAAAAGAAGGGAAGAAAGAATTTGAGGCTGCCTTTCTCTGCTGTCCTCTTTCCGGCTCTGAAAGGTTGCTAAGGGAAATGGCTCTGAGTAAGGTCAAGCAGGAGGAACCCTGCCGACGGAGTTAATGCAGCCAAACATAGCGAGGTGCACGTGGCGGGGATGTGCTTGTTAGATGAATAGTTCTCTTTAACTGGGAATCATTAGCACTCGCATTTATTTGTACCTATTTAGCTTTCATAATACTTTACCGTACAGCAAGATGAAGGGGTTGGGCAGGCACCGAGAGGCTGGCGCAGCAGCGAGGTCATGTGGGAGGCAGAACTCCACAGCTAACGGGCGAAGGTGGCGACCCGGCCTCATGCGAGAAAGGGCAGAAGAGGGCGTTTCCCAAGGTACCCAAAGGCCACAAGCCCCAATTTATCTTCTCAAGTACTGCACTCAGCAAGACTCTTGAATGGCCTAATAATGAATGCCTAAGCTACTGGGCCCTACTGCGAGCCAGATGGCTCAGTCAGCCAGAGCAGCTGGTTTGCGGAGCCAAGAGTTGAGAATTCATTTGCGCCCACCTCGGTCCCACTGTTCTTTCTGGAAAAAGAGCCTGCCCCACAGCCTTGGGCAAGTGGCATGGTTTTGGAGCACCAGCTAAAGGGGGCAACTGACCTCAACGTCTCTTTTCTCGTTGTAATTTTGCATGCAATGATACCATGGAGGGAAACCAGAGGAGTAATGGGTAATGGGAGTACCTAGCCTACTATGGACTCGCTCCTCTGCACCTTTCTTCTGTCTTCTCTCTTCCTGATTTGTGAGCTCCTAAGAGTCATTTCTCCTATCAAGATTCCTGAGCAGCAGAACAGGTTAACTCCTTAGACTTAAGTGGAACATTCATGCACTTCTGTGTGTGTTAGCTGCTTGTGAGTAGCAAAAACTAAACACTGCTCTGATTTTTCCAAAGACTGAGCAAAGGCTTTTTCTTTACTACAGTGTATTGACAATAATCAGTCACATGGGATAGTTGCTGAGTATGACTGGTTCCAAATAAGAAGTTTTATAAAAACCAACCAACTAACCAGTCCCCATATCTTTAATATGTTGCAGAATTTAGAAGAGTAATATTGACTCACGGGGAATAGCTGCAAGTTCCCTAGAGTCCCGCCCACTTCTCATTGTCACTTAAATTTCAGTAACTCACTCTGAGACATTTGTAGTAAAATGAATAAAAGTATTCCTTTACTTATAGTTAATTCAAATTACAAACTTTTGTAAGCTTCTTTCTTTACTGCTCACAAATATAGTAAACAACAAGAAGATCAACAGCAGACAAACAGCTGCTCCCAACCCAGGAAAGGGAGGGAAATAATCACTTACCAGAGAACTGTGGGTGTGGTTCTCTTTGAATTCAAAGGCTTGGGAATAACTGGTTATACAGACAATTGTACCAGCCAGCAATAGTCTCTCCCAGTCACACAAACCACAAACAGCATACAAGATTTCCAACAAAACTCCAATATATACCCTACCTGAAAAACTCTCAGAACGTCATTGAGTTGGAATTAGTGCAGTAGCATCTATGAGGCATTAAATAATAAATGCGTTCCATGAAGCCAATTTTGGCTTATAGTGATCCATTCCAGGTACAGGAAAGTATTAGCAGACCTGTCAAGTGTTCGGTTTCGGGCGGGATGATACTGTTTTTCGGCCTTTGTCATGCTACTGTCCCGGAGCGTTTATTTCACCGGAAATGTCTTGGGTGGTGGAGGAGACGGCGGTGACACAAGGTGAATTTGCCCATCCCTCCGGGAATCCCCTCCCCCCAGGTCTGTTTGGCCAGGCCAGAGGGCACGGCCCATGCCAAGGGGGTGGAGAGGGGAGTAGGCAGGGGAGTCCCCACCCTGCCATCCCAGCAGCAGCATATGTCACGGAGGTGGAGCAATTGACCAGCAGCCCCAGCGGAATCTGAAGGCCCTGATCTGCACTGAGGTGTGCGTGTGCTGGGGGCAGGGGGCGGATGGAAGAGGCCCGGCTTCCCCCACCATAGGTGTCAAGTTTTACCTGGCACTCGCTCACGGCAGCGCATCTCTGGACGGAGGCAGGTAGGCCGTTCTGATGATGTACGGGAGCAAGGGGGGGGAGTTGGACTCGGACAAAGGCTAAGAGGTGGTCCTGGCTGGTTGCTGGTAGCGGGAGTGGAAGGAGTGTGTGGGAGTATGCGTGTGAATGTTTGGGTCTCTGTTTTGCGCGCACACGCATGTTGCACCTCCTGTTCCAGCCAGTGCTGGGTAAAACTTGACACCTATGAGTATTAGGCACTACATTACCCAATGCCAGCCAGTTTTTCTCCTCTGTCTACAGTTAATTACAGTGAAGTTGAGTAGACAAGAATGGAGGGGTCCTGGGATATTATCAAGCGATTAAAATCTTCAAAATTCACCGACATTCTAATGCCTATGTTGCCTAGACTTTCAAGGCATGGTATTTGCTACTCAGTGGTCTCTTGCTTGTCCCTGATGGGTAACCTAACCATCACAGAGGAATGACAGCAAAACTGGTTTTAATATGTTACAATGGGGCAAGATGCTGTGCCAGTTTAAAAATGAAAGATACTGTAGTTCAAGTGTAGCCGCTGAACTGTTGTGTTGTATGCTCTGCTACAGAGCCTCAATACATTTCCCCATTAACTCTCTAAAAGCTGGAATTTAAGTCTCAGAGGAGATAATGGCAGCTGAATGTACCTATTCCATGCAAAAATCAAATCAAAACAAAACAAAATAAAAGACAAAAACATGTGGCACCTAAAGACTGTTATATTTTAATGTAAGCTTTCCGTGCATGGGGCAATATATAAATCAAATAAATCAAATCAATGGAAAAATTAATAATATACCAACACATCTATATCAAAATTACCTTTATTTCAGATATACAATTCTGTCCCCTGCTTTCAAAGGCCCACACAGTAGGATCTTGTAAAAACTGACACCATCTGGTCAAGCAACAGTTTTCTCATAGCTTTTTTATGAGCAACAGAACAAAACTCTACCTTTTTTTTTAGTATATAGTACAGTATATTGGAGGATATACATTTTTAAAAAACAAAGTAAATGTTCAAATTTGGATTTAAATCATTTTTCTTGTTGTTAAAAATCTTTTTTTTTAAGAAGCTTTACATAATTATGTTCAAATGCCATTATAGAATGGAAAATATGCATTCTAATTTATATTACTTCATAATTCCATCTTTGGTAGCCTATACTGGTGTCCACTCTCTTACACAAGAGCCACTTGAACTAAGTTAATAATGTTTTTAATAATACTGCGCCAGCATAATTTTTCAGCTTGCCTATGTTCATGGCTCAAAGCCAATCTGACAAGAGAAAAAGTACAATTTCCGCTACTTTCACAATGTTGCTCCACTCTAGAAATCCTCTCTCAAAAGATATTTCCTCGTTTTCCCTCAGTTAATAGCGAAGTTGTTATGTTGCTCTTCGGACAAAACATTAGTAACTTTGGCTACTGTAGAGCCCGTCACCCACACAAGTCCAATAGGAGATGAACTGAGGAGAAGCCGTAAGTGTTTTGACCTTATATCATTTTGACATATGGTCAAAATGCTTATGTACATATTGGGGTGAGGCTGATACCTTATTCTGTTGACAATGCCTCAATCCTCAGGAGACAGCACTCAAAACACTGGTGAAGTCTCCCAAATATCAGGAGTAGCTCTTTGGGAACCATAAGCAGGCTACAGTCAGAGTGAAAATAGGAAATCTTCCCTGTACAATAAAGTATCCTTTGTGTGTGACCTTTTGCATCCTGCTCACCTTAGTTTTATGCAAGTCGCCCGCAACATTTGTACACAAATCCCAACCATTAAAGTCGCATGCTCATTATCCCACACAATGCCATGTTGCCTTCTAAACACTGGTCTTTGGTGTGATGCTAATGTTTCAAAACATGTCATAACATCCCTATGAAGATGGAGGCAGACGCAGGCCAAGAGATGTTTGGCTGCAAACCTACCCACATGCCAACATCATGAACAGCCCACCACATGTGGATACAGCTACATTTGGAACAGACATGTAGGGTTATGCTTTGGTCTTCTACAGCAATGGTGGTGAACCTTCGGCACTCCCAATGTTTAGGAGCACAACTCCCAGAACTCTAAGCCCGTAATGGCCAATGACAAAGGACTGTGGGAGTTGTGGTCCAAAACATCTGGATTGCCGAAGGTTCGCCACCACTGCTCTACGGTCTTCCTAACATACTACCCCTCAAAGAAAAACAGAATCACCTGCTCAAAAGCATAAAAGCACACGCAGAACAACACAACGGTGCTGCAGATGTCTTCACTGTGGTAGTCTTTAGCGAGTCTCAGTCTGGTCTCAGAAGGCACCAGGAGGTACAAACATTATGCCATTCAGCCCAATGAGCACCAGCTTTTAATGGGAGCAGACTGATTAGTAAAGCATGTAGCAACACAATCAGTTCTTCAGAAGTACAGGAAGGATCCCCTACCTTCCCTTCCTTTTGGCAGGTGTTTAGGAAGCACTGAAAGGACAAATTAAAACTACACGGGCAACCATATGTTCTTTCCAGAGTGCTGAGCCAGGTTTCAGCAAGTTCCTGTAAATATACTACATCCCAGTGAGTCAGCTTGAAATTAGCAGTCAAGCAAGCATCCAAGGATGCCAGGTAAGAAATAAATGACAAAGTGTCAAGGCTGTAATGCTGTTACCAATAAATACTGTAAGCGCATTGGATGTAGCAGGATTTACATTGGAGGAAATGGGCAGAAGACTGTGCTGTAAAAAAAAAATCAAATAAAACTCGGCAAATATGGGGGAAAAAACCATCTAAGGGGTTAGCTATAACTAGGAACCGAAGGGCCAAAAACATTTGCTTATTCTCTACATCTTTACTGATTCTTTTCCTTTGTTTACAGGATAAGGAAACAGCAACATGTATCACCCACTCTGGCCTCCCTATACTGGTTACCAGTTCACTTCTGCATTGACTTCAAGGTGATGATAACTGGGAGTTGAGTCATGGCTACTGGACTTCTTTTTTGAAAGATAGAAACGTTTCGCTGTTCATCCAAACAGCTTCATCGGTCTGAATACAGCTAGTGCAAGAGACCTTCTTATAAGGGTCAAGCTGACTATAAGAAGGTCTCTTGCACTAGCTGTATTCAGACCGATGAAGCTGTTTGGATGAAAAGCGAAACGTTTCTATCTTTCAAAAAAGAAGTCCAGTAGCCATGACTCAACTCCCAGTTAAGCGAACCTGGATGACTGAGAATCTTCACAGACAAGGTGATGATAGCATACAAAGCCCTATATGGGGACCTTGGGACCTTAACAGAGTGCCTGCTTCCATTTAGAACTGCCCATACTACTTGCTCTTCCCAGGCAGGGTGACTGAGGAAACCTGGCAGAGGCCCAGAAAGGGAAGGAAAAACAAAACAAAACAAGAACCAGGCCTTCTTGATGGTAGCCCCCTCACCTTTGGGATACCTGAAATTCAGCGGACTCCCCCCCCCCCACTGGGCACATTTAAGCCGTCTCTAAAAAAGGAAACATAACTTCAGTCCAGACCACTTTTGTTTCTGCTAATTGTTTCTTTAAATTGGTCTTCTATTTTTTTCCTAGCGTGTATTATGTTTCATTTTTATTTAATTTATTCACCTTTCATTGCTCTGTTATTTGGTTTGTTCACACTGTTGTGAACTGCTCAGAGTGGCCTTGATGTGAGATGGGAGGTATACCAATCAATCAATCAATCAATCAATCTTCCAAGCAATAGTTTATCCAGGGCAAGAGAATAAAATCAGTTCAATACTGTGTGAGGATCAAGCTCCATGAAATTCTGGGCTGAAACAATTTCCTTTTTATTCTTTACTGCTGAAGTCCTTTAACTGTTATGATCCAATTATTCTTGAACTGTCCTAAGGCAAGCCTTAGGATTCCTTGGGAAATGATTTATGGTTCTGGTCCTCAATAAGAAAATATGTAAAGCTCTGCAGAAAGACACCTTGGTCTTTACTGTCAAGCATCCTCTTGAGAATGCAGCCACAACAGTAGGTTGGAAGATGATGTATCTGATTCCGCGTATGGATGCAAACCAGCCGTACCCATGGGCCAAGTATGTTTAGTCTAGAATCTGTCACAGGATCTTCTGTGATTGGCATAGTTCCATAGCAGGAAAGCTAGGACAGAACCTAATCTTTAAAAGCGCACCATATGAAGCTACCTACTACAGTCTTGAAAATGAAGATTCCTGCCAAGATTGGGGAAACATCAGGAAATGATTGCATGGTTGCCTGAAAACATAATGTTGCCACAGAGGAACCCCAAATATTTTCATAGTCATGATTCCACACATCAGTATGATTTGACAGCGCATGCACATCACTCAAATGATGAATCCCTGATGGCTTGCAGATGGAGGAATTCATTCCTCTGAAAATCATTGTCAGTCAATGTGACATGCCATGAAACATCCCTCTAGTGTTTTGATCCATAAGGAAGCATTCAGTTATATACATCAACACTTGAGTATTACACTCATCGGTGATCAACCCAAATGTTTCAAGTGGCCCAGTTGTCACTCTAGGCTGTGATAACATCATTATATGGCTTACATTTTAGACTACTTGTAGTTTAGACTGGAGCAAGCTATTTCCCAGTAATCATACAACAGCACTCTAGCACTACTCTCACCCATGTCCAAACTTGACCTTTTTGGTCCAACTCTAGAGCTACTACTTTCTGTAGCCGGATTGGAGTGATACCCTGACAGATGCAAGGCTTGCATAACTGGAATTCACCCTCAGTAAAGCAACTCTGTTATGATAACAATGCCGTTTTCTTGCCATGCCTTCGGGTTACTGAGTACCTTAAAGCAGAAATGATGTTCACAAGAAAGTTGTTAATGCCTCTTCAAGCACTCAAGAGAATACACCCAAGTTGTCATGTACGTAAACAGGAAGAGACAATCTCAGGCAACATTTATAACACCATCTTATAAAGATCAACCTTTAATTAAGTCCCACTCAGTTTGGTGGGACACATTCCTGCATGTGCAACTATAGATTCACATCCTTACTATTTCGTTAACAGGATGCGTTTTTCTCACTTATTTGATGTTCACTTTTTAAAAGTGCAACCACCAATGCAAGTGTCCTCCAGATTTTATTACCTTCTCCACATAGAGGGCAAGCCCTCCTCTAAGGTCCGACTGCCAGTGTCAACGTCTGTTTCATTCTTCTCCTTCTCTTTCTTTCAACACACATATCCCAATCTTTTAAGAAACAAAATGTATATTTTCTATAATGAAATAGCAATCCTCAGCTTTTTTGGGGGGGGGGGTTTGTAGAGGCATGGGACCTTCTTGATTTGTAAGTAATGTCCACCTCTTTCCCAGGTATTCCAGCAATGATGCTTCTTTGACATCCCTCTGATGGGTTCTTAATTCACTGTCAAAATCCCAAGATCTTAAGAAGATCATAAGCTGCTCTGAGTACTCTTTCCAATGCGCCTTTATTTTACCTCCTCCTTCTCTTACCTTACACTACTTATGTGCTTAGAAGTAAGATCTTAATACCCTTTTTAGCTAGTGGGATGTACTGAGGAACAGCAACTCAAATATACGGTAGTATCCCTTTGTCGCTTAAGAGATTCCTCACTCTTGCGGGCTAAACTGCAAATTACGTATATCAAAAATACAAGATCTCCTCTGGTATTGAAAGTCGAAACAATCTGGAGAACATTTTCTGTGTTACAACTTCAACAAGAATGCCCCCTTGAAGCACAGCAGTGTGTTAAGACCATAAAAAAAATTACAGCCTGTTTTTGTTTTTGTGGAAAGCCAAATGCACTGTATAAACCTCTTTCCTCCATCACAAATCTTTGATACCAGCCAGCTGGATATAGCACTTTTCTTATAAAAGATACCATAACATGAGTTCACCCACCCCATTTTCACAGTTCTGAGGCATTCGCATTCTTCAAAAGACCAACAACAATCCCCAGTCTCTCATAAAATAGTTCAGGGCCACTTTATAAAAAAAAAAACGCCAGGACAGGATATTCTCATTTCCTTCTGCTACACCACAGAAACAAGAATGGTTGTATCTACGCACCGCCATTTTGCTTTCTACAGTGCTCAGCACACAGAGAGCACTATGTCAGATGACAAACAAGTAGTACTCTGATTCAAATGTCTGCATTTGCAGCACAATCAGGACACACCTTCAGATGACAAGAGGCAACCATGATACACAACCAGAGTGCTCCCCATATTCTGCCACTCCAAGTACCCCCTTTCCCCCTAAAAAAATAAAGCCAGTTTGTGGGAAGTGGTATCCGCTGGCATTCAGAATGCCCTCTGATTGGATCCTTGCCTTTTGTTATGGCCAAGCTGTAGCCAATAAAGTTCCACCAAATCTGGGTCAGGTCTCCATTTCTCTCTAACCTCCTTCTCTCTGTGAACCATTGCTGCCTGAGGGCCAGCTTAGCGCAGCAAGCTACGTGGCATTGTTCAAAACTGTTTACATCGATATACTTTGCAGTCCTCAACGGTGGCGGCGGCAGTGGTTTGCTCTTGGTACAAGACATGTTTGAAAGTTTCCATTTTGAAAGGGTAGAGTTCAAAACTGAGTAGACCAAAGATCTCTGGCACTCTTACCACCAAGCATGTACAACCACCACCACCACCACCACCACTATCACCACCCATCGACAATGGAACAGTGATCTCATGAGGATTATAAGAGAAGACAAACAGCCCAAACCTATACTGTACTAGTCATCTGTTCAGAAGGCAGCCCAGATTCCAGTTGGACTTGATATAAAACAGGCCTGCACAACAGGTAGCCCACAGGCTACCAGTAGCCCTCAAAGGGTTCAAAAGTAGCCCGATGGCCACCAAAAAAAAGGGAGGGGATAAGTTCTCCACCCCTCCCTCCCCCATCCCAAGGACCACCACTGCCCCAGCAAACTTCTGGTTCTGCCAGCCCACTGTCTCAGCCTAGCAGGGCAGTTTAAGGGCCATGGTGTGGTCCCCTGCTCCCCCCCCCACTGGCCAGAGGATCAAGCATGTGCAAGGGAAGCGGGTGCATGCTCAGCCTTCCCATAGGAATGCATTGAAAATCAATTAATCCTTTCCAGAGGGAACGGATTTCAATGCATCCCTAGGGGAAACTGCTGCTCCACTTACAATTTTTTTTTACTTACAAGCACGTGCTTGGAATGGATAAAATTCGTACGTAGAGGTATTAGTATAGTAGCCCTCAGGAACTTTGGGCCAGAAAAAGTAGACCTCGGCCTGTTCAAAATTTGCAGCCCTGATGCACTCTTATGCAGAGTAGGAGGCTGCACTTGACTAGTACAGCCTCTACTCTGGCTCAACCGTCAGGGCCTCCCAGATAGGGCTACCAATGCATCTTGTCTGAAAGACTAGAGAGCTTCTACTAGTCCGTGTCAATAAAAATGAACCACACGAACCAATGGACTGATACAATATAAGGTAGCTTTCAAAGTCAGTCCTCGTATGGCTAGCAAGGCCTTTTCCCCAGATAGGTGTCCATGGTGTAAATCCACCTGCATGGGATGACAACTAATTTGACTCTACATCCAAAGTAAGATTATTATTTTTAAGTAGCCCCTTTGAGGGAAACTTCATGTACTTCCTAAGCGTTTATGAGTCACTCTAATAGCTTTCTCTTGCCTTTGAAAGGTTCAAGCTGTCTGGCTAATATACGTACAACATCTTGTGCTTGAGAAACGTATTAACTTGCAGTATTCCCTTGCTTTTCAAGATGGGTTGATAAAAACATGTACACACATATATAACATTTTTGGGGAAACAGCACAGCGATGCTTATTTAAATGCACCAGGCCCCTTCCTCAGATGAATAATGTGTAAGTGAATACGATGAATCATATGTGCACTCACATAGAAGTTGTGGGGGCTCAGAAAGATTGTTCAGTATGTCAGAGCAAAAACCTGACAATGGACAAAGGGGCACACTAAAAAGCAGATATACCACATAAATGAGTTAAATCAGTTGAACTTAATGACTGGAATCCTCTGTGCCCCCATGCTTTCTGAGAAGATAAACAGGGGCTGCATTTTCCATTCCTAATGGCCAGCAAGCTCATGAATGAAAACAGTTCACACACATACACACACACACACACACACACACACACACACACAACACAACACAAGTGCCACACAAATCATCTCAGCTTCAACTTTCACAGAAGCTGTTGGGTTGTAGGTTTGCTCCAGAATAAATGTTATTTTTGCAAACATGATCCATGGGAGACTGAAACCTGTCTCTCCCCACCTACCCCCTAGTTGAATGGTCATGTTGAACTAACAAGTACAAAAGTGATTGATCTCGGGGATCCCAGCAGCTGCCTTGGGTGACACAGGCAGGATCTGAGCCAGCTGCCAACCAAGCCTGCATTGTCATTCAAAGCTTCTTGCAACATTATGTTAAAGAAGTAGATATGGGAATGGTCAACTGGCTACAGACCAATGGGTCCCATTCTCAGAGCTCCTGGTGGCCTTGCGCTGCAGTTTCAAGGAATCCTGAGAATACACTTCCCTCCCCTCCTGTGTTAAATTTTTATACACATACAAACACTGTGCCCAACTGGGCCAGGCAGCATAAAGTTTACCCATCTACCCCACCACATGACCTCCCTATGCAGGGGAGATGAAACCCATTAGGAACTTTAAGAACAGTCTTTACTGAGGGTTACAGTTCCACACTCTTTAATTCTGCAACTTATCGTATCCCGGGTTTCATGTTTTCATTCCCTGTTGCTGGTTTTCCCTTTGTTTTCTTATGTTGACGCCTTCACTGTCTATTCTTTTGAGTGGACCACACAGTGCCCAAAGAACTCTGTTCACTGCAGGCCCTACAAGTGCAATAAATAAACAAATAAAGTTACAAGTACATAAGTGAAGTGTCAGCCATGGCAAGGCAGCATCTGCACCACTTGGGTAACTTATGACGGGTATAAGTGAGTAAATCCAACTGAAGAAGGTAGCAGTTAGCAAAACGATCCATGATCCAATTGTTTCTGTAATTACACTGAGATCTACAAGGCACTACTTAGAAAAAGCACTGGGCATCCAAGCAGGATGAGGAAACACAACTCAGAGTCTTGTTGGAGTTGCTGTAGTCCTGGTCTTTTCTTAGCAGTCAATTGAATCATTTCATCCTTCTTTCCTTTTGTTGACAGCTCTTAGCAAAGTTATACTGCAGGGGGGGGGTTGTGAGCATGGCGGGATGGCAAGAGAATCAACAGCACAAAGATAATTAATGGCAAGAAGGAGAGAGTAGAATATGTTCCCCAAAGATACTACAGAGCAATAGGAAGGCTTCTGGCACATCCATACATCATTCTGTCATCACACGGTTTTACCGCAGCAAATGAAGGAAAACTTATCTGTGTGTCCGCACTAAAAAGAAACCATGAATTTGAGATCAACCCCCCCTCCCAACCCAGGCCAGAAAAGAAAAGGAGGCTGACTCCATGAAAACATAACTTACTCAAGTGAGGCCAGTCAGTGGTAGAATTGTAAAATGTGTCCAGCATCCCATCTGACGTCCAACATATATGTTTCTGCTCACGGAGAAGCGGCCACTGTAGAGACCTGCTACTCATGAGCAGGTAGTTGAAACCGACACTTATTAGGGCCTTGCAGAAAAGTTTGCAATGCCTCATCAGCGGTTGGAAAGCAAATTAAAAGGTGGCCTGAATCATCTCTGCTGAGTTTTAGACTCCTTTTTCCCCAGGAGCAAGATAATCTAAATGAAAACTACAGCACCCCCCTCCAAAAGAAAGAGACTCCACATCTGCATTCCTTACTCTCATGCCTTCACCGTGGGGCATGTATGTGTGGATTCAGAAGGAAAACGAGTTACTGTGCTAAGCAACAGGATTTTTAATGGCAATCAAGAACACACAGGCTGACATTCTGTTGGCTTAGTCAGTGAGTGCAACCTATTACGCTAAAGAATAGGTTTTCGGCCAATGTGTGACTTACTCCCAAGTAAACCTGTCTACCATACTGTGCTGCAAGAGCCCAACCAGACAACTAGGCTCTCAAAGCCTTTTCAAGCAGCTACTGCACAGAACGATGATCACCACCCTAAAACAAAACAATGTTCCCCGATGCCATCGTGTTACAATGGCAAAAATGGAAGCCCGACTCTTTTACAGCTGTGTCCAGATTATCAAAGAGCATAAAGCATGAGGGAAGTACAAGTTTAAACATAAGAAGCTCTAATTAATGCTGCTTTAATAGAGATAAGAGTGGGAGGGAAAGCGCAAAAAACGCTTCATTTTCATAAAAGTGACAGCTCCGTGCATTTGTACTGATTCAGCAAGAATCCAAACCTCGGCACGTTTTGGCACCAAGCAAAATAACTTATCCTTCCAACACGTGGCAAGAAACAACCTTGCTGATGAAGGAGGAGGAGGAAATAATAATATCATTGAGACCTATGAAAGGCTTCCTTTCTCTGACGTAACTTCTGCAAATACCCTGTTACTGAAACAAGGCACGGGATAATCAATCTTGACTTCATCAAACTCTTCTTTCTCCCACTCACCCCAATATCTCTTAGAAGTTTTTCATTTGAAGAAGCAAGCCAATTAATTCAGACTGTTTGTTACAAAAAAAAACCTAATTCAGAGTCGTTTCTCTACACTGCTTTCTGTCAAATCACATAAACTTAAGTGCAGCTAACCTATCTAGTCCATTCTGGATGCCTACCAGATGCACACAAAATTATGAAGTCCATTTGAGTGAATATTCTTTACTATTACTGTTGCTATGAAGACATTATGATAGCTTTAACCGTTTGCCCACTTGCATTTCCTTGTGTTACCTTTGGTTGTTCTTGTGCCTTTAACAGCACTTGGTCTTCAGAAACTGGCAGATGACTGTGTTCATCTCATGGAGATAAGTATTATCTTCAGCTAATATCTCTGCATCACATTGCTGTTGCAGGAACCAGAGCAAACAGATCAGCTGACAAGCCTCCTGTGCTCATACGGGCTTCTTCATCCTCCTTTCGGAACTATCATAAATGACTGTGTGTTTACTATGCTGCTGCTTTATTTGCAGCTTCTACAGAAGGATAATCATCAGGTTATATGCTCCAATCTAACAGCTTTCTACTCTCACAAGTCATGCTCACGAAAAATCTAAGTGTCAGGATATGTTTGTCCTTCTTTCCTTCTATACACAGTACGCACACACTATGTTTATACACACAACCCTTTTTCTACAACATGACATCCTGTCCTTTCATCAGACTACTTCTTCTGAACTATACAACATCATTAGTTGATTATTCTTCCTTGTAACTCCCAGTCATGTTTAAAACATCATGTTTGTTCCAATAAGCCTTAGAAAGAAATACACCCCAATTGACAGAACACAAGTTCATGGATGAAAAGCTTTTCTCTGTGTTTACCCAATTAATGTTTTCCTTTGGGTCTCCTTTCCCCTTGCCAGCACAAAGATGGATTGGCAGGTGCCACCAAGCAGGACAGAGATCAGCGGGAAGGATTCAGGTCACGGCATTAAAATTGACGGTTTCCATCTCCCCTTCCCGGTCTGCCGTCAACGCAAGAGACTCAGAGTTTTAAAGAATATTTCCCACTCAGATGATCAATGTGCTCATGACATGTTCAGACAAGCCTCCCTCCTCTCTTCCCTCATGTAAAAGCAACAAATCATCCACAAGGAAAGCCCAGTAAACGGGAAAGCAGAAAGACATTGCAAAAGAAAAGAAAGAAAAAGAAAAAGAAAAGAAAAGAGTGAGGGCAAAGGGCCGAAGCAACATCTTTCCCAGGCCCTCTGTAAGATGCAAACATAATGGGTAGCAGAAAGCCAACCAACACTGGAGGGAACCTCGCAGCAACTCGATGGTTGATGCCTACTGGATCAGAGCTTCCCAAGCAAGCAATAACACCATCCTCCCAGCACCCCCAAATACTGTTTTTCTCTGTATAATCTTCAGCACCGCCTCCATAGATGGCACTATTTCTCCTCTTCAGAAGCTATCAGTGTGCCACTACTACCAATCCCCAGGCACCCCCAAATTCGTTGTGTGTGGGCACTGGGCAGTAAGACGATTGTGTGGGCACTGGGCAGTAAGACGATTGCACCTTTCCTCTGAAAAAAATCTCACTGGGGGAGCAGGAGGGCAACCCCCACCTCCAGAAGGCCCTGGGTAACTTCGCCAGGCCTGGCACAAATAAAAATCCACGATTGCCCTTTGGAGGCAGCTACCACTGGATCCTTGTGAGGCTGACATCTACTTAAATCCCTAACGGGAGCGTAAGTTTGCGACAACTAACCCCACCCTCACCGTCTCCCTCTGTTTCGTGCATCCATTTTTCAGCCCGATTTCCGGCTGAAAATGTCAACGCGCTTGGGACGAACGTGGGTATAGGTGTGGATCCCGACTTTAGACACGCCACATGGATCGGCCTGGAGAGCATCTCCATAGATGCGCGTGGTACAAATATCAAAGGGGTAGCTGGCACACACACACACACACACACGCGCGCGCACACACACACACACACACACACACACACACACACACACAGAGGGAGGCTTGAAAACAAGACCACCACCATCACACACACACACGGGGCGCCCGCAAGCCCGGTTCTGCTCGCCACGGTTTTCTGGCGCGCCGCCTGGCTTTCCTTAGGAAACAGCGCCCACTTTCGGCCAAAAAGGGTCTTTTCAGCCCGGCCGAGCCGCCCCGCAAACTGCAGAAGAGGAGCAAGATAGGCGGAGCGAGAAGACGGGGAAAAGAGAGAGGGAAAAGCCTGGCCGGCCACAAGGCGCGGGGTTGCCTGGCCCCGCGAGGCAACCGCCTTGCCTCATCGCTCGCCTCCTCCGGCCACCGGGAGGACTGGGGAGGGGAGACGCCGTCCGCGTTATAAAACACCTCCAGCCCCCGCTCGATCGTCTGCACTCCCGCCGGGAAAGCCAAGAACCGTCCAAGTTCCCTGCAAGGCGCTGCAGCGGCGGCGAGATCCCGATTAAAATAAAACCTCTCTCCCCCCTCTCTCTCTCTCTCTCTCCGCCGTCCCCGTTTCTTGATTGCGCTCACAGGACAACCGCCAGCCTGGGTGCAGCGTTCACCCGATCTCGGCTTTGCAAAGGCAACCCCCCCCCCCGGGCAAGGCGCAGGAGCCCAACCAAGCCCGCCCGCCTCGCCTTCCAGACGTGGAGGAGCCGCGGATCGGTCCCCGGCTTGCCGTACCGATGGGCGGTCGGGCTTTCGGCGCAGCAGCAGCAGCAGCCGCCGCCGCCGCTGTCCCCACGCGCGGCGGTGGGCGAAGCGCGCTTACCTTCCTGGACCGCGTGGAAGGGGTTGTTGGCTTCTATGAGCTTGATGGTGTAGGTGATCTTCTCGCTCTGCAGGATGTCATCGTTGAGGCTGAGGTCCGCCACCGCCTGCTTGAAGATCTCGTCGTCCTTGGCCGCGTTGCCTTCAAAGATGGCACCTGTTTGGGGGGGACAACAAAGGAGAAACCATAAGAAGATAAGAAGAGCCATGCTGGATCAGGCCAAAGGTCCATCTAGTCCAGCTTCCTGTATCTCACGGTGGCCCCACCAGATGCGTCTCGGAGCGCACGAGACTACTGTAGATATCTGTCTCCTGATACCACTCCACTGCATCTGGCCCTTGAAGTACCCTGGTTTTAAGCCTGGAGAACTTCAACCAACCACCATAATCTTGGCCGAAGGGCACAAGGAGAAGATCTTTTTTTGGGGGGGGAGGGGTCTTGCTTGCTTGCTTGCTTTCTACCCTTTAACTTTCCTCGCCCTCAGCCTTCTCTGGTAAAAGAGCAGTTTGAACACCTGAAGACTGATTGTTGGCCGCTTGGCTTGTCGCCTTCACACGACCTACACATGCAGGCAGGGACACTCGGGCCTGAGTTCGTTCTGACCTCTCTCTCCCCCCCCCCCCTTTACATAGCGGCTGACACGCTCCCACGCACACCTCCAGAAGAAGGGGGAAACCAGGAAGCCGTTCAACCGTCTCTGCTTCGAACTAGAATGCAGAAATTGGCCTTGGTGTCAGGCAGGCTGGTCCCTGTTGGCCCCGGTTCTTCAGAACTGCCCACCCAGACATACATTTCATGCGGAACTCCTGCCCTTACAGACCCCCACAGTTCAGAAGAATGGTGGCTTAATTGTAGAGCCTGGAGTGGTGCCAGGGTCAGCCCCTTCCTCTGCCACTGTGGATGCCAGGAGACTCTCTTGAGAACCTCACGAGGTGACCTCAGGCCAGACTCTGGAAGCCAGAGAGGGGATGAAACGCCCTCCCTTTGATCTACCCCCCCCCCCAGGGTTGTGGTAGGGATCAAGTGAGAAGGATGAGAGCCAGGTGCCTAGCAGAAGGTGGGATGCAGATGTAACACAGAAATGAAACTGTCATGAGCTTTCTGATGAAACCAACCATTTTGTAGTTGGTGTGATCTGGGACTGAGAGTGGTGGAACGGCCTCCACATGAGTTAGAGATGCCAAACTCACATCAAGTCTTCAGCTGGCTCACCTTCCCACCCCTTCCAAGTTTGGCAAGACTGGATATGGGACATCATCATCATCATCATCATCATCATCATCATCATCATCATCATCATCATCATCATCATCATTCATCATTAATTTTATTGACTACTGTTTATATGTTGATTTCTATGTAAACCACCCAGAGTTCCTTGGGAAAATTGGTACAGTATAGAAATATAAAATAAATATAAAATAAACTTATTCAATTATACTGGAATGAACTGGAAGCATCTTTGAGCCCTGTTAAGTCTCCCAAAGGGCAATAAAGGGGAAGGCAAAGTCTTCTTCTCGGTGGCATTGCTTTACTCAGACTTTTGGAGGGCATTTCCTAGGCCTCCCTAAAGGCACCCTGTATGAAACCATGGCTTTGCCCAAGAACCTCCCATTGACCTTAATGGTGTCCTGAATGAACCAATGGGCAGCTCCAAGGCAGGCTCTTTCCATGCTGACTCAAAAGTAAAGGGCCCTATTCAAAGGCCTTGCTTCCCCAGTCAGCTGGACCCATCCTTCTCCAGGCACTTGCCCGGGTGCCCAGTGATTTTTTTCATGCTATGAGAAGAACACTGGACCTATCATGAAGTGGTGGTCTGATTGCAGGGGAAAGATTGGTGGTGCGGAGTGGAGGGTGGGGGTGGGGGTTAGGGTGTAAACTTTCAGATTCTATTCAGCCCTTGAGATTGTATCTCTGGTGCTGGTAAAGAAAGAAAGAAAAAGAAAGCTCCTTTTGGAAAAGGGGGTATGTTTTGGAAAGTTTTATTTTTTTAAAAAGGAAGAGGCACCCCCACCCACCCACCCCACACACACATTAGGCGCACACACGTCCAACTGGGAACCTCTCTCTCTCTCTCTCTCTCTCTCTCTCTCTCCCCCCCCCCCCCCCCCACTTCTTATGGTGGTCTGTTGCTTCCCTCCTGCCCATCAGCACACGCTAATGGAGAGCTGAGCCTTTGCGTTCGTTCAGTAACCTGAAAGCTTCTAATTTCAGTGCCTTGTTTATGCAGCTAGCATGAAAACATCTGGCGATAAGCCTTACATAATATACCCCTGTTTTGGAGGGGGCGGGAGGGGGCGGAGGTTGAGGTAAGCTGCCTTTATTCCCCCTCCCCTTCCTTGTATGTTTGAAGGACTTTTAGGTTTTCTTAAGAAAGAGGAGAAAAACAGGTGTCATCACCCCACCTCACCGACTTCCCCCGTTCCTCCTGGAAATGTATTGTTATTCACATCTGGCCTGGGCGTTTAAAGGCCATCAAAATGCTGATTTCGTGAACAAAATCCTAAATCGACGTCGAGATCCTCTCTCTTTCTGTCTGTTTTTCCCCACACCACCTCATCACCAACCGAGCGAATGAGGCCGTTCTTTCCCGCGGAGCCCCCCCCCCCCTCCCCAACATGGATGGAGGTGTCGTGTTGGGATGGCAGGTGGAGAGTTGCCTCTCGATCGACCCTGTCCCCGGTGGCCCCAAGGGAAAAGTGTCGGCGGAGGGAGAGGACCCGATGATTTTATTCCCAGACGACGGCCGCCCGCCCGCCCGCCCACCGCCTTTTCGGATAAGCCGGTCGGTCTCAAATCCGAAACCTCGAGTTCATTCACAGTTCGTAGTGTGTTTGGGGGGGGGGGGAGCGGAAGGAAAGTTTTGTGGCACGCCGCGCCCCCTCCTCCGCGCGGTCGTTTGGGGGTGCCTGGAGAGGGGCGGGGGGGTGCCGATGAACTTGCCAAGCCGAGCTCTCTAAGGACGATCCCTTCCCTCTCTCCGCCCCCCTCCCCAAATATCTGTCTTAAGATCTGCAATGCTGCTTGGCCTCCTATTGAAGGCTAAGGGCGAGGTTGGTGGAAGATTTAGGGCGAGTTTGACACGCGCCCCTCCGCGCCACCCCACAGTCCAGTCCAGTCCGGCCACGTGCCCCCACCCCCCCCCCCCGTCTCTCCTTCGCACTCCACTTGGGGGCTGGGGCTGGGACTGGATGGGGGGGTCTGGCGAGCGGGAGCCCCCCTCGCCTCCTCTCGCATTCAACTTGAGCTTTTCTTTGGAAGAGAAGCACCATCTTCCGCCACAAGAAGGCCGCCGGGCTGCATTCGCCAGACCCACCTCCTGCTCGACAAACCCCCCCCCCCCGGTGCATTTCCTCTCGCTAGGCGGGGGGGGAGGGGGTTCAGTCTCGCCCAAGACTCAGGTGAGCCCTCTCGGGCTGTTTCTCGGAAGTATTTCACGTCGAGTGAGAGACGCAGGCACACACCTACGGCTTCGTGCACGACACCTTTTCCCGTTCCTTCCTTCCTTCCTTCCTTCCTTCCTTCCTTCCTTCCTTCCTTCCTTCCTTCCTTCCCGCCGATCGCTTGTTCCCATTTGGGAAAAGCGTCTCTCTCTCCAGAAGCCGGCCTTTTGCTTCGTTTCAATGGTCCATTTTTTGAAAAGCCGGGCAGATTTCTGCCTTGCGACAGCCCCCTCTCTCAAGTTTCCCTAGGCAGAATCGGCCAAGCTTCCAGGGCTCCCGGCAGTATCTCCCCCCCCCCCCCGGTCATTTCTGGCTTCCCCCTTTCCCCCCATCCAGCCTTCTCCTAGTTTTGAGACTGACGAGCAACCCTCTCTCTCAAAGTCCAGGGTTTAGTCCACCACGTCCTCCATCAGATCGCCCACCCGACGACATCCACGCTGTCCCCCTTCCGGCCCCTCCACTGCCCTCCCGTCGCCCTAACTCGGGGAGGGCGTCGTCGGTTCCACGGGCTAGCCATGTAGGAGCACCACCACCGCACACACACCTGCCCGGGGAAGGGAGAGGGAGAAGGTTTGTCGCCAAAGTTTGCCCGCGGGAGGCGGCTCTCAGGTGGGCAAGCGGTGAGCCGAGAGGCGATCAGCGGCTGAAAACAGAGCCGAAGCAGGGAACGGCTGGTCTAGGGAAAGCGGCTCCCAGCCGCAGATCGTGACTACCACCAAGCCCCCTCGGGGTGAAGAGGGGACCACTGCCACCGCTCAGCAATAATCATTTGCAGCCTTATTGCGCTCCTAACTTTGCAAGGAGACGCATTCTGCTAGCTTATACTTGTGTGTGTGGGGGGGGGGAGGCCAGGCCCTCCCCCCTCCCCCTCCATCCCCCTCCCCCTTTTTTCCTCTGGAGTTTATTTCGCTCACGTTCTCCCAACCCTTCTCTTCCCTTCTTCACAGGATGATGATTGCGCCTTAATGAGACACGATCTCCCACGCACTCTTCTTTTAATTATTTGCCATTTTTAACCCTTCGGCAGACCCCCGCTCTCTCTCTCTCTCTCTCTCTCTCTCACACACACACACACACACACACACACACACACACACACACAGAGAGAGAGAGAGAGAGAGAGAGAGAGAGAGAGAGAGAGAGAGAGAGAGAGAGAGAGAGAGAGAGAGAGAGAGATCCACGAGCTGCCCTCTCTTACCAATGTGGATGATGGAGTCCGCTCTCACCGAAACGCACTGAAATATCCAAGGGAGAAACCAAAGCATCAATACTTCCATTTCCAATCTCGCGTGCAGCACATCAGCCCGGATTTTTTTCTTTTTGGCTAAGGAAAAGCCACCCAGACTGAAGAGGAGGGGAAGGTGGAGCGCAGGGAGAAGAAGTGAGAAAGAGAGGAGCAAAGGACGCTCGGATTTTAAAAAAAAAAAACAGCAATAATTAAAAAAAATGAAAATATATATACTGTATATCCCAGTCTCTCCAAAGCCTATGTAATATCCAAGCTTGGGATTTTTGAAAGTCGTGAAGAGGAAGAAGGCAGAAAACCAAACCGGGGGGGGGGGGGGAACCACCACCCAACTAGCGACAGCAAGGAGAAGACGGAGACGGAGAACCAGGCTGAGGTTTTAAAAATGTATGTCGCCGATGGATAGAGATCCCTGTTCGGTGAAGGCGACGGCGGCGACAGCAGCGGCAGGAAAGCAGCTCCCGACTTCAGCAGTAGCTCTTGAGCACTCCGTGTGTGTGTGTGTGTGTGTGTGAATGTGTCTGTGCGCGCGCGCGCGCGTGTGCCTGTGCGCGCGCGCGCGTGCCTGTGCGCTCGTCCCTGGCCCCAGCAAACTGCGGAGGCACCCCCCCACGCACGCACACACACACACACACACACACACACACACAATCCTCTTCTCCCCCCCCTTTTTTTTTTCTCGGCGAGGACACCACGTGATTGCAGAGCTTCACCACTCAATAGAGTCGGGGCGAAAAAGCAACAGAGAGGCGAGGGGGAGGCAGCTCCTATAGAGATTTGTGCGCGGGAGGCAGAAGCGGTGTGTGTGTGTGGGGGGGGGGCGGTGGAAGCAGCGGCAGGCAGAGAAGGGGAGCCGAGCAGCGGGGGTTTGGGTTGCCGAATTTGGAAAGGTGCGCGCCCCGTTGGGAGGCTGGGGTTGGGGTTGGGGGGGGGCAGCGAGGAGATCTGACACAGAGAAGAGGCCAGCAGGAAGGCACGTTTCCAGAGGGAGGCGAGGCGAGACGAGAGCCAGGGATGGAGGTTTAGATCGGGGTCCTCTACCAAGAGAGCCTTCAAAATCACTGTCCGAGATGGACGTCATTCTCACGAAGCTGCATCCGACTGGCCAAGGGATCACCGAAGCTGGCAGTGGCAGGGTGGGAGGGACTTCCCAGAAAGGATGATGAACAGCGAGCGCCTCTCCCTTCGCGTCCGGCTCCCGGGAGGCAGCTCTCGCGCCCTCCGCCCGCTTGGCCGGGGGAGCTCCCGTGCCTTGAACTCGGAGCGCCACGGCGGGGAAGAAACGCTTCCCTCCTGGTCGCTGGAGGGGGGGCGGGGCGGGGCGGGGATCGGGCTCCCAGGCAGACTTCCAGAGGGTTCTTCTCGCCCAGCGACCCCTTACCTGCCTCCGGTGGGGAAGGAGGCCCTCCTCTTACAGGTGACGAAGCCCACGAGTTTCTCTTCAAGAGGAGGATGGCAGGGGGGTCGCTCCTGCCCTAAAGTCCGTGCTGTTTCACCCTCCACCCACTGGTCCGCCCCACACCCTTCCCGAGGGTGGAAAGTGCTGCTCAAAAGTTTTTAAAAAGGTTCCTTACGCTCAAAACCGTCTGCATGTCACCCAGCCCCAAATCTATTTATTTATTATTATTATTATTATTATTATTATTATTATTATTATTATTATTATTATTATTATTATTATTATTATTATTATTATTATTATTATTATTATTATTATAAAACTGAAGCATAGAGTTTCCTTAACAGTAGGGGCGGATTTGCCGCTTATTTGTTTATTCGCAATCGCCTAGTTTGTTGCTTTCTCTAATTATTCTCCCGGTTTGTTATTTGAAGCTGCGGTATATTTAAATCAATTACGGCAATATCTACCGTCCAGTCACCCAGTACCGACTTTTGGGGCCCTTGTCTTGTCCACCGGACCTGGGAAACCCTACAGCCCTGAGGCTTGTTTTGGGGAAAAGGAAAGGGGAAAAGAAAAAAAAAAGATAAAAAATCAAGAGGAAATTCAAGGGCGTTAAAATGTCACCCCCTTCCACCTTTTTTGATCTCAGATCCTAGGACCCGATGGATAGGCAGATAGGTGGGGAGAATGTAAACTAAAAGCGGCGTCTTCAGCTCCCTTGCTGGGAAGAAAAATGGTACGTGAAAGGTTGCCTGTGTTGTCGTGATGGTTTAAAAAAAAAAACGGGGAGGAAAGACTTCAATGAAATCTCATGCCTACATTGGGTACGCTCAGACTCAGAAGACCGATTCATCCCCTTGAAACAAACACATCAGTGATTGCAGGCACCCAAACGTGAGAAGCCTTTAAATACACCACCAGGATCCAAAGAAAGCAAATTCATTCAGTGGAGAGGGAGGGAGGGAGGGAGGGAGGGAAGGAGGTAACTGAAGCCACTGCCAGGGAAATGAGTGTAGAAGCAGGATGTTAACCACACTATTAAGTGGCTCCGAGGGGAACCGGGGCTCCCCCCCCCCATGGCTTTAGCAATAGGGAGCTGCGATGTTAGCCTTTGGGGAGCAGGAGGCAGACTGGCCCTCAGTTCTACAAGTATCAAGAAGCAGCAAAGGAGCTTCCCAACGCCTGTAATCAGACCTCATTGAAAACAGTGCCAGGCATCCCCCCCCCCAAGAGGAAGGATGCAGAGTGGGACCATTGTGAAATGAAGGAAAGTAGCATGACTCTGAATATCAGCTGTTCAATACTGTGAAGACTGGGTGAAATAGATACACATATACATCAACATGCTCCAGTATGTGCGGTCATTCAAGTTCCTTCTAAGCTACGTTGAGCCTAACAGAGGGCGTTTATACACGACCCCTAAGCTCCGCCGCAAATGGCTGCAAGCTCCGGACCTTAAAAATGTTTACCCACCAGCTCCGGACTTTGCAGACAATTAAGTGTGACCCCGCCCACTTTAGCTCGACCCAGAGCAGTTTTCTTGTACCTGCTTTTTGGATGTGACAAATATTTGATCCGGTGTAAGGATAGTGAGTGCGGGGCTCTCCTGGCTTCTGTTTGTTCTTTTTTTGCGCCCCGCCCCTTTAAGAGATCTGAATGCTGCCGGGAACAAAACGGAGGTAAACCGGCATTCTTTTCTTTCTTTTTTCTCCCTCCCTCACGCAGCCAGCAACCAGGAAGTGCGGAGGGGGGTGGGGACAGAAGAAGAGCGACGAACCCCTAAGATCTCTGGTCCAAATTTAAGTGGCCAGCAGATCTTAGGGGTCGTGTAAAAAGGCCCAGAGTTTTGAGGCATTTGGGATACTCCAAGGAGTACTTTACCATTGCCATCCAAATGGGGATTTGAAACCAGGTCTCCCAAATGCTAGCCCAACCCTCTATCCATCACATATGGGCAGTCCACCACATACCACACATGCCTATTAGTACTTCTCATATCATATGGAGAGTTGGACTAGATCCGGATGAAGGAGGAATGGAAGAAACACTGGTCATTTTAAGACACACGAGTAACACCATCTTACTGGAAGAAAGCAGCACTGGATTGAAATGACTGCTATGGAGAATGGAAGAAGAAAGTGCCTAAGGAGAACTGGAGTTGAAGGTGGGGAAGACAAAAATCATGACTACAGAAATACTACTCAACTTTAATGCTGACAGTGAATACCTTGAAATAGTTAGATATTTTATACACAGTCGTTCAGTCATCAATCCTAATGGAGACTGTGGCCCAAAAAATCAGAAGACGGCTCAGATGTGGAAGGGCAACAATGAAAAAATATAGAAAAGTTAAGTATAAGCATGTGTCACTGGAGACCAAGCTCATCCACAAACAAGTGAGCCCTAGATAAAATCAAGCATGAACTATCTTGGGAGGCAAAAATGCGGAAACTGGGGCTGTCCTGCTTTGATCACATCACGAGAAGCCAGGGTTCTCTGGAAAAGTCAATCATGCTGGGAAAGGTTGAAGGCCACAGGAAAAGCAGAAGACAAAGTACACAATAGACTGACTCCCTGAAGAAAACCCCATACTCTGCAAGATCTAAGCTGAGCTGTTGAATACAGGACATTTTGGACATATGTCTGTGAAGATTCTCAGTCATCCAGGTGAGTTTATCTGGAAGTTGAGTCATGGCAACTGGACTTCTTTTTTCTTGAGAGATTGAAACATTCCAGAATCAGCAGAGTACCTCCACTTGAAGGACAAAGGGCACTCATTCAAAGATGAGGATGTACGCATATTAGACAGAGAAGATAGGTGGTTTGAGAAAGGGGCCAGGGAAGCCATTCATGTGTAGAGATGGGCACGACTTGAAAAAAATTTTTTTCGAGTTGTCGTTAGTCGGGCCAGTCCCATTTCGGGTCGTTTCCGGTTTTCGTGAAAATTCGCAAAAATTAGTCGGTTCGTTTTTTTTTCGTTTTTTCGTTGTCGTTAGTACTGGTTTTTTGGGGGGTAGCGGGCTCCTGGAGGCACCTCTGTGGGGTGGGTGCCTCCTCTGGCCCGCTATAAAGGGAAAGTGGGCTCCTGGAGGCACCCGTGGGTGCCTCCTGCCACTAGGAAGGGGAAGCAGGCTCCAAGAGACACCCCTCTACATGGGGGTCTCCCTTCCTCACCTGCTGCTGCTGCAAAATGCTATGCAATAGCCATATGGATATTGCATAACATAATGTGCAGACAGTGAGACCAGTGTGAGAGTGATAGGGTCATACCCGCCCTTCACAAGGCTCTGGCACCACCATGTCTCACACAGAAGGGAATTGTACTTGCTGCGTGTAGTGCAATGCAAGCAAGTAGATCTGGCTTTAAGGTGGCTTAGTGCAAGAGCTAGGATTAGGCTAGTGACGGGTAAGGTTACGGTGGGCTAGTGGGTTGCACCTCTGGGTGCCTCTCTGACCCACTAAGAAGACAGTCTGTGACGTATGGGTACGGAGTCAAGGGTTAGGGTTAGGGCTAGGGCAGGTTTTAGGGGGCTTTTTGGCACATCCCAGAAGTCTCCATGGCCAAGTGGCCATGCGACTGGTGGGATGGCTCCAAAAATTTGCATGGTTGTCCACTCCCACATGGCTGGCCACTTGGCCAGCCCATCATTGCGCAGGTGTAAATAAAATAAAATAAAATAAAATCAATGGAGGACAGAGGAGGAGAGGAGAGACATTTTGTTGCAAGAAAAAACCCACTGCTACTGTGAAAAATCTGGCAGTTTATAAATTTTCGCGTGTTTCTGTTGTGCTTGTGTGTTTTTGGACCACGATTTCAAAAACAATATTGCATTTGCCGCCCCATTTTGGATCCCCCGCCCGCACCACATGGCATGGCGATGGCGACTCGCGAGTCCGGCTGCCCAGGACGGGGGGGAGGCGGGACCCCCCCCTCCAGAAACCACCCCTCCGGTAGGTGCCCTGCACCCTTAGTCAAGCAGGCATTTTTCCGCCTGCTTTTTTGGCCCGGGAATGGGTGGGGGGAGAGTTTAAAAGTTTTTTCCTGTGCCGTCCGTGCCGCTTGCTTGCGCTTTAATTGCAGCGGCCGGCGGCGAGACTGGGCTTTTTGCTGGCTGCGAGCCTGTGGCGAGTCCCACCAGAGCAGCCCAGGACGGGGGATGAGGGGGGAGGCCGGGGACCTCCAGAAACAACCCCTCTGGTAGGTGCCCTGAGGCACGGCAGGCATTTTCCCGCCTGCTTTTCGGCCGGGAACCGGGTTTTTTTAACGTTTAAAAACTTTTTTTCTGTGCCGCGTGTGGCATCGCGCGATCTCGCGATGCAAGTAACGAGCACGACAAATCAGACCAAAATTGTTCGTTCGTCGGTTCGAGCTCGAAGTCTGGGGGAGTAATTCCCGTTACCGTTTCCGTAGAGTAATGGAACCGAGTAACGGAAACAGAAACGGGAATACCGCTAAGTCGTGCCCATCTCTATTCATGTGAGCATCGTGAGCAACAGAGATGGGGGGCTCAGACACAATCTGTCTGCTACTTATCAATCAGCCCTTTCATCAAGCCCAAGACAAATAAGAAGCACTTCACACCTCTACCAGCAAGGCCATGGCTAACATCCCATACTTAATGAGTGTTGGGAAAGGTTGCCTAGGTAGGACTTTCATGCACTCTAAACCATTATCCACCTATGAACCTATTGAGGTGAACTATAAAATAGAGGATTCACCCCTAACCCTCCTCAGACTGATGAAGCTGCTTGGATGAGCAGCAAAACATTTCAATCTCTCAAGAAAAGAAGTCCAGTTGCCATAACTCAACTTCCAGATAAGACATTTTGGAGATCACTCATTCAGAGGTTTGCCATTAGTTGGAAGCAACTTGATGGCACATAACAATATTAGTTACACTATTTAAAAAATACTCTCAGAAACAAATCCTTGAAAACTGTGAAATTATTCCAGTTCATCTTTATATTCATGGTCCAGAAAAATAATATAATCACAGGATTGTATATCTGAAAAGAACCCACAGGACCATCTAGTTCCAACCTCCTTCCAGTGCAGGAAATCCACAACCAAAGTACCCTCAAGTACTGGGACCCAACTCTGTTTTAAAACCTCCAATGAAGTAGAATTTGTTCCCTTCTAAGGCAGTCCATTCCACTGCAAAAGATAATATTCCACTTATCAATACGTTTTTGACAGTTAATCTAAATGCCCTCCCATTCAATTTGGATCCATTAGGACAGCTGCTGTTCTTCATGGCTGCAAAGAAAACAATAACAAAAACAAAAACACCAAGCTGATTCAGCTTCACATATTTAAATATGGTTTTCACATTACTCTCCATCTTCTCTGCTCCAGGCTAAACATACTCAAGTCCCTCAACCATTCTTCAACCATGTAGATGATATCCTAAGAAAATACAGTGGGAGCGCATGTTGTACAGATTCCCAGACAACCTGGACCTGCTACATTTTCTAGGCTAGTGTCCATCACAAGTTAAACTTGGTTTTCCTGCCACCCAATATATGGAATTGTACCTTGCTGGGACAATGGATCAGCAGTGAAACATTTCAGTCTCAGAAGAAAAGAAGTCCAGTTGCCATGACTCAGCTTCTGGATAACCTCACCTGCATGGCTAAGAACCTTCACAGACCTTGGTGGGACAATGTTCTTCACTGAACCACGGGATAGAAAACCATCTTCATGTTGCCTATTAATTCCTTTGTTGGTAGAACAAAGGATCCAATCTAACCACAGTTAAGAGTTCTGCAATCTGCTGTTTTTAATGGGAAAGAGAACTACAGGTCATTCTCAATTCCCCTGGATGGAAAACAATGGGGTGTGAAAATGTTTAGTTCATTGTCTTACAACTGCCAAACTGGAAGGGATCCTCTAGAGCAGGGGTCCTCAACCTAAGGCCCCGGGGCCGGATACGGCCCCCCAAGGTCCTGAATCCGGCCCCTGGGACCAATTGCAACCCCCCCACCTACCCCCTGTTTTGTTAGCAAGCCAGCCTCCGCAGCTGCTTTTGGACTGTGATCCGGCCCCCAGTGGTGTCTGGGTGGTGGTGGACCGGCCCGCTGTTTGAAAACTTTGAGGACCCCTGCTCTAGAGCATTGGTTCTCAACTCGTGGGTCCCCAGATGTTCCTGGACTGCAACTCCCAGATCCTGGCCAGGTCAGCTAGTGATGAAGACTTCTGGGAGTTGTAGTCCAGGAATATCTGGGGACCCACAGGTTGGGAACCACTGGTCTAGAACGCTGAGTCCAGCTCCTGTCAGGGAGCCACTGAGGAAGTTTACTCCCAACATGTCTGTTCAGCCAAAGGCTTAAATCTCTGAGCTATCCAGCAGCACTTGTGGTTAGTTCATATGCCCCTCCCCCATTTATTAAAACAAAAGGAGTTAAATTGTGAAATAAAGGGTTTGGGATTCCTGGTGGTTGGGGAAACCTTCACATTCACTGATTATCTAGAAGCTATCACCCTGATCAAATCTGCTTTGCATCCAGAGAAGAAATACATCTGTCTAAACTAGGGATGGACAACATACCCCCCCAAGGCCCAAATACACTCTCCATTACAACTGAGCCCCCACAACCCTCCCACCCCAAAACATTTAAAACTTATTCTGAAAACATTTGCTCCCAAGTGTCCCCAGGAAAGGGGGAGGATTTGACATTTTGAGGACATGCAAATTTCATTTGTGAGGCAAAAAATAGCAGCGGAGGTTCTGCAGTGAGCACAGATACACACCATCACACAGGTAAATAACATTCCAGCCTGAGTTTGGCTAATTCCAAAAGCCTTCCGCAAATGGTCATCCAGGACTCTGCAAGAGCAATCTGTTCTTTTTGCAAAAGCCTGCAAGGCTAGGGAGGGAGAGAGACAGAAAATCACAGCAGAAAGATTTTTTTTAAAGGTAGGTGGGACTGCTTTTTCTTTCTCAATCTACAGATGTCAGTATCGGCACGTTGTCATTGACAGATTACCCCAACAGAATGGCAACAGTTTGTGACATTAAAGAGGTTGCCTGCCCCATCCAAATCAGAAGTGTTTTCAGTGGTCTGGGTCAGTCAATTCTTACAGATTGGATGAATGTCCTGTATCTTCCTGTCGGCCAGAACCAGATGCCTGAGAAAGAGGTTTATGTAATAATCATAGAACTTGGCATGAACCAGTTCCTGCTGGTCCATAAAGGTGGCAGCACAGGTGCTGCGGCTCCCTGCCCCTGCTTCCTCAGATGATCAATCACTCAGCAATCCAAGCTTGCTTGCTTGCCCCCCCCCCCGCAGCTCCTCGGCTAATCTCCCAGCCATGAGCAAGAGCACAGGCATCTCTGCCCCACCCTTTTGTCTGAACTGGAGATCAGCCAAGAGGGCTCAGGCACTGAGCTGTTGTTGGGACTGGGAGAAGAGTTGAGGCATTGGAGGAAGCTAGCGCATTGGGGCCTGGGGAGTGGCTGGTTGAGCCAGAGGTGGTGTGGAAAGGGAGTTGCACCCCCTGTGCTGCCACCTTTATGAATTGGGATGTGTCGGTTTGTGGCCATCTCTAAATCATCATAAGTCACCCATTGTTGTAACACCCACTTTTCCGCCATTTGGATGTGGAGGTTAATGCTAATGGGACATGAAGTCCATCGCCATCCTGTTGGCTGCACCCTCTCCACAATCATAATCTTCTCCTTTAAAACATGAGTGCTCTGATACTTTGTTAGAAATGCCAATAGTTTTGTTATAGAATAAAAGGTACACGTGTGCTCCACCTCTGACTTTTGGCAGTGTGCACCAGTGGTAGGGCAGGTGGGGAGGCACTGGCCTTCAGTTGAACCAAAGTTGCCTACTTTTTAAAAAATTAAGACGTCTGTGAATGTATCAAGTATTCTCTTCACCACGAAAGCAGCTAAAGCCTTCCCTTAATACATCCAGACTCCTAAGGAAAAAAAACAGGACCACGGAAGAGGTTTGTATGTAATAATAACAAATTGTGTGAATTCTGACTAATGGCAACTCTTTTCAATGGAGAATATTCAGAAGTGGTTGACCACTCCCTTCGCCCGGGGACATCTCAGGATTGTATGGTTTAATGCTCATGGCCACATGGGCTGGCTCTTCTCTGAGAGTCGCAGTGGAGAATTGAACTCCTGGACTTTCTGCAGCCAGAGATCTAACCCAGCAAGCTATCCAGCCAGCTGTTTTGTACTGTAGTACCATGTGTACTCTCAGTTAATGTCATCTTGGGCTCTGCAGAGAGGGGCAATGAAGGACTGGTTGTATGGAATAAGTGGTGAAAAAATTCAAATGAAGATAAAAGGAGTGCCAGATGATTACCAATATAGCTTGTAGAGCTTTAGATAAATTTCAAACTGTGTGTGTGTGTGTGTGTGTGTGTGTGTGTGTGTGTGTGTGTGTGTGTGTGTGTGTGTGTGTGTGTGTGTGTGTGTGTGCACATGCTTGCATGCATGTTGCCTGGTTGCATGGCAGGTTTTGAAGGATATTAAAACAATAAATCACTTTCTAAGCATCTTTACTTACAGGCTTTGCTTTTACACATCCAATTTCCTACAAATCAATGCCAAGCCATTAAAGACCATACTCAGTATTTCATGTAATAAAAGCACTTAATCCAGGTAATTGGGCCCCGGGACAAAGATCAATACAAACTTTCCCGATTATGATGGCTTTAGTGGCTAAAAGTTAATTGCAATTTACATTTTCATCAGATCGCTGTACGTCTATTGACTGATGCTGTAAAGGAAGGACAGAGAAGCCCACTCTCCTACCTCGGTGTAGAACCTTTCCAAAATAAAGGTGTATATGATACTATATTAAGTATGCTTTGAGCTAGCAGCAGTATGTTCCATTTTCTTTTAGGAAACACCCCCCCCTTTTGTTGTTGAATGGGAATGAGCATGGTGAGATACCACCACCACGGCATAAAATTTAGAGGTGGTCCCTGGAGCGGTATCTCAGAAGCATCATCTGTAGACATTTCTGTTTCTAGGTCAGAAGACACTTTCTGCATTGCTATCACTGTCAAGGAATCCCTAAATGTTTATGGGGGAAATTCTATATCATGGGGATAATCCCTCTTTCAGTCTCCTTGTCAGTCCATATTCTCCTGCAACTCCACATTGAAAGGGACAGTTGGTAGTACATAGGTGCGTTTTAATTCAGGGGACCTTATCTACTATTGCTGATTCACCTCCAGAGGAATCCTGCCAAGGTTTCTCCTGTGGTTAAGCAAAGTGAAGCTGGTACCTTAATGGGCAGGGATTGTGTGTGGTGTGGATGGGGAAGCAATGGCAAGCCTTTCCTTGTATGTCACGTGCCTTGTTTAGAGATGAGCATGAACCGGAAAAATTGTGGTTTGTGATTTATCCCGAACCACCCAGAAAACAAACCGACTCATAATGATTCAGTCCCATCTCTGCCCCTGCTGCCATCTCTTGGGCTATCTGCCACCACCATTGCCACCAGTGCCACAGCCTCCCCTTGGTGGCCCAGAGAGGCACTGGTGCCCGCAGACAAGCTGGACTGCAGCCTCTACAAAAGCACACACTGGCCAGATTGTTGATGGGGAAGCCTGGCCCTAGGGTCGAACCTTTGGCGCTCCAGATGTTTTGGACCACAACTCCCAGAATTCCAAGCCTGCATTGCCAATGACAAAGGACTGTGGGAGTTGTGGTCCAAAACATCTGGAGTGCCGAAAGTTCGCCACCACTACCCTAGGGTTTCCCTGGCAATGAATTGGGTGGTTGGTCAGATGTGCAGAGCCAGTTCCCTGGCTCCTGGCTGGGAAGCCAGGATTCTTCCTCTGAGTGTACACCCACCAACCAGCTGATTGCCCTGATCAGCTGAGTGGTGGGCAAATGCTCAGAGGCAGTATCCCGTCTTACCAGTCAGCACTGCTACCTCTGAGGATGGGATCCAGGGGTGAGGGCACCCTGGGCAATAGCACCAACTATGGTGAAATGGCAGTGGCAGCAGATAGGCTGAGATAGCAAAGGGTTACATCCTCAAAGTGGGTCATGAAATGAACCATGAACCAGCATACGTCTGTGAAGATTCTCAGTCATCCAGGTTCGTTTAACTGGGAGTTGAGTCATGGCTACTGGACTTCTTTTTTGAGAGATAGAAACGTTTCGCTGTTTGGATGAACAGCGAAACGTTTCTGTCTCTCAAAAAAGAAGTCCAGTAGCCATGACTCAACTCCCAGTCATGAACCAGCATGTTTCATCAAGGGTGGGTTTTCTTGTTTGTTTGTTGTTTTGATTTATTTTGTTACTTTTTGCTCATGGTTCATTTCTTCTGCATCTCTAGCCCTGTCCAGAGTCCTGTAAGCTTACCTGCTGCTTTTCAGCTGTGGTGGAGCATGTTCTCCTGTTGCCACCGTAAGCGTAAGGCTTGTCCTTCATGCTGAAAAATGTCTTGGTTCAGCCTTACCGGCTGGCACTTAGAGGGAACCCCACAGATCCTTGAAATTCACGATAACACAGTATGCTTTTAAAATGTGCAGACATTTGTGTCATGAGCAATTTGCCTTTATCTAGTCTGACCATTGGCCTGTATGATCTACTGCAGGAATAGGCAAATAAATGGTTGTCCTCAGGTTACCGCTTGACTGCAACTCCCACCATCTGTAACCTTTGCCTATGCTGAATAGAGTTGGTGGAGTTGCAGTTGAACAACGTTGAGCAAGCCTGAGGTTGCCCATCTTGGCTGCACACACGGATAGCATCCTCCCAGGATTTCCAACAACAGAACATCCCTACCGTAGCTTGTGATGTCAGAGGTAGAATTGATGAGTGAGGATACGATGTCAGATTACAGAATGAAGAATAGCAGTAGAACCTTCCTTGGTTTTCTGGAGTGAAACAGGTTGCTTGTAAATACTGCTGGCTTTGATGCACAGCAAGGAACCCAAGTGAAATAACCTGATAGCACTGATGGGGATGGAACATATGGGAGGAACTGTGTCGTGGAAGCACTTTCTCACCCTAGTTTTACCACCAGACACATCAAGCCCGTACAATGGTACCGTGAATCAAGCTGAAGCAGCTCTACTCCAGAGGAAAGATTCCCAACCCTGCATCCCCAGACGTTCTTGGACAAAAACTACCAGAATCCTGGCCAGCACAGCTAGCACTGAAAGTTTCGGGGAATTTCAGCCCAAGAACATCTGAGGACCTGAGGTTGGGAACAACTGCAACAGAAGCTGGTTCATTAAGGCAAACAGGAGCACGACCCCACCTCAGGCTCAGGTATTGCTGTTGGTCTTTATATGATTAACCACTTCCACCAGAGGCTCTACCTGCTACCTCAAGCTCCAGCCATCATTAGCTACCAGGACTCCCCCGTCCCCCTCTGAGCACAATGGAGCTTTCCCTGGATTGCTGTGAGAATAAAGTTGGGTGGAAGAGAGCCGTGTGTGGTGACCTGAGCTCATTGGAAGAAAGAGAAGATAGAAATGCAATTAACAAGCACATAAATAAATAAATAAATAAATAAATAAATAAATAAATAAATAAATAAATAAATAAAAATTGCCGGGTGATAAAAATAGATGAAAAATATAAATATACTGTGTGTGTTTTTTGCCTCCCAGATCTACAAGCCTGGCATTTGTTTTGACAGGAATGGAAGTTGTTCATGCCAATTCTAAATCTAGAACTACATTTTTCATTAGTAGATTAATTAGCAAAAAGCCAAACAAAAGAAGCTACCGGTAATTTGAAATGGTAAAGATGATCCATGTTTACTTCTGAGTGACTCTGGATTCTTGCATGTTACTGTAATAGGTAATGAAAGGGGAACAACCAAAATTTCCTTCTAAACAACAACAGCAACAACAGCCTTTGAAGTCCAGAACTGGAAGGGACCCTAAGGGGTCATCACATCCAGCCCCGGTCAAGGAGGCACAGTGGGGAATGGAACTCCCAGCCACTGGCTCTGCATTCAGAGATCTCGGTCACTGAGCTTTGCAGTATTCATTAATCTGTGATCTGAATCCTCCCGGTGTATGTGTAATTCTTGTACAACCTGGTGTGGATAATTGTGATGAATATACAAGGTGCCAAGGGGCATCCCAGTCACATGTCTGGTCACATGTCTAAATGCGCAGTTGAGATGTATCAAGGCACCTGGTGCATTAGCCACAAATAGCCATAGCAAGTTATTGGAAGCCTTATGTAAACACCAGGAGGATTCCCTTCTGTACATTATCTCACCCTCCCTTCAAGCATCTCAAAAAGGAACCGATGCTGATGCTCTGGTCATGTGCAAACTGACTAATAGTTGATGAACAGATTAAACATTGTCAAGGCACACAAGTGTAGACATGTTACAGACCAAACTACATTTTTATGGCACGCATCTCAGACTAAAATTTCAAACCATTTTTTGTTGTTGCCTCCACCCTCAGTTTGAATAAAACATGAACACTAGAGAGCTACCTTCATCAGAACTGGTGACATGCCAGATCTCTGTGGTGTCAGGGGTCTCCAACAAGGGCTTCCAGCAGGACTGGGCATTATCTCTGCCACAGTAATAATGCATCAGAGGTGGGAATGATGGAGCTATTATTTGTGGTTGTTGGGCACTGCCATCATGGGTGGCTAGAGGTGATATTGCAGCTGCATGCTCAGTATAGGAAGCACAGTAAAAGGGTCAGCTAACCCAAGAGGCCAGTAAGATTCTACTTGGTCCTGTAAAATACTGACCACATTTACTATATCTCATCTCCTCAATCAGCAATGCGTTTCTCTCAAACTATCATCCATATTTGCTGGATCAATTGCCAACTTCCTACAAAGCAAATAATCTTAACAACAGAATTGGCATGGTGTGGTGGTTCAAGTGGTAAGCTAGAACTGAGGACAGTTCAGTCCCGGTCCTATTTGGCCCTAAGGCTTATGGGGTGATCTGGAGCCAGACATGATAGCCTCTATTTGAACATCCAGAAAAGGCTAATCTGCACCTGTGACCAGGAAAAGAATTGCTAGCCTCGCTACTACTACTACTACTACTACTACTACTACTACTACTACTACTACTACTACTACTACTACTACTACTCTGCCTTGCCTTTACCCTCCATTTCAGCACAATGACAGTCTGAAGAAAAATGTCACCTCTAAATGTGAAGTCCTCCCTCAGATGAATCAGGGATGTTGGTGTTTCCAGATCCCAGGTTGTGTACTGGAGACCTTCCATGTACTAGTGCTGGGGCATTCAACTTCAGGGCATGGAGAGTGTCAGTGGAAGGAGAGGCCTACCACTTCCCTTAGTTTTACCCACCAGGAGTAACCCTTTTCTGAATACCCAAATAAGGCTTACTTCCCGACCTCACTTGCCTCACAGCCTGGAGAAAAATGAGCAGGAGCACTGGGCATGAGCACCTGAGGTGAAAGCACGGTCTGTATCTCTAACAAAGAAGTGCTTGGGTGGTGTTGGGCACTTGCTGCAATTCACCATTTCTTATTGATTAAGAATGAACCCTCACAGTCTCCTGGGGTTATGAAAAAAATTATTTATTTATTTATTTATTTATTTATTTATTTATTTATTTATTTATATACTGCCACATTTTCCCAGATGGAAACATTCCGCCTGTTGAGTTAATCCATATGGTGGCCTTCGGCTTAGCCAGAGTCGCTTGGCTCACTATATGTCCCTTCCTTGTTGTGTTAGGACCAAATTCATTCAAATGCATTGTTACATAAGGGAAGGAGAGGCCTACCACTTCCCTTAATTTCACACACCAGGAGTAAGTAGTATCTAAGTCGAACACCAGCCTCCCTGTCCAAGCACATGGTGGGGTGGCAACCCTGCCAGATAAACCTTTGTATTGTTTCGACCTTTGAGGAGCAGGCTGCATTTTATCCTCATTCCAGCTTGCTACAGAGCTCCTGCAAAAATCTGAGAGTTTACCTCTCCTGACATACCGTTGTCTGCCTTTCCATTTTCAGAATAAACGTGAAATGAGACGTTCCACCTGTATCAAATGGACTTTGCCAGCGTACAAGGCAGGTTGTCTGGAAAATTCAAAACCATTACAATTCTGGAATGTGTTGAAATAGTGAGCTGAAAGAGTTCAGCCTGTGAAGACAGGAAAGTCAATCGGATGTCATTTGCTACCTGAGCCAGTTAAGAGATTTTGTTCCCTTTTCTTTTTCAGTTGTCACCAGAAGCATTTCAAAACAAGGTGGCTAATGCCAAACATATAACTATAAAGATTATGTGATCTTTCTCAAGTTTCTCAAATGGTCTATCTACATTGCAATCGCAAATGTAGGTTTCTAGTGGACCCCACCACCGAGTGGGACAAACACTAAAAAAAAGAAGAATATCAAATGTATGTTTCTGTTACAGTATGCAAGGCACTGTCATTGGCAAGAGGCTGAACATTCTCTCAACTATCTGTACCCTTCCTCAACATGACAACTGCAGTCATCACAACCAGCCCTAACATTAGGCAGAGTGAGGCAGCTGCCTCAGGCAGCATAGAAGACACTGATTGTCATAAAACTAACACAAACAATTTCTTAGGGTGCAGTCCTATGGGCATTGAGGGCCTTTTTACACGACCCCTAAGATCCGCTGGCCACTTAAATTCGGACCAGAGATCTTAGGGGTTCGTCGCTCTTCCTCTGTCCCCACCCCCCTCCGCACTTCCTTGTTGCTGGCTGCGTGAGGGAGGGAGAAAAAGAGAAAGAAAAGCATGCCGCTCACCTCGTTCTGCCTCTCGTCTCTGTAAGGCCATCAACCCCCTCGTCTCTGTAAAAGTAGCTCTTAAAGGGGCGGGAGCCAAAAAGCAGCAAACAGAAGCGAGGAGAGCCCCGCACTCACTATCGTTACACCGCATCAAAGATTTTTCACCTCCAAAGAGAAGGTACAAGAAAAGTGTGCTGGGTCGTGCTAAAGTGGGCGGGGTCGCACTTAATTGTCTGCAAACTCCGGAGCTGGTGGGGAAACATTTTTAAGCTCCGGAGCTTGCAGCCATTTGCAGCAGAGCTTAGGGGTTGTGTATAAACGCCTTTAGTCTACTGTTTTCTCCACTATGGAGATGGATTGGTACACTCTTTTTTTAGTGATCAGAGAACATACATCCTGGAGACAATTAGCCTGTCCCCAGAGAGTTCCTACCTGTAGCTTTCTGGGTCCCTAACAGAGGCTTCTACTTTTTTGATACAGACAGGACCTCTGTTCTCTGGTTTGCTTCCAGTTTGTGCAATCACTGGAAACGAGAGAGAGAGAGAGAGAGAGAGAGAGAGAGAGAGAGAGAGAGAGAGAGAGAGAGAGAGAGAGAGAGAGAGAGTTGAACTGTCAAGGTTCTTTCTGCTGTCCATTTGCTATATCATGACATGGATGAAAAAGGAAGCCACTTCAGAATAATGGCAAATTAAATACTTCCTCCACTGCCTGAAGGGGCAGAGGAAGTGAATTTTGATTCACTCTATTAGGGAAGTACAGATGTGCTGCATCACTTCTATTTTTGTTTTACATTTGAAAACGTCTTCCTGAAAGTTGGAAGAGACAGGATGGGGCAACAAGGAGCTCCCTCCCATTTTAAAGTAACCTATCTTAAATGATGGTTTGAAAACTGGCCCAAAGTCAAATCTACCACCAGTACATAGCAGTAGGCTCAGCTGCAGGCAGACCCTTGGCTTGACCTTTAAGGTAAGTCATTTAATAGATAAGGAAAAAAAATCCCTCTTGTTCCCCCCTCTAATTCTGGGAGGAGGTTTTCAAATTAAAGAAAAACCTTAGTGATTTAGCTCATATGCCCTGCATTGACAGAGTGTTGTTATTTTTTTCACTTCCTCTGTACCTTCACAGAGCAGATGAAGTCTTTAATTTGCTAATATTATGAAGTGGTTGTCTTCTTAAGCCACTTGGCAACGTAAGGAAATCACAGCAGAAAGAGCTGGACTGAACTGAGTTAAGGCAAGTATGCCATTTAGATGTGGGGCTCACATCAGTTGACATAAAGGAACTCTCTATTACCTCTATCTGGAAGTTGAGTCATGGCAACTGGACTTCTTTTTCTTGAGAGATTGAAACATTTCGTTGATCATCCAAACAGCTTCGTTAGTCTCAGGCTGATTAAGCTGTTTGGATGAGCAGCGAAACGTTTCAATCTCTCAAGAAAAAGTAATCCAGTTGCCATGACTCAACTTCCAGATAAACTCACCTGGATGGCTGAGAATCTTCACAGACATATCTGTATGACCTCTAATGACCCTATTCAGCCTGATCCATCCCATTCCAATGAACCCCTGCAGACAAGGTCTTAGTTCCTTTTCTTTTCGTTTCCCCCACAGCAAGGGATGGTACAAGGTGTTCCCTGGTTTTCTGCCCAAAGTGCCAAAATAAGTTGCTTGGCGTCTTAGATTGTGCAGTAAGGCATTTTAAGGAGGAAGATCACCCAATCTCCTGGAAGAAGAGGAGCAGAGAAAGAAGAGGAGAAAGATGAATAGCAGCAGCACTAATTAATAGACATGGGCACAACTCGGCAAAATTGTCGTTTCCATTTTCGGTTATCGTTTTTGTTACGTAACGGAAATGGTAACAATAATTAAGCCGTCAGAACTCAAACTTGAACCGAAAAAAGAAAAATTTGGTCGGGTTTTTTCGTTTCCGTTTGTGGCATCGTGGCGATCGCGCAATGCGAAGCACAGAAAAAGTTTTTAAAAGTTTTTTTTTTAAAAAAACCCGACTCCCAGCCAAAAAAGCAGGCGAAAATATGCCTGCCTGAGGCTTTGCCACCTACCAGAGGGGTGGTTTCTGGGGGGTCCCAGGCCTTCCCCCCCCTTTTCTCCTGTCCTGGGCTGCTTGCACCAGGCTGGGGGGGGTCATCCTCGTCGTCTCGCCATGCCATGCGGTGGGGGGGGGATCCAAAATGGCAACCGCAATTTTTCTTTTGAAATCGTGGTCAAAAAACACACCAAATCACCACAGAAACGATCGCCGCAATGCCACAAACGGAAACAAAAAAAACCGACCAAATTTTTCTTTTTTCGGTTCGAGTTCGAGTTCTGACGGCTTAATTATCGTTACCGTTTCTGTTACATAACGGAAACGATCACCGAAAACGGAATCGACAATTTCGCCAAGTCGTGCCCATGTCTACTAATTAAGATTACAGTGGACCCTTGTATAACAAACAGCTTGTATAACATAAAATCTGTACAACATAAAAAATTCCGATGATAGGGGAAATTTGCTTAACATAATCGCCTATGGGGAGAATCCGTACAACATAAAAATGGGATCACTCCGTTTTCAATGCATTCCTATGGGAATTTGTATAAAGGAAAATTTGCTTAACATAATTACATTTGCAACGAATTAATTCCTTTATACAAGGTACCACTGTAGTTGTAGTTAAGGTGCTTTTAATCTAGGTGAGCCCTGCTTTTGAAAAATGAATTTATTTTTAATAGCTCTCAAAATATTTGTAACCTGGTCAATGTTTTAGAAATTGCAGTTGTGGGTTTCTTACTTTTTAAAAATTTAAATAAATATAGGAGGAAGAGAATTAGCGGGGGGGGGACAAGGTCCAGGGACTACGCTGGACCCATCAAAGCATCAGCCTCCTCCTCAAAACAGGTGCTTCAAGCAAACAAACCCACCCGAGAACACCATTTTGTTGGGGGTCTATACACACCATTAACCTCTGGGCAAATAAGGAAGAGCATTGAATGGCATCTTTGTTTTTGGCTGGGGGGTTTTTTTTCAGCAAGCCTCCCTCAAGACAATCTCTGCCCCACTTTGTTATCTTTGGGAATCTGCGGTGATCGCTATGCTTTTCTATATATGCACAAAGAGGTCGATAGGAATTCTTCCCAAATGGGGTGTGCTGGAGCAGCTGCATGCCAAGTTGTATGTCTGCTAGCATTATCTGTGTTTGCTTTATGTGTTTAATGCTTGTGCACACTGAAGTAATACATTTATTTATCTAGTCAGAGAGTAATGTTTGGCTTCAAAGATGCATGTATGATCAGCTTCGCTGTGATTGGTACATTCCACTGCCAATGGAAAATGCAGAAGAATGCCCTTTTCTACATTTGCTATGTAACAGAACTAGACATAGTGATAGATAAGAGATGGATGGATGGGTGGGTGGGTGGGTGGATGGATGGATGGATTGCCATCTGGCTACCAAGGCTGCTCTGGGCAGTTTACAACAAAGACAAAACAATAACTGATACCATCAAATCATATAAAATAAATCAAATCAATTAAAAACAATAGACTTAAAAACAAAACAAAAAATACCATTCAATAAAAGCAATCAAGATGACAGAATCATTGGTTGAAGAGCTGGTGAAACTCTGCATTTTGTTGATGGAACAGGACTGCCCAAATAACTGTGTGTTCAGTGATCATTTAAAGGTGGCCAGAGAAGGGGTCAGGTTAAGCCGCCGGGTCCTTTTCCAAGGAAAAAGGCAGGGTAAAAATACTCTAAAATAAATAATAAATAAAATAAATAATATCCGGTGGGAGTTGATTCCTCAGATGAGGATATACTGTACACTAAATGCAACTAGATAGATAGATAGATAGATAGATAGATAGATAGATAGATAGATAGATAGATAGATAGATAGATAGATAGATAGATAGATAGATATCATGTAGTTCTACTCTTATGTCTGAGGAAGTGGATTTATCCATGAAAGCTCACATTAAAATACAGCAGTTAGCCTTTAAGGTGCCACAACATTTTTGTCTTATTTATTTTTTTATTTTTGTTTTGTTTTTGCCTGATATGCTACCACAGACTAACATGGCTACCTCTTATGAAACACCCATCACAATGCATTTCTTTCTTTTAATTCATGGAGAGTTGATACCTTCAGTTACAAGGCTTCAAGCGATGAGTGACCATGAGTCAACTTGTTATGTAAGATCCATGCATATGAAATTGGTCTGAGCTAAGATGGTTAAAATATGCACCCATCTCTCCTTTTGTTTCTGAAGTTCAGTTGCACCACCGCTAGATGGGGAGGAGCTATCAGCAGATTTGAAGGAACCCCAAGGTTTGGAGAAATACAAAAACCTGTTCAGAAACAAACGCATGCATGGGAGGGAAGGAGGAGTATATTTCACCCCATGTCCCAGTGAGAACTGACCAGAGCCTCAGAACATTGACAAAACATGCAGAGAAAAGTAAGGAACAGAACAACAGGTGGGCAGTAAAGTGTAGTGGGGTTTTGTAGAGAAGAGCATAATAAATTGCTCAAGAAACTGAACAAGAGCCTTCTAAACTCATATGGTATATGTTGCCTTGTCTATCCTGTTTGTAAAACTTGTACTATACTCTACACTTGGTCAATGGCAAACAATTATATGAACTGCTATGGTTATCTGTAGGAATCTTTCCACCAGGGAAAACAAAGATGCATAGCAGTATGAGAGCTTAATTCACCCACACATTACAACACATCTGCCTATTTTTTCTTGAGTGTATGCACATGCAGATGCTTTCTTAGCTCCATGTTAAATGAAGTTAAGAAGCTGACAGACAATGGGAGAAGCACCGCAGAAGCTGGAATTTGACACACCATTGCAGAACACAAGGGACATTCCTCACACTTCAGCAAAACTTTATAAAAAGTGAGGAACAGTTTTCTTTTTTAAACAAAAATCCCTAAAACCATGGCATCCACACTCTTGTCAGATCTGTAGCAGCATCATAGGATTATTAGGAAAACATCATTCATGTATTAGGATGGTTTCCTTCCTCATGGAAATATGGGCAAAAGTTTTGTACCAAGTAGTAGTAGTAGTAGTAGTAGTAGTAGTAGTAGTAGTAGTAGTAGTAGTAGTAGTAGTAGTAGTAGTAGTAGTTTGCTTGTAGGTAAAAATGAAAAACAATTATGTAAGCTAGGTTAAAGGTGAAATGAACTCCCTCTTTCTTGCTTTGGAGAGGTGATGGTGGACACACCAGTGCCCCATCACAGCTCCACTAAGCCAAGAAGTTTCTTCTAAAAAAGGGGGGGAGGACACAGAAATCATGGCTGCAACTTTGTCCAGAACAATGAAATACATCGGGAGCAGGTTATTTGCTTGCAAAACCTATGGGCAGAACGAGGATAGCATATTTTGCTTCACAGTCCAGCTTCTGCAAAAACTGAGATGTCCTACATCAGTGGCTCCCAACCTGGGAGTCGGGACCCCTTTGGGGGTCGAACGTCCATTTCACAGGGGTCGCCATGAGCCACTGAAACAAAAGGCACAAACAGCTTGGGTCTGGAGGAGGGGGAGGAGGAAAAAAGGAAAGAGTGAGTTAGAGCCTGATAGGTTGGAGGAGATGTCAATCAATGGCACCGGAGGCTGCGATTGGCTGAGGGTGCCTGAAGAGGGAATTTCTCTATGGCACCTGCAGCAGTGGCCTGCCATAGGGTGCTTGTGGCGTCTTCCAAGCAGGGCGAGGGGTCACCACAACATGAGGAACTGTATTAAAGGGTTGCAGCATTAGGAAGGTTGAGAACCACTGTCCTACCTGAATGAAAAACTACATGTTATTGCAAGCAAGTCTGTTACAACTGATGTGATGTCCCTGAGTTGATCCTGACATGACTAGCCTTTTCGGGTTTCCTCAGTATACAGAGTACTGAGCAGTGGTTTACCAGCCCCTTGTTCTATAGGTGCTGTGGGATTGTGTGACCTGTCCAAGGCCACACAGGTTGGCTCTTCTCCCAGGAGTCACAGCTGCAAACTGAACTGCCGGTCCCCCTTTCTGCAACCAAGTCACTCAATCAAGACCATATTTATGCAAAAGTGTGCATGTGTGCATGCGTGTGTGCACATTATTATAAATAACATTTACAATTGAGGGGGAGGGCTCATCCTTCCCATGTTTCCACCCTTGATCCCCATGGGAACTGTCTCCATCATAATTAATTAAACTGAACCCGAAGAAGATGTCCTCCTGACTTTCCAGTTTACAAATCTGGCTCAGGAAAGTGTTCTAATTTTGTCACGTTAAGCGGAAGCATCCTTACTTGTAGCCACACACTCTCAACTGGGCAGTATCCTTTTAAGCCTCTACACAATTATTATTGTGTATAGAGCATTTAGATTCTTCTCTCCCCCCCCCCCAATCAGTAGGAATTAAGGGAATAATTGCAGGAAAAATTATCGTTGTGTTAACTCTGAGAACAAGATGTGTGAGGACTATTTTTAGCTGAGTGGAATATTGCACACAAATTTTGTCGTGAAGCATCGAGTAAGGGGACAGGGATCCTTGGAAACAGCATTTTCAACTGACAATCACTCTATTTTAAAGCATCAGACAAAGCAAAGCTCTCAATAAAGCAAAGAAAAGGAAAGTTCCTGTGTGTATAAGCACAAGGGAGTCCAGCCAGACTGCTGTCAGTTGCTCTGCTGAATGCTCATTACCTGGTTTAGGTTTTATTTCCTTTCATACAAACATGTTCATCTTCAAAACATACCTACCCTTTCTTGCCCTTGTCTTCTGCGCGGACGATGGGCCCATAGTCGGGTACTGAGTGTCTGTCAGTATGCAAAGAGCTGTGGGACCTTGTAATTGCTCATAGGGATCAATGTTTGTGCTAATACGCCCACACCAAGAGCAAGATGGTCCTGACCAGTGGTCACCGCTCCCCTATTCAAGCTGGAAAGGCAAACCCCTGAGCATCCACCTGCTCCACCTTGCTCACTTCTCTTTAAAAAATGTTCTGGGCCACACAAGAAAATGAAAGAAAGGGGATGCAGCAATCTGGTTTCTCACCACCCTTTTGAAAACAAAAGTTTCTTCTTCATCATCATCATCATCATCATCATCATCATCATCATCATCATCATCATCATCATCATCATCATCATCATCATCATCATCATCTGTAATGGCAGAGGAGTGGGGCAGACACCTCAGGTCCACCAATATAGTGGTAAATTTAGGAGGACAGGTGCTCACCACAAAGACCCCGTAGATGCCTCCCAAACAGGGCAGTCCAAAAACACAGACAAATGGACCAGTTCATACAAACAAGGGAGGGGTAAGTCATAAGAACATAAGAACATAAGAAGAGCCATGCTGGATCAGGCCAAAGGCCCTTCTAGTCCAGCTTCCTGTATCTCACAGTGGCCCCAGCAGATGCGTCTAGGAGCGCTTGATACTAGATATCTGTCTCCTCATGCCACTCCCCTGCATCTGGCCCTTGAAGTACCCCGGTTTTAAGCCTGGAGATTACACATCTCCCTCATGGTTTGTAACCTGTGATGGACTTTTCCTCCAGGAATCTGTCCAATCCCCTTTTGAAGGCATCCAGGCCAGATGCCATCACCACATCTTGTGGAAGGGAGTTCCACAGACTAACAACGTGCTGGGTGAAAAATATTTTCTTTTGTCTGTTCTTACTCTCCCAACCCTCAATTTGAGTGTATGTCGCCTAGTTCTGGTATTTTGGGAGAGGGAGAAGAGCTTCCCTCTATCCACTTTACTCATGCCCTGCATTAGTTTGTACATCTCAATCATATCCCCCCTCAGGCGCCTTTTTTGCAGACTAAAGAGCCCCAAATGTTTTAGCCTTTCCTCATAAGGGAGGTGCCCCAGCCCAGTAATCATTTTAGTCGCTCTCTTTTGCACCTTTTCCAGTTCCACTATGTCTTTCTTGAGATGCGGTGACCAGAATTGTACACAAAAGTCCAGGTGTGGCCTTACTATTGTTTTGTATAATGGCATTATAATGTTGGCTGTTTTATTTTCAATCCCCTTTTTGATAATCCCTAGCATGGAATTGGCCTTCTTCACTGCTGCCACACATTGGGGAGACACCTTCATGGAGCTGTCCACCAACACACCAAGATCTCTTTCCTGATGCGTCACAGAAAACTCAGAGCCCATGAGTTGATAGATAAAGTCACTGCTGTTAGCTGTTGCTCGACCCACCAGTGCATCACAGGCCCTCTCGCTTCAGGCTGCCACCACTAAAGAGGCCCGTAAAGCAGTTATGCGAAACTGGGCCTTTTCTGTGGTGGGCCCGTCATTATGGAATACCTTACCGAGTGAGTTCCACCTCATGCCTTCCCTGCCTGCCTTACAGAAAGTCCTTAAGACCTGGATTTTTAGGGAGGCATTCAGTGACCAGGAAGATTTTGAAGTCTTGTGTTTTCTGTAGTTCTGCTGGGCACCTTTTTATTTTTTTTTATTTTTTTTTTACTTTTTATTTATGTTTATTTACTTTCTTCTTATGTCTACTTTTTGTTCCTGTGGCTAATTCTTGGTTGCTGTGCTTGTTGTTGTGTTTTGTTTATTCTTATATACACTGCCTTGAGTGCCCTTTGGGAAGCAGGCGGTCTATAAATCTTTAAATGAATGAATGAATGAATGAATGAATGAATGACATTTGTTACTTCAGAACCAATCTCAGGTGTTGCTCTGCTAGGGAAACAGCTTGCAACAAAGTACAGTCCCCAGGAATTACAGGGAAGCAAGTAGAATGCAGATGACATCATCGTTCCTGGTATGCAGCTAAGCACGGGTTCCACTATACCCTGGCTATATATATGGTTAACTGTATCAAGATACACTTCAAAATGCACAGCTCCCAACATAGTGAAATCTCTCAGAAATCAACTGCTAAATAAAAGACCCAATGGCTAGCCTTGCCCCACCCTATGATTGGCAGAACCAAAATACCTGATGCAAAATTAATTTTAAGAAGAAGGGGGAAAATACTATTGCTGCAAGCCATACTGACTGGCTGCCTCCTGACAAACAGCACATCTCTCATCATATATACTGTATATGATATACTATCTGTAAAAGCTCGTCTGCTCTCATTAGTGCTCCTATTATGAAACCCCCAATAAGGTTCCCATGACTTTCAGAGGTGGTAGTGAGAGCGGAGGTGGGGGTGGGGAGGTTGAAACACCAGTTTGGAAATCCACTATCCTCACACGTTAGCACTGCATTCCTTTCAGTATTCCCAAAACAGGAAGGTTTTTTTTTTAAAAAAACAACCCCAAAGCATATTTTTTACAATGAGGATTATTGTCGTAATTCTACTGCAAGCATTAACATAAATGGCAGCCAGCCATCAGTGTGTGTGAGCGTGTCGGGAGGTGTGGGGGGGGGGCGAATGCAAAGAATATTCCCCCAAGGAATTTTTGTTTCCTTCTTTTTAAGGTTGCTGTTCATCAAGCTCAGCGTACACACCATTGCTTTCAATAATACATGCCATGGAGGTTTGATAATGGAAACATTAGCCCAACGTGCACTGTATGCCTCACTTCAAGAAGTATTTCAGGGACTTTTTTTTTAAAAAAGCCATGGGTTATTATATTTCTTTCTCCTAGAAAAAGCACATTTGTGTTAATGTGTCCCTCCGTTTCTTAAGCATTCCCCAGCATCACCACCACATCACTTTTTCGGAAGCATGACCTGGTATGGATTTGGATTGCTTCTTATGACTGCAACCCACGGTGGTGGTGGAATTGTTGCTGGCTTTGAAAGAACGAAGTTTCACACAACCTCATGGGAACTGAGGCCCAGAGGTCAAGTGGGGACTCTCTCTGGATACGTTTGTGGGCAGACATTCTGTGTCATCCTAACCCCCTCCTAGAAAATGGTGGGAGTATTGGCCAGATGCGACTGCTCCCACCAGGAGAACCTGAGGAGCAGGCATTTCATAGCCTTGAAGTCCCCTTTCATTCCCCTGGGAAAGCTTCCCAAAGTCTAGGTGGTATGGAGACCCGGGGGGAACAGCAGACAGTCCCCTCTTGCTAGTCAACATCTGCTCAAGTGCGGATACGTAATCCCATAATCACTCCGCATTGGTTGTTCTGGGGAGGAGGACTGATAGGAATTGTAGGCAAAAAATTAGCCGGATGGGCACAGTTAACCATCCACTGTAGCCGGTTGTGTTGACAAAACGGGAAAACCCCAAGCCAGCCATCCTGAATTGTCTGGCGAAAGGGTAGAGTTAAAATGGGGAAAGGGGCAATGGTAATAATGGCTTTATTCCATATCTATAAGGTGAAGAGCAGGACATGTGCTCTAGAAAGGAACAACATTTAGTCAGAGCTCAATACTTAGTTTTAGAAAAGAACAAATATTGTGACATGCTGAAGCCAGTCAGAACTGAACACTGGTAGGACGATGCTTTAGATGGAGAAGGCATCCTCCCACCACTGCTTGCGTAGGGATGGCTCCAGTATTTCATTGTACAAATGTAGAAGAATGTGACAACTTTATTAATAATAATGTGCCACCAAGTAAATTCTGATTTATGGTTACCCTTTCCAGGGTTCTCCAGACAGAGATGGTTTCCCATTCCCTTCTCCTGGGAATATCCTGGGATTGTACAGCTTGCCCAAGGTCACACAGGCTGGCTCTACTCAAAGCAGGCACATTGGGATGCAAGATTCCTACTCTTTGACTCTGCAACTAGATATCGAAACCACTTAGCTATCCAGCCAGTTCAAGAACTTTATTAGACCAACACACACACACACACACACTAGACCACACACACACACACACACACACACACACACACACACACACACACACACACACACACACACACACACACACACACTTCATGCCAGCTTTCACAGATTTAGACATCCACTTCTTCAAGCACATGCCTGTAACTTGTGAGTAGCGCAGGAAAAAAACCCCACAAAAGAATGTCCCAAATATTCATGGTAAAAGTTGCCAGGCATCAACTTCTTAAGGGGAGTTCAAAGCTTGTTGCAGGCATGCTGTGGGGTGTGCGGTTTAATACTTCATCCTGGTACCATATTCATCTTTCCATTTTCTGCAATTAGTGTTGCAAATCTTGATCAGTGTGACTGATACGTTAATCAATTAAAGCTTTAACTGATTAAACAGCGTAGGCTTAAGTAAAAAAAAAAGGGGGGGGAGAAATGTTAACGAGAAGGGATTAATGCTAAATGCATGTTTGTTTCTTCTGCTTGTTCTGGTCCGTCCATAAGCCAGATACTGATTTAAGAATATAACATAAAGGTTTTATTCTGAGTCAGACCATTATTTATATATTTATTTGATTAACTGACTGACTGACTGATGCAAAACTGCCTGTCTCCCCCCCCCCCCAATCTTGCCAAGGACCTTACATCTAAGAAATAACTCCTGTCAAATTCATCTTTTGCCATGTTATACTTATAACCTATTGGTACTGCTCTGAGAAAGAGGGTTTTGCCCTCGAAATATTAGCAATGTTTTTGTTATTTTTCTAGTAGCCTAAAGGTATCACCTGTTCCACTTTTGTATTTGACTGATTGATGAGTGTGATGCACTATTCTAGGTAGTTTACAAAAAATAACACAACTATGACTATAACTATAACGTTTAGTCCATGTAGCCAACTATAACTATAACTATAACTATAACTATAACTATAACTATAACTATAACTATAACTATAACTTTTAGTCCATGTAGCCAGTCTTGTCAGCAGTGATTGGCAGTAGCTATCCAGGGTTTCGAACACTGGTTTTTCCAGCCATGGTACCAAATTCTTGGTACTGACATTTCTAAGATCATTTACCCAAGATTCCAAATCCCTGTCTAGGCCTGAACAGATGAAATGCTAGGAATCTTTGGCCATCTTGTGACATTAATTATCCTATATGGGCCTGGTGGAGGTTGTTACCAAAAACATCTGGAGGTCCAGAGCATTCCCAACACTGGGATAGGCGAGAGACTGGAATAAAGAAGTCACCTGGCCAGTTGGAAACCCGGGAAACCTGACCACCAAAACTGGCACTCCTCCTTTCCAGGTTTCCCAAGTGTTTCCTCTGGTTGTTCTCCAACTGACCCACCCAGAGACTATAAATCCAAAGAAAAGAATCCACATTCTTTAGGGAGTGTGTTGTTCTCTAAGGCAAGGATGCTTAAGGCAATAATCTCTTATCCCAGATGTTGGAAATGTTACTTTTTGGGGGGGGAATAATTAGTTGTACCCTCCCACAAACATTTCCAAGCCCTGTGTGTGGTGTGCGAGAGGGAGGGAGGGAGGGAGGGAGATAGGTTAGGAGGAGAGAGAGAGATTATGCTCAGTTCTGCTTTGGAAGTTTTTGGAAAGCGACATCTCTGACAGGGAGCTGTCCACAGCAATGTAAATTTTCTTGCTTGCTTTCTCTTTCTCAGTCTCCCTATCAAATCAATTGCCATCTCTACTACACACCTCTACTCACAAGTAAGTGCTCCATGCTGCTGTCTTCTCCTTCCTTCTAACAGCAAGTAGTTGCTTATGTTCATACTTTTTCATATACCCATCAATATCTCAAAATGGTGGCTATATTTAAGTGCCAGTAGTATGCATTTGTTGCTATAATGTGCTGTCAAGTCACCTTCAACCTATGGCAACTCTAAGAGTGAGTAATCTCCAAAACGTCCTCCCCTCCACAGTCTTGCTCAGCTGTTCCACACTCAAGCCTGTGGCTTCTTTTAGGGCATCAGTCCATCACATTTTTGGTTTTCCACTTTTCCTGCTTCCTTCCAGTTTTCATAGCATTACTGTCTTTTCTACTGAATCCTGCCTTCTCATGATGTGCCCAAAGAAGGAGAGCCTCAGTTTCCTCATTTTTGTCCCCAGAGATAGTTCTAGGATCCACTTGTTCATCTTTCTGGCAGTCTTGGGCATCCGCAAAGCTCTCCTCCATCACCACATTTCAAATAAAACCTTTTTTGTTGTTATTCCTGTAGGCATTCTTTTCTGTCCAATGTTCATACCCGTACATGGAGACAGGAAATACAGGAGTGTGGATGACCTTGTTCTCAGTCTCCAGTGACACATTCTTGCATTGATCTTTCTAATTCCTTCATTGCTGCCCTTCCAAGTCTCTGACTTGTTCTGATTTGCTTATTTTTCACGGATGCTTTCATCAACCATCTTCTGAGCTAGTGCATTATCAGAGCCAATCGGTGCTACTGAAAATCAAAGTGGCTCTCTCCTGGTCCTCTGCTCCTTTTTGCTCATTCCTCTCAGCACAGAAGAGGAAATACTCTGCACCCTCTTCCTTCTATGCTTGGCTGAGTCATCTTGATGACTCAGCCAAGAACCTCTTGTTCATACCTTGATAAATGATGCCTTACAAGGGCCACATACAAGGGCCTGCAACACTTGTGGGGGCTTTGCTGGTCGGAGCAATTGCATCCTGCTGCCAGGTGCCTCATCTCAAGTGACGTCTTCCCAACCACTCTCTGTGGACTCTAAAGCAGATCAGTACATTTTAGCCAAATAACTGCAGGTGACATACAAACATGCCTTGTGACGGAAGTTTAGAACAGAGACCGAGCTTTGTTGACCTTCCAGTGTTTTGGACAATGACATCCACAGTGCCGTTGGCCATTCTGGGTAGAGATGCTAGGAGCTGAAGTTCAAAATGTCTGGAGGAAAAAAGGGTCCCTACTGCTTACCTGATGGGAGGTTTCGATAGGGAGAGGAGAGGCATCAGGCTATGGCTGACAACGCAAGCTGAGCAGAGGCAAATGCTCTGTTTCAATGAGTTTACTGCTTCCCTACACATTCAGAGAAGTTTGACACTAATTGTAGCCACTTACCAAGAGACTATCACTGCAGTAAGAATAGGAAGTGAAATGCCTCTGGCTTTATCTCCTGCTTTCCAAGTACCAAATTGGAACACATGGGGTTAAATCATAGATATGTCAGGAGTTTTACTGGGTTGATGCCCTAGACTACAGTGGTTCTCAACCTGTGGGCCCCCAGATGTTCCTGGACTGCAACTCCCAGAAGCCTCCACCACTTGCTGTGCTGAAAGGGGTTTCTGGGAGTTGCAGTCCAGGAGCATCTGGGGACCCACAGGTTGAGAACCACGGTCCTAGAAAATCTGTTACTATGGACAGAGCCGAGAGAACAGTATCCCCTCCTTCTGCCCAAGGTACAATCGCTGACTGGCAGCAGGGCCTTCCTTGGCCATCATTCAGGACAGGCAAAGACCAAGGGGCAGGGGCAGACTGGTCAGCTGGACCATCTACCAAGGACAATGAAAACCTTCTTTGAACTAAGTGGAGTCTCACTCAGGCAGACTAGAATGGTAGCGATGGTCAGTGAGGTTAACTAAGAACCCCACTGAGGGAGAGGGCAACCACATGTCCCTCAACCCCTACCTCTCCAGAGTGCAGGGATTCTGCAAGGCTGTATTTCAACTGTGAAAAAAGAATCCACATGTTTGAACCCAGAAGTTGAGCCCATGGAGTTTGTGCCAGGGAATTCAGCCACTGCTAGCTTTCTAGTGCTGGAAGCTGACCATGCCAACCGACACATAACACAGCCCATCTGGTCTTGTGTTGTTTTAATGCAGTGGTTAGAGTGCCAGATGTGCGCCGCCATGCTGGGGACTTGAATTTAAATCCCTCTTTGGCCATTAAGGTCACTGGTTGATCTTTGGCTACTCACTGCTTCTCACCATAACCTACCTCATAGCTTTGCTGTGAGACTAAAACTTGGGAAGTCATTAGTGATGGGCAGGAACCCATTCGTCCCAGTTCATCCCAGTGGTGGCACAGGTGCTGCTACTCCCAATCCCTGCCTCCTCAGCTGAACAGCCACTCACCAAGCCCAGCTTGCTTGGTTTTTCCCACCTCCTTGGCTAATCTCCCAGTTACATGTGGGTGCCTCTTCCTTTTATCTGAGTGGAAGATCAGCCAAGAGGGTGGGGAAGAAAAAGCCTGAGCTGTTGCTAGGACTGGAAGATCAGTTGAGGAGGTGCAGTAAGCCACTCATCACTGGCTTCCTACACCTGGGCCTCTTGAGTTGCTGATGCAGGCAGAGGAGACAGGGAGGAGAGCAGTGCCACCTGCGCTGTCACATTTACAAGCTGGAACGAACCAGTTCGTGCCCATCTCTAGAGGTCATATATACTCCCTCCCTGGAGCTCCTTGGGGAAAAGATAGGATAGAACCATGACGGTTTTATTTATTTTTTTAAAAAGGAATTTAATTTGCTTCTGAAAGACACTTTCCAAATTCAATATGAAATTTCACATTAGGCTTAATCCCATGGCAACATGAAATAGAAGCATTTTGGAGCACCAGATAAGAAATCTCCAATATAAATGTGCATGTATTTCATGGCACATTAATACATGGTCAAACCCACCCAACAGCTGTATTACTGCTTAGAAGTGCCATTGTATGCTCTCAAAAGCAGTAGAAGTGGTAATTAAATGAAATGAACAGAGAATCCAGTTCTGAATGACCAAGTGTTTGTGTTGTGATTAATCTATTTATGGAGAAAATAGGCATGGGAGTACTATCTGATGGCAGCCTTTCTTTCCCTCCTGCTTAACACAGCAGAGGTACCCCCTCCCCCAAACCAACAGCATTTGCCTGCCAGCCTTCCTTTTGCCCCGTGCCTTCTAAATTAGTACATTACTAGAAACTTCCAGGGGGAATTATGGTCAGTGTGTGTTCCTTGGTTTACTAATACTGCATTCTCTACTTTGCTCCCCTCTGTCCAGCAAAATGAAGATTACACAACAATAACAATGAGTCTGAAGGGCCACATTCCCCCACTAACTGTGATAATTAGAGATCTATAATGAGCAGATATCCATAAATAGACACCTGTGGGCAGCCACACTCTGGAAACTTCAGTCAGCTTTGCTGAAGGCCTAGATCAGATAATGCGCAGACCTGGGTCCTCCCTTGACCACCACACAACTACTCCACCCAAGGTGAACAGATAGGCTCTTTGGTATTCCACCATACTCTTGCCGTTCAATGTTTGATGGGCAAAAGCTTCAAGAGTGCCAAGAACCTACTGCAAAGCCTCTTGATCACTCCCTAGTCAGCCAGCAATGAGAGTAAGGAAAGACAGGTTATCCTCAACTCTTTGGGTTTCTCAATGTGCTCCTGGAGGGAGTCTGGAAAATGACATTGCAAGGAGCCAAATACTGTGCTGAGCACTAGAGAGAGCAATCCACTCAAAAAAGGGAAAAACACAATAAAATCTTCCCTCCCAGCCAGAAGCACCTCCCCAAAATCCTACATGGCGTCTGGAGGTGACAGTCTACCCTTTTATTGTGGATAGCTCAGTGATTGAGAGACAGAGGTTAGGAGTCAGTGGGACTTAACTCCAGATAAGTGCATAAAGGCTTGCAGGTTTAATTGGGATCCAACTACAGTAACCTACCATGCTTTTTCATTTGTTTGGTGTCCCCCCCCAGTTGCTTATCACTTTCAGAGTTGCTGTAGGACATTACCACTGAATATTTCATAAAGAAATCAGATTTGTTTCTTTTTTGCCTGAGTCACGAATCGATACATCAGCAAACAACAACAACAACAACAACAACAACAACAACAACAACAACAACAACAACAACATTCACCATACCAGAGGGAAAATCAAATATACCTGAGCATACCCACCCATTTTAAGATAAAATATTTTGGAATGATATTCCAAATCTTCAGCCACAAGTAAAATGCTTTGTTTAAAAATAGTTCATTGTTTCAGATTCCCTCCTCTGCCTTTCCTACTCCATCCCACACAATCCACTTACACTTCATCTTCGTAGCTACTGAAGTCACTGCCTTGGTGACCCTACACATCTGCTCAACGGTGCATCAGAAATGCAGAACAAGAATGCAAACCATCCAGTGACTTCCGCATAGAAAGATCAATAGAGAGGTCTAATGCTCTTACGCCCTCTCTGACCATCAATTTGATTAAGTCGAGACAGAGGCGTGAGTAGAAAAGGAGAACACAATCCAGCCTAATGTAGGTGTGTATAAACCCCTTTCATTTCATTCCCCATTACAGCATAAGATAGTTAAGTATGTATGACACATACACGTGAGTGCACAAGTTGAATGGACCCAGCATTAATTTGGTCACAAACTGGTAATATCATGTCTTCCACTGAGAAAAGAAACCAAAAATTATAGGGCACAATCCAGCACGTTCAAGCTCTACTGACTTCAAACAAAGGAAGTGCTCAGCACATCTCCCTCTCATGTTAACCAAAGCAGAGTTCTTCTTGTGAAGAGGCTACAAGACAGAGTTTCACCAAAGGCATGCCAATAGAAATATGTTCTTCGCCCAGGGAGTTCCTGATTAGCCAATGTTAGTTTGTCAATTATAACAATAAAGGGGAAAAAACTTGGAAAAGTTCTGCTAGTTGACAGGTCCATGCATTACACCAAACTTCATACTGGCCTGTGGTTCTGCTAGGGCAGGGGTGCCCAAACTTTTTGTAAGGAAGGCCAGATTTGGGTCCTTTTCACACAACCCCTAAGATCCACTGGCCACTTAAATTCGGACCAGGGCTCTTGGGGGTTTGTTGCTCTTCCTGCGTCCCCACCCCTCCGCACTTCCTTGATCCTGTCTGCGTGAGGGGAGGGAGGAAGAAAGAGAGGAAAAAATGCAGGCTCACCTCCGAAGCCCCGTCCTGATTCCTTCTCTTCTCTTCTTTTTTTTTTTTTTTTTTGCCTTCCGCCCCTTCTCTTAAAGGGGCAGGAGGCAAAAAAACCAAACAGAAGTGAGGAGAGCCCCGCACCCACCAGATTAAATCCAGACCTGGGGATTTTCACTCTTCTAGAGCAGGTACAAGAAAAGTGCGCTGGGACGCGCTTAGGTGGGCGTGGTCGCACTTAATTTCCTGCAAACTCCGGAGCTGGTGGGGAAACAATTGTAAGCTCCGGAGCTGGCAGCCATTTGCTGCGGAGTTTAGGGGTCGTGTACAAAGGGCCTTGGTGGCTGAGAATGTGTCAGGGGCCGGTTGCTCCCCGACCCTGCCACCCCACTGCAAGCCCCACCCACTGACCCATAAGCCCCACCCACTGACCCCTTGCAACCCCAACCGCAGGAAGGAAGGCGGGGACCAAGGGAGGGAGGGAGGAAGGTGGAAACCAAGAGAGGAAGGAAGGAAGGTGGGGAACTAGGAAGGGAGGAATTAAGGAAGGTGGGGACCAAGAGAGGGAGGAAAGAAGGAAGGTGGGGACCAAAGGAAGCATAGGGAGCCGTGGCCACAGGTCTCCCCTTGGAAGAGGCGATCTGTGCGACCTTGCACCCCCCCCCCAAGCTCCCCAGCGGTGGCGATGGCTCACCCGCCAGCCCACCCCAAAGCTCCTTGGCAGTGGCAGAGGCCCACTGACCTGCCCACCCCCACACTTTCCCCTGCAGTACCGGTGGTGGCAGACCACCCGTCCGCCCAGCCACCCAAGCTTCCCAGCAGTGTCAGTGTTGGCAGAAGATTTAAAAAAAAAAACATGGGGCGAAGGAGGGGGAGGGAGGGGCGGGCCAGCCAGTGGCAGGCCATTCAGAATGGCCTGACGGGCCGGATTTGGCCCCCAGACTGGACTTTGGGCAGGCCTGTGTTAGGGTCTTCTTTTGGCAAAAGCACATTGGAGCAGTGTCATAAGTAGCTGTGACTCTCCATTGCAGACTAATATACAAACAGCCTTTAAAAAAAACACGGCCTTGGTATTTTGTTTATCACATTGATGCTTTTCAGCAGTGGTGGCAGTAAAGCACTCATGTAAGAAAGCATTTCCCTGGCTTTTGTGTCATGTTTTTGCAGTGGTGCCCTTTCCCTTTCAATATTCTGAATCCTCTTCCAAGACTTTGCTCCTTCCCAAGTAGGGTCAGCTGTATGGGGGCAAGCCATCGGATCCAAGCCATTTTCTCTGCCTTCTGTTCAGCCTCCTCTGTTTTAGTCAACAGAATCTTTGCCTAGAATTTCTAAGAGGAAACGTCCTGCTGCTTGCCATCATCTGGGAATGGTGCTTTAAACTCCTGACATTACTGTGCCCAGAAAGGACTCTGCGGCCTCAGTGCATGCTCTCCCAAGTCACTCAATAAAGCTAGGAAAATGCCAACCTTAGGCCAAAAAAATAGGACTCAGTAAGCAGTTGGGATGGACTGTGACTGGACAAAAACAACAGTTCCAGCGCTTCCACACGTGCTCCTAGCACCTGAGTTGGGAAGCGAGGTAGTGCCACTGCCCAGCTATTCCTATACCCTCACTGCTAAAATGCCATGCACACACTCATGATGGCAACAGAGAAGGGGAGGGCCAGGGTCTGCCTTCTGTCTCCTAGCTACCTTCTCACCATTACACCAGCTGGCTCTGTGCATCGTTTGCAGCTCAGAGGGTCTCTGGGGAGCAAGGCATTATTCACAGAGCTAGCTGATGACTAACAGCATCTTCCAGGCAGAGAAGTGGAAGGAGAGAAGAGGTCACCTCCAGTGGGCTCAGGAAGCCCGCTTCTCATTTTTTAATGACAAACATAGTCTAGTGGTACTTCTGGAGTGGAAGGATCAGGCAACAGTCACTGGCTGTTACCCAGAGAATGCCTGAATGTATTCACAGTCCTCAAGGCTCCTTTTGGGTCCATTGGGCAGCCGTCCAGGTGGAGGAAAGAAGGAAGCCATGTCAGCTTGGTCAGCACTTCAACCACTCCACGGCTTAATCCATGGATTCCCAATGTTGGGTCCCCAGATGTTCTTGGACAACAATTCCCAGACTGCCTGGCCACCAGAGCTAGTAATGGAGGCTTCTGGGAGTTTTAGTCCACGAACCTCTGAGGACCCAAGGTTGGGAACCACAGACCAAAGGTAGTTATCTCACTCTGGACAATGGAGATGCTGGCCCTGTGTCCAGCCCTATCATTAGGGGAAATGTGGGAAATACTGTAGGTATGGGTTTTTGAGTTTCATGAAATGGCAACAAATGGTTAGTCACTCAATTCAGGTCACTCATTATTCTCTTTTTACTACTACAGGTTGGGGAAGGGCTCCAGGGATTTTTCTGCCCACTGTATTGACACAATATGGCTAATTTGATGTTGCCCTCCACCTCTCTTCCTCAGACAGCACACATCTTGGATTGACCTTGGCAAGCAGACTACTTCTTAACCTTCTTTCTAGGAGATTCATGTTTTTGTTGTTATTTCCTCTGACGTATTAAGACCCTATGAATGAGTGATCTCCAAAATATCCTTGTGGCAGTTACCCTGCCATTGTCAAATGTGTTTGTGCAGGAGGATGTAAACAGACAATACTGTGGACCAATGAGGGCGTGTGGAGGTGGAGCCCACATGTTTAAAAGGTTCAGCCTGAGGGACGTGAGAGTTAAATAAAGAGATAAGGTTAAGAAAAAGTTAAGAGTTAAGTAAAATATGAGTGAGAGATGAGACAGATGAGGTTTGAGAATAGTAAAAGGATAGAATTTGAGTGTGATCTGCTTAGAGGAACTTTCATTTAATGGTGCATAAGAAAACCTTATTTTACTTTATTAACATTACAACTTGGATTGAGACTCCGTTATTTCAACTGGGTAACCCTGAATGGTGGCAGCGAGAGTAAGAAGAAGGCATGTACAGGCCAATGGTTCGTGAAACAACTGGGGCCTCTGTATGGGTTCACCACAGTCCTGTCCTCCACAGCCTTCTGCAAATTCAAGGCTGTGACCTCCTCTATGGAGACCATCCAATTTGCAGTTGGTCTTCCTTGTTTCAAGTCATTGCTGCTTTCTGCCAGGAAGATGATGTCATCAACATATCTTAAATGATTACTTTTTCGTCTACCACTTTTCACCCCTTCATCTGAATCTATCCTGATATTCCATAGGATACGCTCCACATACAGACTGAACAGATAAGAGGATAAGATATATATCCATGTCTGACACAAAGGATGTCTACGGACATGTCAGCCCCCCTCCCCCATCCTTAGATGCATCATTAGCAAATAGCAACAGAGCTATGTGTACTATTTGTCTTTCCCATTGCAGAATGAGCACGTTCAACCCAAGAGTCCTCCAGCACTATCTCTTGTTTCATTTTGGACTGTCTCATCATGGAAAGTTCAGCAGGGTTTACCATTGTCACTGGGCGTTTATACACGACCCCTAAGCTCCGCGGCAAAGGGCTGCAAGCTCCGGACCTTAAAAATGTTTTCCCACCAGGTCCGGAGTTTGCAGACAATTAAGTGCGACCCCGCCCACCTAAGCGCGACCCAGCTGCACTTTCTTGTACTTGCTTTTGGGAGGTGAAAAATATTTGATGCGGAGAGTGCCTGAGCTCTCCTTGCTTCTTTTGTTGTTTTTCTTTCGCCTCCGCCCCTTTAAGAGCAACCAGGAAGTAAAACCGGGGCTCGGAGCAAGCTTCCACGCACGGGAGGTAAGGGTTTCTTCTTTTGTCCGTGTCTAAGGCTTTCCCCCCCTCCCTCCCCTCCCGCAGACAGAACAAGGAAGTGCGGAGGGGGTGGGGACGGAGGAACAGCAAGGAACCCTCAAGATCGCTGGTCCGAATTTAAGGGACCAGCGGATCTGAGGGGTCGTGTGAAAAGGCCCACTGTTGTTGTTTCCTCCTATAATGTCACCTACATGCACCATTGTAGACCAGTCACTGCTGCCCATCACCCTTGGAACTATCCAGTCTTGATACAGCCATTACACTTGGATAAAGCTTTGCTGAGTGTCTCAGCTGTGACCATTCTGCTTTGAGTCAGCCTGCCAGAAGTCAAGGCTTGTGATGGAGTCTGGTCTCCTAACAGCCTTGTTCTTCCTCTGCTATAAAACATTTTTCTTTTAACCCAGATTCACGATGCTATTTAAACAATTCCATAATTTGCCATTTCTCCAGTAGATGGCTCAGTTAGATCCGAAGCCTGAATAAAATTAGACTGGACGGGGAAAACAGAACCCAATAAAAACAAAATAAACAAAACACCCTCCAAAGTATCTGCTCCAATGCCTCAGTACATTACTAACAACACTTCCCCCCATCTTGGCCCATTAAGGGGACCATACAAGTTGCGATCACAGCAATTTCCTATTAAGTGCTTTCTGGCTTAAGACTAGCTTGGATGTTTGCCAGGCTGTGATGTTGCAATTGCTTCTATTTACAAAAATAAAAATAAAAATAAAAATAATGTCCAGTTTGTTTTGCTCCCTTTGAGCTAAAACCTAACACCACCACTGAATTCTGGCAGCCAGAAAGAGCTGGACCCCATTTCTGGCTTTTCTGAGCGCCTTGATTTTAAAAATTCATTTGATCAACCATCTCCATTGTGCTTTGGGTAAGTTCTGGCAATCCAGGGAATCCCAGAGTACAAATTCCAATTGTGGAGAGCATTTTAAAAATGTAGATTTCACATCTGGGGATGTGTAGTGTGAGAGCCAAGTAATGACTGTAAGGCATATCGCCTGTCATTTCCCAGTGCTCACTGGGGACTGTCAGAGACGATCTACCTGCACAGATTAAAGAGGCCAACAGAGGCTCTCAGATTTCATTATGCAGCTATCATAATAAATATTACTCTGATTAATTTTGTTATTTCAGTTCTCCATCCAGCCCTTTCCCAAATGCTCAGGAGCAGGAAAGCTCAATTTGAAAATACACATCTAAAACATTTAGAAATATCTAGTTGAATGGGCATTTCCCAAGATTTGTGCAGCCAATGGATGCCAGCACACAGTTTTAGAAAATATCCAGGCTTAAGGTCAAGGGACACAGTTATATGGGATAGAAAAGCAGCTTGGAAGATGTCCCAGATTGTAGCCTCTCCTTGAAGGTTGAATCCACTTGTGCAATTGTGCAGTACAAATTCTGTTTTCTAGTTTTATGGACTTCTAGATTTTCTATGTTTAAAAATGGAATCTAGTACTGTTCGTCACAGTACAACCTGTACTGTATTGCAAATGAAATACTTAACACTTGTTCTCTGTCTCTGTCTCTCTGTCTCTCTCTCTGTGTGTCTCTCTCTCACTCACTCACTCCTGGAAAACATTCATTTGACTGAGTATTAAGTGCAGCCGTATCTTTGGTGCTGATTGTCCTCTAGAGCAGGGAGAGGGTAGATTAGGATCTGCTTCTAGATATCAGAATTTTCAGAGCAGATCAGACCTTAACTCCCAGTCACTGAGCAAAGTAACAAATTCAGTAGCTGCATCTGGACAGATGGCCATAGGAAGGGTACTTTTCCACAGTCCCACTGATAGCCAAAGGTATAATCTGTTGAAATTGATAATTAAAGGTGACCTTGAATGTTGGAGGAGGAGATTCAAGATTTCCCAACACTGAAACCGAATGGAAGTATATGCTCATTTTAAACAATATGGTACACTCTGTAATATGGTACACGCTATATCAGTGTCCTGGAGTAGGAACTGGCAAATCACTCCAGTATTCCTGCCAAGAAAACTCCAGGGACATGGGGTAACGAAGAGTCGGTCATGACTGTAACGACACAACACAATACAGATTAATACAACTGCCTGCATTTGGTGGCTTGGTTTTGGGACAGCTACAAGGACATCTACACGCACATGTAGAGACAGGCTGTGTTTCTACAGGTGTATTTCCAAAGAGAACACAACACACATATCAGTGTTGGAGAACCTATGGCATGGGTGCCAAAGGTGGCACTCGGAGCCCTTTCCGTGGGCACCCAACATTGCCTCTTCACAGCCACCTGTATTCAGGTGAAATTGCTGTATTGGCACTTTGTGAATAATTAGTGGGTTTTGAATTGCAGTTTGGGCACTCGGTCTCTAAAAGGTTTGCCATCACAGCACTATATTGTAGGTTCCCAAGCTGTGGGCCATGAGACTCCCAAAGAGACTGCAAAGTACTTTGTGGGAAGGCTCACAGTTGCAATAATTTTTGTAGGAAACTTCATCATGAAGGTTTTCGACAGTTACTTATTTCAATATTGCTCCAAGGCAGCACTCAAAAGGATTCCACTTGGGCATTTTCATAGCGGGCAGTGAAAACCTGTGACATACCCAAGGACATGGTCATTCATGACTAATGACCATCAAAACAGATGTGCCAGTCCTGCCACACAATGGTCGCTGCAAATGTAGTGGCTTGTGGTGGTCCGCAAGTTATTTGGGTATTATAAAAGGGAGTAGTGACTCAAAAAAGGTTAAGAAACTTTGCTCTATAGGACGTATCCACCACATATCAATAAGCAACTATCATCCCATCTTTCCTCCTCCTTCCTCCTCCTTCCTCCTCCTCCTGTTCCTTTCCTACTCTTTCCTCTTTTTTGATTCACCCGCTCTCAGAAACCTTGACCTGATTATGTTGGTTGGGACTTCAGGGAGTTGAGATCTAAAACATCTGTAAAGCCAAAGGTGAAGAACCACAGCTTGACAGAACAGGAACTCATGATAGGTGGAAGAGCTACAGAGAATGGCTACCCTTATAGTTTTGCTTTGGAAATGTGATGCTTGGCTGGCACTATTAAAAAAAAGGCACTCTCCCATAATTGCAGGGTTGAACACTGAAAAAAGCATCAGATCCTGTGCCCATAAATGGAGAACATCACCATGTTCCCCAATTTCCTGGTTTTGAATGCATGTACTTAAAAGTAGGAGCCAGGGACAAGATAGGAATTCTCTTGGTGTGTCCCCCCCCCCCCCGTGACACAACAACTTCTCTACCTCCGCTTACTGAACTGATAACTGGGCTGATGTTGGAGTCCCCTCAGCTCATCGTTCTGGGGGACATTAACATTCATGTTGAAGCAGCTCTGTCAGGGGTGTCCAAAGACTTCATGACCTTGTCAACAATGGGCCTGTCCCAAATGGTATCTATGTCCTCAACCCATCCTGCAGGCCACACCTTAGACCTGGTCTTCTGCCCTGATATGGACAGTGGGGACATTGAGGTAAAGGAACTTTCTGTAGTCCCATTGTCTTGAACAGACCACTATATGGTGTGCTTTATGCTCCCTGTAACTCACAGCCTGGGCGGGGGGGGGCAGACAAAAGCAATACGTCCCGGAAGGTTGATGAATCCAGATGATTGTTTAACCACCCTTGGGGAGTTCGCTACCTCTCCGATGCGTGATTATATAGAATCCTTGGTTGACCTCTGGAATGGGGAAATGAGCAAAGCCATTGATCGGATAGCTCCTAAATGTCTCCTTCCTCAAAATAGACCCAAATTGGCTGCTTGGTTTACTGGCGAGTTGGCAAAATTGAAATGGGTGGCCCATATTGCTGAAAGGCATTGGCGGAAAACCCAGATTGAAACAGACAAAGAAACAGTGAAAGCCCTTTGGAAGGCTTACTCCAAGGAAGTGGAGGCAGCAAAGAAATCATTTTCTCTACCACCATTGATTTGGCACAAAATCGCCCAGGGCAGCTTTTCAGAATAGTCAAAAGTCTGCTGAAACCAGCTCTGGCCACAGTGACACGTGACCTAGTGACGTCCCGGCTAGACTACTGTAATGCGCTGTATGAGGGGCTACCAATGAGAAGTCTCAGGAAACTTCAACGGGTCCAAAATGCAGCAGCCAGACTGCTGACTGGGACAGAGTACAGAGATCACATTAAACCCCTATTAAAACAGCTCTGCTGTCTGCCAATCAGCTATTGAGCACAATTCAAGGTGCTGACCTTGACCTACAAAGCACTACAGTATATGACCTGGGTCCTAGCTACCTCAAAGATCGAATCTCATAGTATGAACTGACAGGTGTTAAGGTCATCAGGAGAGGCCCTTCTCTTCATCCCGCCACCCTCACAGGTACATCTCGTGGGAACCCATGAAAGGGCCTTCTGAACTGCTGCGCCCAGACTCTGCAACTCCCGCCCACTAGAGGCCAGGACTGCCTCATTTCTGTTGTCCTTCCAGAAACAGGCAAAGACCTTTCTCTTCAGGCAGGCTTTCCCTGAGTGACGGACTACCATGTGTATTTTATATGAATCTATAGATTCACATAAACTTTGTGTTTAATGTAATGTTGTCTATTAATGCTGTAAGATGTCCCTCAGTTCCTTGTTCTCAAATACTTGAACATGTCTTACTTGTACTGGACTGTATATTATTCCTCATTACTGTAAGCTGCCTTGGGTCCTTTTCCAAGGAGAAAGGCGGGGTAAAAATACTCTAAAATAAATAAAATAAATAAATGTCTTAGTCCTAGACACTTTGCTTGGCAGCGCTTCTGGGTTGTCAGTTATTTTCTACTGGCAGCCATCTCTAGGCTTAGGAAAAATAAGAGGAAACAAAAAATAACTCTGTACTCTAAGATGTAGTAGACCAGCACAAACTCAAGTAACAGGGATAAGTGGCTTCTACAGTTACTCAGAGTAGACTAAGCATCTTTGACCAACTCATCTTAATGTTGATTCTATCTTATTTGGAATAACATCAGTAATATGACTGAATAAATCTATTCTTTACATTAATTCTAAGCCAAAAAAATAGTCATAAAATAAAAATAAAAAACAGTGTCTTTTTTTGCAACAGGAATGAAAAGGCATCAATATTCCTTCAAAATTATGATTCCAACCCATGTTTCTGTTTTCTGTGCCTTGAGCATTTCTGAAATACTTCCATCTTGTAAATAAGGCTTTTGGTTAAAAAAACATTAAAGGACATTTTGAAACAAAATGTCTCACAGCAAGGAACATAAAAAAATAGCCTCTAGAAAACAACATCATACTGTAATGGTCTCTAAAAGAGCTGGCACAATTTAAGTCTTGAGTGTTACATTTTGATTCAATATTTATGACTTGCAGTAACTTTACCAAAATTAGAGTACTTTAACCTTTTTTTGGTCTGACTTGACTGCTTCAGTCTTGGCAAAGATGAACTGTGAAATCCATCAGCTCTCAAAAAGTGAACACCACTGTATGTCAACTATCAAACATTCATTCATTCATTCATTCATTCATTCATTTCACTTACTCATTCAGTTTCTGTACTGTCCACCTGGCTACAAGGCAACTCTGGGCAGTTCACAACACGATGACGCAACAAATAACACTTTCAATAAAACCACAACATAATAACTGTTTAAATCAAATTAAACATCAATCAACTTAGACTACAAAAATAATTAATTAAAAAAAACAGGTGGTGAAACAGATAAATTAAATACTGACAGCACCTCTGCACAGTGCACACTGAAGATGTAATATCCAGGAAAGCCTGTCTAAACAGGCAAGTCTTAAAAGATCTCTTGAAAATTCCCTTCCTAAAGACAGATGGTCAAAGTTTAATAATTATAATATCTTTTCAAATATTAAATATTATTACCAAACACCTGCCCACTCTGGTATCACTTCATCCCAGTGATAAAATGGGCAGTAGTTCACAAAAAGAATGTGCCAGATAGAACCTATTTGCCAGTACAGTGCCACAAAACCTTTTGTTTTGTTTTGTTTCCCAGCCACTGACTCCTCCCACACGATAACAAACAGAAATAGGAAATTTTCAGCAAATATCCAGTCCATGTTATAACATTCAGAGAACATCTGGTGAAAATTCAGCATTAGGATTAGCAGAAGGCAAACTGAAAGAGCAAATTCATTTCTACTCTAGTTATAGCATTTTGTTTGTTTTTTACTTCAAGTAATACTGTAACATACTTCCCTATTTATTTTTCTTTAAACGGTTCATAAAATCCATGCAAAATCTCTGCTTAACACTAGAATTCTAAACCAGTGACTTGTTAAAAAAAACAACCTAAATGTTATATTGAACTTAATTGCTAGTTGTGACTTCCCTAGGCAGGAAAACTAAAGCATGCTTGCTAACTCTTGAATTCAGCCTTTAGAGGTGAACCATAGTGAAATATAATCACAGTGCCATGCAAACATTATAGAAATAGGAACAACCGGCAGAGGGAAAAGTAAGGGTACCATTAAAGTACATAACCTCACAACACTGTGCATCCCTATAATAATACAGTACATATATCGCAAACTGCATAAACAATGTGAAGCCAAAAGGTGCTTGTTGCCCACTTATAGCTAATATAGATAACTATCAGGTGATGAATATTACTTTTCCAGTGTGTTCATTGTGTAGATGGTAATCTCTGTTTGTAGGACAAGGAAGCATGGGGTTTATAAAATGCCATCTGTTGGTCTCTTTTCAGCATATGGGATTTTTGATCACCAGGAATAGTTCCGCTCTAACGAGAACATTCCGACATGCAACACAGAAACAAGCCCTGGCCGTGGACGCTGCAATCGTTGCACATCAAATGGCCTGGGAGAGGGTATTGTCTGAAGGCATCCCATAGGAAGGCAAATTATAAGCAGAAGGTATCAATATTTTTGTCAGTCAGTCACTCATTGAAATACACAAGACCCTGAAAGGTAACACAAAATAACTACAGTGGAAAAATTGATATATATGGAGCTTTCTACTCGAAATATTTTTCATCTATGACATCGATGGCACTAGAATCTTCTAGAGAGATCCTCATCTACAGGTATGTAGTGTTACATTAACACAATTTGGGCACATAATGTGCACCCAATACAACAAAATTGAATCTCCCAGTTCACATCAAAATAATAAGGGCATTCAGGCTTCCTAGGGAAGCAAGAATCACCCACCAAATCACCCATACCATGAACACTGGTGCATCCATAAACACTCAGAGGAGATGCAGGCTGGGGGCACCATCCCTCATGCCTCAGATTGGAATCTATCTTTGGTGTAACAATACTGGACTATTGCATACACATGACGAGAATAAGGATGCAAAGAATGCTGGGGATTTAAAATGAAAGCGAATAATGAATCAGAATTAGGAGGAGGTATACCAATGTCCAGGTTTTTAAAATTTCTTGTTTCCCCCATTCTTAGATTTGTTCTGCTCAGTTTCTGGAGCAGTTTGCAATTGGGGGGGAAAGACTTCATGAACATGTATGTGTATTTTGGGGCCCTATTTTCCTAATATACACATTTTTGTACCTACATATGCAGATTGTTTGCAAGATGTTTTCTTTAATATAACACTTGTTTCTCCAGCCCTACCCCCCATACATACATTTTTCTGCCTACATCTCCCTAATGTATGGGGGCAGGGAACAGCATCACAACGTTCTGCTCTTGAGTATCCACAACCCATAGCTGTATTCCAGTCCATATACTTAATTCAAGAAGTGAGAAACTGGTAAGCTGTTGCTGAAATCCATATGGAACAAAATTATCTGCTGTATCTATTTCCCAAAGCCCTCCTCTAATTTTTATTGGCAGGGGTGGAGATATCGGGTACCAGAATAGGTTGGTTGGCCTTGGTTACTATGCACCTTAACTAATAGGAGATACCATTTGTTGCTCTGCTTCGGGTGGCAGTAAAAAGTCATGGGTCAATCCAAGACATAACAGTGGCCTGCTCTTCAGGCATCTTGTAAGAATGACTCAGTTAATCTGAAGGATGCTTTAAACATTTGAAATGTGCTGTCTAAATATTAAGCTGTATTGCATTTTCTTCACTGTAGAAGCTTACTGCTCTAAATTTACTTTCTTCCACACTGGAAAGAACTTTTCCCTGCTTCTGCTTAACCTTATCAATTATATTTGTTTACTCTCATATCCCTTGTCAAATTAAAGCATACGAGCTGATGCTGAATGCTTCAGTAGCACAGTAGAATGTTTGCTTGGTTTTCAATTAAGCCGGGTGTTACATTATTAGACAATATTTCACAGATCTATGTTTTGTTTCATTTATCCTTGGCTGTGGAGAATCATCATTCAATGGACAGTCTTTACCCAAAAGACGTTTGAAAAGAGGCAGAGATTTTTCAAATTCTTTTGCCTGAGGTTTATTTAGAACCCCTGCATGGATTGTAAAGGACCTCTTGCCAACAAAAGTCTGAATTGGGATTGAAATTGAGGTGAGTTTGCCACCTTTTCAGTGGATGGGCTCTTGTCCCATTAAGTGGTGCATGACAACAGAAATGAAACAGCGGTGAAGCATGTCACCCTATTACATATATCCACTCAAATAAGACATTGCTCAATCTGCATGCCAGGGAGAAATTTCGTTTCTTGCATTTTAGTTTGATGTTCAACTGTTAACGGCACACGGTTTTGATGAGAAAGATGACAACCCCTTCCAAACAGGACCAGGCTTGTAACTTTGGAGTCTATGTGGATAATAGTCCTACCTATGGGAGAGGGCCTCATAACAGCTCAGGCCCAGTGCAGGTGGTGGCCTTATCTAGGGGCAGCAAAGCATATCTCAGTATAAGAATTATAGTGTTGGAGACTTGATTTAGTAACGGTTCTTGTTTGACCTTTTTTTAAAAAAACTAAAGAGAACAAAAATGGCCCAAATTTTCCTCAATAAAATTAGCAAAATTCATATTTGACTAATTGTTTTCAGTACTGTTTTGTTAAGTTCATGGAACAATGGTATCAGAGGCAGAACACCGCTGATGAAACAGCTCTTTGGATCAAGGATAACCTAAATTATTTTCCACCTGAAGCAAAGGACAGAACGATGACTTCACCCTCCTTACATATAGGTGAGAGGGAGAGCATTGGCCATCACAGATAAAAGGCAGCAGACTGGTTTACACTCCTGAGGACAGGGCAGAGGGTACACACAGCTCTCTTCCAACATCTTACTACTTGTTTGCCATCTCCTTCAGATACCATCTCCTGCCTATGGCAAGTGCCTCATTCTGCCTCATGGTAGGGCAGGGCTGTCCTAGCTTTTAATGTTGGTGGGCATATCACTTCTACAAAGCCTTTTATGAAATAACCTGTATTGGTCCATTGTAATGGCAAAATATTTGATGCCAGCACTCTGAAAGAAAATTTCTTCGTCACTGCAGAATAATCTTCCTTTCACTACTGAAATTTTCCTTTGATAAATTTATGAGGCAGTTGTTCCAAGTGGACACTTTATTATTCCAGTCCTGTCTAATGTTGACCTGCATTAGAACAAGTCAGGACCAAGGGCACTAGGAACAAAGCCAACAAAAATTCTTTTTTTTTTAAATTAATATTCCCCAAAATTCTCCCAGCCGGCCTCATCATTTAAACACCAAATTTCTATAATTTAAGTAGACGAGGGTGGAGCCTTGTCAGTTTTTCTTTCAAGGGCTTTTATGTACAGTGGTACCTCAACTTACACATTTAATCTGTTCCGAATTTATGCTCTTAAGTCGAACTACTCTTAAGTCAGGGTACCTATCTAAAAGACTGAAAAAATAAGCTAAAAAAGAAATGAAAAAAAAATTTGTAAGTCAAGCAGACCATATCTAAAATTTGTAAGGTGGCAGTTAAAATGCCAACAGTTTTCCACTCTTAAGTCGAATTGCTCTTAAGTCGAGTTGCTCTTAAGTCGGGGTACCACTGTATATCTTTTCCCCCAAGCAGTGAGCTTTTCTCAGTGTTTCAAATACTTTCTCTAATACAACCCAAATACGTTTGTGACAAGATGGTAGGTACCGCACTTGCTTCTGATTGGCCCAGTATACAGACATTGCAAAAGGTGGCACTGCTAGTTGGTATTCACTTGACCTGATTCAAGCCAACAGTTCAGGAGGCAGACCAAAATACAATGGATGCATTCCCATTTTCACTTGATGGAGGCTTTATTTAATAATGATTCAAACCCTTTTGTTCAAAACTAAAGAGAACAAAAATGGCTTAGGCTAGTTGGAAATAGTGGGGGTTTAGATTAAGCAAGAAACATAAGTATATGGAACATGATAAGACTTTAAAGTGTTCTGCTTATATACCGCCCCATACCACTTTAAGTAGTCTCTGGGCGGTTTACAATTTTTAATTACAGTGTGCAGGCTTTAGATGATAAGATTTTAGATAAAATCCCAGTTATCCGTATCCATAATTCATTCAAATTTTTGGTATCCTATATTTATTTAATCTCACCTTTTCTCAGATTCTTTGGATAAGGGAAAATGTTCCCCGCCCCCCATATTTCTCCAGCAGATCCTATAGGGAATAAAACTCCCACTTATACATACAATTCTACCATCTTCAAATCTGTTCATAAACCATTGCATTCTAAATATCTCTTAATCCACAGGTGGGGAAAATGTACAGCCCTAAAGATATCTGGATTTCAATGGCCATAAGTTCTTCCCATGAGTTGTACTGCATAGGGCTAATGAGAGTTGAAGGTCTGAAACATCTAGGCCAAATCTGACATAAGGCCAAGGAAGTGGAAATCCCTGCAGGCACAGTCACACTTGATGAGACTTTTGCATGGATACCCGCACAAGTGCCGGTGCAAGTGCCCCGAGCTGCTGTGAAACTTCTTCCACAAACAGTGGCTCACCCTCTTGCAGAGTCATTTGCACAACTGCATCTGCAACATGAACAATCTCTGACGTCACCCTTGCGCCAACTCTGAAAATATGCATCAGAGGTCATAACTAGCAGTGGCGTAGCAAGGTTTCGGGGCGCCTGGGGCCAAAGTGGTTTTTTTGTGCCCCTCCGGCCTTCCCCAACTCCATCCCATCCACCCAGCAATCCTGCGGGCATGGAGCATGTGTGTGCATGTGTGTGCGTGCGTGCGCACGTTAGCGTGCACACACCTTACCTTTCCCACACGTGGCAACGAAGAGGAGGAGGAGGAGGGCGCCGCAGCCACCTCTCAAATGCCTGCCTGGCAGGCAGCGGGGGGGGAGGGGGGCGGTAGGCGACTTGGTGCCCCCTAATTGCTGCACCCGGGGCATCCCGCCCCCTTGCCATCCCCACGCCACACCCCTGATAACTAGATATAGGCTCCTACAAATTTGAAATTCCTGCCTTAACGGATTGCATGACAAATTCACATCTCCTCCCACATGGTTAATTTCCAGAAAGCCAGAGGTGTTAACTGGAGACAGATGTAAATAAATAAGGATCTGATCTGAGTTTAGCTCCAAATTCAACATGATCCCCTGTTCTGTAAGAAGCCAGTCTAGGAGCTCGGTTTAGAGCTCCGAGACAAAGTTATAAATATACAATATAGGCTGCTTGATAAGTGCCTTTCATAAACTGTGTAACTATTATACAGTTCAACAGTCTTAATATAAATTGTGCCTCATCAGCTATGTATGGAAATAAACATTCCACCACTTTAAGCATCATCAGTCTCATTTCAGTGCTCGGTAGGTCATCAACGTTTTGACTCGCGGCCCAATTTCAATAGTGCTGAATGCCTAAATGGCACACAGACTAGATTAGCTTGAGACAGGACCATTCATCATCACTTGTTAGAGAAGGTTCTGTACAAGAGGCTCGGCATTTCGTTCCGATGACGGCACCCTTCTTCACAGGGGACAGACTCGTGGAGGACAGACTCGTGGAGTCACACAAACACACCCAGGTGAAATCCTGGGGGCTTTTGCTCAGATTCTGTGGGACTTGCACAGGATGCCGAAGATCGACAAAATTGGTGTTTGCTCCGAAGTGACCGTGGACGGAGCCTGGTGGTGGCCATTTGGTGTTTCCACACAGAAAGCTCCTTGCATTGGCAATGAGAAAGCACTGCCCACCAATTTAATCTTTTTTTCCTTCTGCATAACAGATTTCCTGTAGAAAGGAGAAGCGCAGAAGCTGTGGTGAGAACCAAGAGAGAGTTATGAGCAGAGACCCACTGTGTGCAAAACATCAGCTGTTTGTGGTCCAAGATAGCAAGGTGAAAGAATCCATCAAAATGCAGTGGATGATGAAGGGTGATGCCATGACAGAAGTCTTCTCTGAAATCACTCTAGCACTGACTGACGTTCAGCTGAATATCCTTGCCTGGTGGCATTTATTCAGGACCAACCCCTGTTAGGATCAGGGCCGCAGGTCTCTGCCTCCTTGCAGAGTCAGACCCCTCTCAGGCTGAGGCAGCAAGAGAATACAGCTAATGAGCCTGCTACCAGCATAAATCTAGCTGCCGGCACTCCCTGTTCCTTGCCTCAGCAATGTAAGACCTCTGAACTCCATAAGCTTTGGCCTGGTTACCTTGAACTTCCCTGGAACTCTTTTGCTCTGTATGTTTTTCCATGAGACTTCCTACTCATGAAGCTTTGGCCCTGCTACCTTGATCCTTTCCAGAACCCTGCGACCCTGTAAGTCTTTCCTGTTTGTCTTCCCCTCCCTGTCAGACTATATTTGTGTGCTTCTTGACATTGGAATGGCCGACAACGCTTTCTGTGTCTACTGAACCTGGACTGGACTGACCCCACTCTTGGCTGCTGGAAACACACTTGGTCCCAGCTTCTCTTGCAGATTTCCTAGTTGCCAGCTAGACATGGGTACGACTCGGCGAAATTGTCATTTCTGTTTTCGGTTATCGTTTCCGTTATGTAACAGAAACGGTAACGATAATTAAGCCGTCAGAACCCGAACTCGAACCAAAAAAAGAAAAATGTGGTTGGGTTTTTCGTTTCCGTTTGTGGCATCGCGGCGATCACGCAATGCGAAGCACAGAAAAAGTTTTTAAAAGTTTTTTTTTTAAAAATCCCGACTCCCGGCCAAAAAAGCAGGTGAAAATATGCCTGCCTGAGGCTTTGCCACCTACCAGAGGGGTGGTTTCTGGGGGGTCCCCAGCCTTTCCCCCCCTCTTCTCCTGTCCTGGGCTGCTTGCACCAGGCTGGGGAAGGGTCATCCTCATCGTCTGTCTCTCGCTGCATGCCATGCGGTGGGGGGGGGGATCCAAAATGGCGACCGCAATTTTTCTTTTGAAATCGTGGTCAAAAAACACACCAAATCACCACAGAAACATGTGAAATTTATTAATTTTAAATGCCTGAATTTTAATAGTAGCAGCCGTGGTTTTTTTTTTTATAGCAATAAATCGTCGTATTGATTTTATTTTATTTTATTTTATTTTTTTTTTTTTTAGACCTGCCCATTTGGGCTGGGCATGGGATGGGACCATGCAAATTGTTTGAACCATTCCACCAATGGCATCGCCAGGTTTTTGACTGACACTTCTGGATGTCTTGGAGGGCATAAAAGGCCGAGGCAGCTTCCAGAAATCACAGTCGGGTTGGTGTATGGATGTGGTTGAGGGGGGAGGGCTGGCTGCTGGTGCTGGTGTGATCCGATCGAGATTGAGGAGGGAGGCTGGAGGCTTTAGGATTTAAGTTAGGCAGGCAGGGAGGGAATTGAATTTAGAAAATAATTTCTTTGATTCCCTGCAGCTTTGTCTGCTGAAGGGAATAGCAGTTTATTCTTTATTTCTTCTCTGGCAGTTTGTGAGGATTTTTTTCTGATATTGAATAAAGGGGGAGGTTCGACTGGGAGTGGGAGGTGTGGATTTATTTTAAATATATATTATATACTACCATTTATTTTCTATTTTCCCAACTTCAATTTGCTTGCACACACACACATTTGGGGTGCAAGCCAAGAACAGAACCTCTATCTTACCCTAACTGCCCACTCGCCCGTCCGCCCGCGCCACCACCCGCCTACTCGCCCACCCGCGGCCGCCGCCCGCCCATAGCCCCCCCCCCACCGCCACCTGCCCGCACCTCCCCCCCGCCGCCCGCCGCCCCCACCCCACCCGCTGCCTAGGGTGCAAAAACAACTAGCACCGGCCCTGATTGCGGGACGCCCCTATGCTATGGGAAGCTAAATCGCACTAAATCGCGGTGGAAACGACAAACGACAAATGGAAACGACAAATTTTTGAAAATTTTTGCGACAAACAGAAACGACCCAAAACGGATCCGTTTCGACAAACGAAAACTCAAAACATCATTTTTTCTGGTCGTGCCCATGTCTATTGCCAGCTATGCCATGGCTGTTACAACCATAGGATATTGCCTACCAATAAGACAATTCTGCTCTGTTGTGAGTGTCAGGGAAACAAGGAGGGAGATGAAAAGATGGTTTTCTTGTGACACAGGACAGCAGATGTTCTTCAAAGGCTATTTTAGTTAATTCTGAGTAACAGAAAAGCAGTGAATTTCAAATTCAGCACTATAATGGTGATGAACTACTTGCGAGGCCTTGGAACTAGAACTAGAACTTTTTTTTTAAAAAAAAAGCAGTATTTGAGCTTCTGAGAGTGAATCTAGTGAAGTTCTTGTGTGTGGTGGGTGATTAAATATGGCTGGCCAATGCTATATCCCACTCCCAAGAAAATCATGGACTCGATGGCATAAAGAATGTGGCCCTTGGGCTTTCTCTGACCTGGACTACCAGTCTAGGGGAAAGAAAGGACAATAGCCCTTAGCAAATGGATACTCAAGAGCAGAAGATTCTTAAGGTTCTTACTTAGATCACTGACCTATGACATCCTGGCCTGAGGTCAGAACACATAAGCAATATTGTCTGGTGTCATTGGTCACATTGCAGACATCCACAACAATTATATCTTGAGAACAATTTAGATAAACAGATGCCTTGTCTCTGTGTTTAGCTGGAAAAGATCCTAGCCTTGTTCACCAGCTACATATTTCAACTTCCTGCACCCATTTTGTTGATGTTTCAAGAGGGCCATATAATGGAGAGTGAAGTTTGGTCACAGCAGAGAGACTAGGGACTGAGAAGAGAGCTCTCTCTTGGCTGCCTACAGAGCACCCTTCTGTAAGACAGGAAATCACTCCCATGGGGGATATTCCCGCCCTGTGCTTCCATAGCCAAACAAGTACAAAACTTCCTTCCTTTATTTTCCCGTGGCGTTCTAAGAGGATCCATCACATCCTTAAAGAACAGGAAAGATTCCCTTGTGTTGCTCAGTAGAGATGGGCACGACTTAGCGGTATTCCCGTTTCCGTTTCCGTTACTCGGTTCCGTTACTCTACGGAAACGGTAACGGGAATTACTCCCCCAGACTTCGAGCTCGAACCGACGAACGAACAATTTTGGTCTGATTTGTCGTGCTCGTTACTTGCATCGCGAGATCGCGCAATGCCACACAGGCACAGAAAAAAAGTTTTTTTAAAGTTAAAAAAACCCGGTTTCCCGGCCGAAAAGCAGGCGGGAAAATGCCTGCCGTGCCTCAGGGCACCTACCAGAGGGGTTGTTTCTGGAGGTCCCCGGCCTCCCCCCTCATCCCCCGTCCTCGGCTGCTCTGGTGGGACTCGCCGCAGGCTCGCAGCCAGCAAAAAGCCCAGTCTCGCCGGCCGCCGGCCGCCGCAATTAAAGCGCAAGCAAGCGGCACGGACGGCACAGGAAAAAACTTTTAAACTCTCCCCCCACCCATTCCCGGGCCAAAAAAGCAGGCGGAAAAATGCCTGCTTGACTAAGGGCGCAGGGCACCTACCGGAGGGGTTTTTGAGACCGGAGGGGTGGTTTCTGGAGGGGGGGTCCCGCCTCCCCCCCGTCCTGGGCAGCCGGACTCGCGAGTCGCCATCGCCATGCCATGCGGTGCGGGCGGGGGATCCAAAATGGGGCGGCGAACGCAATATTGTTTTTGAAATCGTGGTCCAAAAACACACAAGCACAACAGAAACACGCGAAAATTTATAAACTGCCAGATTTTTCACAGTAGCAGTGGGTTTTTTCTTGCAACAAAATGTCTCTCCTCTCCTCCTCTGTCCTCCATTGATTTTATTTTATTTTTATTTTATTTACACCTGCGCAGTGCGCAATGATGGGCTGGCCAATTGGCCAGCCATGTGGGAGTGGACAACCATGCAAATTTCTGGAGCCATCCCACCAGTCGCATGGCCACTTGGCCATGGAGACTTCTGGGATGTGCCAAAAAGCCCCCTAAAACCTGCCCTAGCCCTAACCCTAACCCTTGACTCCGTACCCATACGTCACAGACTGTCTTCTTAGTGGGTCAGAGAGGCACCCAGAGGTGCAACCCACTAGCCCACCGTAACCTTACCCGTCACTAGCCTAACCCTAGCTCTTGCACTAAGCCACCTTAAAGCCAGATCTACTTGCTTGCATTGCACTACACGCAGCAAGTACAATTCCCTTCTGTGTGAGACATGGTGGTGCCAGAGCCTTGTGAAGGGCGGGTATGACCCTATCACTCTCACACTGGTCTCGCTGTCTGCACATTATGTTATGCAATATCCATATGGCTATTGCATAGCATTTTGCAGCAGCAGCAGGTGAGGAAGGGAGACCCCCATGTCTCTTGGAGCCTGCTTCCCCTTCCTAGTGGCAGGAGGCACCCACGGGTGCCTCCAGGAGCCCACTTTCCCTTTATAGCGGGCCAGAGGAGGCACCCACCCCACAGAGGTGCCTCCAGGAGCCCGCTACCCCCCCAAAAAAACAGTACTAACGAAAACGAAAAAATGAAAAAACGAACTGACTAATTTTTGCGAATTTTCGCGAAAACCGGAAACGACCCGAAATGGGACTGGCCCGACTAACGACAACTCGAAAAAAAATTTTTTTCAAGTCGTGCCCATCTCTATTGCTCAGGCTACTGAGTAATGCTCACTAACTTGCCAGGCTATGCTGCTATCTAGGCAAAATAGGGGTGCAATTCTTCTCTCACTGTGTGAGAACAGGGCTTGCTTCCGGTCACAGGTGGAGCGAGCGGGGGGGAGGGAGGGGAGCTCCTTGGACCACAATTCCCAGAATCTCTCTGTCAGAAAGTCGTCTTCCCAAGCTTTCCACAGTCATTGCATGTAATCAGTTCTAACTGACTGTATGACATCATGATAGCACCTGGCTCACTATGTGATCCTTGACTGGGTTGCTTGAGGTGTTGCATGTGGGGACAGGGGTCACGTGAAATGGTGATGGAAAATGCATATTGCGTGTGATTTACCTATTTCTATGCTATAGTGGGAGTTCCTCAGGTATCATCTGCCCCTTAGCAAATAGACTTGTGTTTACCTTTCACAGTCACCAATCACAAAAGGAACACAAGTTAAATGTAAGATACAAGTGGTACCTTGTATAAAGGAATTAATTTGTTCCAAATGAAATTCTGTTAAGCAAATTTTCCTTTATACAAATTTCCCGTAGGAATGCATTGAAAACCATTTTTATGTTGTACGAATTCGCCCCATAGGCGATTCTGTTAAGCAAATTCCCCTATCTCTGGAATTTTTTATGTGGTACAGATTTTATGTTATACAAACTGTTTGTTATACGAGGGTCCACTGTACATTGTTGATTAAAATCACTTGCTGTGACAAATAAACACCTTCCATCACTTAAATGAGCATCCTTATAAAAACATCACTAATCAATGAAGGACAAAGAAGGATCAGAGAAGCACATCATTGGGACAATGGGGCTAGCAAATTCTAGTTTCCCAAGACACCTGTTCACCCCCACCACGCGAGCAAATCTTATGGGCAATAATTTATCTCAGTCAAGTTTTAATCGGGGTCTCGGCCTTCTCTGTTTTCCCTTGTGATCCCATGACAACTCAACTCACCTTGTTTTGATGTAGCTAATCAGGATGCCCAAAGCCTCCTGAAGTTTTATGGGTTTCCTTGGATACCGTACATTAGAAAGACCATCCATCTGAAAATGGATACCATTGTACACCTTGTATCCAAGAAGGTTGGTAATATCGCTTACTATTTTCCCCGAGCAGCCCATTATGCAAACAGGCATCAATTTTAAACAGTTGCTTAACATGTGAAGATCCCATAAGAAGCATTGTTAATTTAACAGGGTTAGAAATATAAATCCAGCTCTCCTTGTGGTGTATTTTAACTCCTTTCTTCAAGGCATTTATCAAAGCACAATATCATGGATAACTTAGGGGATTTTTGTAATATGTTTAACACAGAACAAGTAGAAAACAGAAGAATGTGCAGTAAAAGCAGTCTCTCCGTTTTCTTCCTGGCAAATATGACAGTCTTTCATAAGCAGGCATATTACAAGGGAGGGCTGGAAAAGCTACAGTACAACAGTGCCATCCCCTGTTTGCAAAAATCATTGTTTGTCTCTCCTCTTCTAAAAAAGCAAGGAGATTCTTCCATGCATTCGTTCGTTTTGCTTCTCTTTCTCTTTTGTTTTTACGTCTTTCCAGCAGGATATTTTAGACCTACAACATGAAAGCAATTTGCTAGTATCTGTTTGGACGGTTTATCCCATGATCGTTTTAAAGATAAGAACCTCCTGACACATAAAGGAGCCCACAGCATTTCTGAGCCAGAAAACATAAATCTCTCCGTTACTCCTGAAAACTCAAATTTCTATGTAAATGATAGCAGCTTTCTCCAAACACGTGAAACTATTCAGATCCATATTATGCTTATTCTCAATCATTAGGTGATAAATGCCTACATAAATGGCAGGTATGTTTTCGCTTGGATTTAGCCCTCCACAGATGATACTTTTCAAGTGGCGAGCTTATACTCAATATTCATCTGTCTTGTCTGATTTCCATGCTTTGAATTGCACTTTTACACAGTAACTGACTGTGGACACAGACTAGAGAATATTAGATACATAGATTGGTCATCTATGTAAACTGTGTTTACCCAATTTTGGGTAACCCAACTGTTCTTGGACTGCAGTTCCCATAAGCTTTCACCACCAGCCGTGTGCTGGCAGGAGTTTCTGGGAGTTGCAGTCCAAAACATCTGGGTTACTCAAGGCTGGGAACCACTGGTATGGAGCACACAGGGCACTTGCACCATAAAAGAATAGTATCTAGTCATACCTGCTCCAAGACTTTTTGCTGCTACCCCACACTGCCTCTGTAAACCTCTCATTGGTTTGGTCCCTGATGGATGGAACAAGAATACCAAGCTGGGATCCACAAGGGGGGGAGGGAGGTGGCAAAGAGCTGCCAAACGCCCTGCAGGTTGAGATCCAGCAGCACAGGGTTTTAGAAGTTGTCACTGCTTTTCTTTTAACAGTGTGCTTATAAATCTTTCAGAGGGGAAAGCTGGCTGAGGTTTCTTTTCGCTGCTGCTATCAAATGACTATTTGAACAACAGCCCTTCAAAGCCCCCCCTCCCTCCTTTCTCTGTCCAGGCAAATATGTGCATGCATTGCTGTTTGAAACCAGAAGCCTGTTTGAAAGTTAGGATGCTATAGTTCCAGAGTGGGAAGCAAGTAACCATTTTTTTAAAAAAAAAATCATATCTGTTAAAAGATCACAGAGCCAAGATAGTGCAAACATGACCCATCATAGGGTGATCAGGTCAAGTGGCAAATTCCTATGAAGTTGGGGCCAAAGGCCTCCATAAAGGGCTGTGTCTTAAGCAACCTCTTAAAGGTAGGAAAGGAGGGGACCAGATGGATGGTGGATGTTTTCCTGGCCTCTTTCAGAGTGGGCACCCGAGGAGTATGACCTAGGAGTTGCTGCTCATACGGGGAAGATGATCTTGAGAAAAGATCCTCCTACAAGTAATGAAGCTCCAAACCATGGTGCTTAATATGTGCACAGAGAACGTTTCTTTGATTTTTATAAGTCATCTAGGACAGCTATTCATAATGCTTTTTGGGAGGAGGCACTGCCCTTTTGAGGAACTCTTCTCAGTCAAAGAAAGCCTTTGGCTGTGTGCAAACAAGGATACAACACGGATAGATGAAATTGCGTTCCCCTTCAAATGTGCCACATGGACCCCAATGAGAATGACTGATCTAGAGTCTAGAGCAGTCGTTCTCAACCTGTGGGTCCTCCGATGTTCCTGGACTGCAACTCCCAGAAATCCTGGCCAGCTCAGCCAGTGATGAAGACTTCTAGGAGTTGCAGTCCAGGAACATCTGGGGACCCACAGGTTGAGAACCACTGGTCTAGAGGAAAGATATCCATGAAGTGGGTGGGTTTGGTGCTGTATTAACCTATTCCATTCATTATTTGTATGCGTATTCTATTGATATATAATAAAATTCGTGTGTGGCATGGGACAGTGCCTCCTTTTCAGCCTCGTTCTTCCCCTTATCTTGCCAGCAGTGCTCCCAGTTTTGCACGATTTTCTCCTTTTAACTGATCTTTCCCTAATCCCTATAATATTTCTGAAGCAAATGCATTTTATTTCCATTCATGCACCACTACTATAATATTTCTACTCCCCAATGCATAATTTAATTCATGTGTGTCGAATAAAGCCTCCCTCCTGAATAGCTCTGTGAGAATTAGATTTACTTAGCCCAGTCTGCATTAAGATACACTCTAGACTTGCCCTGAAACAATAGTGGCAAAATTGCATTTTTGGATTCCAACACCAAGAACTACAAAGACAGCATCACTGACAGGGGAATTCTGGGATTTGTAGTCTGAAATCACAAATCTGTGTCTGCCTCCTTTCCGTGCATAGAAACCACCTGGATTGTCAGCTGAATTTTAATTCACCATGGAAACCGGTGTGGTCCTCCACCACACCTGGTGGACTATGATACACAACTCTTTGTTATGGAAGAGAAGAAAGGCAGAGAACTCAACAAAATTGGTAGGAGGTTTGATGATGCTGTCCCCAGCACCTTCCACTTGAGACAACTGCCTCACTTTACCTAATGGTAAGGCCACTTTTGTGCATGGATGCAAAGTAGGACTGGAGGTGACCAAGCTAGGAAACTGTGTTGGGTGGACAAGATAAATTGGGATCCTACTGCATGTGCGCTCTTCTTCATCAAATGTGACACCTCCACAGTTTTTTCAGGTCAATGTGCTAAACTTCTTCTGACAGCTATATTAAAGTAACTCCTTCTGTAAATTCTCTGATTGTGATTAATTCCACATGACACCTACCAAAGTTTAGACTTCACAGCAGAGCTATCTTAGTTCTAGGGAAGAGTCTGGATTCAGTTTTGGGGAATTTAAGAAAGATGGTCATCAATGGTGTTTTTTTCTTGCATCTGAAGGAGAAGGGAAGGGAGATACTATCAAAGCAGTAGAAACCAGTGACTCAAATTTCATGGGAACAGTGAAACCATTCCAGGTTTTAGCCTGAACTAACCTGCAGGAGCTATCCAATCTTATCCTCAGGACATGTTCAGTCCTATGAAAAGATGCTTTAAAGTTCAGACTAAACCGTGGAGAAAATCCACCACCCTCATCAAACTGGGGTCAGTGTACAAGGCCACAGGTACTTGCATGGAAGCTATTGCAACCTGATGCTTGGGCATGAGAGAAAAAACAGCAGCGAACCAAAAGCCAGATGAAATGGTACATGGATACAACCAAAATGGCAGCTCAACTTAAAAATAGGGAGAGGGAAGCATGCAGGCACAGAGAAACAAGGAGGGGGCAAGAGGCACTTAACTTTCTTCACTATTATTTATTTATTCCAAATTATGCCTTCCAAGTTTCACTTTTCTCCCAGTATACAGAATATCAAGCCAGAATGTATGGCAGCCCCAACAAAGAGAAGAGAAGAAATCAGCATAAAGGCAGCAACTAATAGTATTGAAGCACAAACTATAAAGATTAAAGAAAACTTTAAGGGGTGAGGAACTATAACTATTCATACTCTCTTGGAATCTTCCACACAATTAGATCACAGAACTTCCGCTGGCATATCTGCCCCCTGGTATAACATTACCCTGGAGGGCTGGCTTTACAAAAAAGACCCCGGCCCTCCACGATCCCTTACACAGTTCTGCCCTACAGTCTCATTGTTAATTCATGAGAATATTAATCAGCTGGAAGATTTAATGACCCCACACACACGCTCCCATACTCTCCAAGCACCTATAGTTTTTGCTTTGATCTGCTTTTATGTAGCACAAATGCTCTCTTCCTCCCTTGTAAAATAAGTTGAAAATGCCTCTCCCCCCCCACACACACACACACAAGTTTTCTGTGAGTTGGTGCCTCTGGGACCAGAGATGGGGGCAGAAAGAAAAGAAGGAGAAATAAAAGTTCAGTGGAAGAGTTTGTGTTTTACATGCAGAAGTTTCCAGCATTCAGTCCTTAGCATCTCTAGGTGGAAATGATGGCTGTCTAGAACCTTAGATTGCAGCTGCCAGTGATTGTGGGCAACCGAGAGAAAGTGTGGGTGAGGAACACAGTGGTGGAGGGCGCCCGTGACATCACAAGACTGATCAACGTCCAGTTTCAGTTCGGAGTCACAGCTCTTAATTCTTGGACTGAACCACCTTTGACATTTTTCCCCTAAAGTTCACACTAAAATCCAGAGCAAGAGCAGCGTCACCCACCTTGACTAGGAGGACATTGATTTACTTTTGTTTAAAAAGGGGGGAGCACTCCCTCATGGCTCAAAGGAGAATGGTAAGAGTGTTTTGAATAAAAGCTGGTGCAAGCAAGTCTATGGGGACTGGCACCATGGGGACTGGCACCATGAAACAGAGACTTCAGGCCCCTTCTCAGTCTATGCTAAGGAAGGTTGATCCTCCCCTCTTCTCCCATGATCAGGCAGAATTCGGCTAAGACTCTTGCATAGCTCTTCCCCCTCAGGAATAAACAATCAAAATGCACGTTAAAAAGAACTATAATGCACAACCATTGGTAAGACTATAACTGGACCATCCAATATTTAAAGGTAAAAAATAAGTAGAACCTAGCAGTCTCATGGGTTCCCTAAATTTGTATCAGAAATGATGCCAACTGATGTGATTTTTTTAATTCACAAACTCAAGGCTTTGTGCTGTCCCACCAAGTGTGTACTGAAAAGGAATATGTGAATGTGTAAGGAATGTCCCTCCCCAACATATACAGTCCTCTAAACCTTTACCAAATCTCATAGAATCACAGAATCACAGAGTTGGAAGAGACCTCAAGGGCCATCTAGTCCAACCCCCTGCAATGCAGGAACCCCCATCACAGGACGCCCGACAGATGGCCATCCAGCCTCTGCTTAAAAACTTCCAAAGAAAGAGACTCCAGCACCCTCCGTGGCAGCATATTCCACTGCTGAACAGCTCTAACCATCATGAAGTTCTTCCTAATGTTCAAATTGAATCTCTTTTCCTGTAGTTTGAGACCACTGCCCCAAGTCCTAGTCTCTGAAGCCATGGAAAACAAACCTCTTCTCTCTTCAATATTACATCCTTTCAAATATTTAAACATAGCTATCATATCCCCTCTCAGTCTTCTTTTTTAAAGGCTAAACATTCCCAGCTCCCTAAGCCGCTCCTCATACGACAATTCTTCTAGACCTCCAATCATCCTTGGGCGTTTATACACGACCCCTAAGCTCTGCCGCAAATGGCTGCAAGGTCCGGACCTTAAAAATGTTTACCCACCAGCTCCGGACTTTGCAGACAATTAAGTGCGACCCCGCCCACTTTAGCGCGACCCAGGGCAGTTTTCTTGTACTTGCTTTTTGGATGTGACAAATATTTGATCCGGTGTAAGGATAGTGAGTGCGGGGCTCTCCTGGCTTCTGTTTGTTCTTTTTTTGTGCCCCGCCCCTTTAAGAGATCTGAATGCTGCCCGGAACAAAACGGAGGTAAACCGGCATTCTTTTCTTTCTTTTTTCTCCCTCCCCCAGGCAGCCAGCAACCAGGAAGTGTGGAGGGGGGTGGGGACAGAGAAAGAGCGACGAACTCCTAAGATCTCTGGTCCGAATTTAAAGTGGCCAGCGGATCTTAGGGGTCGTGTAAAAAGGCCCCTTGTTGCCCTCTTCTGGACCTGTTCAAGGTTGTCAATATCCTTTTTAAATCGAGGTGCACAGAACTGAACACAGTGCTCCAGGTAGGATTCTTCTCTCTCTCTCTTTATATATCCCTGTCCCACCTCTGTCACCTGTTCTTTTCCTTTTCCCGCCTTTTCCCTCTCCCCAATCCCTGGCTTCTCCTCCTCTTTCTTTGTCCCTCCTTCCCCTTCCCTTCCTAACTTAGTCTGTATTTTTCCCTATTCCTCTCAATCTTTGTGCAATTCCCCTCACAGGGTGTAATTGTCTATGGGAGGGGCAGATGGCACTCCAGCGGGAGGTAGCTCCTTCTCACCCATTGCTTCACAATGATGATGATGATGATGATGATGATGATGATGATGGGTATGATTGTGATAATAATTTAATATTAAATAAAATATTTAATATGCTGAATTATTTGTTTTGTTTAATCCACTAAGCAGAGAGATGTAAAAGCCCACCCACAAGTTGACAAAACTAATTGTGGGCCTTTTCACAAGACCCCTAAACTCCGCAGCAAATGGCTCCCAGCTCCGGAGCTTTAAATTATTTCCCCACCAGCTCCGGAGTTTACAGATAATTAAGTGCGACCATGCCCACCTAAGCGCATCCCAGCGCACTTTTCAGGTACCTGCTCTCGGAGGGTGAAAATTTCTGATGTGGATATAACAGTAGTGACTGCCGGGCTCTCCTTGCTTCTGTTTGTTCTTTTTTTGCCCTCCGCCCCTTTAAGAGATCTGAATGCAGTGCTGGGAGCAAAGCGAGATGGCAGAACAGAGGTGAGCGGCATTCTTTTCTTCCTTTTTTTCTCCCTCCCCTCACGTAGCCAGCAGCCAGGAGTGCGGCGGGGGTGGGAACTCAGGAACGGTGACAAACCCCTAAAATCTCTGGTACAAATTTAAGTGGCCAGCGGATCTTAGGGGTCGTGTGAAAAGGCCCTAAGACCTGCATGTGTGCCTACAGTCCCACTATCTTGGAAACATTCCATGGACTCTTATTGACTGAGGGCCTTTGTACACGACCCCTAACTCCGCAGCAAATGGCTGCCAGCTCCAGAGCTTACAATTGTTTCCCCACGAGCTCCGGAGTTTGCAGGAAATTAAGTGCGACCACGCCCACCTAAGCACGTCCCAGCACACTTTTCTTGTACCTGCTCTAGGAGGGTGAAAATCCCCAGGTCCGGATTTAATCTGGTGAGTGCGGGGCTCTCGTCGCTTCTGTTTTTTTTTTGCTCCCACCCCTTTAAGAGAAGGGGCGGGAGGCAAAAAAAAAAAAAAACAGAAGAGAAGGAATCAGGACAACGATGGGGCTCCAGGCAGCTTCGGAAGTGAGCCTGCATTTTTCCTCTCTTTTTTCCTCCCTTCCCTCACGCAGAGAGGAGCAAGGAAGTGCGGAGGGGTGGGGACGCAGAAAGAGCAACGAACCCCCATGATCCCTGGTCCGAATTTAAGTGGCCAGCGGATCTTAGGGGTCATGTGAAAAAGGCCCTGAGATTAGATCTAGCCATCTAATCACAAAGAGAGAACCCAAAGATTGCTGAACTGCAACATGAAAAGAAGTCACAGGGGTGGGGGAAGACTACCTTTGCTGATGGACAGTCCTAGCTTCCAACCTGGAGCAGGATTTTCACCAGAACTCTTTAATCAGACTTCCTGGGTAAACGGACAGTGGGATATGATGATGACTATGGAAGGTCAAAGCTAAGCTTCTTTACAGAACACCAGGAAAGATATAACCTGGATAATTGGTGATTGCTTAATTAAAAGCAATGAGAAGAAACCTTTGGAATGCAACAAGCAAGGAGGAATGACATACATACATCCAAGACCCAGAGTTGATTATTTCTCCTTCATTTCAAGTGAGCTAATTTCCACTCAGATACTCAAACATGCAGTTACCAATAATATGCCGTTCCCAATAACACACAGCTATCATTAGCACATGCTTGCTTTTGGAATGGTCATTGTTTGCATCCAGATGACTCTTCCCAACATATTCTTTTTAAATTCCAAGCTGTGGAGTCAGAGTTTCACAATTTCTATCAAAATGCAGAACTTGCCTTTTAAGGCAAACCCATTTAAAGAAACACAGGGATAATAATATCATCATAAAGCAAATTCAGACATAAATAACATCTACCACATAATGTCTTGCAAAGACTTATCCAGTGAATGCTTATAAGTCAAACGGTTATGCATGTGTGGACTCAGAAATGGTTGGCAACTCAGTTTTCAGCATGGGCTATGCGAGGAACCAAAAGCTGAAAACAATAATTGATTTTTTTTACCACTGCCAGTCATCCCAATTTAGACAAATCTGATGGAGGTCAAGAGTTCTGTTGCCTTCTCCTACCCCCTTGCTGAAGGTGAGAAAATTCAAGATATATTCCCTCTATCATTAGCAGCCACAGTGCAAAATGGCCTATGATGCAGGTGAGGAACATCTATGAATTTCTACAAGTTACGGTCCTAGAAGATGAAGTTCTTGAAAGTGGATCAGGACAGAAACTTGTCTTCTGCTAGTTTCTTATTGTTGCCACATCCTTCTCCTCCCAAATTGATTTTCCAAATAGGATCTGATAAAAATTTAGCGTCTTAATTGGGGAACCTCCCTAGAAAATGAATGTGAGCTATCCAAGCAGATGTTAACTTTTTGATAACTATTTATGTGGGTCAACCAGCCAATCTCACAAAATGAGATCAGAAGAAGCCTTTCTTGGGTGTATCTTTACAGCCCTTCATTTGTAATGTGGAACATCCTGGTTATGATGACTACCTGTGACTCATCTTGTTCTTACCTGTTGGCATTCTAGGCCCCTCCTCTATTTAATCCATGTTTACCCTTTGGCTAAACACATTGTTCTTTCACCCAACTCACAACTGCATTGTGAGCCAATATCATCATCTCTCACACACATATACACAAAAGGTATTGCGCCAGGGCTGTTTCCCATGGTTGCTTTTTATGCCATCATTTGGATGTAGATTGGGCACATTTTGTATGCCAACAAGCAACCTCTGGCTAAAAGGGTCTCCCCTTGGAGGTCAGCAGATCCCAAGAGAGGAGATGACTAAAACAGCGCTGGATGGAAAGCCTTTGACAATGAACATGAAGTTGTCCTGGGTTCACCCAGACCAAGCCTGTGGCTGTGCACAGTGAAAGACAAAAAACAGAATAGCAGACTCCAACACCAAGTAGGACAGACAAAGAGGAGGAGGAGGAGGAGGAGGCAGAGGGAGAAGATTTCCTCATAACCCATTTCCTCATAACCAGGGGCTAAAGACATTCAATAATTGCAGCTTCATGAGCCTCTTAAAGCTGCACTTCGCTATCAATATTGTATTCTCAACAGAAATAGTAGTTTCAACTTGATCATGTGGCTAATTTCTGGAAAGCCACCATTGATATTAGAGTTCAAGGGCTACTGTTGAAATTCCTTCAGGAGAACATCAAGGTCCCCATTTCAAAACCCTTTCTCCAGACCACCATTTTTGAGTTTTCAGCTCTTTCCCCAAATCCCAATCTCTTTTGAAGTAAGAGCAAAAGAATCTACCATCATGTGAACCCTTGAAGAGGAAACCAGTAGTATAGTGGAGTCAGGATGTACTGGGGGTCAGGTAATTAGCTGGGATCATGAGATCATCTGGCTTGGGATTCACTGTTCCCTCTGACTTGACCTGTGACTCTTTGCATTGTTTGAGTAAGTCAGAACTGACTTGATCGCGCATAAGAATGATGATTAGAGATGGGCACGATTTGAAAAAAAAAAATTTCGAGTTGTCGTTAGTCGGGCCGGTTCCGTTTCGGGTCGTTTCCGTTTTTCGTGAAAATTCGCAAAAAATAGTCGGTTCGTTTTTTCGTTTTTTTGTTTTCGTTAGTACTGGTTTTGGGGGGGTAGCGGCTCCTGGAGGCACCTCTGTGGGGTGGGTGCCTCCTCTGGCCCGCTATAAAGGGAAAGCGGGCTCCTGGAGGCACCAGTGGGTGCCTCCTATCCTCACCCACTAGGAAGGGGAAGCAGGCTCCAAGAGACCCCTCAACATGGGGGTCTCCCCTCCTCACCTGCTGCTGCAAAGAGACTAGTGATGGCAGTGAACCCAGAGCCATAGGTGATGCCTAAGGCTCTCGCACCACCATGTCTCACACAGAAGGGAATTGTACCTGCGTGTAGTGCAATGCAAGTAGATCTGGCTTAGGGTTAAGGTGGGTTAGTGCAAGGGCTAGGGTTAGGCTAGTGACGGGTAAGGTTACGGTGGGCTAGTGGGTTGCACCTCTGGGTGCCTCTCTGACCCACTAAGAAGACAGTCTGTGACGTATGGGTAAGGACTGGAGTCAAGGATTAGGGTTAGGGTTAGGGGACTAGGGCAGGTTTTAGGGGGCTTTTTGGCACATCCCAGAAGTCTCCATGGCCAACTGGCCATGCGATTGGTGGGATGGCTCCAAAAATTTGCATGGTCGTCCACTCCCACATGGCTGGCCACTCGGCCAGCCCATCATTGCACAGGTGTAAAAAAAATAAAAAAAAATAAAATCAATGGAGGACAGAGGAGGAGAGGAGAGACATTTTGTTGCAAGAAAAAACCCACTGCTACTGTGAAAAATCTGGCAGTTTATAAATTTTCGCGTGTTTCTGTTGTGCTTGTGTGTTTTTGGACCACGATTTCAAAAACAATATTGCGTTCGTCGCCCCATTTTGGATCCCCTGCCCGCACCGCATGGCATGGCGAGTCCGGCTGCCCAGGACGGGGGGGGAGGTGGGACCCCCCCTCCAGAAAACACCCCTCCAGTAGGTGCCCTGCGCCCTTAGTCAAGCAGGCATTTTTCCGCCTGCTTTTTTGGCCTGGGAATGGGTGGGGGGAGAGTTTAAAAGTTTTTTCCTGTGCCGTCCGTGCCGCTTGCTTGCGCTTTAATTGCGGCGGCCGGCGGCGAGACTGGGCTTTTTGCTGGCTGCGAGCCTGCGGCGAGTCCCACCAGAGCAGCCCAGGACGGGGGATGGGGGGGGGAGGCCGGGGACCTCCAGAAACAACCCCTCTGGTAGGTGCCCTGAGGCACAGCAGGCATTTTTCCGCCTGCTTTTCGGCCGGGAACCGGGTTTTTTTAACTTTTAAAAACTTTTTTTTCTGTGCCGCGTGGCATCGCGCGATCGCACGATGCAAGTAACGAGCACGACAAATCAGACCAAAATTGTTCGTTCGTCGGTTCGAGCTCGAAGTCTGGCGGAGTAATTCCCGTTACCGTTTCCGTAGAGTAACGGAACCGAGTAACAGAAACGGAAACGGGAATACCGCTAAGTCGTGCCCATCTCTAATGATGATTATATTTTTTAAAGACGAGTACCCACCAAAAAGCAGTACCAGGTGATGGCAACATGCATGTCCATCGGAAGCGCTCCATTCTGTAAAGATGAAAGCACTGTGAAGTTCCATAATAGACTAATCTCCACTGAAGCTACGTCACAATTATTAGTGTCAACGAACACTCACAATGACACGACTCCCCAGGAGTTATCTTTCCCGAGCTGTTCTTACTCATCTATACCACTTGGAGCGTCACCCAAACCAATTGCCTTTTTGATCTGCAATGCTACCTCAATGCAAAATCATGATGATCAAGTTACTGGCACAAATTGCACAGTTCTGTTATTATTTTAATGTTGCAAGATGACTGAGTATCCAAGGCAACAATTCTGCAGCTGTACAGAGTTGGAGACACCAAAAGTCAAGGGGAGAAGAAGAACAGCAATTTTAGAGCGGCACTAACACGAAGGCTCGAGAGAAACTGTGACAAATGGAGCTGAGAGGCAAAGGTATCCAAGTATTCGCCCCCAAATTCTCTAGAGCCGGGGTGATCAAACTTCGGCCCTCCAGATGTTCTGGACCACAACTCCCAGAATTCCAAGCCTAGATTGCCAATGACAATGAACTGTGGGAGTTGTGGTCCAAAACATCTGGAGGGCTGAAGTTTGGGCACCACTACCTAGATAGTCTCAGAATGCTCACATTTTCATCAGATACTCAGAAATATCAGTATGCAAACACCTCCCCGCCATTAAAAGCTGATTTTAGCCTTTCATTTTGGATAATATGTAACAGCTGACATGGGAAAGTATCAGTTTAACAGATCTGCTAATATTTAATACTAGGGATATTATAGCATGTGACAGTTGACATGCAATACTATTCAGTATTTCACAGCCCAGAACATTGATTACTATATCTTTACATCAGTTCGGGGATATTGCCATCTCTGAAATGAGAGAGGAAATATTTTATTTATTTATTTTAGAGTATTTTTACCCTGCCTTTCTCCTTGGAAAAGGACCCAAGGCGGCTTACAGTAATGAGGGATAATATACAGTCCAGTATAATTAAGACATACTCAAAGTATTTGAGAACAAGGAATTGAGGGACATCTTACAGCATTAACAGACAACATTACATTAAAGCTACAAGGCTATATATTTTGTCCTCAACCATTCATTGCAAAAATCCCAGAAGGTGAAAACACCAGAACGGATAACATTTCAAAGTGTAATGAGAACAAAGATAATTGTATACACTTTGGCCCCTTGTGCAATCTCAGGGCTGTGCAACTTTGCTACTCAACAATGCAGACCCCTAGCAAGATGGGTAAAAGGACATTAAGCCAATTCATGGAGGATGAAGCTGTCAATTACTACTAGCAATGCTGGTTATAGTCATCATCTCCAGTTTTAGGAGCAAAGTGCCTCTAGCCCAAATACCAAGAGGCTGCTATTGCTCTCATGTGCTATGTATGGATTTCTAAGAGACACCTGATTTACCACCCTGGCAACAGAATTCTAGAGCATATAGACTTTTGAGTGAGATTTAGCACAACTCATCCGACATTCTTTACTATTTTATCTTCATCTTTTTAAAATAAGAAATGTTAATCCTGAAGGATTAAATTTTATAATTTATTTATATTCTGCTTAATAGCGTGTGTTTATTTGCCAATATAATTTGTTGATGCTTCTGAAAGGAAGGAAGGAAGGAAGGAAGGAAGGAAGGAAGGAAGGAAGGAAGGAAGGAAGGAAGGAAGGATATGATACATGTTTAATGCTTTTTAAATATTGTAATGATTTATTATTTTGCTTTTATCATTGTTTGTTTTAATATAGTACTGTAAGCTGCCTTGGATCCTTTTAGGGAAAAGACAGAATATAAATATTTAAAATAAATAAATAAGTGTTAGTTTAACCTATGCTGACCAGCAGATGCTTTCTTGGGTTTCATATGGTATTATTTACCAATTCCTGCCTGAAATTGCAAGAATTTTGAAAGTGGGAGGATTTCCACGCAAAGCACTGAACGAAAGACCCCACACAACAGTCACTGTTAAATCCCCCCAGTTCCAAAAATCAATTGAAATGAATCCACACTCTTGTGAGGATTAGCAATCAAGTGAAGATGGGCCACCCAAGAGAAACTTCCATCCATCACTTGGCAGCAGATTTCTCAAAAAGAGACAAAGTAGATTCAACTGGTACAGTAGGACCCCCATATCCACTGATTCATTTTCCACTGATTCAGTTATGCACGGTTGGCAGAGGAAAAAAATAAAATAAATAATTCAGCAGCTGCAAAGCAAGCTACTGTCACAAAGAGCAGCTGTAAAGCAAGTTACTGTCATAAAACAGCAGCCGTAAAGCAAGCTACCATCACAAACAGCAGCTGTAAAGCAAGCTACTGTCGTCATATAACAGCAGCCGTAAGGCAAGTTACTATCACAAAACAACAGTTTTGGGGACATTTTAGCGTTCTCTCTTATCCACAGTTTCCATTATCCACGGGAAGGCTTGGAAGCAATCCCCAACGGATAATGGGATCCTACTGTAGTTTTGGGGTAGATCTCTGTTAGCATGTTAGGTCACATGATCCCCACTGAACTAGCAACTGCAGCACACACACGCATATACTCTGGTCATGTGCAGTATTGCTGCTACAATACAGCAAGAGCAGCTGCCTCTTCCGGTATGAGGCCAAAGTGTCAAAGAGTAAAAAGAGACCTGATGGACGGAAGTGTTCAAGTCTCCTTTCAGTTCTTCGCAATGAAGAACATTGTAGGGAAATAGGGTTGCTTGCCAATTATAAATGGACATGCAAACTCTTCACCAGCTCTGATGGGGGATATATATATATATATATATATATATATATATATATATATATATATATATATATATATATATATATATATATATATATATATATATATATATATTAAGTATATAAATGGTCATTTTCACGGGTATAGGTATGCATGTTAGGGTGGATTCGTTCAACCTTTCCCTTGACACATGGAATTCTAGCTGGAGAACTTCCTGTGGAAATCTGACTAGATGCCAGTTGCATGCCTCATCAATAACAAAACACACACCATCTACCGCTACATCCACAGTTTGGGAGACCACAGAGACTCAGTACAAGTAAGTATTGAACAGGATACACTCCAGAGCAAGCAAACCACACACCCCCAGCAGTAATAGAAGGACTTCAACTGAGATCACGCTTTGCTTCAAGAAGAAAGAAGCCAGAACACCAGCCTGAAGATGACGAGTGAGACCTCGTCGAAACGTCGCTAAGTTCTTTGGTGTCTAACTTGTTGACATTCAATATAAATCAATTGTTTATCATGGTCATATGACCTGTTCAGATAGAAGAGAAAAAAAACTACAACAATAAAACAGTACAATGAGAAGAATGAGATTGCAACTATAAAAACTGTACTGTACATAGGTCAACCTTCTGCCAGTAATACAACCCTTCTGTGCATTGCAGCTAAGAAAAATTTGGCAACATGAGTTGTTATACAGTATAATAATTCTGGTCCAAGAGGCAGTACGCGACCAACCACTTATCTGGGTTACCTTGAAATCTATGAATCAGGGGATCGATCAAGTCTCTCTGGATTTGTTTATAGAAGGTACAATGTAAAAGGATATGTGATAGGAATTCAGGGACCCCAGCTCCACAAGGGCAGAGTGGTTCTTGGTGGGGGATTCCCTGAAACCTGCCCTGAAGTAGGGTTGAGGGTAGAACATTAAATGTTGCAAGACTAAATGCTCTACAGACTTGGGGAGTTCAAAGTGTGGATAGATAAGTTGCAGGTCACCAGTATACTGAAAGGAGGCCCTATGCCTGAGGGGAACAGGTTCTATTTGCTAATGAAAACAGTTCTTGTTTCTCTATTTATTTATTTATTTTTTACAACTTATAGGCCGCCCACTACCCAAAGGTCTCTGGGCGGCTTACAATCAAAGAATTAAAACAGTTACAACGTCAAATATCAATAAATAATTAGAACAATAATAAAAACATTGCACTAAAATCATTACACTAAAATTGCCATCAGAGGCAATTTGCCATCTATGACACAGAGTTGCTGAGTGAGAGCTCGACAGGCCTGTTGGGGTCCAAATAATAGGATGGAATTGAGGGGCATTCCAGTGAATCTAATTTTGCATTGAATTGTGTGTATCCACTTACTAGTATATGAGTCAGATAACATGTAATATATATAGCCCAGGTGTTCAGCCTGCAAGTGAACCCTCAACCAAAATGTTAAGGTTTGAATCCATGCCCTCATCTCTGTACGATCAAATTGCATTCAATATCTTCTTCCCAACTCAACATTCTCCCTTTGTGTGTTAGAAAAACAAAACAAATTGGGTAAAAATAATCTGGGGAAACTCATAAAATGACCTTTACCCAGCTTTCAGGTAAGAAATATATTTTGTTAGTTCCACAGATGGCATTGTGTCTGATAAACAAAGAACGTTAGAGCTTCAGTCATACAACAGAAAAGCCTGGTTGCACAGTTTGCCCCTCCCCCCCCAAGCGAGAGAGAGAGTGTGTGTGTGTGTTCTGGAGCTAATTTATTATGCCAGGATTGTCACTAATTTGAACAATTACATGGATGAGCCCCAGTCCCTTGGCAACATAGATGCCATCTTGCAATTATTCTCTTAGAAGCGGGTTCCTTTTTAGGATGCTTATTGGCACAATAGCTGTCAAAACCAGAAAATGGGATTTACAATCATCCATTGAACGGCTGCATTGCAAAGATTTTCCTCCTCTCCCTTTCTTCATTTTGTTTATAATTTAACAAAAATAAAGAGACGGCTCAAGGTTAATTACTTGATCACATCTACTGCCAAAAACCCAGCACATCAAACCATTGTATTCCTTCAGAGAATGGAAGCAGTTGAATGGAAACTCTCTCTTTGTTAGAGTGTGATACATTCCAAACTACAGTACAAAAAGACACACTTGTACAAGGGACCTAGAGGTATTTTGCTTCCAATTTGCTGGTCACAAGATTCAGAAACACTGGGCAGGATCCAAACAACTGTGGCGCACGTTCTACCAATCTTTGGGCTTATGTTTCTCAAATGCCAGGATCTTCTTGTTACTTTGGAAACTCATTTTGAAACATAGGTTGAACTTTAAAATATACCATGTGGGTCCACTGTTCAAACTAAGAAACAGCATTCCAACTTGGCACGCCAAAGTCTTTCGATCAGCCTGAAACAGCTTTTGGGTTCACAGAGAAATTTGTATTTTATTTGAAATACTTACACCTTGCTTTTTTGCTTGACCACAAGCTTCCAAGAGGTGTAACTGGTCAAAACCACACTGGAGTAGGCCCTTTGAATCAATGGGGATTTAATGAGTCAATTCCTTCATAAATTACATTGATTCAGTTAGGCTTACTCTAACTGCAACTTACTTTAGCAGTCACTGGGAGAGGTCTATGTACAGAAAGTACCTTCCTTATACCCCGGGTTGAGGTCTGGAGCAACCCCATTTCACAGTAACACCATGTACCTAGACAAGGCAACCTAATATGCATTGAATTTAATGGGATTTCCTCCAGGAAGATTGGGAGGGGGGAAACAGGGCTCCTTACTGAGTGCATATGTGGTATATCTGCAATGATCCTAACTTATTAATACAACTTTACCCAGGAATGTAGATGTCTTTCTCTTGCAACGCTTGCTTGTTTTCCTGCTACGTTGTCCCACTTTTCCTCTGCAAGTTTGTTCACGAGAAAGGAAGGGCATCATGGTACCCTTATTCAATAGCAAGGTGAACCCTATGCTGAGCACATAGATAGGAACTCCTTAAAATAGGGGCATACAGTATATTAGCTTACATTGAGGACATTTTTCTGGCTTGGAAATCCCAGGGCCAGAAAGAAATGCTGTAGACAATACTATAGAAAGGTCAGGGACCAAGACCATGATGCTTGCAATAGCAAAGTCTTCACCGGATAGTGTTTGGAGGTGGGATGGAAGCACCTTCTTAAACAAAATGATTTGAAGGGGTACATATAAGGTCCTCACAAGGTGGTGAGCTCAGAAAAGGAAAGTAAGCAGGGTATCTGCACATAAGAGCACAAGGAACCCATATTTTGTAAACTGCCCAGAGAATGCTCTGGCACCAAATGGCAGTATACCAGTCAAAATAACAAGAAATACAAACAACAATGTATTCTTGAAGGCTTTCACGGCCAGGATCTGACAGCTGTTTTGAGTTTTCCGAGCTGTTTGGCCATGTTCTGGAAGTTTTTATTCCTGACGTTTTGCCAGACTCTATGGCCGGCATCTTCAGAGGGCAAGGAGCTCAGGGAGTTCTCTCTGTGCTCTGGGGTACAGAGTGAGTGAGAGTGTGGGGTTTTGAAGTTGTGGCAAAGAGGAAACTTGTCCTATGCAGGAGAATAGGTGTTAGTCATTGTATTGTGATTGAGGGGTTAATAAATTTCACTGCAATCAGGGTGGCAGTGATACTTCTCTGTAACTGATGGGTTTTATTAGCTGTTCTATTGTGTGAACTGATCACTGAAGCTTGTGACTGGGTGGGAATCATTGAACTTAGATCTTTTGCAGGCTGTAGCTTTCTGTACTGGAAGCCAGGCTTGGCTTATTTTTAGACTTTCTTCTTTTTTGTTGAAACTGTGCTTATGTTTGTGGATTTCAATGACTTCCCTGTGTAGTCTGACATCGTGATTGGTAGTGTTGTCCAGTAGCAATGTGTACTGGAAGAGGATTTCATCTCCAGTTTGTTTCAGGGTGTGTTCAGCTACTGCTCATTTTCCTTGTTGTTTTAGTCTGCAGTGTCTTTCATTTTGCTTGATCCTGGTCTGGATGTTGCACTTTGTGGTCCCAATATATACCTGGCCACAAGTACAAGGTATCTGGTATACTCCTGCAGTGGCAACTGGGTTCCTTTTGTTCTTTGCTGACTGTAGCATCTGTTGTATTTTTGTGGTGGATTTAAATACTAAAAAGGAGAAAATCTAAATATCATCAAAACCTGGCTTCCAGTACTGAAAACTACAGCCTGCAAAAGATCAAAGTTCAATGATTCCCACTCAGCCACAAGCACCAGTGATCAGTTCACACAATAGAACAGCTAACAATACTCATCAATTACAGAGGAGGATTGTTGCCACCCATGATTGCAGTGAAACTTCTTAATCCCTCAATCACAATGTGATTACTAGTAACACCTATTCTCCTGCATAGTACAAGTTTCCTCTTTCCCACAACCTTAAAATCCTCATTCCACAATTTCCAGCCCAGCCATGGATGGAACATGTAGAACATATGTCAAAATGAGCTGGTTTGGTCCTGGGAGCCCTTCAGTCAGATACATTTTTCCATTTTGTCCATTGATTCATTTGTAAAAGCATCATCAGTATGGATAAGCAAGCCATAAATGTAGCTTTTTTGCTGGTGAAGCACAGCACTATACGTTACAGGACTTGCTGTTAATTCTTGTACCGTAAGAGCAGAATAAATGCAATGCTTGCATCTAGGTTCGACACAAAAGCATAAAATCTGAGGTTTTGCCAATCAGTGTTTCACCCAGGAAGCAACCAAATTTAAACAGAAGCATACAGTAGGTAAACAAAACACTTAGAAGCCTGCATTTCTTCAAACAAAGCCGAGCTCCAAGCAAACAATCCTATTATGCTCACTTATTCTATTAAAACAGCACTCAAAGAGTGGGGAAAAACTGGACCTGATGGGGCTCATGTGAATCCATGCACAAAAAATGGTTGTGTTGCCAAAACTTCTATTTGATTTTTAATCTATACTAATGACGATCCCTAGGAAATTAATTAAGAATTGGCAAAGGCTGTTGAATAGCTTAATAGGGAATAATAAGAGGGCTCAGATAGCATCAGATATGCTTCAAAGGCCAATATTGCTGAAGGGGAGGGTCTAAATCTTCCCAGTTTACAGCTGCAGTGTGAATCAGGCTAGCTACAATTTATATCTTATTTGAACTCCCCTGTCAAATCACGTGGCAGCCTTCAAATGGTGGAACAACCAAGAAGGCAGGAAGCAATATGGAGAGACCACAGATGTAAGTTAAAGAATGGCATGTATAATTCATACCCATTAGACATGGGCACGACCAGAAAAAATGACGTTTCGAGTTTTCATTTGTCGGAACGGGTCCGTTTCGGGTCGTTTCCGTTTGTCGTGAAATTTTTCAAAAAATTGTTGTTTCATTTGTCATTTGTCGTTTCCACCGCGATTTAGCGCGATTTGACTTCCCAGAGCATAGGGGCGTCCCGCAATCAGGGCTGGCGCTAGGTGTTTTTGCGCCCTAGGCAGCGGGGGGGCGGGGGGCGGGTGGGAGGGGGAGGTGCAGGTGGGCGGCGGTGGCGGGGGGCATGGGTGGGCGGTGGCCGCGGGCAGGAGAGTGGGTGGGTGGCGGCGCGGGCGTACAGGCGAGTGGGCAGTTAGGATATCACTGAGGATAGAGGTTCTGTTCTTGGCTTGCACCCCAAATGTGTGTGTGTGCAAGCAAATTGAAGTTGGGAAAATAGAAAATAAATGGTAGTATATAATATATTTTAAAAATAAATCCACACCTCCCACTCCCAGTCGAACCTCCCCCTTTATCCAATATCAGAAAAAAAATCCTCACAAACTGCCAGAGAAGAAATAAAGAATAAACTGTTATTCCCTTCAGCAGACAAAGCTGCAGGGAATCAAAGAAATTATTTTCTAAATTCAATTCCCTCCCTGCCTGCCTAACTTAAATCCTAAAGCCTCCAGCCTCCCTCCTCAATCTCGATCGGATCACACCAGCACCAGCAGCCAGACCTCCTCCCTCAACCACATCCATACACCCAACTGCGATTTCTGGAAGGTGCCTTGGCTTTTTATGCCCCCCGAGACATCCAGAAGTGTCAGTCAAACACCTGGTGATGCCATTGGTGGAATGGTTCAAAAAAATTGCATGGTCCCATCCCATGCCCAGCCCAAATGGGCAGGTCTAAAAAAATAAAAAATAAAATAAAATAAAATAAAATCAATACGACGTTTTATTGCTATAAAAAACCCCACGGCTGCTACTATTAAAATTCAGGCATTTAAAATTAATTAATTTCACATGTTTCTGTGGTGATTTGGTGTGTTTTTTGACCACGATTTCAAAAGAAAAATTGCGGTCACCATTTTGGATTCCCCCCCCCCCCCAAGGCATGGCATGGCGAGACAACGAGGATGATCCCCCCAGCCTGGTGCAAGCAGCCCAGGACAGGAGAAGAGGGGGGGAGCCAGGGAACCCCCAGAAACCACCCCCCTGGTAGGTGGCAAAGCCTCAGGCAGGTATATTTTCGCCTGCTTTTTTGGCCGGGAGTCGGGGGGGTTAAAAAACTTTTAAAAACTTCTGTGCTTCGCATTGCGCGATCGCCGTGATGCCACAAACGGAAATGAAAAACCCGACCAAATTTTTCTTTTTTCAGTTCGGGTTCGAGTTCTGACGGCTTAATTATCGTTACTGTTTCCGTTACGTAACGGAAACGATAACCGAAAATGGAAACGACAATTTCGCCGAGTCGTGCCCATGTCTAATACCCATCATCAGGGGTGGATAAACCATTAAGCACAATAAGCACCTACTTAGGGGCATCAAGGGAAGAGGGGGCACCACAGAAATTTTCCATAGCCGAATTTACCAGGGCCCATGGTCCATATGGTGCAATACTGCAAATGGTGCTGCTGAACCAGGATCCGCAAAAAGGGGGCCACACATGAAATGAAAAAAAATTACATACAGATATATAAGAGAGTGTAGACCTCTGCTAAGGGTTATGAAACTGAAGTCGGGGGGGGGGGAATCCCTGCCCCACATAAATGAAAGCAGGTGAAACTTTGTATGCAATCACTTGTCCAATGAAAATGAGACTGTGCAAGGGCACTAGTAGCTCACTCAGCATTCAGTGTGCCAACAGGCAACAACACACATGCCAACATGGTAACTTTGTGTCAGGATCTGGTCTACATGGCCCTGGTAACTGCAGGATCAGGGCCAGCTTGACCCAGGAACTGCCTAGTGTTTGCAGTCTCAGACCCTGGTCTCAGCCGCATCTAAGGAGGCCCACCTGGAAGCCTAGAGGGAAGGCCTCTTTAAGGAGTGGGTATCCCTCCCAGACTTCCCCTCAGCAATGCAAGTGTCTGAAATAATTGCTGAAAATGAAAGTTTAGTGGGACATGGTGATGGTGGTGAAATTATTCTGTCTGCAAAATATGAAGTAATTCACATCGTAGCAAAGTATCCAGGGTTGTGGCTTGATTTCTCTGTTGATGATGTGGCTTATTGGATTGACTGTCAATACCACAATGGGCCATTTGTCAAGTCTCACTGGCATGTCAGTTGTGGCAAACCAGTCAGATCTATCACATATCGATCAGTTAAGTGTTATACTTAGGTACTTAAAAGATGGACAGCCTATTGAACACTTTTTAACTTTTCTGGAAATGTAATGCCATACTGGTGGGGAAATGGCAAATCAGGTGTTGCAGTGAAGTTTGTAGGCTAAACTTTTCAAAATGTAGGGGTCAGTCATATGACAACACATCTAACATGTCTGGGCATTATACTGTAAGGGGATGCAGCAATTAAAAAAACACACAAAAATAAACACGTTTGCTATATATGTGCCCTATGCAGCTCATTCACTAAATCTGATAGGCCGAAGTGCTGTTGACTGCTGTCAAGACGCAGTTAATTTCTTCTCTACAGTGCAGATACTTTATACCTTTTTTTCAGCCTCAGTCAGCCAGTGGAAAATTCTTAAAGATTGTATTGGAAATGAAAATGTCTTCAAATCCCTCTCTGATACCAGATGGGAGGCAAGCAGTAATTCTGAAATATTTCCTTAAATTTTTAGAAGCATTAGAATATATAGCCGAAGACCAGTCACTAAAGGGAGATGCTTAGAAAAGAAGCAAATAATATTGTAGGTAAGATGCAGGAGCGAGAATTTGTTTTAATGTTGAATTTTTGGAATGAGATTTTGCAGAATTTTCACAGAGTAAGCCACGTTCTACAAAATGAGGATGTTTATACAAAAATAAACATTTTATTTCCATCTTACTGTAAATTTTGTTTAATTTTGATGAATACAACTTTATTTTATGATTTATTGTGGTTTATATTTTAATTACACACACACACACACACACACACACACACGTGTGTGTGTGTGTGTGTGTGTGTGTGTGTGTGTGTGTGTGTGTGTGTGTGTGTGTGTGTGTGTGTGTGTGTGTGTATGCCATCACCTACCCTGCCCATCACCTACCATAATGTTCCACCCAACTCATACATATTGCAAACTTTGACTCTGCTATTTCTCCAGGCTCTTTCTACTGGGTAAAAATTATTCAAATCAAATCATTATCTTTCCCAGAATGCATATGGGGTAAAGCCTATATTTCCTCCAATAATTTTAAAGAAATAACTCTGCTATTCAAGTAGGGCATTCAAACAACATTTAAACTAACCTTAGGTTTTTTTTATTACAATGCCAATATTTTCAATCAGATGTAAAATATGGGGATGGAGTGTTAGATACAAAATGTAGATGAGGAATCCAATTTTCGAATTTACTGAATCCACCAATACCAATTATAACTGAATACCAATTATAAACTTGCAGTGAGGAAGTGCAAGACAAATTATGTAAATCAACACTACTGGTAAAATATGGCCACAGTGCACCCACTTTCGTATAGAGTTGGCATATCAGAACCCTATATTATTATTATTATTATTATTATTATTATTATTATTATTATTATTATTATTATTATTATTATTATTATTATTATTATTATTATTATATTTATATCCCGCTTATCTTCAATTCTGAACTCTAAGCGGCTTACAACAATGGACTACAAATATTACAAACAGAAAACAAAATACAGTATGCATTAAAAAAAAACAAGTAATACAGCAATACATACAAAGAAAAACCTAGAGGCACCTCGATGAATCATAAAACCTAACATAATTGGTAGCACGCGATACGATGGCGGAAAAAAAAAAAAAGAAGAAGGAAAAATTAATAACAATCGCCAAAGGCCTCCCGGAATAGATGAGTTTTTAAAGCCTTCCGGAAGGCCAGCAGGGACTCTGCAGAGCGCACTTCAGGGGGGATGGAGTTCCAGAGGCTAGGGGCCGCCACCGAGAAAGCCCGATTTCGAGTACTCGTTTTTCGGGCCTCTCGAGGGGTGGCGACCCGAAGCAAGTGCGCTCGCGCCTGCCGAACGGGCCGGGCCGAGGTGGATCGCTGAGCGATACGCTCTGCCAGGTAGTCCGGTCCCAAGCCATGGAGGGTTTTATAAACTAAAACCAGCACCTTGAATCTAATCCGGGCCGCAACGGGCAACCAGTGCAGGCGGGCCAGGACTGGCGTGATGTGCTCGTGGCGACGCACACCCCCCACCAGCCTGGCCGCCGCATTCTGGACCCGCTGCAGGCGCCGGAGGAGATTCAAGGGCAACCCCATGTAGAGAGCGTTACAGTAGTCCAGCCTCGAGATCACCAGCGCTTGGACCACTGTTCTCAGAGAGTTCGCGTCCAGGTACGGGCGGATCTGGGCGATCCGACGGAGATGGTAATAGGCGGACCTGGTCACCGACGCCACCTGGGACTCCAAGGTAAGCGCCGGGTCCAGGAGCACACCCAGATTCCGCGCCCTTTCCGCGAACTGGAGGGGGATCCCCCCCAGACGAGGAAAAGGACCACCGAACCCAGACGGCGAGCTCCCAAAGAACATAACCTCCGTCTTCTCGGGGTTGAGCTTAAGCCTGTTCGCCCCGGTCCAAGCCAGGACGGCCTCCAGGCACCCGTCGAGAACTTCCACAGCTTCCACAGCAGAGGTGTTAAAGGAGAGATAGAGCTGCGTGTCATCAGCGTACTGATGGCAGCAAACTCCAAAACTCCTGATGACCCCCGCCAACGGCCTTACATAGATGTTAAACAGCATGGGGGACAGAGACGACCCCTGTGGAACCCCACAAGGGAGAATCCAGGGGGCCGATAACTCCCCCCCATGCTGAACATACTGGGGCCGGCCCTCCAGGAAGGAACGGAGCCAACTGCTAGCAGTGCCTCCGATTCCAACCTCAGAGAGCCGGTCCAGTAGGATACCGTGGTCGACGGTATCAAAGGCCGCTGACAGATCCAGGAGGACCAACAGGGTAGAGCAACCCCTGTCGGCCGCCCGGAGAAGGTCATCTTGCAGGGCGACCAAAGCTGTTTCGGTACCCCGACGGGGCCTGAACCCGGATACCGGGCACAGATCTTATCAGAGACTGAACAGGTAGCAACAATCTGGTTAATTGGCCATGTCTTCTGGGCACTTCTGGTGATACAATACAGGAGGGAAGCTACTTAATGGATTATGCTTGCAGAATTTGCTCAGTAATCTACCCTTCTGTTGGAGTTTTGTTTACAATCGTGCATGCTGATAGTAGTTTGAATAACTGGTAGAGGCTTTTGTGGGCTTGGGTGATAAATAATCCATCTGTCTACCACTAATTAATGATTCCACTATTTACAATTCAAAGACAGCCCTGCCTTTCTGCTGAGTGTTCTACCCCTTTCTTTGTCAGTTGCTGGAAGTTGGTTGCTGCTGTTGAAAATGCTCAATTGGTTGCATGTATGTGTGCAGTAAGGAAAACAATATATAAAAATATGTAATTCCTAACAATTGTAAGTGAATAAAAATTATTCTATAAATTTCTCAGAGTTAGATATTGATACTTTAAACGTGAATTAATGAGAAAAGGTGATTCTTCTCTGTGGATTTCTGTGTTTTTATTTTGTGGCAAAAAGCAAACTTTACCAGAAATTCAAAACTTTGTAACATTCTGTAAGTATCAGAGCAACATCTTTGCCTAGTCAAATTCCATTAATCTTGGTGACCAAACCAAATCAAAAGGCTTTTTTCCCGGTCTCCTGCTCTGATTTTGTAATTTAAATTTGTGGTCTCGTAACACACAGCCTTTAATAAATCATTTAGCCAGCAAGCATGCTAACTGCAGACCATTTTCTCGCTCAGAAGTTCCTACTTGTGTTTTTGGGGGTGGGTGTGGGTATGGATCTTTATATATATATATATATATATATATATGTGTGTGTGTGTGTGTGTGTGTGTGTGTGTGTGTGTGTGTGTGTGTGTGTGTGTGTGTGTGTGTGTGTGTTTTCCATCTTATTTTCCATCCCTCATAATGGATTTTTTTCTTTTTGCGTGCTCTTTGTAGCTTTAATGTCACCTTTAAATGTTCTAGGATGCCTCTTCTAATTTCCTCTTCTTAAACTTGAATATGTCTTAAATGTTCTGGGCTGTATATTGTCCCTTATTATTGTAAACCACCTTGGGTCCTTTTCCAAGGAGAAAGGTGGGGTAAACATAGTCAAAATAAATAAATAAAGATGCCGTACTGCTGCATTGTAAATGACCTTATAACAACTTTTTAAACTACTGTTGCCATGCATGTCCCTTTAAATTATTAATATTGTTATTATTTAAATCTGCAGCGTTCGTGGGTCCATGTGTCAGTTCACCTCTTGCAAACAGTCTCAGCAAGGAGGTACAGTAGTTCTTGTAACTTAATCTTTAAAAATTGATATTTCTAGGGTTTTTCTTTAATGTTTTTAACCTTTTGAGACAATGGATAAGTGAATCAGTGGATATTGATCCCGAGTGGATGTTGATTCCACAGATATGGGGAGGGGGTCCTACTCTGTTTTCACGGTTGTGCAAAGCTTTCTGGGTTCTCGTCTTACTGAACACAAATGCAGCGACACTGAAGGCAGAGGATTCCTGTCCCCTTTGCTCATGTCATCAGACATGAGCAAAACCACAGCATCGCCTCTTTGTAGGGGGACTCGATGGGCCGAGGCCTCCATAACTCCTCACCACATCATGGCTTGAGATTCTGCACCCCTCCAGCTGATACTGAACTGCCCTTTGCATTACTGGGGAGCTGGGGAGAATGGGAAAAAGAATCCAGCACCATTGGGAGGGCTGTGGGTCCCCAAATCTTTTTAAGTGGCAGCAAAGCTTTCTTTAAAAGATACAGTGGTACCTTGTATAAAGGAACTAATTCGTTCCAAATGAAATTTTTTAAAGTATATTTTCCTTTATACAAATTTCCCATAGAAATGCACTGAAAACAGAGTAATCCGTAATCACGACCATTTTTATGTTGTGCGGATTCGCCCCATAGGCGATTCCGTTAAGCAAATTTCCCCTATCTCCGGATTTTTTTATGTTGTACAGATTTTATGTTATACAAACTGTTTGTTATACGAGAGTCCACTGTACTTGCAAAAGCATGGGGGGTGTTTCCAATTTCTCCTCCCAGAGTAGAAATAGTACTTGGGGTTAAGCAAAGCCCGGGCAGCAACCCTGATGTTGGCAGTACCTCCCCCCCCAAAAATTGAAGCAGAGAGTTAAACAGGATGATGTAACTGGGGGAGGGGGGAGAGCAGAGAGCCTGAGTGCAATCAGTCAATTTACATCAACATACAGAAACAGTTTTAAATGAATCCAACCGGGGAATGAATGTTCATAATTTAAAATTGTGACAAGTGCAATGTGTGTGCAGATTGTCCCCTGACAAATGGATATTAATAGTGTTTGAGATGCACTCAATATGTCACAGGGAACTAAAAGATCATTGTCCTTTTAATTTTACAATCAGTGATGCAAAATGTTTACTAATTGGAACAGGCTGGCTACTGAGCTCAAGATGTCCTTAGAGAAAGACTTTCATTACTTGGATTGCATATAAACAGGCGGAAAGGTGGGAGTTGGTGCCACAGAATAGGTCTGTGTTAGGCTACCGTCTGCTCGCAAAAGCGCTGGTGTATAAGAAGCCGTAACAAATGAAATGCTGTACAGCTAATGTGATTAAACAGCTCCTTTTGGTTTCTTCTAAAACCCAAATCTGGGCTCTTTCACATCACAAGCATTACATTTGTAAAACAAGATTCCCGAGACAGCTTTGCCTATTAACGCTATCACCCTTCCCTACCTCTCCCCAGCCCCTTGGGCAGCCATTTTCATGAACTCCACTTAAATTGGCATAGCAAGGCTGAGTGTTTCCATAAAGGTGCTTTAAGTGTGTGTGTCTTCTCTGACATAGGTGTTGTTGTCACATTTCAGGGTGCTTCTGTGCTACATTCCATACAAGAAAGTGGAGAATTCGTTGACTGACTGGCAGCCCTTTATCCATTGAGATAAAGAAAAACTATTGATTCCATCCCTGCGGTGAATGCTGTTGCTGATGGATCCAGAGCTGATTCAGATTTTCTATTTGCTATCATTTTCTGAAAATATTAACCACAGTTCTTGGACCTTCAAGACACAGCCAAGACAATTTCAGCTAGGAACAGGCAAGGAAAACCAGCTCCAACTTCTCAACCGGTGGCAATTTACCACTGAGATTTACAGCACTGGTCCTACATAGATGGAAGTAAATCAGTGGTGTCCAAACTTTGGCCCTCCAGATGTTTTGGACCACAACTCCCACAGTCCTTTGTCACCGGCAATGCAGGCTTGGAATTCTGGGAGTTGTGGTCCAAAACATCTGGAGGGCCGAAGTTTGGACATCCCTGTAAATAACTCTTCCTACTCAGAAGAATTACATTTGCCAAGTCTCACAAATATTTGCTAAAAAATATTTAATTTTGTTTTCATCTTTTTTAAATAATACATTTCACCTTTCAATAAGTTTATTCTCCACAGCTGCTTAGAGCACATTTTTTTAAAAAATTCTCACTGTGATTCTGGATTCTTTCTCTAGGACTGAACAAGCTAGGAGTAAATAGGCTGGAAATCCTGTTGGTCAGCTCTGTATGCAAATTGACACCAATGAAAAGTTTCCTCACAGACAATGTAGTGAAGCTGGCTGCTCCCCAAAATTCTCAAAAGAAAAGGCCTTTATTCTGCTGCTGGTGACATCATTCTCCTTGATCACACAGAGCTTCACAACAGAAGTTCAGCCCTGATGTTACAGCCTGTCGCTGGTTATTTGGCATCCTACTTCCAGTATCCATCCAAGGTTTGCAACAAACCTATGGCATGGACCGTTGTTTCTCTTTGGAAATACACCTGTAGAAACACAGCCTGTCTCTACATATGCTTGTAGATGTCCTTGTAGCTGTCCCAAAACCAAGCCACCAAATGCAGGCAGTTGTATTCATCTGTATTGTGTTGTGTCGTTACAGTCATGACCGACTCTTTGTGACCCCATGTCCATGGAGTTTTCTTGGCAGGAATACTGGAGTGGTTTGCCAGTTCCTACTCCAGGCACCTACAGCACCTGGTATTCCCTGGTGGTCTCCCATCCAAGTACTAACCAGGGCCAACCCCGCTTAGCTTCTGAAATCAGGCGAGATCAGATGTGCTTAGGGCATGTAGGCAGCATTCATCTGTATTAGCAAACCAATTTTAGCATATTTTAAAAATAGAATATTTCATTTTTTAAAAATCTCCAATCACAATTAATGGGTCTCAGCTGCCCTTTCAAAAACATGCTGTGCCAAAATTATCGTACAAACAGTTCACAGAAATATATTGCTGCTGGGGGCAGGATCTTACTCACCCCATTACTGAGATGACTGCAGGTAAGTTTGGGGAGCAGGGAATATGAGGGATGGGAAAGAGATTATGTCATTGTCCCCGCTGATTAAAAAGCCCTGGTGCTTTGGCTCTGGGGCCCCTGTCTCCATTACACCTCTCAGTGTACACTTGGACTCCTATTTAGATCAGTGGAAGAGCTTATGCTGGTAAATTCTCACCCCAGCAATCCGATGTTGTCTGACGCCATTGTCCATGCTGGTCTATCAGAAATCCCAAAGAAAGAATCATTCACAGAAAACGTGTGCTGCCAAAGAGCACAGGCTGTCGTAGCGCCATAGCAGTGGTTGTAACATTCACACGGCCCATGTGATAAGGAGTGCAAACAACAGCTCAACAACTAGCAACCATTTGCAGCCACAATTTACCCCACTGCACTTATGCCGGTGTAACCTGCCAACAGGATCCTGACCTCTGTTTCCTTTTTGGACAGACTTACAGGACTAACCTCTGCTCTCTCTCTCTCTCTCTCTCTCTCTCTCTCACACACACACACACACACACACACACACACACACACACACACACACACACACACACACACACCTTGCTTTCCTAGTAAAATGAAATGAGTCATTTCTGCAAATCACAGAGTTGTAACTCCCCCTTCTAACATACCACACTGACAACTCTGCCTACAGAAACCTTAATTCTATAGCTGGATGGGATCTAGTAGTGAATGGATCTGAGCCAACTCCATACTCGGGCAGCAGCTGGACAAGAATGTTCGTGAAATTTTGTGGTGTGCTCACAGTCATGTTCACATGAACCTACAAAAATATCTTTCTTGTGTACAAAGGAACCTGGGACAGGGGAGAACCCAACCTATTAAAATAATGACTACATAAATCTGAGTAATTAATTCGCTTCCCAGGGGAATCCATGGCCATGGCTCCCTCTATGAAACTCCCCCTTTCTTCTTCATTGACTGAGGTAATATTTTCATCACAAGGAATACCTTATGTCACATTTTACTTTATTTGAAAGGGTACCACATATGCTGACCTACTAAACATGGGGAAGATATTCATAAGAGTGACTAAACCTGCCTTCTGGGGGATTGAATCTAAAGGAATAAGTCATACCTGAGATATGCAAGCCTTATGGTACCTCCAATACAGCTCTCTGGATAATGGTGTAGTTAGTATTTCTGAACAGTCAAGATCCATGTACTCAGACTGAGGACTTTATAGGAGAAGATGCTGCATCCATTGGTACAGTTAGTTGAAGATTAATTTGTCTGCCTTTAAAGCATCTCACTGCAGCTCACTTGTAATCCACCTCACCAACTGTCTCATTCAACTGTCACCACCTCATAGTTCCAAAAAAGGAACTTTAGTATTTGAATCATGCAAGCGTGGTAGAGGAGCAGAGTTCTAAGCCTTGGGAGCCACCCTTACAATGGTGGAGTTTGAAGGGACAAGGACAATTTGTTAGCCTGCACAAGAAAACCAGCAAAATACTTACAGAGACACAGACACTGCTGTCAGTTCAGCTAGAGGGGTATCCCTTCAAAACCCATTTAAAAAGGAATTAATTGTCCTCTAGGCCAGTGGTTCTCAACCTGCGGGTCCCCAGATGTTCCTGGACTGCAACTCCCAGAATCCCCTTCTAGCACAGCGAATGGTGGAGGCTTCTGGGAGTTGCAGTCCAGGAACATCTGGGGACCTGCAGGTTGAGAACCACTGCTCTAGGCAACTTCAGAAGAGCTTGACATTAATATAGGAATATACATTTTAGGAATGGGGAACCAGAGGCCTTGGTGACTAACCCCAAAATATGGAATTCCATTGTGACCCTCTGGCTTTCTCCTCATGGTTGTGTGTTCTTCCTCATGGCACCATTATTGTAGTTGCTTCCCAGCTACATTTCTTTCCATTACAAAAGACTGAAATACCTGATTGTCCCAAATGTTATTTATTTATTTATTTATTTATTTATTTATTTATTTATTTATTTATTTATTTATTTATTATTTTGAATATTTTTACCCCACCTTTCTCCTTGGAAAAGGACCCAAGGTGGCTTACAATAATAAGGGACAATATACAGCCCAGAACATTTAAGACATAGTCAAGTTAAGAACAGGGAATTAGAAGAGGCATCTTAGAATATTAAAAGGTAATATTAAAGCTACATAAGTGGGAGGGAGTTCCAATGTCTCTAAGCAGCAACAGAGAAGGCCCTTTCATGTGTTTCATATTACACAGCTGTTTACCATAACCACCATAATCTGTTATAGAAAAGATGAAGAACATCTGGCTTCCCTGACATTGCTAAACTCCAGTACTTATCATCCCCTACAGTTAGCTACACTGACTAGCAATTTTGGGAGGTGTAACCTAATAGCCTATGGAATGTTATATGTTTTTCTCCATTCCTGACTTAAAGGCTTATGGGCCCACGTTTCATTTCAAAGCCAACAGTTATCCCGAGTTCTCAGGGTATGAACTATGAATGAGGAATAAGGCAAAGGTAGGCTGAATAAGCACAGAAGATTCCTTACAGGCATACAATTATATGGATGAGTATATGAAGTGAGACAAGTATCTGACTTCACTGTAGATGACCTGCATTCAAATCTTACCTAACCTTCAAATATAGCAAGGCAACTAGGTCAAGCGAATATCTAGCCCCTATGCCTCATAATTTTGCCTTATGATGTCATAATTATTTTTACAGCATAGCAACTGCTCTTATACAAGCAGGAGGCAGAATCAGTAGATGTGACAAAACACAGAAAGGTCATTGAATAAGCCATAACCAGAAGCATAATTATCTTCTTTTATATCTGGGAGTTAATCTACTCACTTTTTGAGAAGAAGAAAAAATAAAATTTTGCCTGAAGCCCCATGATATTATTTCTCCTACTTATGCAGGTGACTGAAATGAAAGTAAGTTCAAAGCCATAAAGTCTGGTCTCTGGGCTGTTCGCTGTGGTCTCAGTCTGCCTTGTTATGGTGAGTTGTGTTATATTTCTATTCAATCTATAGTAATTGTTTCCAAATCTGCAGCCATATACTTTATATAAATGAGAATACAGTACATGAATTTTATGAAAACATATACGGTACTTCTTTATCCTCACTGTGGTGATTCCGTAGTCAGCACCGATTTAACCAAGATGGCAAATAGGTGGAAATGTCAAGAAAAAAATAATGCTTAATTGCGGCTACATGTTAATATGTTTGGACAGGTGATGAACAAAGTTCCATATGAGTAAGGATAAGGCAAACTGGCAAAGACATCTGTTAGAGAAAGGAAATACTGTAATTTTGAATACTGATTTATTTACACCAAGTCTATTTTAAAAATGTAATCTTGGTTCAAGGAGGACCACTTCCATGCATGACAGGAAAGTTCAAGCAGTGCCCTTTTAATGGCAGGCTCTGAAAAACCAGTTGGCCACGTCTTCCCTGGTCTAAAGCATAATTTGGAATATTTACTTCTTTAGATTACAAATCCCGAAACTTCCAGCTATTAATTCTTTCAACGTGATTTAGAATTTTGGATTAGCCTCAGCAGCAAATACTGTATCATGACCATGTTTATAGGTAAACAATGCAACTCATAATAAATGTGTAACAAATATAGTGACTGGTGATGACTGTGTATTTATAACCTACTAATCTACAGGTACTTAACATCAGGAGGAACACCACTTTTATAAATATCCAGAGATTTTAAAACAAGTATGCCGGGGAGGAATAGACAAAAGCTTCCAATAACAGTGTGTTCTCTTGGAATACATAAAGAAAATGTTTACTAAACATGTGTGAATCATCTTCAGATCATTGCTTGATGTCTTCTGATAAACATCTAACATTGTACCACCATCAACCATTTCCTGATCATCACAGAAAGGCAGAGATTATTCTGCAGTTTCTCTTGAGATTCTACATTGGTACACGGCACAGCGGATAATTATTTGTTTGTCACTGGAAGCCTTTCCTTTGGTGGGGGAAAAAAACCATATCCTTCATATGCTGGACCTTGAGCATCAACTTTTAGATAAGTGCATGACAATCCTGCTAAAACAAATGCCTACTGTGGATTTGACTTGCTAAATGTTAAGCATAAATTACAAGAGCGAAAGTCTCACGATTTATGACTGCTCAAAAGAACCTCCGCATTGAACTATGTTGAAACACGTACTACATAAACACCACAAAGGGATAAACAGTTTTGCAGAACAGCCATCTCTTTGCTACAATAGCACTTACTGAAGCAAGTGCCCTAAGAGGGCCACATTTTCTGCAATCAGTATTTTCACTACTTGTCCTGTTTGTAAAATCGGGAAAGTGAATGCCCTGTCCTAAAACAAGTGCTCTCCTGTAGCAGATTGAGGGTCCCCCGAAAACTCAGGGCAGTCTTCTAGGACAACAAAGTGTTGACAGAAGGGAGCATTCAGCACCACTGTTTGCCCTTGTTTTCCAGTCTTTTGCCACATGTTGTTTGGAGGCATACTCAGAATTATTCACAGCCATTGCCATGACCTCAGTAGGGGAATTTGCTATGGGAAGAGAAAGGAAAGAGGGGGTGAATCATTTTTGGACTACTGTACAACATGCGCTGACCTTTAAATTCTGGGAGCTTAAGTGAGGGAAAAATAGTATTTCAAGCTTTGGGAAGAGGATGGGGCAAGGATGAAGAATTTGTGATTCGCAAGCCTGAATTGATACTGTTGGAATGGTAATGGGTGCAAGAAAGCCAAAAGAAGAAGAAAAAGGGGTCAACCCCCTTATACTGAACCAAACCACTGGTCTATCTGGTAATGTTGAGACGACCGGCAGCAGCTCTCCAGGCTTTCAGAAATAAGTTCTTCCCACATTTCGTTTCAGCATTCAAAATATGTCTGTCTCTAAAGGATGATTTCCTCCCCTTTGAGGATAATCGAGCACAGCAAAGAAACAACAAATGTGAAATTAGGCCTTGTGCTCCACGAACTATCAGCTTATCTCATGTCAAGGATACAAAAGTGGGCAGGGGCCAATAGGCCACTAGGCTTTTCTTCTTTTCACCCGTACCCTCCTGCCTAGGTAAAAGGTACCACAATCTGCAAGGGGCAGACATTTTGCCAGAGCCTAGAAACAGGATAAAGCACACTGGAGGGATCTTAAGGAGTTAAACCAGGCATGTCCAAACTTTGGCCCTCCAGATGTTTTGGAGCATAATTACCACAGTCCTTTGTCATTGACAAGCTAAGGTTAGAATTCTGGGAGTTATGGTCCAAAACTTCAGGAGGACCGAAGTTTGGACATGCCTGAGTTAAAGGTCTTTTTTTTTTTTGAAGTTTTCTTTATTTATTAAGGATTTCAACAAAACAATACTTATACATATACATATTAAGCAACCTAAAGAGAACCTAACAACAGCATACTAAATCCCATTGGACTTCCCTCTGTCCTTCGCATGGGTTTATCGGTCCTTCCTTTCCCTGCCTTTCCTTTGAGATTACATATAGATTCAAACCTTCAGATTCTAGTCTAAACCTGTGAGAGTTTTTAAGTCCTTGCAATATATTTCCATGTATGTCTTAAATTTTTTCCAGTCATTTAGGAATCTTTGGTTGTCCTGGTCTCTTATTCTGCAGGTAAGCCTTGCCATTTCTGCATAGTCCATCATCTTCACTCTCCATTCCTCGATCGTCGGAATGTGTATTGTTTTCCACCTCTGGGCAAGTAACATTCTGGCCGCTGTAGTAGCATACAAAAACAATGTTTTATCAGCTCTTATGATTCCCTTGTCTACCATCCCTAATAAAAACTGTTCTGGTTTTTTCAGAAAGTTATATTTTAACATCTTTTTGAGTTCATCATAAATCTTTGTCCAAAAATCCTTTACTTTCTCACACGACCACCACATATGGTAAAAATCTCCTTGTTTCTGCTTGCACTTCCAACAAACATCATCTTTTATTCTATACATTTTTACAAGTTTTTTAGGCGTTATATACCATCTATACATCATTTTCATCAAATTCTCTTTTAGGGAAGTACATGCTGTGAATCTCATAGTCTCTTTCCATAACTTTTCCCAAGAATCTAATTCAATATTATGGCCAAAATCCCTGTCCCACTTTATCATACAATCTTTTACTTGGTCATCTTTTAAATTCCATTCAAGTAGAAAGTTATATACTCTTGTCAATAATTTCTTTGTTGGGCCCAATATTATTATTTGAAACTTTGAGTCTTTCTCAGCGAAACCATGTAACCTTCTATCTTTTTTAAATATGTCATATAGTTGATGATATTGTAACCATCCAATTAAAGTTAAAGGTCTTCAGGAGGCCAAAATGCCTTGGAGCCACACAAGTTTCTTAGGATGATAGTTTGCCGGAGCTGCCCAAGCAGGGATTTGTGTGAGGCAGGCCCCCTAGGCTCCCTTACTGCTGCCTTCCAACAGTGTTCACCATGTAAAGTAGTCTGGTATCACAAAACGAGTCACTCATTGCTAAATAAATAAATAAATAAATAAATAAATAAATGATGAGCTAAAATGCAGTCCTGTGGGATAGAGCCATCAAATTGTTTCACAGGAGGTCAAAGAATCAAGGATGGATTCATAAACAGCCCTCCAACCATCCCCACTGTTAAGTCATTGGGTGCCAAAGACACTGGGTTCCTACTAATCATTAGGTGCTACAGAGGCTACCTCCTGAAGAACTATGACTCCCAGGAAGCACGGTACTGGTGCCTTTCTTGAAGGTTTCTAGGGTTGCAGTCCAAATACACTAAGTTCTTCAGCTCCTTTTGAGTAGAGTCCATGCCAGCATAATGACAGGCTGAACATCTGGAGATGGGAGGTCCTTTAAACACTGCATTTGCCCATATTTTAACTCATAGAAAAAGAAATGACATTCATCAGGCAATGCAGACCTGGTCCAAGCAGAACTTTCTGGACCACTGGCGAAGCTTGCATGTGTCCCAGAGAAAGGCTGTTAGAACTATTTAGCAATGAGGTGCTCCATCAGAGTGGCCATGACTAGTGTATCCAGAGATAACACTGGTGCCTTTTTCATGGGAATGGCAACTCAGTAGGCAGCATAGTTGTGCTCTCAACATGGCAAGACCTCAGACCCAAGACATGACTAGGGTCTGAATTCCTTCACATGCCCCATGTCGAGAAGGCAATATAAGAGCTAGACATTATGTGCTGTGACTTGATCCCATGGATGCCTTGTTTGGCATGGTTCGCTCCCTTTTGAAGGTGGCGAAGAGATCACATGAGCTGGATCTTCATCGAATCAAGAGGCTCCAGGTTAGACCTTTGATCAAATGGGAGGGCTTGCTGTTCCACTACTGGGCAGATACCTCATGGAGCAGGACTATGATGAAGCACACAAAGACACACAAAACATACACTGATGCACTGAGACATCCTTGGCATGAGGATGCATCACCTGAACAGAAACTGACTTGTGTGCCCTACTATATGGAAGCTAGTCCTCCAATGGCTGGCATCCTCCATTTAAAGGGCTGTATAATGAATCAAGACCATTTAAACATGCAGAGCCCCAAAGCACATGGACAACCCAATGAGAAGCCACGGAGGTCATCAGATCCTATTCATCATCTTAATTTAAATTATATGTGATTTCTATAGATGGATCTATACATAGTTTGTAATAATGCAAATCTATACCATCTTTTGTCTATTTTTTTTTAAAAACGGGTGATTCATATGGTGCCTGTACCCTTTAAGAAGGGAACATATGAGCAGAGTGAGAACATGACAGCTTGCTATTGACAACATTGCTATTTGAATCAAGTTATGGCTTGTTGTACATTGAACTGTTCTAACATTTAGTTAGCATTCAACCTGAGAGCATATAAGAGCATAGTGTTCTATGTACCTAACAATAGTCCCAGATTCAAAATGTTACAGGCTACAGAAAATGCTGCACTGAAATGGGAATACATATATTTCAGCAGGCCCAGCCAGGATCTTTTTTTTTAATGCATTAGACACACTAAAAATTAGGAAATGGTTTCAAAGCAGCAATTATCAGCAGTGGTCTTTATACAAGCAAGCAAACTAATGACATTTTAAAAATACTTCCAGATGCAACTGAGAACAGTTGAAACATTTTGGAAAACACACACACACACACACACACACACACACACACACACACACACACACACACACACACACACACACACACACACACACACACACACACACAATCTGATTCATAATCTTCGACACTGTTGCTGAAATGCCTCACAGCCTCCTAATCTGCATGGCATGGCAGAAAGTTCCACCAATAATGGCTGAAAGTTATTAACGTATTTTACCAGCTCAGCTTATTAGAACCACAGAACTAATCACCTTAGGATAGTCTTAGAACTGCAGAGCTGGAAGGGACTCTAACGATCACGAAGTCCAGACCCTGTCAAGAAGGCACAGTGAGGAATTTAACAGCCAAAGTCCTAAGCCACTGAGCTATCTAGCAGCCTGAACATTCAGAAGCGTCCTAATGGTCTCCTGGTCCAATCCACAGCTGAAGCAGGAAATCCAGAGCTCCAGCATTCCTGAAAAGTGGCTGGCTATGTGTTGGCGAACCTGTGGCAAGGTTGCCAAACGTGGAACATGGAGCCCTGTCTGTGGACACGCCACATCACCCTCTCACAGGGGTACCTATCTAAAAAAATCAAACACATAAGTTAATAATATACTGTATATATTTGTAAGTCGAGCAGACCATATCTAAAATTTGTAAGGTGGCAGTTAAAACGCTAGCAGTTTTCTGCTCTTAAGTCGAATTGCTCTTAAATCGACCTGCTCTTAAGTCAGGGTACTGTAAGGAATTTAAATTTATGAGGGTCCCGTGCCAGCGTGCCTGCGCTTCATGGGCTGCAAAAGACCAAGTCTGAGTCTCAGGAGACGAGAAAAGAATTTATTGATTGATCAATCAGGGGGACCCGACCCGGTGTAAATTCCAGGCGAGGTCTCCGCCCAAGCATTGGAAGGCGATGCATTTTATAGGGTTCTTTGTCTTCCCTTAACTGAAATTACATCATACACACACCTGCTACATACATCAAATACTAATTGACACTTTTTAGTCATTTATTTCGTATTTCTGACACTTGCTTAAAAGTTCTAACTGGCACGTTTGATCTCCTCCCCTCACAGGCAGGGAGGGTAAGATCATCCTTATGTCCTTGGACATTTGACAGTTACAAACACCAGACTCTGAGATAAGGCCTCCCTGGTATGCCTTGGACACACGTTAATTGCTAGTGTGTGATCCTCAAAGCTTAGGAACTTAATTGGATAATTGCTTTTGCTGACTTAGCGGAAGTTCCTTTCTCTATTCTAGCTGGAAAGGCTTGACCAAAGATTTTACTAAGTTTACAAGAATACAAATGTAGATACATGTGACTGTGATACATATATGTATATATATATATATATATATATATATATATATACGTGGAGTGCTTAAGTGAATATAACTACATTATTCGTGTCACTAGTGTGGCTATATATATATATATATATATGTATTGCTTAGAATGCATTGTTGTTGAATACATGAGGGCTTGTCCATACCTGTGTTTAGTAAAGCAGCCATATATATTTATAAATATATAATTAGTCAAATGTCCTCCCTTACACTCGGCCCTGACGCGTTATGGAAATTTACGCCAGTAAATTCTCCATAGGTTGCCCTCCCGTGGCTCCCATGACAGACTTGTAAGGGAGAAAGAAACATTTTGAAGGTGTATATACAAAAGCGTGAATATTGCTTAAGCTTCCCTGCTTACCATTCATTCCCTTGGAGAGGGGTGTCATCATGAGTGACTTTTCAGTGTTCCTGGCGAGAGTATCAGCAGTGCTGCCAGGAAAACTTTTCCCACCCCTTTTCTTCTCTCAAAGGGCTTATAAGCACAAAATGATTTGTGGCGTCTCATGGTGAGGGACGCATTTGGACAAAGAAATCCCCATTAATTCACTAGGGGACTCTCTATAGTGAAATGTTAAGTTACCAGATAAAGTTTAGCAATGTCTGGGAGTTAAAAAGACCCTCTGGCCAGACCCGCAGACTGCAATGGATGGATACGTTTCACAGACCATAGCATTTAAATGTCCCCTGTTTGAGGAATGCAACATGATCACAACCTCCCACGGCCTGCTGCTCACTGCTCAAAGATTCCAAATTCCCAACCTCTGAAGGGGCTGGCTTAATATTGTGATAGACTTGGATATCAAGATCCCTGTCCCAAAGTGATACCTAAACAGCAGATTTGTTCAGTACCTTATATCAGGACAATCATGAAACCCAAATAAATTTCCTTGCAGCAACAGTGCAAATGTGAGATATCTTGCTTATGTGTTTGGTAATCAGGCTGACAACCCCTGAATTCCATTTAGGGTCAGTTTGCAAATCAAACACTTATAGAAATATGAGCACGGCTCCTTTGCCAGCCTGCTCCCATTTGCTGTCAAGTGGCTTTAGACCTTGAAATGTGACTTTGCATACTGTCATTTTTCATAAAGATACACAAACAGGAGTACCTGATTTCATAGAACAAAGATCATAACATGATTTTCAACCTTATTCAGGTGTGTGGTATGCTTTGAAACTCAAATGATAGCAGGTTGTGCAGAATTACCCCGTTGTTCATGCATACAGGACAACCCAGAAGATAGACATTAATCTTAGAAAAACCAATTTTTAGCCATAAATCATACTCAATAGTTATAGTCCCATGGTAGAGTAATTATGGAAGGCACATTCAGAAAGGCACTTCAAACTTTTACAATGACTATCAATAATAGGCAGTAATATAATAAACAGTGATTAAAAATTAACGTCCCTATACAAGGCTTCAAAATAAGCGCTCACTTGCTAGAAGGCTGGTGTGTGTGTGTGACGACACAAGTTCACAAGTTCTTGGTGATCCAGCGCATGGTGAAGGCATGTGAAGGTCTGAATTTGAACCCCACCAAGTTTCTGTCCCGACGAAAAGGGGTGAAATTGCGGGCGTAAAGTCTGTTGGCCGCAATCCAAAACAAGAGTCTGTGGCCGCTAAACTCCTTCCGTCTCCCCCCTCAGAGACAGACAAAGAAAAGAAAAGGAAAAGGAAAGGGAATCAGGCAGACAGGAGGTCGGCCCGTCAACCGGAAGCTTAGGGGAAATCAACAGACGACAGTGGGGCTCCCCGAAGTGGCAAATGCAAGGCTCCCCCAGGAACAGGGGTGATGACCACAGGTCAGGTGCAATTCGGCGTCCTCCATCCAGTGTGAAGTCATCTAAGGCATGAGGCATCATACTGCAGTGGGCAGGAGGCGTCACCGGTCAGGCCTCTCTCCCTCTCGGTCGCGGAGTGCGATTCACGCTGGGTGAATAGGCGGGCATCACCGGATCCAGGGGCCCACAGCGATCGAACTGCCGGAGCGCAGTCATCTCGAAGATGGCATCAAAGACATCAAAGGCTCCAGGAGGGATAGCGGAATGGATGGCAGGAAGGTCCCCATCTCAGCATCCACGAACGGCGGCGTCAGGTTTCCAAACCCAACCGACTCCATGATCCAGAAATAAAGAACGGGTGGGCGTTTTTCCCAGAGCAAAAGCCCGTCCTCCAGGAAGTACCTGGATGAGAGAAGAACACACACGACCACAAACAGAAAAACACAGAGGACAAACCCACACAAAAGGACCCCTCAGCTGTCCTTGTGCTGCCAAGCAGGGCGGTACAGTCTATCTGACAGTCATGAAAAGGAAAAAAAATGTTGAAAAAGGCAGACTGGGGCTTTCCTCTTCGTAAAACCAGTACGTGAAGTAAGGGGGGCCAAAGTCAAGGACGGGGACACCTCTGTACAGCAGTAGATATGCACAAGTTCATCTGGCCCCGATGAGTGCTTGCAAGGTGTAGGTGTTCAGGTGTCCCCAATCAACCACAGATCCCATCCCCAAGTCAAATTGCTCTTCTACACGGGGACAGCAAAAAATGTAGCTGGCAGAATATCCAGGAAATGCAAAGTAGGCTCTTAGCATGAACCAAATTGTTCCGGAGGGGAGTTTGGACTGGCAAGCGGAATGATAAAGTCACGGCCGTCCACACTTCAAAACAAAAGTCAGTGGCTGTTTTAAACCCACTCTCTCCCTCTATAAACAAACAGAGAGAGGAAAAAAAAAAGAAAGGAAAAAGAGACAGGATTGTAATCTGTCACCCTGAGTTGAAAGTGAATCAGCAGGCTGCTTCAGGACCTTCCGAAGTGTCAACGCACGCTGTCAGCTGGGGGAGGATGCCTCAGGACGGAAAGTGTTTCCTCCAGCGTCTTTCCAAGTGGGACGAGACAGACAGACCGAAACAGACGAACAATAAACACACACACAAAAATTGCCACGCAATCTGCAGAACATGGCCTGGGTCTCCAGGTGTGATAGTGCTACATGCAGTACACTGTGTGCAGATTTCAATGGCACAGTGCAGTGCAGTCTATCTGAAAGGCTGAAGAAGGGGGGAAAAATGTCGCAAAAAGCAAATGTCCTGCAGAATGAGGCATATCTCTTGTGTGAAACAAGCATATGAATGGGGGGGGGGTCCAAATGTTCAGAAAAATCGTTTGGCCATAGTACACAACTGCACTTTAGTAGGTGTGCACAAATTTAGGTCGGCCATGGTCACGCTACTAGGCTCCCTATGAAATTTGTAACAAATTAATAATGTGCACTATAGAGCCATTCTTAAAAATAGGGAAGCTTGCCCGTTACATGCACAAAACAGGAAAAGAAAAATCGTTAAGTCCATTTCGGTTTCTAAAAAAAAAAATAAGCCTCAATTTCCTCAAGGGGGGGGGGCTACTGAGACCAGGCGTGGGTTAAAAGCTGCAACCTAGGCGAGCCTTTTACCGCCTAGGGCAAAAGGAAAGAAAAATCTTTTATTCCCCTGTGTTGACTTAGTTACAAAAAGTCATTGAAATCGGAAGTAGCTTTTAAAGTTATCTTCGAAAAGCCTAATTAAGAAAAATGTGCAGTGCGTAGAGTAAGCAAGGCTCGTCTTAAATTCTGGCGTGTAAGCCTGTTGAACGCTTTGGGACTGACCCGTACGTTACGTTACTCCAGGCTTGGGAGAGAGAAAAAAAAAAGGAAAACTAGGCTGTTTTGTCAACATTCCTCAAATTCCTCTGGGAGGGGGGAAAGAGAGGTGGTATGCTGGCTTGAGAGCAGAAAAAGAAAGGAGGGGTGTAGACTTTTAAAAAGTCCCCCGCGGCTGGCTTTTACAGCCTGAGGCAGGAAGGTGAGCCCCTTCAATTACCCTGTAATTAGGTGAAAAAAGGCACTAAACTAATTAAGGCAACCTATTATCCCTGTGGTTTGTGAAGTTATCTACTTAAGCCTAATTTGGGATGCATGACTCTCGTACAAAGAAACAAGAGCCAGAGTGTGAGACCCCGCGTTATTGATACGCCGTAAAAAAAATGTCACAGGCGTTTCCAGCCAGAGTGTGAGAACAAAAAAAATGATTTTATTTTATGTTATTTTTACCTTTTTGGCGGCTTTTAAGAACCCCTTCGTATTTTAAATAATAAAAAAACCTTGTCCTGCTCTCAAAAACCTGTTAGCAGCTGGTTTAAAAAAAAGGAAGGGGAGTCCCTGCTTTGGACCACTTCCAGCACAGAAGTCTCAGGCCCTTCGTTTTCCTCATGGAGCTGACGTACTACAAGGGATTTGGATAAAGATTCCATATTCAGAGATTTAGACAAATTTTGTTGGGGAAATAGGAACTGTCTAAAAGCTTGGATTAAATAATGCAATGGGATACAAATAGAGCCTCTGCTTCTCAATTACTGGTGCGTCCTGTGGGTTGCTGCCTCAGTCTGCCCATCATGAACCCTGCCCATTCTCGTCCCTGACTTACACTTTCCTTCTACCTCATTTCCTTTAACTATTTCTTTTCTCTCTCTCTCTCCCTCTCTCTTTTCCTCCTTCTCTCTCTGTCTTTTTCTCTCCTTTCCTCTCCCCGTTCTAATGGCATCTCCAAGGTCCTGATCTAGGTAGGAGATGGGAGGGAATTCTATTTTCAGTTGCTCCTAAGAATCTCCTTGTTCCAAATTAAATTGTCTTATGGTGCCAGCCAGGGCTTACTTGCCAGGGGAGGGGGGAAAGGCTGCCCTAAGCCTTTTAGGTGCAAAATCTTAAGGAATGATGTTATCACTTGGTTTTTTTTTTTTTAATTGCTATCTCGCTGGGCTATGAGTACAAAAATGCTAGCTGTCTTTTCAGAGCACATAGTCGGTCTGAAAGGGGTGGATGTTCAGTTCACCCATGGGACCGGCCGTGCTAAAAAAAGTATTTCTCAAACGCCCTGTGATGATTTCTTCTTCTCATTTTGGGTGATTTTTACTGCCTCTGGACATATTAACAGGCAATACGTGGCTTGCCACCCTCCCCTTTTTGAGGGCTAGAAACTTAATCTTTGGGATGTTAAAGTCCTGCCTTTGTCAGAGGGTACTTTCTTGAAATTTACATTTGTTGCATTCAATATCAAAATCAGGTCTCCTTATGGCAATGTGCCAATCTTGCCACAGGGTTCCTTAACAAAGGGCATAGAAGCTGAATTAAGTTATGCCCATCTACCTCCTTGTTAAAGGTTTATTAGTATGCTCATAAATTCTCCCGCATACCAAACGGACTCACACTCAATTAATTACACATCAAGCACGCACAACAGTTGATACTAAGATTTGATTTCCCTGCTTTTGACTATTAATAGTTCAGAAATAACGTCCCTACCTGTCTCCTCATGTGGTGCATAGCAACCCTTAGTTCTGTTTAAAGCTTCCATATCCAAGGAGGTGGGCATTGGCGTAGCGGGATGGAAGTACCTCCTGAATGCTTGAATAAGGCAATTCAGAAATGCACATCTCCTGCCTAGCACGTCCTGTCCTCTCAAGGCTCCGCGCTCTCTTAGAGTTCCCTCAAGTTTATACGTATCCATCCCCACTTCTGTCTTGCCGCCTTCCTTCTATTACACTTCCTCTTCCCATCTGTCCCTTTCCATATTTCTTCAGTCCACTGTCCTGCCTTCCTCCCATCATCTCTCGGGTTTCCATACTTCCTTTCTGTCCATTTGCCAACCAGTTCTCCTCATCTTTTCCTCCATCTATTCATTTCTTTAGTTCACTATCTTGCCTTTCCTTCCATCATCTTTCAGGTTTATGAGACCAGTTTAAAAGAATGGGGTGGACGTTTTTATCTTATGAGTCCTACCCAGCTTTACTGAAACTGCATTACTCAGGTACCCTATGATGTTTTCCCTGTAAAATGTCCCTTCAGCTGGTAAATCTTTTGTGTGACCAACCAGTCACAAAATACATAGGATGTTGTTTATCCATGAGTACTCAAAAGTACCCTTCTCACTGCCCATTTTTCCCCTGGTGTTATTAAAATTGCTGGCGGGGTCTTCTAGTTGGCAGAGTATTTAGTCTCTATATTACTTAACTAAGCACGTCCTTATGAATTAACATGCCTCTTGCTAGCAAGTCAGAATTGGTCTGCCCTCCTTGAGGGCTAGAATCTTAATTTGAGATGGCAAAGTCCTGCCTAATCCTATTTAGAGGGGCTCTTCTTAAAACTTACTTTTGTTCCATGTAATACTAAAATCATCACTTCTGGTGGCAGAATTCCAATGTTACCACATCACACATCAAAAAAAAAAAAAAGGGGGTGCATAAACTACACTAGTTTATCCCCATAGGTTTGCTTAAAGGTCTAACTGTGTTCCTATGACTTTTCCCACACAAGCATCAAACGGACTCACACCTCAACACTCAAATGCACATCATACACGCCAACATGTGATTCAGCAACCATACACAACTCTCCCACATTTCTGTTTCCCCAGTTAACTGCGATCCCTTGCCTAAGAATAAATCTTTTTAACTTCTCTAAAATCAAACAGAGTTGATGTCGACACTCCGTTGGTAGTAATGTGGGGCAAAGACTGCCACTCTTTGCCACCGCTTTAAGCACAGGGGATGGCCATTCCCCTGCTGTTACGTAGGGTATAGAGGCATAGCCCCTTACCCTGAAAAACACACATACATGAAGCTTCTTTTACACAAAATTCAAAAGTGGAATCATCATCCCACATACCCATGCATTAATATATCTCTTAAACTTATCCCAGGACGGCGGAGCCACACTCCCCTCCTGTTTCAATACTGGGGGCGAACACTAGGGCTACTGGCTTCTTTGCAAAAGAACCGTTCCACCCTTAGAAGATTTGGGGGTTCCGTAACCCCTACTCTCTCCTGGTTCTCGGGATGCTAATGACGCATTCGTCATTTCTCGTCTCCTACCCCCGGGGCCGACAATAAGAATTCGCAATCTTCTCCACTCCACAGAGCTGCTAGATTCGAACTCAAGCCACCCCACAACTAGTTTTCTCTTCTTACCAGATTTCTTTTGCGCAGTCCTCTTACAGTTCCTCCGTTGTTCTGCCGGCTTTGTTTCTCCTTAAATAACAGTATTGTGTCCAATGCTGATAGAACAAGTCTCCTCTCAAAATCAGAGGGTCCGGACTAGATTTGTTCCAGGGTCAGCATGAATTCTTACTGTGATTTAAGTCAGACTCCCAAGAGCGCTGGGGCAGTGGCACGTTTTCCCGGCCAATGCACCAGAAATGTAAGGAATTTAAATTTATGAGGGTCCCGTGCCAGCGTGCCTGCGCTTCATGGGCTGCAAAAGACCAAGTCTGAGTCTCAGGAGACGAGAAAAGAATTTATTGATTGATCAATCAGGGGGACCCGACCCGGTGTAAATTCCAGGCGAGGTCTCCGCCCAAGCATTGGAAGGCGATGCATTTTATAGGGTTCTTTGTCTTCCCTTAACTGAAATTACATCATACACACACCTGCTACATACATCAAATACTAATTGACACTTTTTAGTCATTTATTTCGTATTTCTGACACTTGCTTAAAAGTTCTAACTGGCACGTTTGATCTCCTCCCCTCACAGGCAGGGAGGGTAAGATCATCCTTATGTCCTTGGACATTTGACAGTTACAAACACCAGACTCTGAGATAAGGCCTCCCTGGTATGCCTTGGACACACGTTAATTGCTAGTGTGTGATCCTCAAAGCTTAGGAACTTAATTGGATAATTGCTTTTGCTGACTTAGCGGAAGTTCCTTTCTCTATTCTAGCTGGAAAGGCTTGACCAAAGATTTTACTAAGTTTACAAGAATACAAATGTAGATACATGTGACTGTGATACATATATGTATATATATATATATATATATATATATATATATATACGTGGAGTGCTTAAGTGAATATAACTACATTATTCGTGTCACTAGTGTGGCTATATATATATATATATATATATGTATTGCTTAGAATGCATTGTTGTTGAATACATGAGGGCTTGTCCATACCTGTGTTTAGTAAAGCAGCCATATATATTTATAAATATATAATTAGTCAAATGTCCTCCCTTACAGTACCACTGTAGATAGATAGATAGATAGATAGATAGATAGATAGATAGATAGATAGATAGATAGATAGATAGATAGATAGATAGATAGATAGATAGATAGATTGCAAAGTGGAAAAAATGTAACCAGGGGCATTCCACTAATAATTTTCTTAACCTGAGGCATCCCCCTTTCCAATAATTTCTTTTATAACCCGAGGGTTTTTTTGTAACCCAAAGCATTTGTAACCCGGGGTAGCACTGTATTCGGGTTAAATTGCTGTATTTGCACTTTGCAAAAAATAAGTGGACTTTGAGTGACACTTTGGGCACTCGGTCTGTAAATGTTTCACCATCACTGCCTTAGGCCCTTGGTTTAAAAATGTGCAGCAAAGGGGAGCCCCAAACCTTCCAAGGCTGACCATTCCACTGTGAAACAGCACTTGATGTCAGGAAGCTCTGGCTTGGTTGAACTCTCCTTTCCATGGGGTTCTCTTCTCTGCAGATGCAGCAAATAATGACACATGGCAGCACTCCAAAATATCTCAAATTTTACTCATACGGCTTGATATCCAGACTCTCTACTATCTGGACAATAGGGGCCTCTGAGGAAAAGCTCAGGCCTGGAGGAGAGTTGTGACTCATATGCAGTATATCCTATGATCCCTTCTTTATAGCATATCAGAGAAGAGTCCTCTATATGCCATGTGGAAGAATTGTTCATTCCAAGTCTGATGTCAGGACACAAAATACCAAGGAGGGAGACACAGGATCTTGAAATTGCCCACAAGCAGCATCCAGACACCAGTCTAAGAGGCACACAAGATGCCTAGTTGCATCCTCTGCCATTAGGATTAGGATGAGATGTACTGAGTTTTAACTTCAACGGAACATTCTTTTCACATTTGGCCTACAGAATCTTGCAGTTCCATACATGCAAGCAGCACAATTCTCTGAACTGTGGCTTATATTTTTAGAGCTCTTCAAGTCAGAGCACAACTTTCCTCTACGCACCCACCCTCATTCATCACAGAGTAAATAAATAAATAAATAAATAAATAAATAAATAAATAAATAAAGGAGTGTAGAGGCTACCAAGATTCATATCCATTTTTGCCTTCTAAAACCCACTTATTAGGCAACAGCTTCTCTTCAGGAAATCCGAGTTGAAACCCTTTGACAAATATTTAAGGACTTTGCTGCCCTTTGGACCTTCTCTTGTAGAGCTCTGTTTGTTTTGTTTTGTTTCCATGTTAATTTGGAGCCTCCAACCAGGAAGCTCCAATCATGAAAATAAACAGGATAAAAGGAACAATAGCCAACAGAAGCAAAACCAAACCAAACCCGTACAAAGTTGCTGTTGCCACTGAAATAAGCCCCACATTGTACAGATAGCTTAGAGAGCACCAAAAAAACAACTGCAGCCTATGAGATATCTTATAGAAAACAAATTTACCATCTGGAGGAAGCCACCCGTAGGCAATCCCAAAGCCACAGCAGGTGCCCAATTTAAAAAAAGCACTTTTAAATCTCTTTTCTTTTGCTAATTTTGGTAGAGGGCGAGTCCAGATTTGAACACACTTGAAAGCAACTGTTTTAAGATGTGTAAGTCCCTCCCCAAAAAGGGAAAGCTATATTCCCAACAGAAAACCCCAGCAAAAGTAGATTCAAATTTGATCATTGCAGTCTCACTGCATAACTAAGGCATCTCAAGTACATATCACTGCCATGGGGGTACCAGTGAGCTAGTGCAGGCCCAATCAAAAGTATTCATGCATACCATTGCCCTAATGGCTCAGTGGCCAGACAATGAGAGGACTGTCTGATCTACTATCAAGCCATCCAAGATTTAAAATTGGGTGAGGAAGCTCCGAGCTTTGCTTGTACTCCACTGCAGTAGTGCAATTTATAAGGGCATAGCACAAGGCATGGCTTTCAATGGGCGTTTATACACAACCCCTAAACTCCGGGGCAAATGGCTCCCAGCTCCGGAGATTAAAAATGTTTACCCACCAGCTCCAGAGTTAACAGGAAATTAAGTGCGACCCCACCCACTTTAGCACATCCCAGCGCAGCTTTCAGGTACCTGCTTTTTGGATGTGAAAAATATTTGATCCGGTGTAAGGATAGTGAGTGCGGGGCTCTCCTGGCTTCTGTTTGTTGTTTTTCTGCCCCCCGCCCCTTTAAGAGATCTGAATGCTGCCGGGAACAGAAAGGAGGTAAGCCGGCATTCTTTTCTTTCTTTTTTCTCCCTCACGCAACCAGCAACCAGGAAGTGCGGAGGGGGTGGGGACAGAGGAAGAGCGACGAACCCCTAAGATCTGTGGTCCGAATTTAAGTGGCCAGCGGATCTTAGGGGTCGTGTAAAAAGGCCCTTTGTGGTGACATCCCAGTGCTGGAGCTTCCTTCTGGCATAGATCTGGTTGCCCCCCCCTATACACACACACACTTTCATCGTCAAGATAACATTATTTTTATGTCTGTATTTGTACAAGCTTTAGTTTGTGTTGCTTGCTTATTATTTTTATAGTGTTGTAGCAGATGATGTGTACAATGTGTATATAAATTGTTTGCTGCCTTCATAAGGAAGAAGGGATATAAATGGAAGGGAGAACAACACTTGAATCACTTGTGATCACAACATCCAGATGTGCTGCATCCACTTGTTGAATATACTGTACACCCACTGGCAAATCAGGCTCCTATGCCATGTTTGAAAGGATTTTAGTCATACTAAACAGACAGGCATGTGGTGAACTACAGGCATAAGCCATCATGTTCTATAGATTGCAGTTTTATTCAAACACGTTAACACTCGTAAATCAACAAAATATATTTAAGGTGGACTAGAGGATCAGTGTTTTAGAAGTGACAAGTGCGTTTTGTATGATATGTTTTGTCCTAGTCCATTCATTACAAAAATCCCAGGAGGTGAAAACACCAGAATTGATAGCATTTCAAAGTGTAATGAGAACAAAGATAATCGTATACACTTTGCCCAAGGCAAAAGGATGACAAACGCTATAGTGATACATTTCATTGTGGGGGAATCTCATTTTGGGGAGGAAAAACCACAACAATGGAGAATGGCATTCAGGAAGAAACACAAAGACTGACAAAAAGGAAAGCTTAACTCCCATGCCCTACACAATTTTGAAGTTTCCCTTCCTTTCTGGGGGGGAAAAGAACAAAGAGTGTATGAAGCACCCAACAATACCATCAAGCACCTCAGGATTTGTATAAAGAAGGTTAATTTGACTGTTTTCCCCCTGCCAGAGAGATTCCAAAAGGATTTTTTCTGTGGAGATACAGTATGGCTTCCATATCTGGTGTCGGGGGGGGGTCAGTTCCAGACTCCCCAGTGGATTCTGGAATATATAGATTAAAGCAGGGGTGTCCAAACTTTTTGCAAAGAGGGCCAGATTTAGTGAGATGGAAATGTGTGGGGGCCGGCCATTCAGCTGCATTTGCCCCCCGGGCCGGACTTTGCACAACCCTCTAGGACATGCAAGGAAATGGGGAGGACACTTGCGCAACACAGCTGGGGGCGGGTAGGCTGGGCAGGTGGCCGGGGGGATGGACAGAGGCAGGGAGGGCAAGGAAACTGCAAAACTGCAAGCTGACATCACCATCCAGTATGGGGAGGGGCCAGCTGGCGGAGATGTGTGACAGGTTGAGCCGGTGGGGAGAAGAGGTCGCGGGCCACTCAAAATTTCAAAATATGCCGCATTTGGCCCCCGGGCCTGACTTTGGACATACCAGGATTAAAGTAAATGCTATGTCAGTAGCTATCTCTATACATAGCATGGTCTTTGATTTCCTCTAGTGGCCAGGTCTGATAATGTCATAGCGAAAATATATTCCACTATTGAACATTATACAAACAATTGTATCTGGCTCCCTCTAGTGGTCAGTTCTGGTAACTTCTACCATTAGGAAAAATATTTTTGTGATTTTAAAAAAATAGTTTTAATATATTGACACTAGGGATAGGCACGAAATGGGAAAATGGTGTTTCATTTTGTTATGTTTCATCCCCCCGCATGTCATTTCATTTTGTTTTGTTTCATATGAATTTTTGAAAACGATCATACGAAATGAAAGAGTAACGAAACGATTTACTACAATACTCACCACCACCTCCTCCTTCTTCTGGGCTCCGGCGGCAGCTCCGGTGGTGGTGGCTAGCGGCAGCTCCAGCGGCGGGCCTAGGCCGGCCTGCTGGGCCCAATTGCCCTCTCCAGCTGGCTGGTGGCAGGTCCAGTGGTGGCAGATTTGGCGGCAGCAGAGGCAGCTCCACTGGTGGCTTCGGTGGCTCCAGCTGTGGCGGCAGAGGAAGAGGGACACAAGGAGGCAAGGGAGCAGTTTTACAAACAAACAAAATGGTTCGTTTAAACTAAAAAAAACACACCACTGTTTCACTTTGTCTGTAACAAAATGCTGCTGCTTCAGTTCGGTTTGGTTCGTTATATAACAAGCCAACAAATCAGCATTTCGTTTTTCATTTTGTGTCCATCCCTAAGTGAGACCATAAATAAATGAATTTTTGAAGTATGGAACCTAGAAATGATGTAAATAAATAGAATGTGTACAGAATTAACAAGTGTTGGAATGTTGGGGTTTGCTGCAGCAGTAATTGTTTATCTTGAGAAACAGAATTCATTTACACATGTATTTAACCACACTTCACTGTTTCTTAATTATAATATGCTCTTCTGATATTTCTAGTCCTTCAGCATTTTCACCATTCTCTCACCCTTCTAAATTGGCTTCAAACTTCTTATCTAGTCAGCACACGGAGTAATTCACTCAAGCAGTCCACCCGGTAGGGTAGGGTAGGGCAGAGCTGCTGCTTCTTCTTCTTCTTCTTCCTTCTTCCTTCTTCCTGGCTGCTACCTCGCTTTCTTTTATTCTAAAACACCTGGGTTAGGCTCAGCCTCTTCCAGACCTAATTATTTTATTACATCCACCTGCTGCACCCAATAACTCCTTCACTACACCACCTTTGTAAAATATAAATTTGTAAACTACAAATTCCAACATGGAATTACTTGGAATTATTGGAAGGATAAAAAGTCATAAATCAGCTACCCCAATGAGTTTGGAAAACCTTGTCCCTGATTGTCTGGTTTCAATCTGGGATTAACCATTAACTGGAATGTCAGCTATGATAAATCATAGACTTCTGTTCTTTGCTTGGGAGGACCATAAATCTTCGTAGGACTCCTGGGAGGGGGTTCAGGTATCCTTATCAGGCTTTGACAATATTTGTCCTCTCAGATGCCTGTGACTGGATATCTTGTGATACTCCAGTCTGTACACATTCGTTGAGAAGCTGGGCAAGACTGAACGTCAAATCTATACAACAGATCCATATAACAGGACCTTAACTATCATAGGTTCCCTCAAATAATCTTGAGAACTGCAGTTTGTTGATAGAACAGTCTTTAAACATTCAATTCCATTTCAACATAGCCACCATTCCCAACATCTTCCTTGAAGAAAGAATGAATACATGCTACCAATAGGAATGTGTGCTGGTGTTGTAAGGCGCCTTGAATGGAATGCCCTGCACTAATACCTATTCTTGCAGTGATTTGTGACTTCTCAAAATGCTTCACTTAATAGAAAAATAATAAATCCAAAAATATTGAAGATAGCCTTAAAATTTTGAGGGGGAAAGAGGAGACATAAAAATCTATAGAAACTGAACTTATGATTTGGATGAATACTTAAGTTAGGAAATGCATCTTAACTATAGGCTTTTAGCCATACAAAGTCCAGATAAGAACTCAAATCAAAAAAGAGAGCTCATTTAAAGGATAAATTTTAAAAAGTATGTTAAAGAGAATCTCTCTCTAACTCTTCACTTTAAAGTAAAAAGCAATATACAGTAACTCCAAAAACTTGAGGAACATCAGAGTTCTTATAATAAGAAAACACAAAGCATTATTATGCTCTAAACATGGTGTTGACAGACGGAGACAATATTTTCTCACGCAGCCTTAAACTATTATTTGTTGTCAGTGCCATGCTGTTATCTTTCTGCTGTCCTAAAGCTGTTCACCTGCCATGAGTTGAATTCTCAGTTGCACTCCATAAAAACAAAGCATGTGCATTCTCCATCCCTTCCTAATCACAGTGAGTGATCTCTTTCTAAATTTACATTCCTTGTTCTGCATTGTTAGTTTAAAAAAAATCTTCCCAAGGCTTGGTTTCTCAGCCTCTGAGAAGCTTGGGCATTGAAGGTTGCAAGTTCTGGCTACCAAAGACTTAGGAGAGTCCAGGGCACCAAGGATCCACTATCTGGAAATCTCGAGATCTGAGAAAAATTCCTCCTCCCTTGAGCAATATCAGCCACTACAGTGCAGTATACATGTTATCTCAGTACAATTCAAATGCCTATTCTTTCATAAATACTACAGAATATATGCTAGTTAATACCCTTGTTTTATAAAGCCTTATAAAACAAATGCCATCTCTTTTCTTTTCTTCTCTACTGGTTTATCATTAACACTTGGTTCAAAATAGCATTCCTCTTTTTCTCCTTTTGTAATATTCTGTAAAAGCTTATATTGTACATTATATTTTTATTCTCATTTGCTTAGTACAGGTTTCCACAAATATTTTGTGGCATCACTTTGTTAGTTAACATTATAGGTAAAGCCCAACACAACACAAGTAGTATTTTAAAATACACTCCATTTTTTTGTCCTTCTTATTATCTGTTCACATTACCTAAGCATTCAGTTGTTTACTCTTTCCCATAAAAACTGTAACAACTGAATTGGCTACTTCTCAGTAGCTCTAGTACCAAAACAAGTGATGTGTTTCGGTTTTGTGATATAAACTATCTTCATAGGGCGTTTCCAACTGCACTTTCAATTTTAGTGTGTTTGAGGCACATTTTAAAGAACTTTTCATTTTAGTGAACCACACTGTACCCCATATACTCTTTTTTAAATTATTGGCAGTACTGTTGGTCTCCATTACTGTGGTCCCATCAATTGCTGTGTTTTCTAACCACATCCACCCAAATTGGGCAAACAAACTTTTAAGAGAATTGCGCTAGCTGGCAAAAGTGACAAATGTATTTTTACAGAAAGACTCCTGTCAGTTACCCAAGATTTCTACCAGCACTCATGGCTGATGGGGGGGGGGGTATCAATTTAACTCTTTAATAGCAATGTCACTCAAAACAGCGGCACACTTTGTGTGCATATGTGCCTGTCTGCAGGAGATGAATGAGTCACCCTACCAATTTATATCTCCAAGATCCAGAAACATGATGTCACTCAGTAGCTAAACACACTGAAGAGACGGTGGCATGCTTGTTTCTTGCATAACAAGCAGGCAGGACAGCCACTGAATGCTTGGCCTCGTATCTCAGCTTTAAAAAGAATAGATGCTGTTTTTGTTTATTTGTTTCATTTTGTCAGCTTACTGCATAAATGGGCATGAAGCATAGCAAGAATCCAGGGACAAACCATCTAAAATGCCATTATGACAGCTCCATTTCCTACTCTTTTTCATTACCCTGTTTTCCCCGCAATATATATCAGGTTGTAGAAATTCAGCTTCTCATCCACAACTTCTCTTACATATGCAAAGGTTTGTGGTGGGGAAGAGGCAAGATCCTGTAGGCAGGTCGACTTCCCACATTTGGAATCTGTCAAGTTCCAGAAGCAAGAAAGATCAGAAATGCAGATTTTAAGAACGCTGCCCTTCAAGTCTCCACTGGAAAACAATTTCTAATATTTCGACCAAACCTCAAGGCTTCCTGGAGCTGAAGAGATCCCTCCCCTTTAAAAGCCTTCTTATTCACAAGTGACTGAAGCAATCCTGCAAGTCACAGGTGAATTTTGATTAAAATTAACCTTTTTCAGGAGACACACTTTCACAGGCCTCTTAATAGCCATGTCCTGTTTCAAGTGTCCAGGTTTCATAGTCTGGGAATTATGAGGCAGAAAAAGAGCAAAAGAAAACTGAGTGGGACCGACGTTCACACACAGTCTCTTATTTTAATAGAGATCAGATCTAGGAAAATTTACTTGTTTATCTCACCCAAGTAGTGGCAGAGTCAATGCTCAGGGCAGCAAACAAATCCTAATAACAATAACAACCACATAACTGATGGACATAAACATCACAACAAAAGATAAAACACATAGTTTTTTTAAAAGGCTATAAAATATTAAAAATATTAAACACCATAAAGGCAGTTAAAGAGGGCAGGAACCTAAACGGGAGCGGGGAAGCCCTGCCAATTGGCAAGGTTATTCTGGGGTAAGGCCATAGAAGGCTTGTGAGAAAAGCCAGGTTTTAACCTGACTCCTGAAACCAAGGAGAGGTGGGGCTAATTGTACCTCAGGTAGGAGGAAGTTCCAAAGTGCTGGAGCAACCACCAAGAAGGCCCCGTTCCAAGCAACAGATTTTCGGGCCTCCCTCGGGGTGGCCAAACCCAACATCCCAATGTATGGACTATGGGCGGGACAGGTAGACGTTTTGAGAGAGAGGCACTCAAACAGGGAGCAAGGCCGTAACCATTAAGAGAGAAAAAACATTTTTAATTACAGTTCCCGGAATACTGCAGGCAGCATGGCCACTGTTTTTCTGAATTCTGAGATAAAAATATATTTACTCATGTGTTTATGCATACAATTGATCTCATGGTACAAGACTATGGATTTTCCCTTGGAACATAACTGTGGGGCATGGCATAGCTGTTGTGATGAGCTCCTGGCACTGCAACATTTACCACAATACCTTTGGCTTGAACGGCCACTGTGTCAAAGAAAAATATTTCCCTTAAGTAAGGAAAACTGAAAGAAAAATAAGAAAAATAAGGGAACTTTCTCCCATAGGAGGCCAGACTGCCACCGTTGTTGTTGTCCTGCTAGTAGACAAAGACCTTTCTCTTCAGGCAAGTTTTCCCTCAGTGATTCGCTACCTGAGTGTGATTCTTAGATGGATTATTATGCATTACTGCTTTGACTGGGCTTTTAGTACTATTGTACTTGTGTTTACCATTTTCAGAATAGTACTTGTTTGTACTTTTTAAATATTTGTGTGCTTACTGATTTAGCTTTCATATTACCTTTAAATTATGCAAGCCCCCTTTGTATATTCACTGTCATTAGCTTTAAATATTATCTTTTAATAATGTAAAACCACAGTTGCACACTCTTTAGTTTTCAGCCTTAAATATTGCCTTTCTACAATTTAAGCTGCCCTGGTCCTTTTTAAGGAGAAAGGTGAGGTAAAAATATTTACAATTATAGAAATAAATAAATAAATAAATAAATAAATAAATAAATAAATAAATAAATAAATAAATAAATAAATAACCAGGAAGTAATGTGTTTGGGATCTTGAACACCACCTATGCTGTTGCTCTTGTCTTTCTCTTGAAGCAAACGCTTGGGAAATCTTCCATTCTTTGCACTATGTGCTGAGTTATATCTGGATCACACACAGCAGTCATGCAGTACATAAAGGGGGAAGGCACAGAAAGGAAGCTGAGCTGCTGAGGTCTGGAGTTTATCTCCGGTCTTCAGATTTCTCCAACAGGACTGCCTTGCCTCCTTCCCTCCCTCACTTGTTGCGCACTTCTCCCTCGCTCTCTCACTTACGTCCCCTTTCCACACATGGGCAAATGTGACGTCATATGCTCCACTCCCCCCCCCCCCCACTGTGCTATCTCCAACCATGCTCCCCCTCCCATTCTCTGTTTTCAACCTGGCCTCAGAGGGTGGGAAGGCATTCAATGCCACTTTATCATAGCGCTGGGTGTGTGTGTGTCTGCAATTGCCAGAAGACCGGGTTCAGGACCGTGGTGGGCTGGATCTGGCCCTTAGGCCGTAGTTTGAGGACCCCTGTGCTACTGGTTTCTTAACTTGCTCTTGCCTTGTCCTCTGAGATATTCATTGCATGTGGTGAACATTTGGTGCCACCTCTGAGAATCATCATCATATTTTATTCAGGCAATTCCTCCTTCTGTAATTATTTTATTTTCTAACATTTTGGTAACTGCTGCCAGTTCATTTCCATCTCTTGAGTATCAGTAGCTGGATACATTTTTAACAAACTTGTAGTTCTTAAATTGTTGTTGTTTTGTGCCTGTCTTTTCGTGGAACCTGGGGACATTTTAATGCCAACCAGCAAACTATGGTTTATCCCTTTCACATTCAAAGACTTACAGCTTACATAAATTTAATTACTGCAACTAATGCTGTAGGAAGTGGGAAGAAATGGCAAATCATTGTTTGACATTTCTGTTCATTGAAACAACTTTACAATTGTGTTTGTGTGATTCAGTTCCTTAGTTAGTGACTATATGTAGAGACTAACACTTTCCTAGTAAGAAAACAGAACAGATTAGAATTTTAATCACCTACAAATAATATATTATCGGCACAAGGAAGAACAGAGAGGCAGTGGGAATCAAAGCCACGAAAGGCATGATTAGCCCTAAGCATATCTGATCTCGCCTGATTTCGGAAGGCAAGCAGGGTCGGCCCTGGTTAGTACTTGGATGGGAGACCACCAGGGAATACCAGGTGCTGTAGGCACCTGGAGTAGGAACTGGCAAACCACTCCAGTACCCCTGCCAAGAAAACTCCATGGACATGGGGTCATGAAGAGTTGATCAAAACTATAATGACACAACACACACACACACATTCTATTATATACTCACTAAGGTCTGTGACAAAATGTTGCAGCATTCCAACCAGCCACTCTTCCTTTTAGGTTCTTCCATTGTATCACTTTTTCCCCATTCTAGATTTGAGTATATCTTGTAGCTGCGAATCTGTTCATTCAGAAGCAATGCTGCTCCATCTAAAATATGTGACCTCAGTCGCTGAATGGGTTTTCTGCTGACCAATCAACCCTCTGTCCTGTCTGGACCAAGTGTCAGGTTATTCACTGTGGGTGAGCAATCAAGAACAGAAAAAACTGTTCAATCCTGCACTGATAGTGATGGGTGAAGGATCCTCAGAGCTCTTATCCAAAAGTTAACTTTTCACACTCCTGCCTCACAATGGTGTGTGGAAGCCCAAGACCTGAGTAACACCTAAAATAGTTCCGTGGATTCCAACCGCTACTTTCAAGTTGAAAACATCAAAGAGTAGGCCTTTGTCAAAAATAAAAAATGAGTGCCAGCACTTAGATCTCTACAACTGTCATTGTCAGCTAGTGTCTCTTCTACTACCTCAAGTAAGACAAGTGAACACCACAATTAAATATTCAATAATGGACTAGTGTCAATGAACTCAGTTGCCCCACTGGGGTGGGTTGTTAATCCTTTGAACCCTGGCAGATAGGCATGCATGTAATTAACTAATTAATTAGACACGTACAACTCTACATTCGTCAACCACTATCTCTTAGGGAATGAGGAGGACCATGTATGTTATTGTTTGTCACAGAGTAGTGTACAAAAGCACACAAAAACTTGAATTAAGTTAATATTGTACTTACAGGAACGAAAAACAAATCAGTATAGTAACAACCTCAAAACATATACAACCTGGCAGCCGGACAGCACATACTTATCTTCCCAAGTTGCTGCTGCCAAAGAACCACTAGACTTAGCTTTCCTTTATACAGAGTTGATAACATAACCATTATCAGCTGAGCTCTGATTAGCCTGCAGAGCAAATCTGCTCTTTAACCCTTACAGTACTTACAATTGTTAGTTACAATATGGGTTTATACATCCAAACCCTAACAATATCCACTTGAAATGTTTTCTGCTTAAAAACTATTACACCATTTAGATTTGTTTTCTTTGATTATGGTATCCATTGTAGCATCACTTGTCCTTTAATGACCTTACAATTGATGTAGTTCCTCTTTGATCATGGTGGGCTGACTATGAAGATGCTGGCATCCATATCAGTCACTTAACTTGTTGATTCCAATTGTTAAATATAATTTCCTTGAGTCTATTGTTGCTCATTTCCATGGATGAGGTTTAAATTAGCAGATCAGAGGAAAAACTGCGCACAGTGTCGTCGTGGCAATTAAGAGGAGGAGGGAATGAAAAGCTTTTCCATAATGGCCATAAAAGGCTTAACAAAATCTGATGCAAAATAATAGGCACTTTTAAAAACAGGCCATTGTCATAATAATCCAGGAATAAATTCCCCGCTGGGGTTTAGAACCACCCATTTGAATTCTTTGGTTGTGAACGTTTCTGCATAAGGAATTTGTTAACAGAAAAGTATGTCAAGAAAAGATTAGCACAGGCAATGTTTTAAGGAGGGACAGTAAACTAGTATCTTTAACGGACCAAGATTCATGATGTGCCAGTTTTGGCTGACTCAGCTACACTGCTAAGCACATTTCAGTGCTAGCCAACTCAATGGACTAAAGAGATCCTACTTGCAAATTTTTAGGGTTGGACTGGGATTTACAAGAGCAAAGGACAATAAGTGAACAAGTATTTGCCAAAAAAAAAACCCCACACACAAATACATATCTACCTCCCTCCCTATTTATTGGTGCAATAGATCCAAGACTATGAAACCTAGAATCTGAAACTATTTATGCTAAGGAGATCTTGATGAAGTGTATCTTGGAGTTATTTTGCTTTAAAAACATAACATTTTTTTTCTGTAATCTGCGAGAACACACCGAGTCAGCATGTTATACTGGGTCACTAGGCTACTAGGTGGCAGACATCAGGCTCCTCAGAAGTAAAACACCCCTTTGAGAGAAGAGTGCTCCTCAAATGTAGGAAATCTTGAGGTTTGGTCCAAATGCTGGCAACTGGCTTCAGATAGACTTTGAGGTTTGATCTAAATACTCAGATCTAAAGATGGGCACGACTCAAAAAAATGGTGTTTCGTTTGTCGTTTGGTCGTTTAGGGGTCCGTTTCGGTTCGTTTTCGTTTTCGTGATGTTTTTTGCAAAAAAATTTCATTTTCGTTTCATTAGGTAACAAAACAAAAAAATGGAAACAAAAACGAAAAATTGCTGTTTCGTTAGCATTCTTTTTAGTTCAATCCATCTGCTGCAATGAAAATGAAAAACACGGCAAATTTGGTCGTTTCGTTTTCATTTTTGTTTTGTTTTTAAAAAATTCATTTCGTTTTCGTTGTGTAACGAAACAAAAAATGAAAACAAAAACAAAAAATCGCTCATTTCGAGCCCATCTCTACTCAGATCTGATTTCATGAAATGTTATGGAGGACCAAGCTAGAAAGACTTTCTATTTTGGCCTTTCACCTGCTAGAAACAGAGAGGTCTTACCACTGGATATTTGAAGACATTAACAATAGCAGAAGTCCCATCATACGAGTTGAGGCCATTAAAATGGTCTTGTCCTGTTTGCCTTCTGCTTAAAAAGCAAGGAACAGAGATAATAGTTCTCAGACGACCTCTTCACCAGCATTTTTTCTGTTTTACGTTCCTAAACCAGGAAAGCCAGCTACTGTGGAGAATTTTTTCTGAATACCCTCCAACATTTTGCTCATGCACGCAAAAGCCATCATTTCATCATACACTCATCAGGCATATTGCTCCATCATGAAGCCTGACTGGCATATCATAGGGCAGTGATGGCGAACCTTTTAGAGACCGAGTGCCCAAACAGCGATTCAAAACCCATTAATTTTTTTGCAAAGTGCCAATACAGCAATTGAACCTGAGTACAGATGGCTGTGAAGGGGCGATGTCGGGTGCCCACAGGAAGGGCTCCGAGTGCCACCTGTGGCACCCGTGCCATAGGTTCACCAACACTGTCATAGGGGATGCAAGATGATTGCCAGATTACTACTATACCTGTTGGAGCTGCCACCTGCAGCAGCAAACCAGACAAACAAACCCTTACATGTATTTTAATAAACAGTTCTAGTGCAACTACTACTTGCTAATGCAGTATGGTATTTGAACATATTTTAATTGTATTGTATTGTATTTTAACATTTTGATTGCTTTTAACTGTTCATTTTAATTTTGAATCGTAAGCCACCCAGAGACCTTGTATAAATAAATAAAATAAATAAATAATGGTGAGCTTCTGCCACAAGAATCATCAGAGAATTTAGCTTTCCCATGGAGAAATTCAGTAAAATAGTCTCCACTCACCACACTTAACATCATTTCTCCACCAACAACAGAGTGAGGAATTCTGGAATGCCACTAGGAACAGACATGCAGCTCCCTCCAGGTTAAAGATGCATTAATCATAGAATCACAGAATAGTGAAGTTGGAAGAGGCCTATAAAGGTCTTCATGTCCAACTCCCCACTCCATGCAGGAATACAAAGCAAAGGATATCTGCCAGGTGGTTATCCAAGGACACCTAATTCTCTTGGCCAGATGATTCCTAAACTCAGGCATCCAAATACTCCTCTATTGCAAAGCAAAGAAGTTTTGATCATTGAGTGGCTAAGGCTCTTGGGAGTTGCCGTCAAAGACATCTGTGTCCCCAGATTGCCTCAAATTGCCCCAAATTACCACCATCCAAAACACTGGTATCCACAAACAGGAGAATTGGGCAATACCTTGATTTGACGACCACCAATATATTTTGAAAGAGCTAGCAAGCTAGCAAGAGACGTTCATGTCTTTAGGACACTTCAGCAAGAAGGAATGACACTTCAGCAAGAAGGAATGACACTTCAGCAAGAAGGAATGAACTTGAGAAAGGATGTTACAGCCACGAGAGCTATAGTTACTTAAGTCACAGAAGAGATACTGCAAGCTTGGAGAACCAGCTTCAGGTCAGGTATAATCAGGTTGCACCTCCATGCAAACGATAGTTCAAATAACAGCTCCTGTGGGTGAATAATTCAGTCCCGTGCTAGGTCTAGAAGAATCTGCCAGAACTGCTGCAAATTGAAATCATTTTTTTTAAAAAAAATCTGAAGATATTTCCACTGAATGTATTAAAGCAGGTGAATTCTAGAAAATTCATACCTGATGGTATGAAACAGTACTATCACGCAGGACGTTGTCTGTCAGCTGTAGCAATTCTCTTGAGTGAGACAGTTCAAGGAAATGCTTGAGAAAGTCATGCAATGTTGTCATGCAAATTGCACCGGAATTATAAGGAGAAATCTATCCATAGGCAATGATGTCTCCACATGACCATTGTTAGATCATAAGCCCAGCAGAAGCTCATGAGCCCAGGTTGGCATTGGCATTGTTAGTTCATAAGCCCAGGTGGGTAAGCCACCTTTACGATAAATATATCAAGTCCAGGGCTGAGCAGGGGTACTTGCCTTGAGTAAGTCACATGCATTCTCTAAAAGGCCAAACCTACTTTAAGACCAAAAAAAAAGAAAAAGAAAAAGAAAAAAGGAACCATGCTGTACTATGTGGCAGGGATGTAAACTGATAAATAGGACCCCCAACTGAGCATATGGAATTAGTAGTGTGTGTGTGTGGGGGGGTGAATGGGGATTATTTGGGAGTAATAATTATGGCTGGTCTGAAGCTAGGGTGGGGTTGCCCTTTCTGGCTGCTTTAATGCTGCTGCTGCTGCTGGACAATTATTGGCAATTTCTTTTAATACATGCAAACTCTAGAACATTTAACAAACAACCCTCTGTTTTAAATGACATCAACCGAAGCTGAATTTTAGCTGCTTGGATCGGTTGCTATTCTGACTGCAAGACTCTCTCCGCTTACAGGTCTCTTCATTGATCCATTCTTGTTCATACTTTCAAAAACAGAAGGGAAAGAATTCAAAAAAATGGAATGTGTTTCAAATTACCTTATTATTCACTTGATTACACAGAGAAAGGGAGAAGGCCTGGAACAGTTTGTTGTCCTCAGCCAAATTGATGACATAAAAAAAGAAAGAAAGAATGAACACGATCGTAATAGATCCATTTGTTCTGGAAAACTCTCCCTTTAATGCCCATATCCTTCTCTTGTTACTATGGGCAGAAGGAACTGAGGGGGCTGTGACATAAAATTTACCAGTTAATTAATCAATTCATGTTTGCTTTGTGTCATAAAGGTCCATGAAAGTTACTGGCACCTGACGTAGGAAACACAGCATTCAGTAGCTTTTGATTTAATGTTCTTCCTTTGGCCAGATTTCTAATGTCTAAGAATGAAGCTCTGAATTGAGAGGAAATTTTGACTTTATAATGAGCTTTGTGTTACAGAGAAGAATATGGCAACACTGTATCTATTTATAATTTCATTTTCTTTTTGTTAAAACCTTATTGACTCTAGACTTACAACAATTATGACACTGACTTGAATTATTTGCTTGCTTATTTGCTCCACATAGGTTCTACCATCAGTCAAGCAGCTCAAGGCTACATACATGTTCCTCCTCCCAAATTTTATCTTCACAACAACCATGTAAAGTAGGCTGGCTGAGAATTAGTACCAGCCTAAATTCAGCTAATAAATTTAGTGGCTGAGTGGAGATTAGAACTGAAGCATTCTCAATCCCAGTACAACACAACATCAACATAAGAACATAAGAAGAGCCACGCTGGATCAGTCCAAAGGCCCATCTAGTCCAGCTTCCAATAGCTCACAGTGGCCCTGCCAAATGCATCTGGGAGCTCACAAGACTAGATATCTGTCTCCTGATGCCACTCCCCTGCATCTGGCCCTTGAAGTGCCCTGTTTGTAACCTGTGATGGACTTTTCCTCCAGGAATCTGTCCAATCCCCTTTTGAAGGCATCCAGGCCAGATGCCATCGCCACACCCTGTGGCGGGGAGTTCTATAGACTAACAACACACTGGGTAAAGAAGCATTTGAGTGCTGTTGTCAAATCTGAGCATTTTAACACACATTAGCACTAAGCTGACATTCATAATATAGCCCATGATGATGTGACATACCTGTTGGATGATTTTTGGGCAATGTGTATGTGATTTCAATTTCAGGAATATTGAGAGCTGCTTTGAGAGGTCTTGGATGTTAAAGGATGGGAAGTGAATGTTCTAAACAAGAAATAAGGTAAATAAATACGGCTCTGTGCAAATGTAAACTCAGATGGACAAAATGAGAGGTGGGACAAACTGGCCCAGCCCCAGCCCTTCATGCGAAGCATATGGGGAGGCGAGTCCCTGTCGTACTGAAATATTCTAGCAGAGCGGCGGCACGGGTGAGGGTGAAGAGCAACCCTGTGAAAAATACATTTGGAGAAAGAGGCTTATCCATCCAATACAGAGTAGTCTCAAGATTGAAAGTGACCAGGGAATAAATAGCAATAGACTCGGTCCACATTTTCTCTGGCCACACTCCATGGAACAATACATCTTTCTTGAAAGAGAAATTGCATTGAGTCATTTTCCCTTTAAAGAAGGATGGGTCACTGAAGGTGATTCAAGGTCAACATCAATTTATCTACTGTACATAACTGTCTGGCATCAGAGTGACACGTTTCATCAGTCTGCTCTCTTAATGAGGCGACATGATGGATAGGGCTATTTCCTCTTGTACTTTTGCTTGCTTTTCTTCCCCTTGTACGAGGAAGAGGTAGCAGGAGGTAGATTCAAAGATGGATTTTTTTTCTGAACATAAAAAAAAAATCATCACCAAGAGACAAATCGAAGGAAAGTTCTAGGCTGAAGGAAAGTACTCAGCCAGGTTTATCTTAATCTCCTTCTGGAAATAGGTTTGCTTTTATTCACATTGAAAAAGCCATCCAGCAGAAACAGATCTGTCTGGGAAGGTTCTGAAGCTGGTTTGAAGCCACTGACATTTCACATTTGTTGGGCAAGATGTCTCTGGCAGCAGAAGTCTAGTGAGGCCTAAAGATGGGTGGCTTCACTCTAGAACTGCTTCTGTAAACTTGTTCTTCTCTGGAAATGAGCTCACCTAGGTAGCAACTGTCTGGTTCCAACCTTCTTTGTTGTGGGTCACCATGGGTTTCTGACTCCCAGTAACAACCCACAAATTAAGAAGGCTTTTGGCCCAGCCTAAACGAAGTGACTAAAACAAAAGCAGGCATGGGTTTTCTTATGAGAGAAAACTGTTTCTTCTTCTTCTTCTTCTTCTTCTTCTTCTTCTTTCTTCTTCTTCTTCTTCTTCTTCTTCTTCTTCTTCTTCTTCTTCTTCAACACCACCACCACCATCATCATGTATTCCTTTGGTTTGCATTTTGTTTCCATTGTGGCCTTTCCCAAATTAATGGACAAACTTGAATGCAGTTGTGCTTGGCAACAATTCTCAAATCTGGGAATGTATTTCCTGATAAACTAATTCATACAAGGTGTGTGCTCTAGGGTAGAAAATGGGCATCAAAGTGCATACATACATTAGGACAAATGTATTAAAAGTCATTTTTCATGCCGATATTATACCTCCCCCCCCACACCCATAATAAAATTATGCAGAAAGAGTATGGATGGAACTAATACATACCTGTTAAAATACTATCTCTTAAAACAGACACAGACTCCAAATACAGCCTTTGAGGATACAGAAATACAAACTGTTAAAACTGAAGTACTGTAAACAGTAACTGCAAGTGACTTTTTTCCCCCCTGCAGGCATTCTCAGAAACCAATCTAAGCCCATGGTTCTTAAAACATTTTAAAACAAGACCAGCCAAAGTGTCCTAAGACTGTGAGAGCTACATGTTCATTACAAACAAGAGAGCAGACCAAGACAAACAGTCAGCACTGACAGCAATCACAGTGTGTCTCCTTATAGTTTACTACTACCAAAAAACCAAAAACGAATAACAAACCCTAAATAAAATATGGACATGTTAAAAAAAACTAGAAGTGCTGTACAAGAAGTATTCTTACCAGAAAGGGAGATCAATGCTTTGTACACCAGCTTCCTGGCCCATCAAAATGGAGAACTTTAGGTTTACAGTACAGTACTTACAAAACTGTGATAGCATACCAACTTTTTATTTGTGTATATCCATTAGCTCACTATAAATATATGAAGATGAGTAACTAATTCATTTTATTAGCTTGTAAACCTTGTCACACATTCCTTGTGCAAAATATTTTGTTCTTTTCTAATGAGCAGCATTAATTTTCTCCCTTCGAACATTCAGGCTTCTTTTGCCAGTTACCATTTGCATTCAATCTGTCCTCAGATGACACTTGAAAACATGAATGCTGTTGTAGCCTTCTGAATGCCTGTTGCGAAGCACACCACAATAATGTCGTAAACTGGAAAGCAGGTGAAGATGGGGGAGTTAGCACAGCTTCCACGTATTCCTTCTGGAGCTTGCAGGAACAGTTTTTGATAGCACCCTCAGGACTGAAGTACTGTTGTATGTCTGTAGTATTTCCTAAGAATATACTACTGGCAACTTGGCTTGGTTCAGTTAAAAATGGCTGTATTACAGTGCATGAATAAAAAGTTAGAAATCCTCAATACCGTAAAGAGAAGAAAATTGCAGTATTTTGGATACATAATGCGCAACAAGAAATACCATTTGCAGCAAGTTATCCTTCAAGGAAAAATAGATGGGAAGTGTGGCCCGGGGCATAGAAGAACATTCTGGCTTAAAAATTTAAGCCAATGGTCTGCAGTGAGCACAGCTGCTTTGTTTAGAAAAGCTTTTTAGATAGAAACCTGTTCAGGCTACTGATCTCCAGCGTCTACTGCAAGGACATGGCACTTGAAGAAGTTTGGTCTCTAATATTTTTATTTTCTATTGTTAATCAGATAACAAGCCTTTTTCACTTATCCACCCTCTTATCAGCCTAAACCTCACAGGCCTGATACTTCAGGTTTTCATCTTGCCATTCTTTTCATTTTATCTACTCATACAGCTCTCTCCTCAGGCTTGCACACATTCTTCTTTTAGGTTCTTATTTTAAAATGGCCAACTCCTGCTTTTGCCCTCCAAGTTGCCTCAGGTCATATGGCCACAAGTATGTTGTTGTTGTTGTTGTTGTTGCTGTTGTTGTTGTTGTTGTTGTTGTTGTTGTTGTTGTTTTCAGAGGGCAGTCCTTTATTTTAGCAGTCCTCAAATCTTTCATTTTTCGTGTCACCTATCAATCATTCTGTTTAATAATCTTGGATCCCACCATGGTAGCATCTGAGATTGGTGGTGGGTTTTTTTCTCCTTTTCCTTTTTTATCTTTGGTGGTGGAGGAGGGAGATGTTTATATTCCTTTATGTTGGAGCCTCATGGCGCAGTGGTTAAATGCCTGTACTGCAGGTAAAACTGTGCTCATGAGCTGGGGTTCAATCCCAGGTAGCCGGATCACGGTTGACTCAGCCTTCTATTCTTCTGAGGTCGGAAAAATGGGTACCCAGCTTTTGGGGAGGGGGGCAATGTGCAGCCTGCATAATTAAATTGTAAACCACCCAGAGAGTGCTTTAAGCGCTATGGAGCCATATATAAGCAGAACACTTTGCTTTGCTTTGCTTTTTTTGTTATGATTTCTGGTAGTGTTAGCAGCATAAATACCGGAGTCGCATTCCTGCAAGCAAGCACAAATGAAAGCCAAGGGCAGCTTGGATGTTGACAACACCGATGGCAGCAGCCAAGATAGTTTTACAGGATAATTTATTGTGCTCGCTACCGCTCAAAATGGCATGAAGAAAGGGAAAATACCAGAAGTTGACTCCTTTTTCCATCACCAAATGGAACATTACTGCAGATCCACTGGCAGCTGAACCGTTTCTGGGCACATGTCAAAGTCATGATTCTAACCTATAAAGCCCTAAATCAGTTGGGCCAAAATTGTCTCAAGGACACCTTCTCTTTGTATGAGCCTACTCAAGTGCTAAGATCCCCAGGAGAGATATTCCTCTCAGTCCCATCACCTTCACAAGCATGTTCGGTGGAGATGCATGATAGGACCTTCTCTATTGCTGTTCCCAGACTCCCTCCAACATTTTAAAAATGTATTCAATTGATCTTTTTAGTATTGCTGCTAGTTTATATGTTGTAAGCCATCCTGGGTCCTTTTAAAGGCGAAAGCCAGGATAAAAAAATATTTTAAATAAAATTAAATAAATATATCAGTTAACCACACCTCTTCCAAACACAAAGCAGTTTTTGAGGCTGTTTTTCAACACATCTGAATGTTTGTGAGCATGCAAGGGTATCTTATAGATAAGTGGTGGCGACCCTTCGGCACTTCAGATGTTTTGGACCACATCTCCCACAGTCCTTTGTCACTGCCAATGCAGGCTTGGAATTCTGGGAGCTGTGGTCCAAAACATCTGGAGTGCCAAAGGTTTGCCACCACTCTTATAGGCCATCTTGAAAGCTGCTATTGGTGTTAACATTGAGGCTTCCCTTTGCTATGTAAAGCTTGGTATTGGGTTATTTCCCAGCATTTTGAATTGTGGATACAGAAAAGAATATCCCACATGCCTAAACTGGACAGGGTTTTTAAAAAAACCAAATTTCCTGGATTTTTAAACTGGATGTTTTAGTGTAGATACACAACACACATATTCCAAGAGAAACTTCCCTTGTGTAGATTTGTCCACTCCTAAGAAGATCCCAGAAGATGTACTCTGGCTGCTGGGGGAAGACAGAAGCAAGAACAGTTATTTGGCTATATTTCCTCTGTGCCACAATAATTTGAAGAGCTGTTTTTAGACTTAATGAAATGGTGAAGCAAAAGTGGGAGTGAACAAAACAAACATAATGGCGAAACATACAGTCCCTTTAACCTTTCAGGTAAACTCATGCTGCCACGCCTGCTCTGCAGAAGGCAGACTAGACAGTGATATTCTAGTTTCTAAACTCTTTCCTTGGAGCAGAAAATCTGAGGAAGAAAAGCTATATTGGACCAAAAGCTTTACAGACGTTGTGTGCATGTTTACCAAAATATTTCCTCTCACCTTTTAATTCTCCCCCCCCCCCAAATTTATTTATTTACTTGACGCATTTATATACTCTGGGAGTTAGCAAAGCTTATCACTGGAAACCAAGGTCAAAATCATCCCTCCTTTGTGAAAGATTTATTTAGATTTGTCACTGCCCATTTCCCCTGAGAGGACTCTGGGTGATTTTCAATATAAAACACAGTATAACAATGGACATTTAAAAAAAACCCTAAAACTAGCAAAAATAAAAAACAAAAAATATTAATATATAAATTATTATCACGAGAAAGCAGCGAAGCTTTAGAAGTATTAGCAAAGTATTGAGTTCTCAAAGCCCAAATTACAGTATTTTCCCATGTATACGACTACATTTTTGTCTAAAATTGTTAAACTAAAATTTGAAGGTCTTATACATTGAAGAGAGCAAAGCAAATGCAAGAACAAAAATCAACTCATTTGAAGTGTAGTGTTGGGAGACAGCCTTACATGTGCCACAGCTGTCCAAAAAGGGGGGAAAGTGGACGCTCAATCAAGGCAAACCTGAATGAGTTAATGGAGGCTATCCTATGCAGGTAAAATAAAAAGATAGATAACTGTTTAGAAGGTACAAGATTGCTGGGAAATGGAGGGGCATCCAGCTGGAAGACCAAATATGAGGTAAGCTGTGTCAATAAAGCCAGGCAGGGGGCAGCTTAGTCCCGTGTCCATCGATAAGGGACACCCCCTTGACTGAAGAAGGTTCCTCGTGAGTTAATGGTCTCCCTGAGAGTATTTTGTTTTCAGTGTACTGTGGTTGCTGTTTGTTTTCAACTGTGTGCTGTGTCTTAGTTAGTTAGTTAGTTAGTTAGTTAGTTAGTTAGTTAGTTAGTTAGTTAGTTAGTTTGTTGTGTGTGTGTGTGTGTGTGTGTGTGTGTGTGTGTGTGTGTGTGTGTGTGTGTGTGTGTGTGAACCATTCAGAGTGGCCCTGCTGCCAGTTGGGTGGTGAATTAATGAATGAATGAATGAATGAATGAGGTCTTCCTCTGATGCTTGAACAATGATAACTGAGTTCTAAACAGGGTACCAGCCAGACTAGGTTTCAAGAGGCTCAGCTGAAGGTTGAGGAAATGACTGGAACACATGGTCTGCCGGTATCCAGAATGCCAGCAACAACCTTGCCCTGCCTCTTGAACCATCTGGCTTTGTTTTATCTCTAGGGTCAACTCAGTCTGTACCTCTGTTTTCTCTTGTCCTCTTGCCTTGTCAATTTCTTACTTGATTGAACTCCTGGCAGCCTGACCTTGACACTCCTCCGACTGCTTTTTCTAGCTACTCCCTGCTGGAACTGACATCCCGGGAGCACTGTAATTTATGGTATAATCCGGCTGGAACTTCAACCATTCCTTCGCCTGCTTCACTGAATTGCCTGCTTCTGTCTCCACTGTCTATCAGCTGAGATTGGTTGCCTGGACTTTCTGATGCTGAGAGACTGAAACCCCCATTTGGTGCACTCCCTAAGAGCGGTTCAGCTCCGACAGCTAGAAGACAGAAGATGGACTCCTTTTCTTACAAAAAAATAATAATTGTGGTTTGAACCGTGTGACCTGAAGAATAATTCCATAAGTAGACTAGGCGATACCTTTATGGGTTACTACTAAAACAAAAATGTAAGCTAAGTTTTCGATAGCAACTGCTATCTTTATCAAAGCATTGCACCAGAAATGCAATCTTGATAAAGGATGTTGTCTATCAGGTGCTGAGAATCTTTTGGTTGAGATGGAACACACCAGATGATGGTGGGAAGAAGGGAAGGGGGGTGTTCAAGGACTATGCTGCTTTGTTTGATATTCTGGGTGTTAAACCGTATCCGGGACTTTGAAGCAGTCTTAACACCATCTTGCCTCCTGATACCATCATGGAATTGTCATTATGGAATTGTCCTTTTCTTACAAAAGTGCCATTTCTATGCCTACAGTTTTGCCATTTCCTGATGAGTTAACAAGGAGGCTGGTGACTCCAACACTGTCATGTATTCACTCTGAACTTTAGTCTGAATTTTACACGCATTGTCCAAGTTGCTGGACTGCACTATGGTGGAACTGGAGTCACTAATCTCAGCTATCAATAACATTTCTGGATATTTTAAGACATTGTTATCAGCCGTATCTCTAGGTAGATAGGCCTTAGGTCCAAAAAGGTCCCCTTGATTTTTTGGACCACAACTCCCAGAATTCTAAGCTTAGATTGCCAATGGCAAAGGTCTGTGGGAGTTGTGGTCCAAAAGATCTGGAGGGCTGAAGTTTGGACATGCCAGGTACAGGCATAGAACTGTGTGAAAGCAGAAAGTGTTAGAATAATATCATCCCCTTTTTCAGTTTTATAAGTTATTATTAACTTTACTCTCTAGTGATGCTACATTCTCCCTCTGTCTACAATTCCATTTTTAGTCCAAATAACCTTTCCACTTTCTATTATGTTTTACCTCACATCTGTCCTTTCAGTTTTTTTGTACTGCTTGTGTTGGCATTTTAAAACAAATAAAACTGTAATGGAGAAATCCTCAGGGTGTTCTCAAATGTTCTCCAACTTGGGCACACAAGGGGCATCTCTCAGCTGAAAACATCTTCTCTTTCATTACTTCCAATTAATTTCTGGACCTACTTCAAGAATTTCAAAAGATACTTTGAGGACTGTACCTCTTCATGCCATCAGAAATCCAGCACACAGACTAACTTTATTTTGCCAGGGGTCTGCTCATTCCCATCATTGTTCTATTGCAAAGAACCTGGGCTTTTTGTACCAGACTGCCAGCTTCTGGCCAAACCGAAGAGGCACAAAGAAAAAAAGCATTTGTACCTTTTTCATAGCTGCAAGACTGGTTTCTATGTACGTAACTGAAATGTGCCTGTAATTTCTCAAAAAGTTACATGTCCTTGCATAGCCTTTTAGGCCCCTTCCAATTTCACTATTCTATGATTCTGTAACTCTTAGGCTTTTGTGCACAGATGTAGACAAATAAAGCATAGACAAGCCGATGTGGCTGGGAATAATTCCAAAAATGAATCAACTTTTTACCTTGCTGCCCAGATGAAATTTGATATGATTGATACGAATATCTTATGTGTGCTGGAATTAACCATTTCAGGGATAAACGCCAGCTGTGACGGACCACCACCGCCAAGTCACCAAGGGTTGTTATAAAGTTTAACAATTTGATCTGAGTTTATTGGTCAACTCTTGTGCCTCTGACCCTGAAATCAGTAGCACACAGGTCTACAAAAAAAGCAAAGTGTTCTGCTTACATACCGTCCCATACCACTTCAAGTAGTCTCTGGGCGGTTTACAGTTTTTAATTACAGTATGCAGGCTACACATTGCCCCCCCCCCCAGCAAGCTGGGTACTCATTTTACCGACCTCAAAAGGATGGAAGGCTAAGTGAACCTTGAGCCTGCTACTTGGGATTGAACCCCAGGTCGTGAGCAGCGTTTTACCTGCCGTACAGGCATTTTAACCACTGCGCCACGAGGCTCCTACAAGAAAAACAAGCAGAGGCCACCATGCTTCCTGAATCAAGAAGATGGCTTGCCGCAGCCCTTGATATTTCTCTCGAATGCCTCTTCCAAGAGGAGGACCTTAAAAACAAGGAAGGCGGCAGTGTGGTGGAAAGCCAGCTGCCCTGCTTGTTTCTTTTGTGGCCATAGTGGGATACTTGTATGTGTGTGTTTTTAAAAGCATTTACAGGAGCACAATACGGGATGGGTTCAACAAGGGCCACAGTGCTTTGCTTTTGGCCACAGGTGTTGGGCAAGCTTGGGCAACTCCTGTGTTGTCACCAGTGCTTTAGTTTACCCATTTTAATTATTTATGAGCTAAATAACTACTAATGGATAGCAGTCACTGTCTGCATGAATGAATGGTGCCTGATTTATTTCACTTCATGTATGTCACAAGGAATTTATGGGACATCAAAGTAAAAATAAAATTTATGGGACATCAAAGTAAAAATAAAATATTATTTAAATTAGTAACTAATTCAGGGTGGGCAATGGTGTTTATTTATGGCTCAATACTCAATACATTTACTTTAATGAAATTGAAATATTAAAGGTAGAATGACTATAATATCAATTCTCAAATATGTTCATATTTAGTGAGCTGCAGACAAGGCATAAAGATATTTCAGAAAGACACAAAGCACTATTCTTTCTTCAGTATACCTCTCTCCCAATAGTAGGATGTGAAGTGATCATCTGACAGTCTTCTACCCTACTATGAGGTTAGTTGACTTAAATTAGAAGTCATGTCTACTCATGATGACTACATTTGCAATTCATTGCTTATATTAGCATTTGCAATTTTAAACCAAATTGTTCTCCTTTGGTGATACATTGCTACCTTTTGGGTGAACCTTATTTTCCATGTTCGGCATGATGGCAATGCCTGTCCTCCTTTCTGAGGATCCACAAATGGCCAGCCTAACCTACTTGGAAAGGAATGGGGATCTACTATTTAAACCTGGCCAGAACTATGTGCTCACTTGAAACAGGTTTGCATGCAAAGCAGCAGGTTTTATTTCACATAACACAATTCCTGTTATGCTTTCAAACAGTGCCCAATGCACATTAACTTGTTTATTAGTTGTATATACCACCCATCTAGTAGCATACCAGTACCCTGGGTAGTTTACAAGAAAATAATAAAAACATAAGAACCTCCACCGCAAGCCAATCCATAATAAAATACAAGCACCCCCCAACCCCTCCCCAACACACAAAAGAATCATAATGGCGATGACAAACACAGACCCCCAATTAACACAAACATAAATAACAACATTGAAAAGGTAGAGTATCCTGAAATGCTTCTCTGAACAACAGTGTTTTAATATGCTTTTTTCAATAATGGGAGTAGAGATGTTTTTCGTTTTGTTTTTTATTGTTTCATTTCATTTAGAACAAAATATTTTTTTAAAATTCATTTCATTTTTCATTTGCTTTGTTTTTTTGTTTGTTTTTGTTTGTTTTAAATTGTTTTTAACTTGCGTTGACCTGCTGGCCCATGGGCCAGGTCGGCGCTTTTTTATTTTTTATTGTTTTAAACTCATGCCGACCAGCTGGCCTGCGAAAAAATTGTTTTGTGCCCATCTCTAATTGGGAGGGAAGGGGCCCTGTGCACCTCCACTGAAAATGCTTTTAATCAGACTTAAAAGCACTAGAAAGCATGTTATATATACAACCTTCTACATAAGTATCAAACGAAGAGTACAAGCCATACAGCTGAAAAAGAATTCTCTGTAAGCCCAGTCAGCAACTCAAGAACACAGTTTCTGCTATTCCAATTTGAAGATTTACATCCGAATCTTACACAAATTATTCCCCCTCGCACTTACAATACTAGTTGAGCCAGTATTATAATACTAGTTTAGCTAGTTTAGCTAGCTGTGAAACCACATAATGCTTGTTACGCTCCTAAAATGATTGTACGTTAAAACATCCCACGTAAAGCATGACCTTGATCCAATCACTACCCTCCAGCCTAAATTATTCAAAAGGTAGCTCAGAAATTAACATGGGGAAAACCTGAGCACACTGCCTTCAGCTACTTGGCGGAAGTGTGGGACACTTTGCTGGGACTGTGGAGGTCAACTCCTCGAATCTCCTCCTCTGAAACTGTACTAGAGAGAAAGGCTTGCTTGAACTGTGATCAGTTGGATAATGGCAACCGGGAGGCAAGGAGGCAGCAGTAGCAGCAGGGTCATCTTTGATGGCTGAGGAGACACCCCCATTGCTGCTACTGCTACTGCTGCCAATGCATGGTCCCTGGTGACTGCCATCCACCCACCCAAGTGAAAATCAAGCCCTGGGGGGGAGGAAGGGCAGCAGATTCCTGGCCTGCCCCACAATTGGCAAAAATGGAGCAGCTGAAGAAGAAAAAAACAATGCTGTCGGGCATCCAGTTCTGAGAGGACTTCCATCTACCTCAGCACTGGCTGGCTAGCTTTGTGGAAGGCCTGGGGTGTTGTGGGACCTGCAGAAGACATTTGTCATTGTGAGGAGTTAGGTGACCTATCTTCCCTTTCCATCCTCTAACTTGAAACAGCAGACTCGTGCTTGTATAATTTGTTTTCCACATAATAACTTGTTTTCTGTATAATTAATGATAAAATGCTTGTTTTTCACATACCTGTGTGCAAGGAATCACACAGATATGTGAAAAGATATTTGTTTTCCATATAATGACTTGTTTTCCGTATAATTAATGATAAAATGCTTGTTTTTCACATACCTGTGTGCAAGGAATCACACAGATATGTGAAAAGATATTTGTGAGCCTCGTGGCGCAGTGGTTAAATGCCTGTACTGCAAGTAAAACTGTGCTCACGACCTGGGTTCAATCCCCGGTAGCAGGCTCAAGGTTCACTCAGCCTTCCATCCTTCCGAGGTCGGTAAAATGAGTACCCAGCTTGCTGGGGGGGGGGCAATGTGTAGCCTGCACTCTGTAATTAAAACTGTAAACCGCCCAGAGACTACTTGTAGTAGTATGGGGCGGTATATAAGCAGAACACTTTTTGCTTTTGTTTTTCACATACCTGTGTGCAAGGATTCTCCCATTGCTTACCTTTGCATGTGCTAACTATCGATAACTAATGAGGAGGTTACCCAGTTGTAGCAAATTAAGCTAAACACTCTCAGCTGCCCAGCATTCTGGCCTGACCAGTCAGGAGTGTTGCCTGCTAGCCAGGTGCAGTCAATCAAGACCATCAAATTGGCTATATATGCCATGGGTTGAAGGGGATGGATGAGCTTCTTCATAGACTGTACTGTGAGATTGTTGGCTTAGGGGGTCTCTGGGTGGCTGAAGGGGAGATTGTGTACAACTCCTGTCAGGTATGCTGTATTATGCCTGTTGCTATGTGTTAATCTTACCTAAATAAAGCATTACTTGATCTTCATCCACTGGTGTGCTTATGGACTCCAGATCAAAAAAGAACCCCTGCCCTTTGGCAGAACATGGGGTCATGCACAGCCAGCCCCTTGCTTTTCACCACATTAAACATGCATGTGATCGGAGCACTCTATTTGGGTTTGCCAATAACCCACAATAAAATGTGTACTCTGGGTTATTGGCAACCTATCTATCCAGCCCCTGTCTCTTAGGGCCTTTTCACACGACCCCTAAGATCCGCTGGCCACTTAAATTCGGACCAGAGATCTTAGGGGTTTGTCGCTGTTCCTGCATTCCCACCCCCTCCGCACTCCTGGCTGCTGGCTGCGTGAGAGGAGGGAGAAAAAAAGGAAGAAAAGAATGCCGCTCACCTCTGTTCTGCCATCCCGGCACTGCATTCAGATCTCTTAAAGGGGCGGGGGGCAAAAAAAAGAACAAACAGAAGCAAGGAGAGCCCGGCAGTCACTACTGTTATATCCGCATCAGGAATTTTCACCTCCGGAGAGCAGGTACCTGAAAAGTGCGCTGGGATGTGCTTAGGTGGGCGTGGTCGCACTTAATTATCTGTAAACTCCGGAGCTGGTGGGGAAATAATTTTAAGCTCCGGAGCCGGGAGCCATTTGCCGCGGAGTTTAGGGGTTGTGTGAAAAGGCCCTTAAAGATGCAGTTTCTACACACTCCTCTTTGGGCCTTTTCACACGACCCCTAAACTCCGCAGCAAATGGCTGCAAACTCCGGAGCTTACAAGTGTTTCCCCACCAGCTCCGGACTTTGCAGACAATTAAGTGCGACCCCGCCCACAAAGCGCGACCAAACAGCAGTTTTCTTGTACCTGCTGGAGGAGGGTGAATTTCAACCTGGTCCGGATTTAATCTGGCAGGTCACCCTCCACCGGGATCCCCAAAGGAGGAGGGGAGGAAGGGGGGCTGACGGAAAGGGCGTAAAGTCGGTGGAGGCGGGCAGAGGGGAGGCTTGGCGGGGGGACACTCAGTTTCACTTGAGACCATTAGTCGTGAATATTTTTTCTTTTATTATTTTTTTAAACCCCAAACAACTCCGTAAGGCGGAACGGCCAGGTTTTGAAGCCCCGATCCCTTCCCTTTACGGCCGCCACTCACCTGGGACGTAAATCTCTCCACGCTCTTCATCGGGAAGTTCGCTCCAGTTCCTCTGGCCGGTGGAAACGCACGATTTCTTCACCAGGAAAGCTCGGGGCATCTCGGCGCATCTCTCGACTCGAGACGGGCACTCGCCTTCTCGCGCCTTCGCCGCCTCCCAAGGGGGACCGGGGGGGGCTGACACTCCTTGCCGCCCGCTTGCCCGACTCTGAAGCCGGGCCAAGAGGTGGAAAAGGAAAGCCCGTCGGGGGGGGGACCTGGATGGTCCTGGTTCGGGCCGTGGAAGCGTAGAAGTCGCGCCTCCGCCGCCCGCCCGCCCAGGGAGATCAAAGAGGCCGACACGAAATGGGTTACTGTTCCAACGTTCAAAGGATGGAACGTTCGCAGATCAATTGGAGCCGGAGCTGGAGCTGCCGCCGCCGCCAAGGCGCTGCGGGATGGACGGCACGCAGCGGGCCAAGGGATCGCTCCCTCCTACCTAGCCAAGGGATCGCCAAAGGTTTTTGCCTCGGCTGGGGCTAGCGCGGCTCCCACCTGGCAGGCAACAGGTTCAATTTTTTCCCCCCTCTTCGAGTTTGCGGTAACTTTCGACTGCCGATCCCAAGTTCCTGGCGGTCCCGTTCCTTTACGACGACGACGACGACGCGATCCAGGAAGGCGCGAGCCGTTCCCGTGCGCCGGCCCCAAAGCAAACGAGCCCCAGCTGCTGCGGCTGGGGCTGGGGGGGGGGCGCCGGGTCGCGCCCCGCCGCCTCTTCTTCTTCTTCCTCCTCCTCCTCCCCGCCGGGCCTGGTGCTCCTCTTCAGCTGCGGCCTCCAGCCCAGCAGAGCCTCCACATTCCTTTTCGGGAGACGCGCGCCGGTACGTTCTTGCTCCCCCCATCCACCCCCAAACCCCCGTGGCTTATCCCCGACCCTTTATTTAACACCAGTCAGGGGGAGGAGGTGGGAACAGAGGAAGAGCGACAAGCCCCTAAGATCGCTGGTCCGAATTTAAATGGCCAGCGGATCTTAGGGGTCGTGTAAAAGCGACCTTTGTGAGCGACTCACAGGTTCTTTCTGGAGAATGTGTTCTACAATCAGACACGTCCCACCACACAATTTTCCTAACCAACGATAGCAGGGTATGTTAGAAAACCACAGCTGGATGCCACTGCATCCATTTGGATGAAAGGCACAAGGGGAGCAGACCTCAAACTTCCAGAACGTGCAGAGCTGGGTGGAAGAACTGAAGTGAGAGTGAGGCACCATATAAACATCTAACTTTGTTGGATAAACCAATCTATCATGTTGATTTTTCAACACAGATGGGAGGGGCGATGCATGCCACAACTATCCCGATCTATTTGCATGAGGACAAATTAGAGGGATTTATAATTCCCAGGGCTTGCAAACCACACCTTTCAACTTCCTATTTCTTCCCACATGTAAGCCTGGCAAGAAGCCATTACTGTTTTCTGTTTTTTGATCTCACAGAGAGAAGATGTAGCTCTGTGATGCCTGTCCTTTCTGCCTTAGCATGTGCGTAAAAAGGACAGAGACAAAACCATTTGGGGGGGGGGGAATATTCTTTTCTTTACTTTATTCTTTTGACCTGCATTTAACCTGAGCTGTATTAGTGCCTGCTAGAGAAATATGTAAGTAAACTCTCTTTTATACTCTTTTAGCCAAAAGGAAGCTTCTTGTGTGTGACTTTATTGCTTAAAGTGCTAGGGTTTGCAGGAGGGGTAGAGAGTGGGGAACTTCTAAGGTTGATTACCGGTACTTTCATGTAAGCAAGCCACACTTTTGTTTCACAATGACACTATATTTTCAATGTTAGTTTCCATCCCTCATAACTTTTAGGTGGTCCATCGTACATGATTGCATTGACACAAGTTTAAGCCTAGTATAAGTAGAGTTCTTATTCATGGTTACTATCTGGGCGGTTTACAATTTAATTATGCAGACTACACATTGCCCCCCCCCCAGCAAGCTGGGTACTCCTTTTACCGATCTCAGAAGGATGGAAGGCTGAGTCAACCATGAGCCGGCTACCTGGGATTGCAGTACAGGCATTTAACCATCGCACCACGAGGCTCCTGTGTGAGGTAAGAGGAAGATGGTGGGACTGGCTTCTATGGGCTTGGGGCCTGACACCGTCAACATGCAGTCCCCAACAGGGGAATGCAGGATTCAACGAAGGAAAAATGCTTCCGGCCCCTACCCCAAACACCTCTGAGCCAAAGCAGAGATGGTATTTGAAGTACTGAATACTTCAGGTATGTGTTTTATTACTAGAGTACTTATTAGTTATATTGCATTCTTGCTTGCTTGCAACGAAGGAGACGTAGCCTACAGATGACATCTCATCATAAAGAGCCTTAATAAGTGGAGGCTGGTTCTCACGTGTCGCACAACTACAAGGAACCACACGAGTGTCTGCACTACCGCAGTCAGAACGTGTCTATTTTGACCAGGAAGATCTAGTTTGATGCCCTCCCAAGCAATGCCCCTCGAACGGAAAACTCTTTTGAGGTTTGTGATTCTTTCAGATGGCATGATTGAGAGTGGGCACAATGGCTGACATGGGGAGGGAGCCATGATGTGTGTGCAACAAGATCTTCAGTCAGGGATGGGCAGCCACCAAAAATCAAAGGCCCACGCACGTGATCACCTTGGAGGGATGCAGCCACTCCTCCACCTCACCCACCCCCTCAAAACCTTTTTCTAAATAAATGCCTTTTCTCTCCCATCTCCCACACCTCTTTAGTTAAGAAATTAAAATGTCTTCACATTCTCTGTTGGGCAAAAAATTTTATACTGGTGTGTGTGTGTGTGTGTGTGTGTGTGTGTGTGTGTGTGTGTGTGTGTGTGTGTGTGTGTGTGTGTGTACTGATGGGGTAGATGTGCTGGAAGGTTACAACATTCTTATGGGATATACTACATCCCCTGATCTAAATGGATGACCCATTTTGGACAGAATGTAAAGCAATACTGTACATCAGTTTCGCAGCTTATATAACTGAGCAGTGCTGAAAACACGGGGGGGGGATAAACCTCCGTTTGATACAAAAACATGCACAGGCCTAGCAGAAAGAAAGACCAAAACAACAGCACTGGACTGCTGCAAGATTAGCATGATGAACAGACCGACATGTTCCCTGCTGTCAGGGATATTCTGTCCAGTACGCCTTTCTAATGGGAGAGGTTTGGCCATAAGTGACGCTCTAGCCTGCTGAGCTGTTAATTTTTAATAGACCTTTGAAAGCAACCCAAGAGCGCACAAGATCCTTTCAAAGTGGCCATGATGGAATCAGGTCCTGGAATGACCTTTCCTAAAAGCAGGCATCCTGCAGGGATACCTCATTTCTGTCGCATGATGGGTCTCCTTGATAAGCCACAGGAGAAAGAGGGGGCACACTGTGACAAACAGGGTGTTATTTAGGAATATTTATTGTTGTTCGTGGATATGTATTAGTGCCTGTTGCCTAGCCAATCAGCAAGCTGATGGGCGTGGCTAGTGTATATAAAGGTGTAAGAACCCTGATGTGAGGTGTGCTCTTTCCTGGGTGATCCAAGGGTGGTCTAGTGGGTTAATCTGCCTGGAGTGCTGGTTAGTCAGGTGTGTAACTGGCAAGGGGTCTGGTTTATTTAAGTACAAGAATTGTCATAATAATAAGTCCTTAACAAAGTATCTAAGAACAATGGCTAAGCTATCCTAACAATAACCCTGAACATCTAATTGTACATCAATAAAAGTTATGTTTTATTTCAAATCATAAACATTGGTGTCGAAGTCCATCCTATATAATAAAAATCCTGAAAGTTCTGCTAGTATTATGATGGGGATGCCTGGAGGGAAAATATATTAATTGAATAGTTTAACGGTGGCAGCAAAAGTGGTCCAGGATTGTCTCACACACACACACACACACACCCTTCTTTCCTTTGCATTGATCTTTTATGTTTCTCGCAACTGAAGTGACAACCCCAGTCAACCCTGAGAGCTTTATTTCTAAGGGCCTTTTTACACGACCCCTAAACTCCGTCGCAAATGGCTCCCAGCTCCGGAGCTTAAAATTGTTTACCCACCAGCTCCGGAGTTTACTGAAAATTAAGTGCGACCACGCCCACCTAAGCAGGTCCCATAGCACTTTTCATGTACCTGCTCTCCAAGGGTGAAAAATCTTGATGCGGATGTGCCGGGTTCTCCTCGCTTCTTTTTGTTGTTGTTTTTTGCCTCCTGCCCCTTTAGAGAAGGAACCAGGAAGTGACGGGTAAGCCTTTATTCTTTTGTCCCTTTTTTTCTCCCTCCCCTCACGCAGCCAGCAGCCAGGAAGTGCGGAGGGGTGGGGACGCAGGAAGAGCAACAAACCCCTAAGATCTCTGGTCCGAATTTAAGTGACCAGCGGATCTTAGGGGTCGTGCAAAAGCGCCCTGAGACAAAAAAGGGGGATTGCTAAGAATAAGTACTCTACATTTCATTCAACATTTCATTCTGTTGTCATATATCTGAAGAAGTGGATCTGATCCACGAAAGCTTACATTAAAATATAATAGTGGTATGCACTTTTGTCTTTTGTTATGTTTCTTTGATTTTTTCCTGGTACACATTTAGAAGACTCTTCGAGATTGTGACTGGAGTGGGCTGGCATTTCCTCCTTCCAGAACAAGGAGCTGTGCATACCACACACCCAAACTGTTGATTCTACTTTAGCCTAGTGCTCTTAAGTGTGGTGGAGGGTACTTAAAAACACTGCTTTATTTAGGCAAGCCTTCTGAGCCTCCAGCCTTTAAAAAAATTTTTAATAACATCTTAATATTCAGTCCTATTGCCTGGGGGGCTTTTAAAATCTGCTGCTGCTGTTGTTTTAGTATTGTTTTTTATTATTGTTTTTTAAATGTTTTTGCTTATCTTTAATATTTTAAATAGTAAAAATATATTATCTTTAATATTAAAAATTTCAATATATTTTTAATATAATTGTCTTGATTTTAATTTTTTTATTGTATTTGAATTAGTACTGTAAGCCGCCTTAGGTCCCTTCGGGGAGAAAGGCGGCACAGAAATAAAGTTGCTTTATTATTATTATTATTATTATTATTATTATTATTATTATTATTATTATTATTATTATTATTATTATTATTATTAATCACACAGCTAACTACACTGGATTTTGTAATACAAATCACTAGTCGAACGCTTCCCTATTATTATTATTATTATTATTATTATTATTATTATTATTATTATTATTATTATACTATCCTGGTACCAATGTTGAAGCAAGACTTAGCAGCTGCTGGCTTCTGTACAAAGAACAGTAAAGCATACCATTTTCGTCTTGAGGCAGGAAAAAAACTGTCTGGAAAAAATTGTGAGCCCTGACTTGTACTATGCATCTGCTCTGGGTTGTATAAGAATAGCTGATCTAGGAATCCGGTGTTTTTCGCTCAAATGGTTCGCTATAGAGCAATAGAGTTGCTTGCACCACCATGGAAATGCAACCCTATTTCCCTGGAGGAGAACCAAAGCAAGAGGAGCAGAGGGAACGAATCCACCAGATGTCCTTCTCTGGAAAGTTCCCGGGAATTGCAGCGCAAGCACAGTTCCGTTCCCTGCCTCCACGGGAAGGTACCACACCTGCTGCACCCACCGGTGCTTCTGTGTGTCTAAGAAATCAAGATCTAGGAGGCAGCTTGTCGTTTGCAGCTGATCTTCCTTCCAGACCTTTCCTATTTCCTGCAGGTGGGCCATTAGCTTTGCTTGATTGGAGCAGGTGCTTCTGGGGAAAGGACAGAAAGGTGGGGAAGAGGGCAACTCATGCAAAAAGAACAAAAAAGGGGGCCAGGCATAGTGTGGGGGCACAGGCACAGCACACAGAGGGCTCCATCTTGAACACTGTTTGCTCTGTGTGAGGTAAGAGGAAGGAAGAGTCCCTCACGGATGAGATGGGTCACAACAGAAAACCGGGGGCTTACATCACGCAGCCAGTGGTGAGGAAGCAGGGGAGCTGTCATGCCATACGACTCTAAACCAGGGGATGGGCGAGGTGTGTCTGCCCGCCCACCCTGATGCTGCTGCATTGCAACCCCCATAATCCCTCACTCATGACAGCTGGCCAAAGCAGAGGGAGACTGCAGTCGAACCTGTTTGGACAGCCAAAAGTTGCCCATCCCTTGTTTTGATTTTTCTGTTACCAGTTTTGCTCCAATTGGCTTTTTCAGCTGAGGGCTATTGGCAAAGGTGGCTGTGTTACAGGTAATGGGTTCAGTGATCAAGTCCAGTGGAGGCAGGGACTTGGTGGTGCCACTGACCTTTTCACAGCAGGGTTGATGGAGTTTTTGCACCCAGTGAGTTTCCTAGCTCAGAAAACATTTGAATCCAAGCCTCCTGAGCCCAGCACTCTACCCAATACACCACACTGCCCCATTATGCAAACATAATTTTAATTAGAGATCGTCTGTGCAGGTTTGTGGAAGATATTTCATTATTGTCATTCTGTTTTCTGTTGTCATGTCCTCTGTCCGCTGGTCAGGAGTTACTAGAACACAGGAAAGCCTTAGTTCAAAGCTTTGCAGGGACCCCATCATTCCATTAGTCACCACTTTCTTTAAATACACTCATATATGGCAGGGACAGGCAAGTGGTCGCCCCCTCCCCTCTTTCTGGTGAATAGCACCACTTTGTAGTAGCAAGGAAGCCTTGAAGAATGTGGAAGAGAGTCACCCTGGAAAGGAAGAAGTGGGGAAAGCTGGGGTTCAAGCACAATAAGGTTGGGATCCTATCATTGAACTTTATAGGCCAACCCTCTAAATGACACTCAGCTGAGCCATCTGAAACACCATGTCCTAATCCTGGATTCACCAGTCATTCGCTCTGAGGAATTCTGTGCACATTCAAGACGTGTACTGCTTGGTGCCAGGCAGTCCTTGTGGGAGGGGCAGCTATGCCCCCATCACTTGATATGAAGGCCCATTCTTAATTCTAAAAAGCTGTGTTTGTTGTTTGTTTATTAGATTTATTAGTTTAGCTGTGCTGGAGCAGACCAATGACCTAAGCCTGGAGAATAACAATACATTATTATCACCTCCAAACTGACCACCTGTTGCAGAAATGTCTTCAAAGTGTTTGTTTTGGGTTTCTATACTGTTGTTTTTTAAAAGTCTTGTGGATCCTTTAAAACTAACAAAATTATTCTAGTATGGACTTCCTCAAACACAGGGAATCCAACATTTCCACTCTCAGCACCCAGACAATCATGTGACTAAAACTGCTGATAGAATGCTATACTTCATATCTCTTAGGAAATGGCTGGTAAACTTGTAATCTGGGAAAGATCACATTGACATCAATCTGTTTGTCGCAAGTCTTTGCTTTTTTTTGTTGTTTGCTTCCTGTTACCTCCTCTTGACCTCCAAAGTTACAGGGCTCCTAGAATTGCCCTTCTGCAAACACCCAGTGGCACGCGATCCATCCATCTGGAAAGCAAAGAGAACGAGAGAGATTACCAGACCGCCAGATCTGATTGCATTTTAAAGGAGAGGATTAACGTCTCTTTTGATTCCTGGTGCCACACTTCAGAGGATCACGAGAGAGAGAGAGAGAGAGAGAGAGAGAGAGAGAGAGAGAGAGAGAGAGAGAGAGAGAGAGAGAGAGAGAGAGAGAGAGAGAGAGAGAGAGAGAGAGAGAGAGACTAATTCAGGCTGAATGAACTCGCTTGAGAGACTCTCCTCCTTCCCCCTCCTCCCTCTTGTGAGAAATGACACAACTTGTCACGGCTTAGCTTTGAACCCTGGCGGTTCTGCTTCGCCCCCTTTTTTTCACTGCCCCGGCGGGCTGCTCTACGTGTCTCCTCCTCCGGGACTCCTGGCCTGGCAATATAAACAAACCTGCTGCTTAGACTTCACCCGCACATTCGCACGTGCGGCTTTCCCCAGAAAGAGGAGGGGAGAAATAGAAGGCAATGGGGGTGGGGGTGGGGGGCACAGAAAACCCAGATACCAAAGCCCATCTTTCTACTTGCACTCTGTTCCCGACAACACGCGTTACACTTGGCGGGCTTTGAAATCCGCTCTGCCCTGGAAGTCACCGCCTCTTGGCACAAGAAAACAAGGGAAGGGGGAAAAAAACCCAGTTCAGAGAGGTAGGAATTAGACATGGGCACAACTCGGCGAAATTGTCGTTTCCGTTTTCGGTTATCGTTTCCGTTACGTAACGGAAACGGTAATGATAATTAAGCTGTCAGAACTCAAACTCGAACCGAAAAAAGAAACATTTGGTCGGGTTTTTCGTTTCTGTTTGTGGCATCGCGGCGATTGCGCAATGCGAAGTACAGAAAAAGTTTTTAAAAGTTTTTTTAAAAAACCCGACTCCCGGCCAAAAAAGCAGGCGAAAATATGCCTGCCCGAGCTTTGCCACCTACCACAGGGGTGGTTTCTGGGGGGTCCCCGGCTTTTCCTCCCCTCTTCCCCTGTCTTGGGCTGCTTGCACCAGGCTGGGGGGGGGGTCATCCTCATAGTCTCGCCATGCCATGCGGTGGGGGGGATCCAAAATGGCGACCACAATTTTTCTTTTGAAATCGTGGTCAAAAAACACACCAAATCACCACAGAAACATGTGAAATTTATTAAATTTTAAATGCCTGCATTTTAATAGTAGCAGCAGTGGGTTTTTTATAGCAATAAAACGTCGTATTGATTTTATTTTATTTTATTTTATTTTTAATTTTTTTAGACCTGCCCATTTGGGCTGGGCATGGGATGGGACCATGCAATTTTTTTGAACCATTCCACCAATGGCATCACCAGGTTTTTGACTGATACTTCTGGATGTCTCGGAGGGCATAAAAAGCCGAGGCACCTTCCAGAAATCGCAGTCGGGTGTATGGATGTGGTTGAGGGAGGAGGGCTGGCTGCTGGTGCTGGTGTGATCCGATCGAGATGGAGGAGGGAGGCTGGAGGCTTTAGGATTTAAGTTAGGCAGGCAGGGAGGGAATTGAATTTAGAAAATAATTTCTTTGATTCCCTGCAGCTTTGTCTGCTGAAGGGAATAGCAGTTTATTCTTTATTTCTTCTCTGGCAGTTTGTGAGGATTTTTTTCTGATATTGGATAAAGGGGGAGGTTTGACTGGGAGTGGGAGGTGTGGATTTATTTTAAAAATATATTATATATTACCATTTATTTTCTATTTTCCCAACTTCAATTTGCTTGCACACACACACACATTTGGGGTGCAAGCCAAGAACAGAACCTCTATCCTAAGTGATATCATAACTGCCCACTCGCCCGTCCGTCCGCCCGCGCCGCCACCCGCCTGTGGCCCGCGCCGCCACCCACCCACTCGCCCGCCCGCGGCCGCCGCCCACCCGCTCGCCCGCCCCCCACCCCGCCCCCCGCCTAGGGCGCAAAAACACCTAGCGCCGGCCCTGATTGCGGGACGCCCCTATGCTCTGGGAAGTCAAATCACGCTAAATCGCGGTGGAAACGACAAACGACAAACGGAAACGACAAATTTTTGAAAAATTTCGCGACAAACAGAAGCGACCCGCAACGGACCCGTTCTGACAAACGAAAACTCGAAACGTCATTTTTTTCTGGTCGTGCCCATGTCTAGTAGGAATCACCAGCTGTGATTCGCACGCCAGACAATGCCCTGTCCGCCGATCACAATATCTGCGGGTGGATCAGGTCGCCCAGATGGCGTCGGGGGTTGCCTTCGTATCCCAGACCGGCCGGGTGAGAGGGTTGAGTTCCAGACGAGGGAAGCACGGCGGGTCGCGCTTGAGGCCGTGCCCTCCGTTGGCGACCAAAGAAGACGCCTGTGGTGAGTGGACGTGGCTTTCGGTCATCTCCGGAGCGTCGTGCCTGCTGTACGAAGCACGCGGAAGCTCTCCAAGGTGGGCACTCTGCACATGGCCAAGATCATTTGCGGCCGGTGGGGGACCAAGGGAGGCGCCCCGTTGGAGCGAGAGAAGGCTGGACACAGACACTGCCAGGAAGCCCCCGAGAGGGCTGCGCTTGCCTGTCACCCCATCGCCTGCCGAGCTGACCCCCATCCCTCTGTTACGGCGTAACGCGGAGGATGAACTTGCTGCAGGTGAAACGGTGCAGGGAGCCGGCGCCTCTGCTTCGTGCTCCCTGTGATCGGACAGACGCTCCGGTGACTTGGGGGTGGGGGTGGGGCATGGGAACGCAAAAGACACTTTGGGCGCTTTTACACGACCCCTTAAAATCTGAGGCAAAGGGCTCCCACATTGGGAGCTTAAAATGTTTTCCCACCAGCTTAATTAAGTACGTCCAGTGTCTCAGCGCATTTTCCAAGTACCTGGCCTCCAGGAGGTAAAAAATCTTCCGATGCCCGGCTCCCTCGCCTTCTGTTTGTTTTTTTGTCCCTGCCTTCCCTTTAAGAAACAGGAATCACTACCGGATGGCTTGGGTGGCTTGGACCGGCAGAGGGAGGTGAGCCTGCATTTTTTCTCTCCCCTTTTTTCTCCCTCCCCTCAGGCAGACAGGAACAATGGAGTGTGGAGGGGTGGGAACATAGGAAGAGCGACAAACCCCCACGATCTCTGGTCCGAATTTAAGTTGCAGGTGGATTTTAGAGGTTGTGTAAAAGCGCCCTTTGACCTGAGAAAAGCAGGGGGCGTGTGAATGGGTAATCAGAATTGAGGCGCTCCCCCCCTCCCCTTTTATTTCTCGGACACAACCATGTGCAGATTACGACGGCACTCAGAAACGTATCAAGGAGTAACAGTAAAGATAACTCACATTTGGAGAATGCCTTTATCAACACCAACTACTAATTCTATTCCCCCTTCCCCCCCATCCAAACTTCAGCATGGCTCTCTCTTTGTTGTTTATTTACCGACTTTAGGAAGTACGAACACAGCGGGATCTTGTTAAAATGTTCCCCCTAGACGTCAGCGGGACTTGCTTGATAGGGGCTGCGATGGGGAAGCACCATGTGCCGCTGAAGTCAAAGACGGGTCCTCTGAAATGGGCACTTTTCTTTGCAGTACAATTTGGAATAAAAAAATTGCATTGATGATTGGTCAAATATTTGCAGTTTTTAGCATTTGTTTGCATTACATTTGACCTCTTTACTGAACGTTGTTGGGAGGTTCGTGCAGCAACCAAAGGATGTCTGCTTTGGCTGAATCTGGTGCTGGGCTGGAGAACAGAGCTCAGCCTTAAAACCAGTGGCGGTTCCTCCTCCTCCTCCTCCTTCTTCAAGGTTTGAAATTTTCCATTTCCTTCCTCAAGGGAACCGACCTACTGCCCCCTATAGGGGTACCTTTCTGATTCTCTCTCTGTTGCTCTGTTCAAGTGTTCTTTCAGTGCTGAGTCTGGAACAGAGAAAGTGCCTGGAAGCACAGGCCCAGCTTTTCCTAGCTTCTTCCTTGGATAGAGAGGCTGCACATAAGCAGGAGTATCTCTTGAAACCTGGCCCTGAAACCATGAGGATGATAATGTTGTTGTTGTGGTGGTGGGGGGGGCAAGCAAGGTTCTGGAACACCTAGGTAAGCCTCATACTACCCAAAGAAAAGACCTAGGTCATGAGCCAAAATTCATGGCTGGGACCAACAACAACAAAAAGAAAAGAAAAAGAAAAAGAAAACATGCTGCAGTTGCAAGAAGCAGGATTTGTTGCAATGTTTTGCAGCTCTGCAGTTCTGTAGAACAATGATTCAGAGGTGACCAAAATGTCCATCTCTGCTGTTTAAGGGTTTATATTTTATCTATAGAACACTGTTCATGGAATAATACTGCACTCGATCATCGCTGCGGACGGACACAAGCTGCATACGCTCTTTTTAATATATGCTAAGTTCTGAATGAGCAACAATTGAACAGGGATGGATGTCAGAGGTACATGTACCTCTGGTGGGACGCACATTGTAGGGACACAGGGTTGTAGTGTGGTTATGAGGAACTGGCTCTCATGCCATCCCCATTCTCTCTTGCAAGAGTGATGTGCCCTGATTATCCATCTGTGTGCCTGTCTGGCATGCTAGTAGTACAGAGGTCCCCCACTCTTTCGCGGTTCATGTACTGCAGTCCCGCTATATCGCGGGACCTCAGTTTATTAAAAAAGGCCCCCTGGGGTGAGGGGCAAAGGCCTGTTTCAGGCCTCCCGTACTTACCACAGGACTGGCACTGCCCCGAATGGGCCTTTCTAGGCCTGTCAGAGGCCTCAGAAATGATTTTCAGCAAACCAGAAGTCACTTCCAGTTCGCAGGGACGCCCTTTTGGGGCCTCCAGAAGGCTTGGGAAGGCCATCACAGGCCCGTTTGGGGCAGTGCCAAGCTGGGGTTAAGTACAAGAGCCCCTAGTTAGCCTCCCCAGGCCCAACATGACCTGCATCCGCATATCGCAGATTTTCAATTATTGCGGGTCATGTCAGGTCCCTAACCCCAGCAATAGGCGGGGAATCACTGTAACCCCAAACATGTTTCTCCTCAACTGTTTTGTCTTTTAACCACAAGATATAAATTGCAGTGTGCTTACAAATGTATAGATATCTTTGGGGGAACCTGCCATCTCCTTTTCTGTCATAATGGGACCCATATTCTTTGATAGAGTGAATGATGGGATATAAGACAGAAAGGGCTGAAATGTTTAGATGAGTAAAATATTTTCAATGTGAAAAAGTGGCAAGGACACGCATCTCATGTCATAAAATCAAAGCACTTGTAGAAGAAGAGTTGGTTCTCTGTCAGTGGCAAGTAATCCAGATTAACATCAGAATAGAAAAATACATACTGGGGTAGGTTCTTTTTCCACCTGTACCTGCAATAGCATGTTTGGTCTACTGGGGAGGTGTTCTGCAACTTGTTGTCCAATAGGAAACTGTGCTGGGATTCCTTCTTGTGTGCAGTCCAGAACTAGGTATTCATAAGCACAATATCTAGAATGACACTGCCGGATAAAGATCATGGTAGGCAGTGAACATAATTTACACATCCAGCATTTGTTGAGAAAATTGCAGGTGGTATATGATGCAGCTGCATGGTAATTGAGCCTTACAAAATAAGGTATATACCCCGGTGCTGTGTCTTTCTTACAGGTCTTGGTTGGTTTCTATACTCCATTAAAAAAAGGGTTTGTAAAATATCTAAACACCTAAGACTATAAAGGTCACTTTCTCCCATAGGCACCTACCAAGGTACAGTACAGGGTTTCTTTCTGAAGCCTGACTCCGCTTCCCTATGCTTACAAACATGTAGCAGACAGCAACACAGTCTGGGCCTTTTCCAGGGCGGTTGGTACGATTATGTACAGCTTAGACCAGTGTTAGCAAACCTATGGCACGGGTGCCAAAGGTGGTACTTGAGCCCTTTCTGTGGGCACCCAGCACTGCCTCTTCACAGCCACCTTTATTCAGATTAAACTGCTTCATTGGCACTTTGCAAAAAAAATAGCAGGTTCTGAATTGCAGTTTGGGCACTCAGTCTCTAAAAGGTTCACCATCACTGGCCTAGACCCATCTCGGCTTTGTAGCTGGTTGAACTTACCAGTGGCGATGAATGGGCTAATAATGTCTCACCTCCTGCATACGACAGTGTATCCTTTTCACCTAGAAGTACTGGAACAGAAACGAGCAACAGCTGCTCGGCCGCTGTTAACTGCAGTTCTCACTCCCTACCATTGGAGGGATGCAGCTCCATCGCAGGCTAGGGCTGACCAGGACTGCAAATTGAGTGGCACAAGTCCCCCCCCACACACACACACTTGCATTCACTAATCTATGGTCATTTGCACACAAGCCACATGTGCTACCAAATGAATTTGGCTCTCCTCCCGCATGTACATCATGCCAACTTGAGTACCTCAGCAAGCCACAGGCCAGGAGAATATATTAAAAATGCTGAAGCTACCCCTGGGAACTTTGGTGGTCCTCAGTGTCTTGTTGGCCTTTGATACCACCGACCATGGTATCCTCCTGGGGAAACTGTGAGCTGGAGATTGGGGGCTCTGCCTTGGCGTGGTTCCAATCCTTTCTTGAGAGCTGTCCCCAGAGAATACAGTCAGATGAGATGACTTCCACCCCTTGGACCCTCAACTGCAGGGTTCCACAGGGTTCGACGATCTTACCCATACAATTTAACATTTACATGAGAATGTTGGGAGGGATAATCAGATTTATGGAGCCTCATGCTATCAGTACACTGATGACACCCAACTCTATAGCTCTTTTTCTCTATCTCCAGTGGATGCTGTTCCGTCTCTTGAGCACTGCCTGGGCACCATCCTGGACTGGATGAATATACAGACCGAACCCAGACAAGACAAAGGTCCTCTCTCAAGGTTAGTGGATTGGGAAGCTGCAGCTAGTGTGGAACACAGCAGCCAGATTACTAACAGGGGCTAGATGGCACCAGCATATCACCTCGACACTGGCTGCTCTGTACTGGCTATCAGTTCACTTCCACATTGACTTCAATGTTTTGGCGATAACATATGAAGCCCTAAATGGTTAAGGCCTCAATATCTGTCAGATCGCCTCCTCCCACAGAGAAATGTCACTCACTGTTCCCAGGCAGGACACCTTAGGGCAGTGGTTCTCAAACTTTTTTCGCCACGGCACCCTTGTCAGTCTAAAAACAATTCACAGCACAGCAACCATTAAAGCGATTTGAATACTTAGGAAAAGAAGAAAAAACCCGCTAATTTTATGCTCAGTTGTCTTTAATACGATGAATGAAACTGTTTGGATGAATTTTTCATTATTTCTGCGGCACCCCTGGCATACACTTGCGGCATCCTAGGGTGCCATGGCACCCAGTTTGAGAACCACTGCCTTAGGGTAACAACCCTGAGAGAAGTCCAGAAGATTGTACAGTAATGAATAACCAAGCTTTCTCAGTAGTTGCCCCCCAGTTGTGGAACCAACTGCACCTCGACATCTGCCGGGCTCCTTACTAGGAATATTTAAAACCTTTTAAAAACATGGCTTTTCATACAGGCTTTCCCAGTTTCGTTTATTTGGATGCCTATAACACCATATGTATCCTCCTCTGCTTCTAATACCCTTTTTGTTGGTTTATAGTTTATGCAACTATTGTATAACTATATATTTTGATATGCTTAATTGTATTTTTTTTGGTAATTTACTAGTATGCATGTACAGTAATTTGCTCTTTATTATGTTGTACATAGCCCAGAGTAGCCTATAGATGAGACGGAGAGATACAAACACACCTGTACACTCTCCCTACAAGGGCACAAAATTAAACACCCTATAAATCCAATCCTTTCCTTTTTTCCTGAATATAAACCACTACTGAATGTAAACATGTAGTAATGTGTTCCCAAACATTAAGACTGCTATAGCACTGAATCTTAGCCTTGAACATATTTGAAATAGCAGGTGTGCGCATTTTCTAACAAATTGGAGCTAAATAAGTGAAGCTATTTGCTTTTGTCCCCTTATTAAAATAATAAATTGTCCTTCATAACTGCTGAAGGTTGCACTTCCCAGACCACGTTCTAGTTAAGAGGATTTGCTGGACATGCTTATGACTTGCATTCCTGACACTGCCGTGGCAATGCTGTCAGCTTATTTTTCAGAAATAATTAATTTGTGTATCAGAAGGCAGAACAGAGCCTCTGAAAACCGCTTGGTGTTCAAGTGACACCTGTAAGAGGAACTTACCGTAAATGAACATTTGAAACCAACAAATTCACAGCTAGGGGGAAAATAATTTCGATTTCTATATATTTTGACAGCCTATAAACTGTGAATGTAGCTAATTTCTAAGATTTGAATTCTGTCTCTGGCTATTTCACAAGTATAGGGATAACCTTATCCTTATAAAAAGATAGTATCTTGTCTATGAAGATTCTCAGTCATCCAGGTGAGTTTATCTGGAGGATGAGTCATGGCAACTGCACTTCTTTTTCTTTTCTACCTCTCAGGAAAAACAAGTCCAGTTGCCATGACTCAAATTCCAGATAAAAATAGTATCTTGTGATGCCTTAAATGACTAGGGAGTTTTATCAGGTCCAGCTGTGAAGTGATTTGATACCCTTGAAAGGTTATATCAAGTCAAAAGTAATATTTAAGGTTCCATAAAATTGCTACTTTTGTTATAACAGACTAAAGTCTATTTGCCCTCAAACTGGAAGGATTTCTAAAAGGATAAGCATGGCTTTGAACACTTTAAAAGAACCATGTAAATAGCAGGTGTTAATTTTCCTAATGGGGAAGGAGCCATAGGGCTTGGCAGTGCTGTTTCCCAAAGAAGGTAAAAAGAAAAAAACACCAGCTGTTGTGGGTCATGGGAGATGTTTCCGCTTTCTTGTTCCATCAAATTAGAAATAGAAAAATTTCTCTAAAATAGCACACACATTTTGGATTCCCCAAGGCTTTGAAAATATAACGTTTCAAAAACATTTCCTAGTCCAGTTTAGAACAGAGAAAACATACAGTATATCACAGGAGTACACCCCCTCAAATTTTGTCAATATTTTAGTTTTTCTTTTCATGTGAGAACACTGAAGAAATGACACTTGGCTACAATATAAAGCAGTGAGTATACAGCTTGCATAACATTGTAAATGTGCTGTCCCCTCAAAATAACGCAACACGCAGCCATTAATGTCTAAACCACTGGCGACAAATGTGAGTATATCCGTAATTGAAGATGTCCAAATTGGGCACAAAGTATTGCCTTAAACCTCTTGGGTAGAGAGTTCACCAGAGCTTCATAGGCTGCCACTGGAGTCCTCTTCCACTCCTCCATGATGACATCACAGAGCTGGTAGATGTTAGAGACCCACCTGTGGGGCAACATGACCTCCATTTCATGTTGCCCCACAGATGTTCTATAGCAGGCATGCCCAAACTTCGGCCCTCCTGATGTTTTGGACCACAACTCCCAGAATTCTAAGCATAGATTGCCAATGGCAAAGGACTGTGGGAGTTGTGGTCCAAAACATCTGGAGGGCCGAAGTTTGGGCATGCCTATTCTATAGGGTTTAGGTCTGGATATATGCTTGGCCAGTCGAACACCTTTACCCTCAGCTTCTTTAGCAAGTTATCATGTTGGAGTACTGCCCTGCATCCCAGTCTTCAAAGGGAGGGGATCATGCTCGGCTTCAGTATGTCATAGTACATGTTGCCATTCATGGTTTCCTCAACGAATTGTAGCTCCCCAGTGCCAGCAGTACTCATGCAGCCTCAGACCATACACTCCCACCACCATGCTTGACTGTAGGCAAGACACATTTGTCTTTGTACTCCTCACCTGGTTGCTGCCTCACACACCATCTGAACCAAATAACTTTATTTTGGTCTCATCGGACCACAAGACATGGTTCCAGAAATCCATGTCCTTAGTTTGCTTGTCTGCAGCAAACCGCATGCAGGCTTTCTTTAGAATCATCTTCAAAAGATGCTTCTTTCTGGGACGACCAATTTGATAGTGTGCAGCGTATGGTCTGAGCACTGACAGGCTGACCACCCCCTTCAACCTGTGCAGCAATGCTGGCAGCACTCACATGTCTATTTCCTAAAGCCAACTACTGGATATGATGCTCAGCACTGGTACTCGATGTCTCTGGTTGACCATGGGGAGGCCTGTTCTGAGTGGAACCTGTCCTGTTAAACTGCTGTATGGCCTTAGCCACCGTGCTGCAGCTCAGTTTCAGGGTCTTGGCAATCTGCTTATACCCTCTAGGCCAGGCATGTCCAAACTTCGGCTGTCCTGATGTTTTGGACCACAACTCCCAGAATTCCAAGCCTGTATTTCCAATGGCAAAGGACTTTGTGGTCTAAAACATCTGGAGGGCCAAAGTTTGAACATGCCTGCTCTACGCCATCTTTACATAGAGCAACAATGAGGTGCCATGTGGAGAGTGAGAGTGATAACATCAAATGTGAGCATGAGAGTGGTAACACCTTTCCCTTCACACCTGTGACACTAATGGGTCTCATAACACCAGGGAGGGAGAACAGCTACTTGGGCTCAATTTGGACATTGTCACTTAGGGGTGTACTCACTTTTGTTGCCAGTGGTTTAGACATTAATGGCTGTGTGTTGTGTCACTTTGAGGGGACAGCATATTTACATTGTTATACAAACTGTGTACTCACTGTTTTACACTGTAGCCAAGTGTCATTTCTTCAGTATTGTCATGTGAAAAGATAATACTAATATATTTTAAAAATGTGAGGCAGTGTAGTTCTGTGATATACTGTATCTCACTGCACATCAGAATTACAGAGGCTGGTTTAAGAGTAACTTGGTTTAAGAGTTTTGCAATACAAGCAAACATTTCTTCTAAATTTTGCCTTGATCAACAAGCAATGTCTTGATATACAAGCACTGGAGCCAATCACATGATCACAAGTGAGCCAATGGTGGCTTTCTCCCCCTCCATCCCCCTGCTGGATTGTGGGTGATTGTCTGGAACATTCCATCTCAGGCAGCCTCCAAAGCAGAGGAAAAATAGAGGAATAGAGGTCTCCCTTGCACCAGCCAGGAACATGCCGGTTAAGGTTTATTTTTCTTTATACAGTGGTACCTCGACTTACAAAATTAATCTGTTCCCAATGCACTTTTGTAAATTGAAACAGTTTCCCATAGAAATGCACTGGAAACGGATTAAACCATTCCAAATAAGAAATCCCACCCCCAGAATGAAAAACACATATTAACAAACATGTAAATGACAGAAGCTCAACCTTTCAACTGCTTGAGAAATCCTCCCAAAAGTTCCAAGACCCCAAAATGGTGCAAAATATATCCATAATGGGCAGTTTGAGGTGGTCATTAAAGAAAAAAGAAGCCCCGGTTCTTAGCCTTCCTGTTCAAAATGGCTCCTTCTTCCTAATTGCAGCACGGGAATCAGGTGGCCACAAGATGGCAGTAACAAAGTGTGGATAGGGCTACAAATTGCACTTTATTATTGTCACATTAAAAATACAGAGTGAAATCCAATTGTTAGTCCCAAGCAGAGCAGATTTCACGGTCATGTATGTAAACTATGGTGTGGATGTGGATTTTTAGCCAACTTTTGTGAGTTTTGGCATTGTGTGTACAATATGTGGTCCATGGGCCCCACAACGAATCATGTTTCTATTATTTCTTGCTTTGACATAGGAGTGTTCTGGTTTACAAGCATGTTCCGGAATGGATTATGCTCGCAAACCAAGGTATTACTATATATTGAGTTTCTTCAGCAGTTAGTTGTTTGTATTTTTCACAATGACCACATAGAATCACTGTTGTCATATGTGTTTTGTTCTCACTTTAGTTTTGTTAAGGCCAGAGTCTTTCAAGAGAGGGGTTACTATGCTGATGGTCCTGTGAATAGACGTATGGTGGGAAATATCATCAACTTTAAACCTGATCCCATTTTATATAATATGGCTGGATTCCACTTTATTTTAGAAAGTCACATTAGAGTAAGCTCACTGAATCAGTGGTGTTCAGCAAGTCAACTCCTCTAAGTTCCGTGGATTTAAATGGGCTTCCTCCAGCTGCAACCTTATTATAGTTAAGTGGCAACAGTGATTAGCAACAGACTCACATTTAATTCCTTTTGTTACAAATACAGGAAAACATATTTTCTGGTCTGTTTGCGGACCAAGTGGAATGTGATCCCTGCCCAAACGAGTGCACACTGCTTTACCACCCATAAGGTTTTTAGTGCCCCTTTTAGTGTGTAACTTGATGCCTGAGTCCATAGGAAAAGTGCTTTTAAGCATTATGAGCTGGGGGCATTGATTTTATGGAGAAGCCACATTCTGTAGTCTACTTACAGAAACTATCTGTGTCTGGGGCCATTGTGTTCATTAACATGTCAGAAGGTTAGTTAAAAAAAAATCAATCTGATTTTCCTCCATCACATTTCAATTAATTTCAAGACAGCAGCCATACTGTTTTTCCCTTCTAAAATATATTAAAAAAAACTATGATTATTACATTTATATTATGTATTGAAAGTAGCAATTTTTATTCGAGTTAAAATTATTTACAAAAACCAAAAGACATACTTCATGAAACTGGTACAAACTATTATTCCTGCCGTTGGCTTTTGCTCCAAAGATCACAGCTGAGAAATACTGTATAAAATAAAAATAGGATTGGATTCAGAAAAGTACTCTACTATTCTAGTTTCCAATTGCGCTTATTTACACATATATTTACAGTGGAAAAATTACTTTAAAACTTTTAATTTGAAGGTTGGCCTCAAGTACCCATTCAAATGCAGAGTTTGACGAAGGCTTGACAAGAAATCATACCACAGCCTGCAGAGTGATTTCTCCCCTAACCCTCCCTCCAAAAATCAAACTGTCTGCATGTTTCAGTGCTTGTTAATTAAAAACTGTTCTATCATAAGAGTTTAATCAATTCCCATTCAGATAATTACCAGTGTAACAGAGAAGTGTTGTTTCTGATTCCCCCATCATTGCATTTTTAAAATTATCCCTTGTCATTGTGCATAAATACATACACAAAAGCTAACATAAATCTACATGAAGTCCAACTAAAATTGAAAGCCATTGCTCTAAGTTGTTAAAACTAAAATGACAAAAATATATCCAGTAAATCCTGAATCTCAAAATAATTTACAAGCACAGCTCAACTATGTTGCTGTTCATCCCATACAGAAAGTCTTTCACCGAGGGCAAACAGAGCCTCAGCATCTTTTCTAAGTTACACTGGTATTTTACAGGGTGCATGGGGTTGAAAACAAAAAGTGAAGAGAAAAGGATTAAAAAAGCAGGGTCAATATAAGATTTTGCTTCTAATCATTTACTTCCTTACTGAATTCCCAACAATCTGCATTATCAAAAATAGGAAGACATAGAAGGCAGCCACTGTATGTAAAAATTTTACAGCTGGCACTGATACAAAAGCACAGGTTTGTAACTTTATACATGGAGATAACACAAGATCTAAAAAGCAGGTTAGATTTTCTGTTATTTCTCCCACCCCTCATTATACACAGAACTAATATTTTTATGGCTTCAAGTTTTACAAATTCAATGAAGTAACATGATGCAACTACATACACAGGAAATGTGGAAAGTGTCTGTGACACAAATGTCTCAAGAAGTTTTGTGAGTATTCAAGACCAGCTTAATAAAAACAATGAGAAATTCTGTCAGAACAATGAGAACAAGAGAAGTCACTAATGTTCAAAACCTTCAAAAACAGAAAAGCAGTATCTTGTGGGGATTTTTATTCCACTAAAGTCTCAACACAATCCTTTGCTGTGAACCAGACTCCACACTGAACAAAATCTTCGCTATATTCAGCTATTTAAGGCTTTGTATTGTATGCATTTACCTGCGTAATACTAAAGAAGAAACAGAAAGATTATGTCGACTGGAAACATTAATCCCCCTTGGTATCTTAGCTCTATGCTTCTTTCTCAAATCGACAACATTTAAAAAATGTTTCTTATTATGAAGTGTAAACTACCCTGGCATTGAACATTGCTTCAAACTATCCTTTTAACAGGGCACAATTTTACAGTTACTGCATTATTAAAAAAATATAGATACGGCCATTAGCTGGGAGGGGATTTCTTTTCCTGCCTGCCTCTCTTAGAGCTATGAAGTGTTACGGTCAATCAGTTTACAGTATGTAGGCCACAACAATTTTTAAAAACTGAGTAGAAGTTTCCAACAACCCAATTTTCAATCAAAAACAGTATAAAAAATAAACTATCCAAGCCTCAACCTCTTTGGATTCCAACACATTTAAATATAGACAGTAGTTAAAATCACAAAAAAGTATTTAAAAATTTTCTGGTTTTTTTTTATGATTTTGGAACAATCTCTTTAAAAAGCAAGAGCAAATTAAAGTCAAATTAGAGCAATGCTGCTGCCCAGAGCATCTTTACTAGAAGATTTGATACCTCAGTAGCTAAGCTGCCTTTGCACCTGGCTGGCATGAAAAACAGTGGCTCAACAGTAAAACAGCAGTTGCACTACCAGCAGCAAGTTTTTCCCCCCTTTAAAGTTATCACAAACAAAGCCAGAGAAATAAAGATGGAGAGGAACCCTGCCAAATATATTTAAATACTGCACTGCATTATTATAAACACCATGAATCTTTGACTTGATTTCCTCAGATGTTTTCCCCCCTCATTTTTTGATAGTTGCAGATTGATGTGGTAACTGTCCTTCAGAAAATGCTGAACATTTAGAGACCAGGTAGCTTAAAAATCCAAACACGAATGAGACTGATGAATGCTCTTGATGCATCCTCAATTACTTCTTTCACTTCTGCCTAAACAGTAGAGTGCTCCAGCATTTGAGTTCCTGTTGCAGAACTTGCATATCTAGCAGTGTTCCAAGTATTCAATCACTCTAGAGATAGATTTCTGTCCTGTTGTTCCAACAGCACACTGAGTGGGCGAAGAGAAAAACAATAAGGCAAGTTTACTAGAAGTAGAAAATCACTTTTCCCTAGATAATAAAGATTCAGTGACTATAGATCACCATTAAAGCATATTCGAAAGAACTATATCACCTTAAGCAAATTTTTTCATAGTTGCAAGAAAAAGACAATTTTACCAATGGGAAACCTATATTTCATAATAAGATACAAAAGCCAACATTTACCGTATATATTCGAGTATAAGTCGATGTGAGTATAAGTCGAAGCCCCTAATTTAACCCCCCCCCCCAAACTGGGAAAACGTATTTACTCGAGTATAAGTCTAGGGTGGGAAATGCAGCAGGGCCTGGCAGCTCCTCCTTTGTAAGCTGGGGGAGTGGTGTGTGATGTTTAAAATGACTTTTAGCCACTGACCCAAGCACTTGCCAGGCCCTGCTGCATTTCCCACCCTAGACTCCCCTGTGATGCGGGGGGGGGGGGTTCATGAGAAGCGGCACGCAATGTTTAAAATGACTTTAGCCACCAACCCAAGCACTTGCCTCAGTGCCTAAAAGTATTGACCCGCATATAAGTCGAGGGCCCCTTTTTTCAGCCCAAACTTAGGGCTGAAAAACTAGGCTTATATTCGAGTATATACAGTATATAAATTTACCACAACCATCTTGAAACAGAAATTCTTGGCAAGTGCCACTACTATGAATGACAGGTGAGCAGCCAGACAATTTTGATGAGAACTGACCACAGACTGGAAGATGAAGGCTGACTCCCATTCACTAACTACAGTAGACTAAATTCTTGGGAGTGGGAAATGAGAACAGATTTTTCAGAGAGATTGAACTAAATCCTGTTACAGATAAATTATTTGTCTGGGCAGATGTTAGAAGCTGGGAATTAACTGGTTAAGCAGAGAGCATATAAGACTACTACTCAGCTGCAGAACCTCATGGTGAGGGCAGTGGTAAAGTACTCCCTGAATGTCTTGTATACCTTTAAAGGTTTATTAGGACTGTCACTCATCTGATGTGACTTGACATATAACATACATACCGTACATTTCAGAAGTAAGAACTTTATTTCTTTATTCTAAAAATATATCCAAACATACTGATTTATAGCTAGTTCTGATTTAGTAGACATCCAGTAAATGAGGAGACTGCTACACTTGCTCCCCAAGAGATCTGCATAGTAAAATAAATAACTTTATGAAGGTGCAATGCATGAAACTTGCTTATTTCCCTCCCTGGTAGATTGACTGAGTGAGTAAGTTAGTACTAGACTTCCTGTTTGCACCTGCTTTTCCTTCCTCGCTCATCACGTTGGCTTTTGTATTATGTCTTTTAGATTATGGGCCTGAAGACAAAGACTACCTTATTACTCATCTTTGACAGGTGCGCCGGGGGAAAGGAGCAACAACAACAATATGGGGGAGGAATTTGTCTCAGAAAAATAATTATGATCTTTTATATTCTACTTACAGTAAGATTCATAAAACTGAGGAACTTTTTGAGCATTTCTGTCATGATTGAAAAATCGCCTTCTGGTAAGTATGTCCTCACAGTAGTCACATTGATCTAAGAAAATAAATAGTGAATTAAAAATTTCCAAAATCTTAAAAAACTACTTTATAAGCATGATTATTCAAAACTCAGAACATTTACATCCTATTCTACATGCATCTCTTCCCACCGCGCACAGAATAATTAAGACTACAGTAACCCCCCGTCATTTCGCAGTTCAGGTACTGCGGTCCCACTATATCGCAGGATTGTAGTACCTGCCCGGGCGAGACATCTTGGGGTGGCACGGTCGGGCGGCGGCAGCAGCAGATCAGATCCCCCAACGCTTCCTGGCTGTGTCGCTGCGAGAAGTCTCCTGGCGGCACGCTCGGGCGGTGGGGCCTCAGATCCCGCAACGCCGCCCAACTGCGCTGATGCAGGAAGTCTCCCGGCGGTGCGCTCAGGCGGTGACAGGGGATCAGACCGCCCAACGCCGCCTGACCACGCCGCTGCGAGAAGTCTCCCGGTGGTGTGCTCCGGCGGCGGGGCCTCAGTGAGGGCCCCGAGTGAGAGCCGAGGGGGATCTGATCCCCCCCGCCCCCACCCAACCCGCATCTGCATATCGCAGATTTTCAGTCATTGCGCGTTGGGTGGGTCCCTAACCCCCCGCGATAGGCGGGTGGTTACTGTACCAAAGATAAGTCCCATAACATCTTGATGTAACAGAGCTAGCTAGCTACTTTTTAGTGACTTAAGATTCCCTCCTATGACAATCTTGCCCAAGACCTTGCAGATCACAAAACTCATCATTTTATAAAAGCTCGAAGTAAAGTTTGGAGCTTAATAAAAATGCAAAAGTTTCTCCTCCATTCCTTGCACCTATTATATATAACTTCATAATTTAAACAAAGGCCATGATTGACAACTGTACCGCCATGTACACCCAAATAAAAATGGAGATAAATGACCAAGTACATAAAAGTAGCAGAGGTAACCCAAAGGATAATGATTTTGATTCCTTGAAGAAAATCTCTTCAAAATGTATTATTGTCCTGCTGAATGGATATGTAATGATAGTTTCCTTACTGGACTCTCCTGGCAGAGACAGCCCAGAAGCAATGCTGTATATGAGGCCACAATGCAATCTTCCATGTGTTTCCCAGCATGCTGGAGGGCTGCAAGTAAAGAACAGTATTTTACAAACATGTATACCATTCAAATTCCACTAAATTTGAATGCCACACTTCTGGGTATTTCTAAAGAAAACCTAATATATTTCCTGAACACTTATAGAACATATACAACCACATATGTATAAAAAGAGAATAACAAGAGTGTGAAATTCTTCACAAGTAAATTCCAGTACTTTTAAATCGCTAGGCTGTCTACTGGAATTCTGTGGAATGCCAGTCTTACCAAAAACACTAGCATTACTTCATCTTGTCCGTACTGACAATATTGTCATGTGTAACAGACATATTGTCCATCCCCCCCTTCCCACAAAGGTATATGGCAGTAAAAATAATCTGGGGATGTAGAATTTGGGTCCCGTGGAAATCCCAGAAAGAATATCTTACAAGGAAAACAGATGACTGCAGTGAAGTGGGGAGATTAAAAAAAAACTGCTGAAAATCAATGTTTATGAACATAAAAACTGACAGAAGAATTGAGCTTAGAAAAAAATGGGACAGAAGCCCAGAGAAACTAAGAGGTAAGCGTGAAGTGGTAAGGTTAAGACTGAGTTTAATTCACCTAAACTAGTCAAAAAGCAGCAATTTCAAGAAGCAGTTTCCTAAATTTCACCAAGGAAATACAATTTTGAGGAAAAGAATGTGAAGTGAGGCCAGCAACAGGAGAAGAAAATTACTCTAATTCAGGCATATCCAACCTTCGGCCCTCCTGATGTTTTGGATCACAACTCCCAGAATTCTAAGCTTAGACTGCCAATGGCAAAGGACTGTGGGAGTTGCAGTCCAAAACATCTGGAGGGCCAAAGTTTGGACATGCCTGCTCTAATTCCTCATCAACATTAACTACACTCGAGCACAGAGGGAATACATTAACAAGAAGAGTTCATGTTAAACAAAGAGACGGGAAAGATAATTTGATAAACATTGCTTATTTAGGCAACTCTTTTCTTTATTAACCCTGCTTGCTGCCTCTTCCTCATCAACCTGTGCTCACCTTTATTAAGATCTAGCTCCTCTTCATCTTCTTCTTTCTTTTCTTTCTCCTCGGCGTTCTCTGGCTTTTCGGTAGAAACCCACTGGATCTCTCCGCTGGTCTCCTGCCACTCCCCGCTCTTGTCGTGCTGTGCAGCAGGAGCTTCTTTAATCAGCTCATCCGTTTGGCTCTCTGCCAACTGTGCTGCTCGCTCACGTTCAAGGAACAACTGAGAAAGAAAGTATTCCACGGGTGGTGAATCATGTGGCCAAAATGTGATCCACTTCTTAACCACCACGAGGGAACATCTCACTGGTACCCCCTTTATGTTTATGGACAATATTCTTTCTATCCAAACATTTCATGAGCAATTCAGGGATTCCGCTGGTTTATATACAGCATAAAAATAAATTCCGCTCTAAGGCAATGCGAAAAACTCACAAGTTACTCAAATCTTATAAAACATATTTTATAAAACATTTTGATACACATATTCAGCCACAGACCTACGTGAAAATATACATCATGCCTGTTAAGATTTGACGGTAATGAATTTTACAGAACAGCAGAAAGTTTTGTCTCATAGGTCAAAATTCAAGTGTGGACATGAGTATCCAAAATGTAATTTTTTAAAAAGACTTCACATTTGCAAACGTCTTACTACTGATTAAAAATGAACAACATTAGGATTAAAATAACAGATACTGGGACTATTCAAAAGATACCTATCACAAGAACTCCCTTGTTTATGAAGCTCCCAGTAACATCCAGCTAGATGCTAGACACTGCACAAGACTGCCTTAGCAAAAGCAAACTGTAAGTCATGTTGCTACTTTAATAATTTTATTTCAGAGTGAGTTTTGCAAGATTACAATCCAGTTCTTCAGAGAGAAGGAGTACAATATCTGAACCATGTACAGTGGTACCTCAGTTTAAGAAAGCTTCAGTTAACAAAAATAAATCAGTTTAAGAAAAGAAATTATTGGAAATCAGGACGCCTTGGTTTTAGAAAAAAATTCAATGAAATGTCCCGGTTTACTTTTTTTTCCTGTAAGGCATTAAAAGGTTATTGTAATTTTCACATGACGAAAATAATGGGGATGCCTCTGTTCAAGAAAAATTTAAATGGAATGCCCTGGTTTGCCTTTTTTTCCTGACTTCCAGAACGGATTAATTGGTTTTCAATGCATTCCTATGGGAAACCGCATTTTGGTTTACAAATTTTTCACAATATGAAACGGTCCGGAGAACAAATTAATTAATTAAACTGAGGTACCCCTGTATTTATACACAATGTACATGACAGTGTGAAGTGGGCAACTTTCAGCAAAATGCATGGTTGTTGCCAGACTACATATCTTTTGAAGTAAAACGAGTAATTTACCTGTACTAAAGCCTGAACAGCGGCCATCTGCCCAGATATGTTTAAACTATCATCAGCTTCTCCCAAACAGAAGGAATCAAAGGAGCATGATGTTTCCATATTCACAAGACAATGCCGATTTCTTGCACTATACTCTACTAGATTAATCAGGAGACCCAAACCCTGCAAAGATACAAACAGGCCAGAAGTAGTACACTGTTATCTCTTACTTAGATATAGATTATACTCTGCATATATTATTTGGCAGTGGAAGTAATTGTACATGTTGCTCAATATATTTGCCATACTTGGTATTACAAGCCAAGTGGGCACACAAGAAAAGTTTAATTTGACTATCTCCACTACACAGACATCCCAAATCATAAACCATCAGCTAAAAAGAAATGATATCAAAGTTGCAAGAAACATCCACATGAAACATTCTTGGCTATTTATACTCACTTGCTCCCCTGTCACTTGAAGAAGCTATTATTTAGGCACAGAAATGTTTGAAAAAGTTGAATGTTATAATCAGCCATTTTTGCAACTGAGACCACTTACTCCTTCCATAACTTCGAGATAAGGAAATACGGAAATACAGTGGTACCTCTACTTATGAGTGGCTCTGCTTACAAGCAAATCGACTTAAGAGTGGAAGACCGATGGTGTTTTAACTGCTGCCTTATAAATTTTAGTTGCGGTCTGCTCTACTTACAATTTATTTATTTATTTATTTTTAGATACAGCTGCTCTACTAACACATTGTTTGACTTATGAACATGCATTCGGAATGGATTAAACTCGCAAGTGGAGATACCACTGTAATTAGTTTAGAAATATAAACATCTAGCTAAATATGGAATTCCTAAATATGCTTTCCTAGCAGATTCTCCAACGTCACCCTGGATTTCACTGATAGCATTCCAGGACAAATCTGTCCTTCTAACCTTCTACTTGGCAGCACTGGCATAAAGACTGGCAACAACTCTCCAGGGTTTCAGAAACGATCCTGAACGAGATGCCAAGGGTTGAGTCTAGGGCAGTGGTGGCGAACCTTTGGCACTCCAGATGTTTTGGACCACAACTCCCAGAAGTTCAAGCCTGTATTGCCAATGACAAAGGACTGTGGGAGCTGTGAGCCAAAACATATGGAAGGGCAAAGGTTCACCACCACTGGTCTAGGGCCTTTTGTATGCAAAATGTGTCAACTACCCTTGCAACTCACATTCTGTGTAAATCAAAATAAAGCAACCAATGGCTATTATTCATTATGATTATCCCAACAAATGATCATCCTGCTTTCAAAAGGCTACAAACTTCAGCATAAATACTGATGGCACTGAACATGCCTGGGACAAATATTTTATAGCCAAAGAACTACATCTCAGAAGTTTTTCCACAGTCACCTAGATTCCGAAGAAGGGAAACTTGAAAAAGGACATCTGGCAGATTAAATTCTGGGCAAATTCATTTGTGAAAAGATTCTCATGCAACCACTTTCATCCCCATGGCTTTACTAGTCAAAAACAGAAGTGCAATAGCAGCCAATGAAAATCTTTTAGTAATACAATCCAGCTGCCTTACACAACTTAACAATCATGCTCTTTATAAAAAGATTATGGTTGCTTGGTATTTCTGCTTGGAAGCATTAAAGCACACCTATCTGTTTGTCTAAATTCTCAAGGCAGTCATCTGAGTTGCTGCTGCCTTCATATTTTTGGAGTGGGTCAACTAAGATACTCTCACATTCTGTGTGAAATGTTCATACTTATTAATAGCCAGTATCTTACTGTGTTTACAGAAGGTTTATGTAATTTGCTGCAGTGACCTGCAGACAAATGATAAGATATGACAGCTTGTCTTATTGTGTAACATTTGTGTCATGTGCCCAAATGTGAAAACCAGATGTGTCACAGTACCAATTAGCCACAATTATTGCCAGCAAGTTACACAAACCTGAATAACAACATCATTCTGGCTGGTGATTCCAAACCCATAATGTTCATTTGGTGAATGAGTTCAATTTCTGACCTAATGACTTAAAAGATCTATTTGAAGGTGTAGCAGGTGTGGTGGCTCCCATGCTCCTCTTTAATATTTAGGCAGATGAAGAGTTATGGGTAACTTGAAAGCTTGTTTATTTTGTTTAATTTACTGTTGATCTTTATGAGGGTTCCTACTTGTAGATCTTGGATTTTGTGTTGTTTAATTCCTGTGAATTAACATAGCAATTTCCCCCAAAAGTAGATATTAAGTTTTTTAGTGAAATATTAACTATCCCTTAAAACTCAGTATTATTTATGTACTGATTTATATACTATTCTAAGACCTAAGAATCTATAGGGAGAGAGTTTTATTTCTAGATTTTAAAATAGTAATAATGGTTTTACTTACCAGAACCCGAATATCAAATCTTTGTTCTTGAGGTAGGAACTTTGGAACCTGAAGTACACAATTTAGAGCTGTGCTGATGAGACCATCTTGCTCACCTGTTTTGGTGCTACCCCACTCTGCAAACATTAAAAAGCAGACATTTAAAACACGGCACTTTGCCACTTGGGAAATAAAACAAAACTGGATCTGCCTGCTTGTAGATCTTGGATTTTGCTTTGCTAATTCCTCTGAATTTATATGGCCTACTTCTTTCTCAAAGAGAATATTTACTTAATATAAAACACTAAATATGCATTAGAATAAATTATTTTGTATATATACTAATATATAATGTGCTGCAGCTAACTGCAAATAAATGTCAAGCTATGAGGGGTTATATATATATACTGATCTATATCCAACAGAACTGACTGGGCGAGGGGAGAATCTATCTCATTACAGATTTATATTTTAGTCCCACAAATCACTTTCTCATCAAATTTATTCTCTTCTCTTCAACACCTCACTATGGAAGACACTGAACTTGTGTTCTGATAAACTTGTGGCAAAAAGATGGATCAAATACCAAGCCCAACAAAGCTATGAATATATTTTCAGTGCTCTGAGACTCCCTCATGACTGATGTAACATAAATCAATCAACTAAACATTATATCCCTCTCTAACTCAGCTCAGGTGACAACCAAAACACTGCATTTATTATTTCTCATTTCCATCTGATATTTTAAAGACATGTATCAGGCCTATCAAAAAACAGTAACTGGAAGGAGAAGATGAGTTTCTTTTCTGTTTGTTCCTTTACACAATGACTGGTCCAATTTCAAATCCTGTGACCTATGGTCCATTAGTGTCTACAACATACACAGTAATCATGTTCAAGTGACAAATTATATGACATTTCTACTCTGCAGAATTAATTCTTGTCTTGAACCTTAATCTTATTCTTATGGTAAACTTTATTATTCAATCACCTGGTCTAATCATGGGTACAGAATTTTTTTAATATTATAATGAGGAACAATCTGCCTGAACAAATAATAATTTTATTTTATGATTCACTACTGGTACAATAAAAAATACTTACCATTATCATTTGTTAAATTGAGTAAGACACCAATGATAGCTCTCATACAGTCTTCCACTGCCTTACCCACATGGTTTGTTACATTCTGGTGAGGCAGTGGTTTACTGTCTGGAAGACAGATTGTGTCTTCCGCACGGTTGTATCTCTGGATCAGCTCCTCGCAATGTTGCAATGCTCTGGAAGGAGAAAAGGCAAACATCACATGACACACCTAACCTCTATACGACAATAAAAAAAATCTGTTAGAAACCTAGCTCCAATTCTGAACAGCAAGCCATGTCTCATGAGGGCCTAATTGCAAAAGCTGTTCTACATTAAGAGCCCATGCTGAGTGCAATTTCCAATACTATCCTTCGAAGTGTGATCTCACATGCTTTTTAATTAAATAAGATTTGTACAGTGAGTGGATAGATCTGAGAGCACAACAGAGTCACCTATTTTTCTTATGGTCTTAATATCCTGTCCAGACACCGCTCACTTTTATATCTTTATTAAACAAAGGTGACAGATTAAGTTATCTCCCTAACTACAAAGCCAAGAGAGAGATGAACAAAAAGCATGCATCACTGTTTACAGTTCACATAATTTGCCATAACAACTATGATGCGAATGGCAGGATACATATATGGAGATAGTATTAACAATCATCCTTTCCTGGAAGCTGCAAAAGTTAGAAAGCAGTTGTGAGAGGTCATCCAATAGTTATATTCCAACCAGTGTTCAGAACTGTTTCTCAAAGCAGATTTTATGTTGCACATAGCAATCCAAACATACACCTTCCAGAGAGGGGAGTACGGGAGATGGAAAGAAGAAAAGCGGAGGAGGAGTGGGACTAGGAAGTTCTGTGGGGAATCTGTTCCAAGAAAAAGATTCCAAAAATTAAGATGTACATTTGAGGGGGTTCAAATGCAATTGCTTGCAGAACAGCTATTGCTGACAGTACAAAATCAAGCACATCTTTAAGTGCAAGCAAGAAGCAACCTCACTTTCTCCATTTTGGAGCACACAGCAGTAAAACTCTGACGAGCCTGCAGACAAAATTCAAAGTGCCAAACCACGTGACTTCAGAGATTCCCTTGATAAAACAATTCACCTATCACTGACCTTTTCAAAAGTGTACCATACCGTATTAAAGTAAGCATTAATTAGAACTTACTTAGCTGAAGAGACTATGAGTTGTGAATCTTTATATGCTATCAAGTAACTCTGATTCTCTGGATTATGAACAGTTACCTAAAAAAGAAAACATCATACAAAAAAATCAGGGATTCAGTATTTGATATAGGGGATTAAATTTTTTTATGCTTTTAACTTGCTGAAGCCAATAGCAAAAATTGTATTGCATGTATAGGAAGCAATTATATTAAACTTTTAAATTATAGAAATATATATAATGACACTAAAGGAAATGGTCTGTGTTTGTGCAAAACAGCCAGGATGGGGAATTCAAGCAAACAAAAACATTCTAGAATATCCCAAAGATGTCCTGCAGATGCTTCATCTGTCTACCTCTATACAAAGCTTACAATGAAGAATTAAAACAACCAGTTGCAGCAATAAAACAGAGCCGACAGTAACTTTTAATGCTCATTCCGAATACCAGTTTCATGTAGAATAGACAGCATCCTTACAAGGTTTAATAAAAAGTACTCCCCACTAGACATGGGCACGGAGTGGCGAAATTCTCGTTTCCGTTTTCGGTTCTCGTTATTGTTACATAACGGGTAACGGTAACGAGAATTACTCCGCTCCAGCTCGAACCCGAACAGAAAAAGAAAAATTGGGTCTGATTGTTCGTTGTCATTCATGGCATCGCGGCAATCGCGCGATGCCAGGCAGCACAGAAAAAAAGTTTAAAATAAAAACCCGATTCCCGGCCAAAAAAGCAGGCGAAAATATGCCTGCCTAAGTGAGGGCACCTACCAGAGAGGGGTGATTTCTGGGGGGGGGGGGGGTCCCCGGCCTCCCCCCCTCTCCTGTCCTGGGCTGCTGGTACCAGGCTGGGGGGGGGGATCCTCATCGTCTCCATTTGCCATGTGGTGGGGGGGGATCCAAAATGGAGACCGCAATATTTATTTTTAAATCGTGGTCCAAAAACCCACCAAAGCACCACAGAAACATTTGAAAATTAGGTATTTTAAATGCCTGATTTTTTTATAGTAGCAGCAGTGGGTTTTTCTTGCAATAAAACGTCTCCATTGATTTTATTTTATTTTTATTTTTATTTTTTACACCTGCGCAATGATGGGCTGGCCACGGGATGGGACCATGCAAATTTTTGGACCCATTCCACCAATCGCATGGCCAGGTTTTGACTGAGACTTCTGGATGTGCCAGAGGGCATAAAAGGCCCACTAACCCTAACCCTAACCCATACGCCAGTACACTGTCCTTCTTAGTGGGTCAGAGGCACCCAGAGGTGCAGCCCACTAACCCACCCTAACCTTAACCGTAACCCTAAGCCTAGCCCTTACCCCAACCCCAACCCTAACCCAGATCCGTATGCAAGTACGCTTCCCTTCTTAGTGGGTCACAGAGGCACCCAGAGAGGTGCCTCCCAGCCAGATTCCACTACCCCTACCCCTAACCTGTACGCCAGTACGCTTTCCTTCTTAGTGAGTCAGAGGCACCCAGAGAGGTGCCTCTGCCACTTACCCCCCAACCCTAACGTAATGTATGATACGCGGCGGCAACGCAAAACGCTTCCCTTCCCTTCCCTTCTTAGTGGGTCAGACGTCACTACCGCAACCGCAACCCCAACACAAACGACAATTTTTTGAAATTTTCCTCAACAAACGGAAACGAGCCGAAACGGACCCGTCCTGACAAACGACAACTCGAAACATTTTTCCTGGTTGTGCCCATCTCTACTCCCCACTTGGCCCCACTGAGCACAGTGGAATTTCATACCAAGTCTGTTTAAAGGTAACCAATCTATTCATTTGGATCTTTGTGAACTCTCCTGCTAAAAATTTAGCTCAATTCCAAGAGGGTTGTAAGTCCCGACATAGGCGCTAAGGGGATTTTCTCCAACTTGATGCCCACCAAATGGGCCAGACTGGAACTCCTACGTGCCCCGGCCAGCATGGCCATGACCAAGCTTAGAAAGACCATGCAGTCCTAATTCAAACAGCTGTGCATTCTATTGTGTGCATCACAGAAGGACACCCACACAGGGGCCGAGCAGCCCAGGCGGAAATAACTGGACAAACCCAGAGCCAGATGTAAAGCTGGCACCCAAGATGCAGTACAATCTCCAAAATGGATTGTCTCCATTTTTGAGGAAAAAGAGGTGAGCTCACCTCAGCCAGCCAAACTCAGATAAGTTCGCCAGAACAGCTGTCATTTTCCCCTTAAATGGCCTCTATTAATTCACTCTTCCCCTATTGGTTGAAGCAGAAAATGACTAAACCAAAGGACTCTTCCACTAACTTTGGTGAGAGATAAGCTCCTCTTCTCTGCTATCTGTCACTTAGCCAAAACCATTCAACTGAATTACCTGTGCTCTGTCCAGCTCACCTCATTGGCAACAGTTCTTATAGCTTTTAGAACTGGTACCTGAGTTGGCTTTTGTTATCCCTATTGCCTACCCCCCCCCCCCCCCCTCATTTTTGCTTGTTGCATTTTAGGCTGTGATTCTGCAGACAGGCAATGACATTATTCTTCGTTAGTCATTCTAGGTGCCCTTTTTGGCTGAAGAACTGGATGAACATAAAAAGCTACTCTTCAGCTGAAGGGCTCTAGATCTCTCTCTCTCTCTCAAAAGAGAACATTTCCCTCCCATATTTACCCCTATAATTGGCATTAACTTTGGAATACAGTAACTCCCCGCCTTTTCACGGTTCATATACTGCGGTTCCACTAAATCATTTCAGGCCTCATGTACTTACCCCAGGCTTGGCGCTGTCGCAAATAGGCCTGCAGGAGCCTTCTCAGGCCCATCCGAGGCTTCAGAAGGGCTTCCCCGCAAACTGGAAGTGACTTCCAGAAAACAGGAAGTGACCTCCAGATCGCTTGAAAGCATTTTGGGTGCTCCGAGGGCTTTTCTGTGAACTGGATACTCAAAAGTGCTTTCAAGCGGTCCGGAGGTCACTTCCTGTTTTCCAGAAGTTACTTCCGGTTCGCGGAGAAGCCCTTTTGGAGCCTCCGAAGAGCCTGAGAAGGCCCTCACAGGCCCCTTCGGGACAGCACCAGACCAGGGATAAGAGCCCACAGCTAGGCCCCCTAGCCCTGACCTGACCTGCATCTGCATATTGCAGATTTTAAATTATCGCGGGTCGGGTCCCTAACTACTGTACCTGAAAGCCATGCAGAGTCAATTAAATTGAGTAGAACTTGACAATTTGATTTAGGAAGACCAAGACATGGCACATCAACATTAAGACAGTGTTAAAAGGAAAAAGGGGTAGGCAGCTAATTGACATGGATGATGTCAGAACTGAAGGAATCCATATAAAAAGATCTGTGGACCTGACTTCCTCCATTCCTGCTTCTCAATTTGTAAGCAAATCATTTTTATACAGATTGCAATACTTACACTTTCTAAAACCCGTAAACATCTTTCTGCTCCCCACAAGGAAGCAACCAATTTCTCTTCATTTTCATCACTGCTTAAGTGATCCACACATTCTTTAACTAAAAAAAAAGAGGGGAGATGAAAATGAGAAGATGCAGTTTTGGGAGTGTCAAAATCAGCAGTGTAATAATAACATTTTAGATGTATCGGGACAGCCCACAGCCACATCAGAAGAAACATTCTGAAGTGTATGCAGCTGCTTTGATACATATTAATAAATTCATTTTAGTACTCTTCATGTCCACCAGGAGCAGGCCTTTCCCACCCTAAGACTACAATTAGCTTTGAGGAAACAGGAAAGCTTGAGGGTTGTGCTCGCAGAGATCATAACTATATGCGCTAATCACAAAGGCCTAGTGTTTTGACCCCATGAGTCCTGGCTTCCACTACACCACTGGTTATGAAATGTCCTTACAGCCCAATTACATTCTTTTAAGTTTAATATGACACACAACAGCTAGAGGTTACTCTAAAACAAAATTTCCAATTAACTTCCCCTAACTCCATTAGTACGTCAGCTTATCCATTAAAATGTAAAGCACAGACTGACCTGAAAAATATTATAAGTTTTTAGCAAATCCTCAGTTGACCTTCATGGTACCACAGTTTTATTATTCATAAGACACTGACACACAAGGCAGTTTAGTTTATCTTCAAATGAAACAAAGTTTAGCAAATAAAACATCAACAGTGTTAAAGAGGGATGCTTTTGCACCAAAGCTTCATAAAGGAGAGCATCCCTAACACATCTTACCCTGTAGCATTTAACACTTGATACAGTGTATTAACAGGCCTTTGCAATAGTATGGAAGGGGTTTAAGAGAAAGCACTTATGATAATGCCTATTAACATGATAATCTACTTTTCATTTTCAACCAGAAGCAGGAACAGCCACTCTTTTATTATTTTTATTGTGTACATTCTATGGTAAGAACTGACTAATGTCATATCACTACAGTTGCAGATAATGCTTAATATGAAATAGCCTAGTTTAACAAAAGATTCTGAAAAACAAGCAAATGTCATCCTTCAGATTTTCTGCATGGTCATATTTATCAGTTAGTTGCATTTAACAAGCAGTTATTTCATTCTACCATGCTACAAACCCAGACATTATGTTCCTATTTGAAAATCCACATAATTCACTTCACTTCAAGGCAAATGAATACCTTTATCTACAATATGATCAAGACCACCAAGAAGTCGGAGTTCTTCTTTAAACCAGTCTCCTGCTCGTTTTGACGTGAGAGAAAGCAGTGTTTCCATTGCCAAATGACCAGTCTAGAAAACACACATACATAGCAAATTTGTCTGTAAATGGAACACTCTACTAATTACTACATCCATTAATGCTACATCTTAGATCTCAATTAGATAATTATGTATGGTGGTGCAAGGCAGGTATCTATGGAAACGTTTTACTATTCTGTGTCTAAAATCTTATTGGGATTTTACACTACAGTAACACAAACAGCATAACTAGGCAAATTGCTAGCTGTAGATGTTATGCAACATATAATGTCCAAGATGCTCTTAATTTTAGTTAATCTCCAAAAATTACACCACCTTTTATGTTTGAGGGTGTAATTAACAGGATTTAGGCATGCATCTTCTAAACTTACATAGATTAGCAAAATAGTCTTGCATTGTCATTCTGGCTAATCTACCAGCTCTTGAAAATCTCAGTTGCTATTCGGAAATGATAACTGGCATGCTGTAAAGCAACACACAATTTGTGTGCTCTGGATTTCCTAATCTAGAGTCATGGTATAATTGATGTTAGCACCTCAGACTGGACCAATTATGTTATGAGTCTCAAAGTTTTAGAGGAGGATTACACTAAGATGGTGCTGTTGTAGTAGCTTTGACCAACTTGTTCAAACAGGCACTGCAAACTACACAGGAAGGCATGACGCAAGGAACTGAATGTATTGAAGAGCAGGGCATGCCCTCTGCCAAAAAATACTCTCAGATAAATACAGGAGTGTATGCAGTATGTTAGGTGACAGAATAAAGTGAGATAATGTTTAGTAAATGTCAATGCTTCTTTCTGAGTAGTTCAGGCATGTGTGCTCATCTTTATCAGCATGTTTGTGGACTCGGAATAATATATACACAAGTGGCAAGATAACTGGAGACTTGGTATAAAAGGGGAAGGAATAAAAATCTGAAAAAGTGACAAGCATTCCGCAGCGCAGCGTTTTGCCACAAGTTCCATTTGTTCATATTTGCAGGATGCAAATGTTACTTGCAAGACTACACATTATAAGGTCTTGCAACTGGGTTGTAAATGTGGGTGAACACACACACACACACACACACACACACACACACACACACACACACACACACACACACACACACACAAATGAGTAGCTAAAATTCTTTTGCTTAGAGCAGAAAGTGTAGGCCCATTAAACCAGTAAGATCTGATAAGAACTTACAGGGGAGTTGACTTACCCCATCCACACTGATTCAGTGTGTCTATTTGACTGCAACATACTATAAGATGTCACCACAGCATGCTAAAATATTACTGTGACAGTTAATTGTTTTGCCTCTCCGATGAACCCTATCCAGCCCTTCTATAACACAGAAATGTGTTTCGAGTAGAATAGCTATATCCAACTCCCTGGTTAAGTTCTGTTTTGCTTGGTCACACAAGTAATGATGTGTATGAAAAGGAGAGGTTTCTACCGTCATATCGTCTATATGCATCTACAATATTTCTTTATTATGTATTCAGTCTACAAGCAAGCAAGAACCAGTCATTCAACTCACTGCTGGTTATGTGAGCAAAGTGATGGGGTGTATCTTTAGATGATTCCTCTTAACTATATTCACTGGATTTAACATCAACGGAATACATGCTATGGTCTCTTGAGAGATTTTAACCCTTTTCAAACACATTTTAGTGTTTTATAATTTCAGCTACTCTATTAAACTTATCTAACTTTCTATACTGATTTTCAATTAGCATGAAGAAAATCATAAGATTAAAAATCAATGCTACAAACTTAAATATCTCCTTTTAATTTTTTTATTTTCTTCATTCAAACAAACCTAAGAAGAAAATACCATGACCCAGAGAACAGCTTCATAACAAAGCAACCTACAAAGCATCTTTAAAAAGTGAAGAAGTTGCATATCTAGTAGTCTAATCCAAACATCATCTCTATATATTTTTAAATTATAGGAAGATTACTTTTAAAAACCACAAAACTCACCGTTATATTTTCTAAATCAAGATGTTTATTGTGAACAGTTTCGCAGAGTCTTCTGATTTTTTCCTTAATTTTGTTCATGTCCTTTTCATTAAATAACCTGGATGAACAGTCTTGCTCCAGTTCCAGAAGCCGAATCATTAGATCTAAGCTGGCACGATCTAAATCCATGTTCAAACGGTCTCTGCTCAAGATATACATTAAAGCTGCTGTACAAAGTGATAAATTCTTCACCAGAAAATACAAAAAGGAAGGGGGAGGAAAAATAATTGACATTTGTGAGATGTAGCAATCTAATTAGAATTCATGGGGCTTAAGATGAGAATGTGGGTGACGGGAAATACTTTTGAAATATTCAGACTGATTCTATTCTCTGTCTGCCCAAACTATTCACACTGAATTTTCCCCTGTTATATTTCAGCTACTGCTTCTTGAACCAAACAGCAACTATTGCTCCTGATTCACTTATGGGTACAACTGAAGGGGGGCATGAAATTCAAAATGAGAGTCCATAAACCTTATGAATATAACTGTTTCAACCCATTTTTAGATATTAACCCACAACTTAAATAGCACATTAAAAGTAACTTAAATTTTCATTTTTCATTTTTTACTTTTCAAAACACAAATGGCCTTATTGTTATTTATAGCAACTTTAGCATCAAATATGTTAATAAATACTTGAAGGATCTGGAGTCTGGAGGAATTTTAGGCCACTTTTATTTATTTATTTTCATATTATTTGTTTGCCAACATACTGGTTTCCAGTATGGCTGACTGCAGCATGCTAGAAAAATTAGTTCCGTTTCCACAACACTGCTATGAAAGTGGACAGACAGAAGCATACTTTCATCCATGTACAGTACATATGTGAGCTCTAGGATCACACACACACACGCACACACACACACACACACACACACACTGTGAAATCCACCAGGAGGGAGCTGAACCAAAGAAAATGTATTGGGTTCTGGTATCCCAATTTAGCACTGTGGAATGTGGAACACACTGCAACATCTTGAAAGTGGAAGTGGCATGTGCTCCTATATTTCCATATGAAAATTCCTTATGCATTCAGATTGTAGTCAATGACAAACATTTATCTTCACTTATCTAGAAAAACAGTTTTGCCATTTTACTTAAAAACAATTAAGTATGGGAAGACAAAATGGCAGCCCCAAGAACAAGTATAATAATATCACTTGTTTTATAGCAACAATGTCTGCCGAGGGAGGTGGGGAAGGCAAAAAACCCCAAACAAAAATAAAAAAACTTCTGTGCAAAACTGCTTACAAGAAAATTGAGAGACCATTTTAAAATATCATCCTGCGGATAAAACATGCATACCTGATGATGCTGTGAGTCATCAAGTGTTTTGAACACCATTGCTACCATTCCGTGTGCTCTCAAATGCATTCGGAAACTGGGCATGGCACACTTTGTCGCCAGGCTGATAACACTGAAATAAATAAGCAACATTAGCCTCTATTAACAACAAAAAATTAGTCCAGCATCCTATCAAATTTCCACTGAATGGAAATGTCCGTCAGCACAGTAATGTGGGACTGTGCAAGTGGTGATCTCCATAAAGGAAGTCAGGTCATGTGGTAACAGCAAAAGTTGGACAAACTACATATTATATTGGCATGACTTTCTGCTCAACAGAAACTGGACATTCAATGCTGCTGTTCCCACCCTTAAAATGGAGCACAGAACATCTGCCATTTTGCACTAAGTCTTACCACATCAACAATATAAGAATTTTTGCCAGGGAGCCTATAATTCAGATGACAAGTTGTGTATTGCAAGGAAATGTTATTTTGACATCTCACTGAACAAAATCAGATCATACAGATGTGAAAATATTGCAGGATGTTGTTTGATAAGCCATGCTACAAGTATCTTACCTAAGACAACGAGTATTCAGGGGCTGATTGCTCTTCAATCCACTCAACAAGTATTCAATATCATCTGTGAATTCTTGATTTTCCCCAAATTCTACTACATCATTGAAGTGCTTCACATGTTGAACAACTGTATATAACTGAAAGGCAGGTATACAAACGTTTTATTCATTTTACTGCTCAAAACTTTTTCTGACAGCAAAAAAGAAATTAGACAAGTTATCAAGCAAGAATAAAGAGGCTATTTCATTTTGACCCTCATTCTTCATCATGCAAGTAACATCATTTTAAAAACTGTTATCAAATCTATGTTGGTAAGAACGTTCAAGACACTCAACTTACTTCTTTGTCTTCTCTCCTACATTTCAAGGCTGTTACTATCTCCTGATAGGGCTGAGTGGGTAGAGTCACAGTTTTTATAACTTTTGGGGGTGGTGCCGGAGCTTTAAACACTCCATCATCTTTAAGAATTGTCTCCTTAGAAGACAATCTGACCTATCAAATGAAAAGTATTATAATTAGTAGATGTTTAACATGAACAGTGAACAGAGAATTGTGTATTTTTTCTTTTCATGCACAAAGATTTTCAGAGTTATAACCACAATCCTTCAGAAGTGCAAAAAAAGCCAACTAGTGCAAAATGAGTACATTTCAAGTTTAGATCTACCCATCATAAAGACAGAGACATTCTCCCAATTTAGTTTTAAAACCCAGACCAAAAGAATCAGAATTAAAACATTTTTACCACTACTTATACATCAAGATAGAGAAAATACATAGAGGAATATGGAAAGAGATCACATTTCAATAGAATAAATGATATTTTTTTTCAGGCTGTGTTATGATGAGAAATATTAGTAATTCCTTTTTACTTTTTACAATGCAAATTTGGAAAATATGGTATTAAAACTACCTCCATTTGATTTTCCTCTTATGTTAGACATCTTATATCCCTTGCTCTATCAAGCCAATAAAGTTCAATTTACCAGTTGGAAATAAATTCATTTATATACCCTTTGAGACCCCTCCTCCAACAATAAACCATCAAATGTGGCACTGGTGGGGTTTTTTGAGAGCCATCATATACAAAGCCTAATGAGAAGAGAAACCACGAACCCCCCAACTCCTGTAGATCCTGTGGCGCTGATCAAGACCCACCCACACTCTATTTGATATGGCTATAGAGAAGATCATGCAGGGACTCAAAGGGTGTGTGTACTACTAGCCACAGTATTACTAATGCACCGGGATATTCTAATCTACATGATGTACCGGTAAGTTGTTGGAATCTGTGCATGGTGCATGTACACTTCAACTTCCCTTTTAAAAGGCCAGGAAATGAAATTCTTTAAATACACACACACACACACACACCTGATTCATAAAAATGAGATACTGTGCTTCTCTAGCCATGATTCAAAATTAGATAGAACTGCCCATTATTTCTGCACAATATTAAGCCCATATTCCTAGCATGAAAAAGCACGTCCAACTTCACATAGCAATGGGCAGCCTGAAGCTAACACCAATGTCAGCAATCATGATGGCCTGCAGCACACCCTTTTGTGCTTGCTACCATTTGCAAAGAGTCACCAAGCAGGTGGAAATCCTAGAACCTGCCTCTCGTCAGTTAACTCATTCTCACACAACACAAAGCAATTACCAGAGATTTTTTAAGCAAGTATGAATACCTGTTAGCACACAAACGTATCTTGTAGACCATCTTGGCAGGTGCCAGTGGTGTTGCTAACATTTAGACTGCGGTTGGCTATGTAAAGCTTGTTGTGTGTTTTTTCTGCAGTATTGGCTATTTCCATTTTGAATTATTTATATAGAAAGAATAACCCATATGGATAAACATGATTTTTTTAAAAAATTGAATTTCCTATCTTTTTAAAACAACTACAATTGTCAGGGCTGTATTTCAAAAAGTTGTCTAGGTACTAGCTTGCTGATTATATTGTTCTAAAGTTTCCCACAGTAATCTGCAGCCATTTCTCAAATTATGTTTCCACTTGATCAAAATGAATTATGTTAACCCAGGGAAGGAGCCAAAGTCAAGATACTCTACTCACTGGGACACTTGGATTTTTCAACACTTGTGGTGCTGGAAGAGTCTCAGATTCTGGCTGATTCCAATGTCTAGCATTGTATACAGCTTTTGTCGGTGACTGCAAAATAGAACAATTAAGAATTAGCATTTAATACATAGTTATGTACATAGTTCGCAATGGAACTGATGTATGAAAATATATCACAAATTATTTTACACTTTATGTTTTCTATTACTCTAAAAAATTAATTCCAGTTTTCAGGTTTTATGTTAGCGTGGAATATACACATTCCTCTTTTTTGTTAAATTGGGAGAATGTCAGTAACGTTCACTTCTAATATTCATGTGAAGGATAACACAATGAGATAAAGGAACAGCTCTATGTAGATGATATAATAATGATTGTTTTTCCACATACTATACTGAAATATCTACCTCTACAAAACTGGACAAAGTAACATGAATTGCTCACAACATGAGCAAACATTTCCTGAGTTGATTTTGGTCCATGCAATGCAACTTTCCTTTCTTTTGATGCCTTACAGGCCTACTGCATAAGAGCTCAAGAGTTATCTATTCCTCTTTTTCTATGTTGGAAATATTTGATCAAGAAAGCAGCAGTTGTTGGATTGCAATGTATTTAGACCAAGCATTTGTTTCGATGTGTAGCTTTTTTATTCATTAATTAATAGAATTAGGGAAGAATCAGCACACCTTTTTAATATGGCAATTTCAGACAAAACAAATAATGGGATCACTTTAATAAATCCTAGTCAACACATACACTTCAATAGCCAATCTTTCTTCTATCTTTTTTTAACTAGCTAACCATTCTTTATTTCCTCAATCAAACTTACCCTTAAACTGTTAAGCAATTTTAAAAGCTAAACATTATCCAGAACCCATGTTAAGGTAGTTGTAATTCAATAGATTGCACAGTATTTTTTCAAACGAATAAATACACAGTAATGCCTTGGTTTACAACCATAATTCGTTACAGAAACATGCCTGTAAATAGAGATGGGCACGAAATGCCAAAATGGTGTTTCATTTCATTTTCCATTTCCTCCCCCCGTTTCGTTTCATTTATTACAAGATGATTTTTTAAAAAATCATTTTGCATTTGGTTTTGTTTTGTTTTTTTAATTTTTAAATTTTTTTTTACACTGCTGGGGCTGGCCAGCTGGTCGGCAGCTTTTTTTCCCCTTCTGCCAACCAACTGGTCCGCGGGGAGGCCAGTCAATGGTTTTTTCCTCCCGCTGATCAGCTGGCCCATGGGGAGACCGGTCAGCTTTTTTAAAAAAAATCCTCACTTACCAGCTGGCACATAGCCCTGCGCGCCAGCTGATTGGCACTTATTTTTATAAAAAAACGAAAAACGAAAAAACGAAATGAAAATTTCCGTTTTGTTCCGTTTCGTTTTTTAAGGGCACTTCATTTTTTGTTTCATTAGGAAATGAAACAAAAAACAAAAAAGAAACTGCATAGTTTTTTTTCCCTGCATAGGACAAGTTTCCCCAACTTTAAAAAACTCCAATCTCATTCACTTTATAACCCAGAGCACAGAGAGAACTCCTAGTGCCCTGAGCTCCTTGCCTCTGAAGATGCCAGCCACAGAGGCTGGCGAAACGTCGGGAAGAAAACTTCCAGAACATGGCCAAACAGCTTGAAAAACTCACAGCAGCTATCACTTCCAATATACTATAACAACCTAAGGCTTTTTAATCATATATTATTATTTCCCGCATGCATTTTCCTTAAACATGTTCAGTAGTACCTCGACTTACGTCTGTTTCGACAACCAAATAATTTGACTTTTGAATGCTGCTCTCTGCTCCACATGACAGCTGACTTTGACAGGTCCAACCTGTTGTGCAGAACAGAGAGCAGTGTTCACTGCCCATCGCCACCTCCTCCTCCTTCTTGATTACTTCCATCTCTACAAAACAGATTGAAGCAACCAAGAAGGAGATGGCCATTGCGCCTCCTTCGAAACTGCTTGGGCTGGCCCAAGTTGCATCATTCCCAGGGATTTCCATTTACCTCCAGGTAAGTATGTACTCAGAGGTAAGCGCTTGCCTTACAATTGCAAGGCTCCGGGGCAGCCTTCAACTGCTTTCTGCTTCCCCGCCACACATATGACTGACAGGTCGGACCTGTCAGACTATGACAGGTCATATGTGCGGTGGGAAAGCAGAAAGCAGCCGAAGGCTTCCCCGGAGCCTTGAAAGGCAGGCACTTCCCTTCCAAACTGCCCGGATTGCTCCCTCAATCACGGGCAGCCAAAGGCTGTTCTCTGCAACCCCACCCCCAGCTGATTTTGACAGGTCAGACCTGTCAAAGTCAGCTGTCTGGCAGGGCTGAGGAAAGCAGCCTTCGGCTGCCCTTGATTGGAGGGGAGGTTAGGACAGCCTTCCCATAGGAATGCAATGAAAACCTATTAATCCATTCCCTCCATAAAAGACTAATTTGTTTTCAATGCATTCCTATGAGAAACCACTGTTCAACTTACAAATTATTTGACTTACAAAGATGCCTTCGGAACGGATTAAAACGTAAGTCAAGGTACCACTGTACTATGATTAATTAATCTGCTAGATCTTACAACTGCTCTCTTAGTAATGGAACAGCCAAATCATGGAAGACTTAATTTCAAAAAGACTCCTTACCCTCTTTGGTCCACTAAATATCTTCCGTGTATTTTCTTTTGATTTATCACCTTGTGAATTTGTGGATTTCTTATTGCTTTCAGGAACACTGGATAGGTCTTCTGAAAATTCAAGTAGCTCTAGAAGCAAAGGTAAGTTATGAATTGCAATGTAAACTTTAAAGTTACACAGAAAACTGTTTATTGTGGTGGGGACGTGGGGATAAGGACCAATATACTGTGACAAATGCCAGTTGCTTATTTATCACTAATTCTATTTTTTGATCTGCTGGGAAAATGTGCAGCCACCTCCTTATGACATTGACTCACCATAGGCTTCAGCCTATTCTACATATTAAAAAGTGAATGGGGGAGATAACACAACTGTACTGGAATGTGTAAAATATTCCCCCAAAATACTAATAAAACAAGGACTATCTCAATAAAAGATAGCTAACAAGAAAACTAATGCATCCTTCCTTTTCCCCAGTGGGTGTGTTACGTGCCATCAAATCAGAATCACTACCTAATAGTGATCCTAACAGGGCTTCCAAGATAAGTGAGATATTGAAGGAGTGATTTTACTAGCATCCCTCCTAGTCAGTTTCAATGGCCAAGCAGGGATTCGAACTCAGTTCTTCTGAGTTTTAGTTATCACTCAATTAACTAAGTTTCATGTGAACTGATAAATTAATTTTAAGTGGGACAATGAGAATTTACCATAAAACATTTTACTGTCTAAAGGTCAGTTTCAATTGTGCAGTTTTATGTTAAAACAATGTACAAGACTGTGAGGGTTCATTTTCCATACATCGGGGTTCCAAGAAGAAATATAAAGATTGTCCATTCTTTCGTTAATGTTTTCTAATAATTTTTATTAACAAAATTAAACTTTTGAGATTTTGTATTTGGTTCCATTACTTGTTCGTCATTAACAACAATAACATCCGACGTAAAGGGGTTGCCAACAGGGCTTAAACTTGGAAGGTTAAATCTTTCTTCTGAAACTATTCAATGAGGTGTTCCCGGTCCGAGACACTGGCTCCCACAGCATGGGTGACGAGCCCACTGTGCCACAGGATTCTCCCTCTCTCTCAATATGGGTTTGCCCCTTCCTCTTCTCGCTAACACATTTGCTGGCCACTGTAGTGGCTTCACATCTACCACCCAGGTCCAGTCTTTCTCCATCTCTACCTCAAATGTCCCTCCTCTCTCATCTCTCCTCAACGTCTGGGTACTAACGTCCCTTCGCGACCATTTTTCCTCCTCATCTTCACATGCCTCTCTCCTACCCTCCTCCTCGCGCTCCCATCTCGCGCCCCAGCTGTCATCTGTCACTCTAAGTTCTTTGAAGTCAGCAATCTCATTCCCTACCCAAAAGACCTCCTTGGCTTTCCCTACATTCTGTTCTCGATATCATCCACCTTCTGCTCCTTTTCCTATATTAACATCTTCACCCTCCTCCTGTAGTTCTTTCTTTCTGTCACTGTCAGACGGCGCACACTCAGTTCTCTCTTCTTTCTGCACTTCTTTCTCACAAAGTCAGAAAATGCAATGCTAGCTAATTAAAAAAGCTCTATGGCTGGATTTCATAAAAAGCCAACGTAGCTAACATAATCTGCAAAACAGTCAACAGTTGCTTAATTATATCAGGTTGAACATTACTGATTATTAATCTCTTTCAAAAAAGTATTTAACTTTAAAAACTAACTCAATCTCAACAAACTAGAGTCAAAACCTACACAGAATAGAATATTTCTAACTAGAATTTCAGTAGAATCTGTGAAGATTCTCAGTCATCCAGGTGAGTTTATCTGGAAGTTGAGTCATGGCAACTGGACTTTTTTTCTTGAGAGATTGATATGTTTTATTGCTCATCCAAACAGCTTAGTCAGTCTTCTAGACTGATGAAGCTGTTTGGATGAGCAGCGAAACATCAATCTCTCAAGAAAAAAGTCCATTTGCCACGACTCAACTTCCAGTAGATGAAGAAATTAATCTATTGCATGAGATTTGACTAATCATGCACTCTCCAGATGTTTCTGATTCGGTCACCTATTCAAACTAGCATTACTCAGCAAGGCTTGCAGTCGAAAACGTGAATAATCCAGGTTGGTTTCACTGTCAGGAATGCTTTGGCTGTAGATATCATGCTTCAGCAGTGGTTTCACTTGTGAACTCTTCCAGTTCTAATTCCAGATTGGGAAGGTTAATTTAAACTAAACACTAGCAACCAGTAGCACAAGAAAGCTAATAAACTGTGTAAGATCTCCTTTCAATACCAGCTTCAAAATAGTCAATACATGTAAATGCTCAAATCCTATTATTTGCTCATGAAGAAAGGGCAGTAACACAGATTTCCTTGTTCCAGCACTACTACACTTTCACGCCTATCCTTATCCAGCCTACATCTTAGCACAACTGACTTTAGTTATGGAAGCAGAACTTTCAGAAAGTTAGCATATTAGACAAAGCCATTTGCATAGAATCATAGAACAATTGAGCGGGAGGGGGCTATAAAGCCATCAAGTCTAACTGCCTGATCAAGGCAGGAATACAAATGAAAGCAGATCTGAGAGATGGTTGTCCAATTTTCTCTTTGGATGCCTCCAACGATGGCGCTCTCACCACCTGGTTCCATTGTTATACTGCTTTAACACTTATGAAATATTTCCTAATATTCAACCAAAACCTGGCGTCCTGTAACTTGAGCCCCTTGTTGTGTGCCCTGTACTCAGGCTACTTGGGAGAAAAGGACAGAAAACTTCTTTCTCAAATATCCACAGCAAACTGAGATTCATCATTTTACTAGTCAGCACTTAATCTCTGGCACTTAATGTAATTATTTCCTACTCTGTGATTAATTCATGCTTTTGGTAATACATTCATATCTATGAACAAGCAACCTGTTTATCCAGTCTGTCTTGCTATTTATGTAATCCACACATTTTAATGCAAAAGTCAAGCCTCTCTTTGTCTGCTAACAGTGCTTTAAATTTTGGGTGCAATATTCCATATATGAAATAATGGCAGCCATTTCTGTTATTTCATATGACTATATCTCCTAACCCTGCACACCAAAGTTCTTTGTCAGATTATTCCAGATGCTGAAGCTCAAGTATATACAATATCAACTACTGTTATCTTGTTTTTCCTACCAAAAATATTAAATTAAGCAAGATCCATAGACTATCTCTAAAGGGATAAATGGAGTGAGTAATCTCAAAGGGAGTTTTTTTTTCCAGATTTTCTTGCAGCCCAATGCCTGTACACCTCAGAGGGCAAGCCTAAAAATGTTAATTTGCATGTTTTGATTTCATTTCAAACATTTAAACCTGTGGTTGTATACTGCATTGATTGCTACAATGCTTTTTTTGTAAACTTAAAATAGGTTTACCGGTAATTAAAATTAACTGGCACAAACCTCTTGCCTTCTCTGGTGGCAAATTCTTTTTTTTTAATAGAGATGGGGCAGGGAGATATTTGAAACATGACAAAATTGCTCTCAGGAAGGCACAACAGGAATTTCTAAACAAAATAGGTATTTTTCAAAAACATTAATTTTAGAGTGTATGGGGGGTCTTAATCTGGGGTGAAGAACTTTTCTGAACTGGCGTGCATGCTGCCACCCAAACAACCTCTTGGGTACCAATCATGTCAGTCCTTGAGTATAGGCAAAAGGAACTCTTCAGTGATAACTCACACCAGTAATCAGCATACACCAACTACTGCTATTCTCACCCATATATATCTATATCTATCTATCTATCTATATCTATCTATCTATCTAACCCAGAACACCCATCACCAAGGTCGTTAAGAAACAAAAGGCTAATAGACACACATCCAGCACCTCACCCACACATGATGTCTCTAAACAGCCATCTAACCCACCAGCAGTTAAACCCTTAACGATCGCCTCAGCCACACAGCAGATCACAAAAGAACAAACGAACCTACAATCAGCAACAGAGCAAGCAAACCACACACCCCCAGCAGTATTTATAGAAGGACTTCAACTGAGATCACGCTTTGCTTCAAGAAGAAAGAAGCCAGAACACCAGCCTGAAGATGACGAGTGAGACCTCGTCGAAACGTCGCCAAAACAACCAGATTTCTACACGGGAAGAAACCCGAATCCACCCTAACATGCTATCTATCTATCTATCTATCTATCACACACACACACACACACACACACACACACACACACACACACACACACACACACACAGTGGTACCTTGTATAAAGGAATTAATTCGTTCCAAATGAAATTATGTTAAGCAAATTTCCCTTTATACTAATTCCCATAGGAATGCATTGAAAACGGAGTGATCCCATTTTTATGTAGTACAGATTCTCCCCATAGGTGATTATGTTAAGCAAATTTCCCCTATCTCCGGAACTTTTTATGTTGTACAAATTTTATGTTATACAAGCTGTTTGTTATACAAGGGTCCACTGTATATACTTTCCAGGCACCCCTATACAAAAGTATACAGCTGGTGCCTCCTGACCAGTTTAAATGAGGAATATTTTTCCTGCTTGGCAGTGCAGAACTATGTTCTAATGATGAACAAGGAAAGTAAAGAGTGGATCACAGCCTAGAAGATAAGATATTGTGATGGAGAGACAATCAATGTGGGCTGGTAGTTACTTATGATTAAAATATAGTCTTTTTCATATTTGCTATCAGAAATGTAAAAAGATATTCAGTACTTCAAGTTTGTTTCTTGAAAAGCAAACTGGTAAACTGCTGAGCCAGTTACTGCAGAGTCTTGCTTCAATTTCAACAACAACCTGAGACACACAAACAAAGCTACAGTATTTTAACAACACCTCACTACTCTATTAATCAGAGTAAGATTCAGGCCAGGAAGCAAAATGGTCACTTTCTGGCTTGAATTTAACAGGAAATGTATAGGGTTCCATGGAGTCTACTAAAATACAGTAATGCCTTGAATTATGAAAGTAATCAATTCCAATGGAATTTTCTTAATTCAAATTAAGTTCCTTTTCTTTGTGTCCAACTATAAAATGCTTCCTATTTGGCACTTGCAGTACTGTAGTGGGGGGTGGATATTAGATGGCAGTATTGCAATTGGAAATGTTTTATAACTCAAAAAAGCAAGGTTAAATTTTCGTAATTCAAAATTTTCCTATACCTGTGGATTTCCTTTCATAATTCAATGATTCATATGTCTGTGAAGATTCTCAGTCATCCAGGTGAGTTTATCAGGAAGTTGAGTCATGGCTACTGGACTATCTCTAAAAAAGAAGTCCAGTAGCCATGACTCAACTTCCAGATCAATGATTCATAATTTTTCTTAACACAAGGCATTCAGAATTCAAGGCATTACTGTATCTATAAAACATTAAGCACATACATCATTTCATATAACGTGCACAGTTATGGGAGGGGGTTGTTGCCTAATGGTATTTCATCTTCCCTTGCTTTATCGTTAAAACAAACAAACATATGCATCCAGGGCCCATCTCCTACTTTTAAATGCTAAAATAAAATAGTTTTACAATCAAATCACGCCTTCTTTTCCACACAAGATACAGTATATTTATATCAATCTCTTAACAAATCACCTTCGTGGAACTGTAAGATAAGATCAACAAATTAACATTACCTGTGTTAGTGCTTGATTGGTTGTCATGTGAATAGTTCTCATTTCCATCAGAAGTGGACTGAAGCGAGGAGGAAGGTGCTATCCTGCTTCTCTTTTTATTAACTTTCCTTTCTAACTGCCGCTCTTCATCATCATCCTCACTTTCACTTAAGTCATCAAAACCAAAATATTTAATTTTATAATTTGACCTTCCCGAGTTTCTAGAGCCACCTTCCCCACCACCTCCTTCATCAGTGTCATCAAATCCAAAGAATTCCAACTTGACATCTTTTTTAGATTTGGTATTGCTTGGTCGAAATCTAGTTGTAGTCTTGGCTGTCGCCATGTCAGCTTTCTTTCTTAGACGTCCTGCTTCTCCCAGATCAGTAGGTGTAGCAGTAGCTAATTCGTCAATACGATCCATTGTATCTTGTATAGTAACATTACAAACGGATAAGCATGATGGATGGAGAACAGTGTAGTCTCTAATCCTTCCAACTGTCCCTCTAAAACTGTTCCCACTACTTAAAGCAACCTTTCTTACTGGGTTCAGACTATCAGAATGTGAGTCACTATTTGCTTTGGCTACAGGCTGAAGAGTGCCATCCAATAGCTTATCAAAATTTGTCATTCCCTGCGTTTTTGTTTTGTTAGACCTACAATATGTCCGACAATTACTTGGCCTGAGAACAGTTTGCATCAGTTCTTCGCTAATGGCTTCCTTTGGACTTTCAGTGTCTTCTTTGACTAAATCTTCATCCTTGCTTTTTATCTCGGAAAGTGGTTCATCATCAAAACTTAACATATACTCTCCTCTTTGAGTATCTTCATTTTCATCTTCCCAATCATATAAGCCAGTTACTAATGATCCTTTAGTATGTGATGATTCTGATGGAGAGTCTCTTTTCTCAATATGGGAGTCCCAAGAATCATGAGATTCCTTGATTTCAATGTTGTACCCAGATATTTCTGTTATCTCAGCATTAATTGTATTATTGTCGTCAGCATTTTTGTAGATGAAGTGACTGTTCTCATTGTCCTCCCTAGAATTTTGTACTGTATCTAAAAAACAAACAGCAACAATGAAATGAGTACACAGCAGATAATGCAAACTGAGGTTTACAGTTGAATAGCATTTTTCACCTGTAACTATAGGTGTTCAACAAATAATTACTTCCCAGCTCTGATACACTAAAATATGATATCATTATCATATGGTAAATGATACTATACTTTAAAATACAGTATTTTTCCTCTGTCCTGCAGTGAATGCAACCATCAGATTACCAAACAAAATATTTTCGTACATCTACAAAACTATGTAAGCACCTAACAGAGCTAGAAATATTGGTACTCCATAGATGTAGTTTTCTTCTGAAAGCAACATAAACAAGAATTCAAAAAATAGCCAGCAACCTACTGATGTTCATACAACTTGCCAGCTGTAATCAGTTTAGTAGGTGTCAGGGTGCGTCTCTACTGCATGCCTCATCACACTCTTGACTACCCAGTTAAATTGTTAATTTGTTCTTCCCCTCCCCCTTTTTCTTTCTCTCTTTGACTTTTATGCCACCTATTAGTGCAAATTACTCTTCTGTTAACAATCAATAAGGTCAAACAAAATATAAATAAATCAGTACCAATGATAGTATAAATACAGGCATAAAGCAAATCAATTCCAGCATCACAAGACAAGCAAGCTGAGAACGTCAACCCATATTTGGATAGGCCAAACAAGTGCCAAGTTCATAAAGGACTGAAATCCAAAGCATTTGTTAAGAACACACTCTTTAGCAACCTCTTAAAGGGAGGAATATCACCACTAACGACAGCATGTTATGCAAACCCCAATAGGATTCCAGTCATTTAATTAAAATTTCCCAGTATCTCATAAGCCGTTCATAGCATCCACAATCATAAGTCAGTCACACTGTCTAGTCAAAATTTACATTCTTAATCCTCTAGAACAGTGGTTTCCAATCTTGACTCTCTACAGCAATGGTGGCGAAGCTTCAGCACTCCAGATGTTTTGGACTACAACCCCCACAGTCTTTTATCATTGGCAACAGAGGCTTGGAATTCTGGGAGTTGTGGTCCAAAGCATCTGGAGTGCCGAAGGTTTGCCACCACTGCTCTAGAGGTTCTTGGACTAAAACTCCCAGATCTGTCCACTAGCTGTGCTGACCGGGATTTCTGGGAATTGTTGTCCAAAAATATCTGGGCACCCAAGGTTGAGAACCACCCTTGGTTTCTTTAACTATGTCTTTGGCTGAGAATGCCAGTTAGTACCTACTTCTTTATTTAACATAGTTCATTTACACGAGTTTTCAAAGAGGAAAGTGCTTGAAACTATTTTCCATAATGGCCTAAAATCTACCTATTTCCAATAGTGTCAGGATTTGTGGCCCCTCCCTCCTCTCCTGCATATTTCTCCATGGACAAAATCAATTTCAGAACTTCTAAGGCTAAGCTGTCAAGTGCAGGTTTTCAGGATACAGTGGTACCTCGATTTATGGTTGTTTCAACAACCGAATAATTCGACTTACAAATGCTGCTCTCTGCTCCACATGACAGCTGACTTTGACAGGACCGACCAGTCAAAGTCACCTGTTGTGCAGAGTGGAGAGCAGTGTTCACTGCCCATCGTCACCTCCTCCTATTTCTTGATTGCTTTCATCTCTGCAAAAGAGGTCAAAGCAACCAAGAAGAAGGAGGAGGTGGCCATCACACCTCCCTTCCAAACCGTCAAGGCTGGCGGAAGCTTCGGGCAGCCAAGGCGCCTTGCAAGGGAAGCACTTACCTCCGAATAATTGCTTACCTTTGCTTACCTCCAGGCTGGACGAATCAATTGGCCAGCCCGAAGGTTAAGCGCTTCCCTTGCAAGGTGCCAGGCTGGGCGAGGATTGCAGGGACTGATGGATCTTCATCCAGCCCGGGCACCTTGCAAGGCAAGTGGCAGTGGCGGATCACCACCGCCGCTTCCCTTGCAAGCCTTCTGGGATGGATGAAGATCAATGGGTCCATTATCTCCCCCCAATTTTGTGAGCAGAGCACGGACCCATTGATCTTTGCGCAGCCTGGGAGGCTTGCAAGAGAAGCGGTGGTGGCAATTTGCCGCCACTTGCCTTCCAAACCGTCGGTCCCTGTGATCTTTGCCCAGCCCGGGCACCTTGCAAGGGAAGTGCTTACCTTTGGCTAAGCTCTTACCTAGAGGTAAGCACTTCCCTTGCAAGACACCCAGGCTTTTTCTTCAATCAAGGGCAGCCAAAGGCTGCTCTCTGCAACCCCCCCCCCGAGCTGATTTTGACAGGTCCATCCTGTCAAAGTCAGCTGTTTAGCAGGAATGCGGAAAGCAGCCTTTGGCTGCCCTTGATTGAGGGGTGGGGTGGGACCATAGGTTTTCAATGCATTCCTATAGGAAACCGCTGTTCGACTTATAAGTTGATCAACTTCCGAAGATGCCTTCGGAAAGGATTAATGTCGTAAGTCAAGGTACCACTGTACTTAAGAGTACCAATGGAGGCCAGAGGGGGAGAGCCAGGTTTCCCCTCTGTTCTCTTATAGAATGTGGTTCTAAAAACACAATGACACTGTTGGATACTGAGCAATATCTTCACCTATAGCAGGAGGTACTACAGGCCAAATTTAATATTCTATTGGCATAGTTTTCTTGGCCAACATTCAACCATTTAAAATGGACTAAAACACACACGGGGGCGGGGGGTGGAGAGAAATAGATGACTTCCTGTACTTGGCTAGTATTACTGTCTTCTTGAAATAAAAAGGGAGAGCAGTGTAGCTATTACAAAGTACAAATGCAATGCCTAGTCTTGCGTCACCATCATCACCACCACCACCACCACCATCATCATCATCACAAACTTTTATGGGCAATTATCCACTTCTTCAAAACAAGCACCAAAAGTCCAAACATGGCAAAAGATGTAGTTTGCCAAGAGATTATTCTCTGTTACAGCTAAGAATAATTTCCTGGCAAACCACATCTGTGCCCCCCCCCCAAAAAAAGGTGAGAATGGCTAGGATCTCTTCTTGTGCTCGCTACTATTTGCAAACACCAAGAACAAAATTCTTTTTTTATCAAACAAATTCTCACTCAAACACAAAAGATGGCTATTCTATTATAAATTCTCTTGGTATTTAAGGTGTCATATCTTATTTTCTTTTATTTTTTAAATGTAGACTTTATTATGGACATGACTTTTGGATATTTTGAACTGCAACATCCAGAATTGACTTGCGTTCTCGAAAGCTCAGCAAACTTTTTTTTTCTACCAGCAGCCTACGAAGGTATCACTCAGTCTAGTTCTAATTTTGCATTACCCAGAAATGGCTTTCTGCTGCCATAATTTGCTTTTCAAAAAGAAGAAATTGGCTCTTTTGCTGCCTAGAAATGGCAAGGCTTCATGAGGTGTGAAGTTGGACTGTCCATTAGGCTCTATAATGGATGACTCTAAAAAAACTATCAACAATTCTGACACATGTAGGTAATGAATGCTGCTCTGCCGACTGCAGTTTTTAAGCTTAATCTCCCAGAATGCTGTCTGGAGGTACTTTTGGTGATTTCTTGAATTTACAGTCCAAAAGTCCCATTCCTAGATTCTCTATCCATATAGACATCAACGTTGCACTTGCTGCATCTCCCTGAATTATCACTAATATATACCACCAAATGATGTCAATCAGTCTCCTGGTTCCTACTACAGGAATTTATGAAATATCATATTTTGTATAGCATACTGTCTGTATATCAGATTCAAAAATGAGAAAAGTAGCAGCAGCTATCAAACTGCAAATACCAAACAGCTGTGCCAAAGCAAAGTTTTGCTGCTGCCAATTGTCAGCTGAGAGAAAAAAGTTCTGCGTGAAGATGGGAAGAAAGTAGTTGTAATACCTTTGTTCTCTAACTCCAGAAACTAAAATCTGGATTCAACCTACTCCTCGCCATACACACCTGTAATCAGATAATGTGCCGCTTTGCACATACATATAACTGATAATCTGGGTGAATGAGCCAGTATCAATTAGCCACCACAAGCAAAGGTTTTCCTACAGCCCCTGATAGCAATTTAGATATCCACACTTCCACAGAGTTTTCCCTACTATGAATTGTGAACACAAAACCAATATTGAACATTCAAAACTCAGTTTTTTAAAGGATTGAATTTGCTGGCTTTTTAAAATGGAACTTTTAACACACAATATGCAAATATGAAATTAACCAGCAGATTGACATACATAAATTTTAGAATACAGACAGATAGTTAAAGCTGAAAACTAATTAGAGACATTAGACCAGGCATGTCCAAACTTCGGCCTTCCAGATGTTTTGGACCTCAACTCCCACAGTTCTTTGCCATTGGAAATACAGGCTTGGAATTCTGGGAGTTGTGGTCCAAAACATCAGGAGGGCCGAAGTTTGGACATGCCTGCATTAGACTAACCTCTTTCAGAGTAAGTCCTAGTGAAATCAATACAACTTCCTTCTTAATAGGCTCTCTCAAGACAGCAAGGCAAGTATTTTTTATGCTTAAAAGAGAATGCTTCTGAATATGGGATCTTTAGTGATCCTGTCTTTTAGTGTATTCAGAAGTATAAGTTCAACAACACTCAATGGCGTACGGCTGCAGTCCTAATATCCCTTCCTGCCTGCAAGTAAGGCCTATTTATCTAACAAAACTTATTGTTGAGTTCAGAAGTATAGAACTGCAGGCCTTGATTAAGTCCTGGGAATAAGATCCATTGAACTGAATGGGTCTCAGTGTAAAGGGAACAGACACTGTCCTGCCTTTTATGATTACCATAATGTTCACAAGGATGTTGTTGGCAGAGACCCCGCTTCTATCAGAAGAAAAACATTAAAACTCCTCCCAACTGCCACTCAGTACTGCAAACATTCAAATGCTAACAAGAAAACCAGAAAACGAGATAAAACTTAAAACATTTCTTAATAGCACATATCTTCAGAGATGTGAGGTTTGGTAGAACATTAGCTTTTGCAAAGTTGTAGAAACTACTGTGATGTCTTTGGTGAAAGAATACTTCCAATAATTATATCAATAACAACCATAACTAATGGTATTACTCATGAACATTGTGATGATAGGCACAATAAGATACTATGCATAACTCATTTGCATTACTGTATTATAGCCTAAGCAAGCTGAAAACAATATGAAAAAGTCACATGAAGACCCATACCTTTTATCATCCCTAAATTCAGAAGTCTTTCCTTCTGTAACCACAACCTTCTATACTAAAGTGGTACCTCGGTTTATGAATTTAATGTATTCTCCAGGGTGTTACGTATTGAGGAAAAATTTGTAAACCAACATGCATGGGGTGCAATGCATCTTGGGGAAACTTGCTTCAAATTTCCCCCATAAACTGAGATATTGCAGAAAAAAAAATGTAAACCAAGGCATTCTTTTCAATGGATTTTCATTCATAAATCAAAAATTACATTAACAGAGGTGTTCATAAACTGAGGTATGCCTGTATTTGCATATTAAACTAGATTGATCTTTAATATTACCAGTTTAAATCACACAAGGCCAACTTTCCAAGGCTTATCACCGAATTTTAAGTTCTAAGATCCTCACACATTCTACATCAGCATTGGAAAAACAAAACCAGATGTAACTAGAGGTTCCACTATGGCAGAGGTCTTGGATCTCACTTTAATGCAGATTTGCCACTTGTAGAGGCTTGGGGGTCCCCAGGAATGGAGAATGTCTTTTTTGCCCACATTCTCCCCAGGCTTTTCACAGGGACCTATGGGCCACAAAAACAGGTTTAAAAACTGCCATGTACTGATAGGCCACAGACTTCCCGCCCTTACTTAAACGACCCACCTTCAGCAATTACAGTTTGAGTGTGGCTTATCTGAAATTATCCTGAGTTCATATACTGTACTACCCATTTTTCAGATTATACCCATCTATTAAAGTAAAAACTTGTCAGTACTTCCTTTCTGCACAGAAGGAGGAAGACTCACGTCTGAGTCTTTCTATAACTTGTTCATGTATCACTAAGTTACAACTTTGTATGATGTGCCAACGCATAATAAGCTATGTTTTAGTATAATCTGAAAAACCAAACAAACTCAGTCAATTAAAATTTTCTCTCTTTCAAAATGAACCATAATTCTGGCCAAAAGGAGATGACAGGAAAATTCTATGAACCTCACATCTCCAATAACTCGAAAGGTGTTAAGACAGCTGTCACTAAATTACATAGCTGAAAGCACCATGTGTTTTTTTTTAATGAGCCATACTCTCCAAAGTAACTAAGGTAACAATTTTCTCAGCTCTAGGGAAGACCACTTACCTATGGAAACATATGCATAGAGAACTATAATATAGTTATTTATGCACCTACATGCCCTGTTAAGTTAACTCTTGTTACTTTATGAAGCATTCCAGGAATCCAGATGAGTATTACTCTGTGGGACATCATTTGAATACATTGGAGATTTATAGTAAACACAGTGTTTTTCTACAGTTCTTGAGCAGGTGGATTCTGCTAATGAACCACACGTGCTATTACCTTGTAATTTCATTTTTTTTCTATTGCTCCTTAGCTTTCCAATTAAAATTGTTAACACAAGATTCTTATGACATCTGTGACATATAAAAGCAAGCTGCAAACATTACCACAACTTTGTATGAAATCTAAAACCATTTTATATATATTATAGTAAGCAGGGTGAATAAAAATCAGTTTTTAAAAATAATTGATTTAAATCACACTTTAAAATTTTTAATTTTTTAACTTAAATAATAAAAACCTGATATTTTAATTTAATTTAAATCATTATTTAAACCAAACCTACCGTAGTAAGTAAGCATTGTTGAGCAATGCAAAACTATAGGCAAGATCCCACATTGCATGCACTAACATGTGATGTGGGAAATCCTGTATTGCCAAGATACATAAGCTTCTAATATGAGCTAATGAATTTTCTAATGTATGTTTTTATGTGTGTACTTTGCTCTTTTTCTCCTAGTGAATGGACCAAGCTGGCTTGCAAATTATTCAAATAGCAAGCGAAGTTTTAAAACGTCAATTATGTTTTTAAAAAATCAAATGTACTTAAATATGAAAGCAAACAGTTTTAAACACATTAAAACTCATATAAAACAATCTCAAAAATAATTTGAGGCACCACAAAATAAAAAACTATGATTCTAACAGTGATTATTGTAAAAAAATTAAATAATATAACACGTCACAATTTGTGAGACATCTGTGAGTATTGAATTAGGTGTTACTGCAAATGTCACAAAAGCTAAGACAAAAAAAGCAGTTAACAAAACTGGCTACTTGTAACATCACAGAAATTAAGCTTAGAGTCCTTTATTAAATTATTGTAACTACAGCTTTTAATTCATAGGTCAATTATTGGTTGAGTAATTTAATATTATTACATGTACACTTGAATGTGTGGTGATGCAAAATTACTGCATTTCTGTTTTTTGACATATTACCAGAATTTGCGTATACTAATAAGGATTTTTTAAAAACACCATTAACTACTACTAAACTATGACTACCACCAGCTTATTAAATTCTGAGTTATCTTACATTTCATTCAGTGTTTTTAAAGGAATCTACAGTAATGTTTTCATCACATGAAGGTCATAGCAGTCTTGGCGAATCTATGGCACAGGTGCCAACGGTGGCACGCAGAGCCCTTTCTGTGGGCATGTGACATTGCCCACTCACAGCCATGGGACTTCCCCCTCCACTCGGAGCACACCACTGTATTCCGTGCAGAGACCTGGGTGAAGGGGATGCAGGGGCTTATGGGCTCGTTCATACCCCCAGTTTACTCTCCAGCCACGCCGCTCTGGGCATCCCAAAAGTAGTGTGGCTGGAGAGTAAAGTAGAGCTACGAAGGAGCCCACAAACTGCTGCCTCCCCTTCACCTGGCTCTCTGCACGGAGATGTTTCGAGATGGCCAAAATACAAAAGCCTGATCTTTGATCCTCACTTTTCCAAAAGGGTAGCACCTGAAGCATTTGTAAGCCAGGTTACCACTGTATTCAGGTTAAATTGCCGTACTGGCACTAAGCATAAAATAAGTGGGTTTTTAATCGCAGTTTGGGCACTTTGGCTCTAAAAGGTTCACCATCACTGTCATAGCATAAATACAATTATCTTGTCTGAACAGAGTATCGCGTTGAATCAATAGTTTGAACAATTAGTGACACTTCCATTAATTGAAATCATACTGCCAGTTTCAGAGGGCATGTTTAGAAAGTGTAAATGAATTAAACGCTATACTTTTAAGATGCATTAATTCAAGAAAGCACTGCAACAAAAAGGTTCTTCCAAAATTCTTTCTGGACTAATTGGTAGTTTTTCTGAACTGATTGGTGTCAATTTTCAGGCAGCTGTGTTCTACACAAGAACAGCAGAGAACAAGCTCCCTATAGTACAAAGCTAGAAGTAAACAATGACAAACACCTCTACAAGTCTAAATCTTATTTTTCTATCTTAATCCTACATAAATAGGAAACCACGACATAAACTTAATGTTTTACTGCAAAGTCTGTGAGGCAAATCATCTTGAAATACATGGCACGTAACAAGATTCAAAGCCTATGGAAATTGTCTGTCTTTTACTCATTGTACAGAACTGTTCCAATTCATTGCTTAAGTTGATCTTTAAATAATGCAGTTCACACTTTGCCAACAGGAGAAAATTCTACCTTGTTCACAAAGACTTGATTTATTTATTAAAAATCCAATCTGTTCCCCACATTTTAAGAAGCTTATCACTTCAGCTAACCAAAGTGAAAACCAATTTTGTTGAACATTACAAGATTCACACAGGATATACCTCCAACTGCTCTCTAAACCAAGAGATGCTCATCGCATAGAATGCATCTATGAGCATTACACTCAAGAAATGCATCACTAAGTTACTGAACCAGTAAGAAAAAGTTATTTGGTGAAATAAAGGGCAATTACAAAGTTGACATAACAGTTAGCACTCAATTCAACTGTATTTTATTAGCATACCTGTAATTATAATGTTAGTACTGCAGCTCTTAATATTACCATCTTCCGTAGTTCTGTTCAAGTTCCTCTCTTTCAAGCCATGTATTGCATTATCCAAAGATATACACTTGGTGGACGACAGGTCTTCATTGACTAGCTGAGTAATTTTGCTATTAGATTCAAGTGCAGAAGTGAAATCTCCAGACTGAGATGCTTCAACACACTCCAACTGAGAAGAACCTTTAGCTTGTGACACATTCTTTGAAGATACAGGCAGAGATTCTTCATCACTGTCAAATCCAAATGGGTCTTCTATCACTTCCTCTTCTATTTTGGGTTTTTTAGGAATTTCAGAAATGTCTGGTTTGATATTGGGTCTCTTCTGACCTAGCTTGGCCATAAAGGTAGTTTCTCCCCATTTTGTGCTGAGAGTGGTCCGTTTGTTAGAAAAGACTTCATCAAATTTTGAACTGCCATTGCCCCCTTTCCTGCTATATGTCTTTCCAAATCTGGATGTCATTTTGACACTTGTTTCATATTCTCTGTAGAAAAAAAAATAAGTTTTAGAATATCATTTTATTATATTTCACAACATAAAATATGGTTACAGTATACCCAATTAAAGGCACAGCAAAGAAAAAACTTCCTTCAGATTTATCAAGGATGATAACAAAGTTTCCATGGTAAAACTACAAAGCAATGTTACACACATAAATCAGCTTTTTAAAATGCACACTGCATCTATCAAACTAACAAATATTTCTAAAAACCTGTTAAGTTTTATTCTAAACCAGCCTTCCAAACTCAGTGTGTTTCAAATGTTTTGGACTATAGTACAGTAGGACCCCCGTATCCACTGATTCAGTTATCCACGGTTGGCAGAGGAAAAATAAATAAATAATTCAGCAGCTGCAAAGCAGGCTGTCACAAAGAACAGCTGTAAAGCAAGCTGCTGTCATAAAACAGCAGCCGTAAAGCAAGCTACTGTCACAAACAGCAGCTGTAAAGCAAGCTACTGTTGCAAAACAGCAGCTGTAAAGCAAGTTACTATAACAAAACAGAAGTTTTGGGGAACATTTTTCCCTCTAATCCACGGTTTTCATTATCCACGGGAAGGCTTGGAACCAATCCCCAGCGGATACCGGGGTCCTACTGTACTGTAAGTTCCTTAGCGGGTATGACCATCTGACATACATGGGAACAATAGGTGTTGCAGTTCCAAACAGCTGGGAGAATCAACCTGTGGTAGTCTACTCTGTTTTGTGAGACCATTAAGTAGAATGACATCTGCAATGAAGAATTTGCATCAAACCTTCAACAACTGTCTCCAGGGTGAAGATTCTATGCTTGCCCATCTACTAGTCAGGCCCAAGTTAAAATAACAGGACAGAGGAGCTCTCAGCCACCCGTTTTGTTGTTTCTCTATATCTGTTTTAGATGGTAACTTCCTGTATGCCAGGATGTGTCATAACTGTTACTTATAAACTGCTAAGTAAGCAGATGATGTTATATTATTTAATGCAATTAATATTAATGATACATATGTTTACAGCCTTCGCCCTTTTGCCACACCACTTCTCTGCTTACTGGTAATTACCTACTTCTAAAATGCCTACCACACTCTGCTGCTGTAACCATACAAAATTTTTGTCAACAGTAACAAACAACAGTGTTACTCTCCTTGTGGTGTGAACCACAGCCATGCTTCTCTACTTCCCTTCATTCTATGATGGGAGCACTACAACTGACTGTTCAGGAGTGAAGGTTCAAACCATTTCTCAGGTTTCTCCAGCATTTATGACAAAGAGTCTAATTCCTGCAGATCTCACAACTGAGAGAGAAGAGCCCTACAACCACAGATGGCCAAATATCAAAACGACACATTTTTGTTGCTCAGAAGCTACAAGAGTTAGAAAGTTCAGTGGATTTAGTTGCAACTGGTTTCCCAATACAAAAAAACCACACCTTTTTCAATATTCCAACAATCTGCTGCATTGAAACAATCATCAAAGTAACTGACACCCCACCTTGCAACTAGCTTATCAAAAAGGAAAAAAATAAGTATTCTTAGCTATTACTAGGAAAGAAACTGGAATTGTTTTAATAGACAGCACTAAGGAAGATGGGAGTACAATCATAAAGCTTGAATTGCAATACTTTAAATATCCTTCAATGCAGAATTAAACAGCCTTTAAGGCTCTTACCTAACCTAATGGTTGTAGGCAGTCCTCCTAAGAATCTCAGGCCTCCCTGGACTTATTTTTTATTCAAAAGGCACATCCCTGGAAGTTGAAATGGATGGTAAAACTGACATGACCTCAGCATATCTTACTGAAATTGCATAATAAAACACTGGGTTTCTTCTTACTCAAATATCAGAACTGAATACTGTATCAAGATGTATACCAGTAGGACTTCTGGTCAGTCTAGAGCAGTGTTGGGCAAGGCTATGGCACGGGTGCCAAAGGTGGCACTCGGAGCCCTTTCTGTGGGCACTCAACATCGCTCCTTCACAGCCACCTGTATTCATGTTAAATTGCTGTATTGGCACTTTGCAAAAAAAAAAAAAAAAAAAAAGGTGGGCTTTGAATCGCAGTTTGGGCACTTGGTCTCTAAAAGGTTCGCCATCACTGGTCTAGAGATAACAGAAAGCAACACAGAAAGAAACCCAATGTTTACTTATGCCGATGTTATTTTTAACACTGCACAAATCAAGACACTGTACATTGTTCATGCAGATAACCTGGTGTTGCAATACTCTGACAAGTATTTGTTTTGGTTTACATCCCATCTTGTTATTTGTGAGCAACAAAATATCAAAGCAACCTTTTCCCAAAGGTCCACACAAAACAAAAGCTGAGTCACTGACAGTCAAGGCAGCTAGTCTCAAGTGTTCAAAGGCAGCTCCAAAACAAGAGTGTTTTCTAGCAATCAGAAGTCTAGACACCACAATCATGATTGACAGCTGCTAGTCCATGAAGAGAAAGTCAAGCTCCTCACCGGACAAGAAACTGGGGAAAGCATCCTAACTAGAAGTCTGATTACTTATACAATATCCAAGAAAGAGCATCCCATGAATATGCATCTCTTCAGTAAAGAATAAAAGCTGTCAATACATATCCTTAACTTTTATAAGATCAGAAATTATAGGACAATCACCAAGTAAAACCAAGATTGGAAGCTCCATAACATTTAAAGTTGTTTTTTTTTTTAAAAAAAAGCTACCAACAATTTGAATATTCCCACACATTTACTAAGATTAACAATTCAGTAATATGATTTTAGCATATTTGCATACTCACAGGAATTTTATTATAAAACTACAAACATAATCTATCCATTAGTAGACTGCTGTAAGGCTAGCTGAATACCAATTCAAGTGGTAGTGGATAGGCAATTCCTCCACTTTATGCACTGGCATTAAGCATACACTACACTGGTGAATTTATATAGTTTAAATATGACCAATAAATAATACCAATCCTACAAAAGATTATAATAATGAACACACGTTTCCAGAATTTTCTTTTACCATTAAAAAACCTACCCTTGTTAAAGAATAAAAATGTATTTTCTCATTCCATTCTCTTTACAATTTGCTCTAAAAATGTTAGTAAAAAAGTTTTAATACAAAGAAATTTGTCTGAACTTCTAAGTCAGACTGAATATATTATGAAAACATAACCTGGTCCTTAATTAAGAAAAAATGTTTGTTTTTGAATACCAGGAACTAAAGTACTACCTCACTTGTTCCATTAACCTATTGTGGAGCACTTCTATTTTACTTTATACTTTATAGACTAGCTCTTTTGTGTTACTTGCTACTAAGTTTATCACTTAGAGTTGAGGTTTTGAAAAAGGTGTGCAACTGATTATCCAGCTCTTAAAAGCACATACACTACTGTATTCATGATTCCCCAAAACCTATATTAACCGTTGATTTCACCTGATCAATACTTTTAATGCATCCTTCAGATATTTTAATGTGTTTTCTGCTCTGTTCCAAGATAATGGAAAACGGGCTTCCCAGCTTTAATTTCTGATGAGAGCAAAGGAGTGGAATACTGTGACCATCCACTTCTTTTTAAAGGAGGGCTAAAAGCAGGTGTACCCGTTTCCCTTATCTCTCTCTTATGGCCCCTACCCTAAGCGGGGAAAAATTCGAAGTGACTGCGAGATCATAAAAAATAACCGCAGAAACGGAATCCCAGCGTACTGCTTCCGGACCAGGGAGCGGACCAACGATGACGAAGGAGTGGAAGGAAGGGGAAAGAGATAGTAAACCCCCAGCGAAGGCGCTTAGCCGCACCCTAGTCGGGGCGGGGAGAAAAGATCACATGAGAATTTGACAAGAGTTTCGCCCTTCCTACTGGAAAGGCCAAGCAACCGGGGGAAAGACCCCCTTTCTCTCTCGTTCGGCAGGGCGATCCTTAGGGGAGGGAGGGCCGGGCGCGCACAAGGGAAAAGGCCGCGGCCCGAGGAGTTGCCGCCTCCTCTTGCCCTGGATTAGGGGCGGCACACCTGATTCTTCCAGGCTTCTTCGGCCAAGGGCCTGGAATCCAGCCGAAAGTTTCGCTCGGACCCCTCCGGGTGGGATAGGGTGGTGGTGGTGGTGGTGGTGCTTAGAGGGCGAAGAGTTGCTGGTTGCAACCTAACTTTCTCTGGGAGGAAAAAGCCCATTCAGCTTGTCCGGGGGGGGGGAGGCCATGGAGGCTTCTTCCTTCAAGGAAAGTCCGCCCAGGCGGCTGCAGCCATAACTACCCGTTCATCCCCCCAGCTTCCCAAGCCAAGTCGGCTCTGCCACGCCGAACCAGGAACGGGGTTCCGCTCGGAAGGCCTGCAGCCTTCGGCACGTCTCCTCGGAAAGAGGGTCCCGGTGATTCCCTCCCCCAAAGGGTGGTGGGGGTGGGGGGGTCGGGGTGTGCCTCCCCAACCAGCACGCGGAGAGGATCCGGTTTTAAAAGTTATCTTATTCAGCTCAACCCCAACCCCAACCCCGCTTCCCCCAAAGGCGCCGTCTCTCCCCACCCCTCATTTTTTAAAAAAACTCCCGGCTTCGTCCTAAGAGGCCTCCTCAACGCTGCCCATTCGTTTTGCGGGCCGGGAAGCTTCTCCGGAGGGGGGGGGGAGAAAAACGAGGTGCCAGAAGCTACCGACTCTCTTCATTCGGCGCCCTCTCCCACCCCCGACACTTCCAGCTCCTCACTCCCGGCGGCATCAGGCGGAGGGAGGCCTAAAGAAGTTTTTTTTTTTTTTTTTGCGGGGCCTCCTTCGAAGACTTACCTACCTCCACCACAAGGCCCAGGGAGGGGAGCGAGCGCGCCAGCGAGGAAACAGCAGCACCACCAGCACCACCAGCAGCAGGGCGGGCGCGCACGCGCGCAGACACCCGGCCCGGGTGAGGGCACGGAGGCCGGTGCCTCGCGCACGTCACGCCTCGAGTTTCCCAACCGTCATCCGGGCCCGGCCGGCAGCCGCGCTGGAGGGAACCGAAGTCGCCGCCGCCGCCGCCGCCGCCGTTTCCACTTCCCCCTCGGTCGGTGCTTTCGGGCGACGCCTCCCGCCGCCCCCCCCCCCGGGGGCCCCTCGGCTCCCGTCCCTCGCCTTCCCCCTCGGCTTAAGGCGCTGGCGTCGAAAGTCTCCCCGGCGAGGGAGCCGCAGAGAGTCAACGTCGTCGGCGCCGCCTCCGCCGCCTTCTCCCGCGCCGCCGCTTTCTCCTCGCCGGGACGGTTCCAACGGCCGCTGCTGCTGGTGCTGGTGCTGGTGGTCCTGCTGGTGTTGGTGTTCCTACTGCGGCTGCTCTTTGAACAGGGCCCTGGACCATCTCTCCGCCATTTGCTCCCCGTTCCTTCCGTCACTGCGCTTCACCCAGTCAGCCTCCCTCCGTTCCTCCCCGCCGTGGCCAATCACGGCCCGTTTTACTCAACCGACCCAGCCGGGCGACGTCGCGCATGCGCCGTCCCGGACCAGCCCGCAGGTCCCCCGAGCGCGTGCGCGCGAGGCCGGAAGGGCTGATAGGATTTGTAGTTGCGGCTTCTCGGTCCCCCCCCCCCATCGAGGCCTTTTTTTTTTTTTTAGGAGTCTCTGGAGCGTTGTGCCACCGCAAGAGCGGCCAGGGCTCTCCTGACTCAGCGTACCAAGGAGTCCCTGGACAGCTTACGTACCTGTTTCTGTGGTCTTGTTGCTTTTATGTTTTCCAGATTTTGAGGTCCCCGTGGGTACTTAGTGTGTGTTGCTTTTTAATCTTATTCGGAGGCTCTGCTTTCAGTTTACACTCCTGCAAAACACCATACAATAATTATAGCAGCTGCTATAATAATAATATCTACACAAAAACTGACGGTAACATTTTGGATGCAACGTTCTTTGTTGTTGTTTTGTTGTTCAGTTGTTTAGGCATGTCCGGTTCTTCGTGACCCCATGGACCAGAGCATGTCAGGCCCTCCTGTCTTCCACTGCCTCCCAGAGTTTGGTCAAATCCATGTTGGTTGCATTGATGACATGATCCAACCATCTCATTCTCTGCCGTCCCCTTTTCCTTTTGCCTTGAATCTTTCCCAATTTCAGGGACTTTTCCAAGGACTCCTTTCTCTCATGAGGTGGCCAAAGTACTGGAGCCTCAGCTTCAAAATCTGTCCTTCCAGTGAACATCCAGGATTGATTTCTTTCAGGATGGATAGGTTTAATCTCTTGCAGTCCAGGGGACTCTCAAGACTCTTCTCCAGCACCACAGCTCAAATGCATCAATTCTGCTGCGATCAGCCTTCTTTATAGTCCAACTTTCACTTCCATACATCACTTCACTACCGGAAAAACCACAGCTTTGACTATTCGGACCTTTGTCAGCAAAGTGATGTCTCTGCTCTTTAAGATGCAACATCCTTGTGGTCATTAAATTATTTTAATTCCTTTCGTTCTTTGTAGTGGGGTGAAGGCTGAACATAGTCCAGATTCTGACATTTTTAATTACTGTATCTTTTATGACTCTCTGACTCACATTTTTGAAAAAAGTGTTAAAAGCCAAAATGTACACACTTCAGAGCCCACATGTAATAAAATATGCGAACTCCTTCAATGAGTATGATCCAAAACGCATTAAGAATTGTTCATTGGGAAAAACACCAGTCATTGCACTGGGAAAATCTCGTACATGGATTAATTCTATACCACACCAGCTCAAAGGGGCTTTCTCTCAAGTAAGGCTTGCAATCCTAAACTTATAGTATTTAATTTTACTTGTTGAACTCCATATAATTTAGCATGCATGAACAAGCATACAATATGGCAATGACTTAATGGAGTGTAATTTTGGCTAAGTTACACAATACATTATTACAGAGTGAGTAATAAATTCGTGACAGACAGTATTATTAAGAAATTGAAATATGCACCTGCAAATCTCACTGTGCATATCACATTCTAGAATCGAGTTTCTATATCAGCATTGCTGCTGAAAGATTGGCAGTTACATTGGCGTGGTTTTTCAGTATTATACAACTGTATTTGGTGCAGCTTATTCTCCAAGGAGGAAACCTGGTGTAGTGTTTTGACTATTGGACCCCATGTCCCTGCAACTTGATGGCATACATTGCATCCTTAAAAAACACTCAACAAAATTACTTCTTTGGAAATGATTTTCATATTTTTATGAAAATTTTTAATGGTAGGATTCTACTTCCTTGTGTCTGAAAATAATGGATTGTGAAAATCATCACTGTTTTGTCACTTGTGACTTGTAATTTTGATAGTAAAAAGGAACTGATTGTGACTGGAGAAAGTGGGGACAGTTTATAGTTTATGCAAATAGAGTCATCTTTAACTACCCTTTCATGCTTTCTGTAGCATCATTGTCTAGTCTACAGGATCTTTTCATTAGGGGTGAAATGTAACTCTTTTGGTTTTATTTTTGTGAATTGACATGTATTAATAGTCAGTTTATTTCAGCCAGGAGAGCACAGAGAGAACTCCTAGTTCCGTCAGCTGCTTGCCCTCTTTTTTCCCCCCGCTTTCCCCCCCTTTCCCCTGCCTTCTGCCAATACTGGTTTGCCGTCTTGGATGCTGCTGTTATTGTTTTTAATTTCTTTTAATCCTTGTGTAAACCGCCCTGAGTTCCCGTTTGGGAAATAGGTGCGGTATACAAATTTTTAAAAATAAATAAATAAATAAATAAATAAATAAATTTAGATCCGAGAGTGTTTATTATCGGTTCCCTGCTTTAACATGTTGTTTGAAATTTATGTTGGTGCTTTTTCTGCATAGTATTTCATAAAGTATTGCTTGTGATTCCCACTGTTAGTGGAAAGAGCCGAAAGCAGCATTCTGGCAGTAGCCCTTTGCAATAGGTTATTGTCTGGCAAAGACATGCCTTGAGGCACTAGGGAACAACAGGCTAGGGTAGCAAGAGAGTCCCCAAACAGGTCCTAGATCACTCAGATTATACCATTATTATGCCTTTTTACTCTATGCAAAATCAGTTTCTCCTTCCTCTGCCCTGGATAATCTGCACTCTCCGCACCTGTATCTCACCTTAATTCCTTCTGGAAATTGAATTATATGAGGATTTACTGAATGTAACTTCTCAACATGCAAATAGTCAAATGATAGTCAAACAGAAAGTGTTTTTATGTCATTAATTCAAAAAAGGTTACTGTTTCTTGGCACTCTGTTGTTTCACAGGTTTGTGGTCCCTCCCATTTCTGTGGCTAACTGTGAGGGGAACTTCTCTGAGGGCTCGAGAGGGACCCCTGCACACCCTACCTAGGTGTTGGAGGAGCCAAAGAAACCGGAAAACCTGGAAAACCTTTCAAAAGTGGAGAGGTTCATGGCCCTGAAGGGGTATTATGATGCCCTTAGAGCAAAGGAGAAGGAGGAGGCCCGGAGGGCGGAGGAAAGTAAAAAGAAGGACTTGGCGGGAAAGGGGAACCAATCCACTCCGGTGGAGGTGGGGTTTGCAGCATGTAAAAAGGGAGGGAAGAGGGTGCTCCTAGAAGAACGGGAATGGGTGTGGATGGAGAGCCCATGGACAGGAGACTGGGAACAGATGATGATGCCCCACAAAGAAGCTGAGAGCTATCGACGTCGTGCACACCGCCAGAAGTGTTCCTACTGGGGCGAGAGAGAGTACAGAGAGTACAACCGTAAGCTGAAAGAGATAAGGAAAGACCTAGAGTTTGATAGATGGCTGGTAAAGATTCGGCAGGAGATCGAGGCCGGGACCTTGGACCCTCTAGAGCGGTGGTCCCCAACCCCCGGTCCGCGGACCGGTGCCGGTCCGTGGACCGGTCGGCACCGGGCCGCCTGGGGAGGCCGGGGAGGCTCCTCCCCTTTTCCTCCGCCGCCCTCCTCCTCCTCCTCTTCTCTCCCGCGGGCGGCCGGTGGAGGAGGAAGGCTGGAGGAGTGCAGGAGGAGCCGCCGCCGCCGCCTTTGCCTTTGCCTCCCTCCTCCCCTCCCGGCCCCGGCGCCCCGCGCGCGGCACCCGCCTGGCCGCGCCGGGAAGCGCCCTCGCGGCACCGACGAGCCGCCGCCACCTCCTCCTGCTCCTGCTCCGGTTCCTCCTCCTCCTCCTCCTCCCGCCGCCGCCGCCGAAGGAGAAGCAGCAGCAGCAGCGAGGGCAATTGTGGAGGGGCGGCGGCGGCGGCGGCGGGACGGGGGCGATTGCGGCGGTGGCGGGGGGGGCAATTGCGGCGGCGGCGGGGGGGCGACAGGATGGGGGCGATTGCGGCGGCGGCGGGGGGGCAATTGCGGCGGCGGCGGGGGGGGTGATTGCGGGGGGGGTGGCGGCGGCGGCGGGATGGGGGCGATTGCGGCGGGGCGGGGGGCGATTGCGGAGGGGTGGCGGCGGCGGCGGGATGGGGCGATTGCGGCGGGGCGGGGGGCGATTGCGGAGGGGTGGCGGCGGTGGCGGGATGGGGGCGATTGCGGCGGGGCGGGGGGCGATTGCGGAGGGGTGGCAGCGGCGGCGGGATGGGGGCGATTGCGGCGGGGCGGGGGGCGATTGCGGAGGGGTGGCAGCGGCGGCGGGATGGGGGCGATTGCGGCGGGGCGGGGGGCGATTGCGGAGGGGTGGTGGCGGCGGCGGGGGATGGGGGCGATTGCGGCGGGGCGGGGGGCAATTGCGGAGGGGTGGCGGCGGCGGGATGGGGGCGATTGCGGCGGGGCGGGGGGCAATTGCGGAGGGGTGGCGGCGGCGGCGGGACGGGGGCGATTGCAGCGGGGCGGGGGGGCAATTGCGGGGGGTAGCGGCGGCGGCGGGACGGGGGCGATTGCGGCGGCGGCGGGGGGCAATTGCGGGGGGGTGGCTGCTGCTGCACCTCCGGCGGCGGCGGCGGGAGGAGGAGGAGGAGGAGGAGGAGGAGGAGGAGGAACCAGAGCAGGAGGAGGAGGGCGGCTCGTCGGTGCCGCGAGGGCGCTTCCCGGCGCGGCCGGGCGGGTGCCGCGCGCAGGGCGCCGGGGCCAGGAGCCGCGCGTGGGTCTCGCTGCTGGTGCCCCGCTTGCTTTCCCCGGCGGAGGAGGAGGCCCACGGCGGCGGCGGCAGCAGGAGCAAGCGGGGCGCCACCAGCGAGACCCGTGCGCGGCTCCCGGCGCCGGAGGAGGAGGCGGGGCCCGCCTGCCCAGGAGTCCCGGGTTCCCCACCCCCACCCCGCCCGTGTGTGGGGGGGGAGTGGCACGCCCGCCGCCCCAGGCCGGTGAGTGCCTCCGCCGCCGCCCTCGTGCCTCCCCCTCCTCCTTCCCTCCCATCCTTTGCTTTCACCCCCCTCTTTTGCCTCCCCGCCGGACCCCCCTTTCGCATTCTCCCCCCCTCCCCACCCCCACCCCCAGCTTCGGGCCACAGAAAAATTATCAAAAATTTCCCGGGCCGCGGGGACAAAAAGGTTGGGGAGCACTGCTCTAGAGGAACTGAGCAAGAGACCCGATTATCCCTTTCGTATGCCCCAGCCGAGACCACGTGGGCCCAGATACCCTTTGGAAGTTGGGACACAAGCGGGAACCCCCCCAAACCTCCTTAAGGGAGATTGGGATACAGGTAGAGGGGCTGAGGCTTTCGGAGAGGGAGGACGAGAGCCATGGTGGAACCGAATACCCACAGGTGGCGGCGGGGAACTTGATCACATTCTAGAAACTCCAACTTATGGTGGAAAGAACCCGTTCCTGTCTGAGATTAAAGAAGTTTATTCTGTTGTTAGAAGGAAAGCCCCGTTGGCTACTGATGCACCTAATAAAAGTTCTATTTTGTTGTTACGTGAGATGCCTTCTTTGCAACGGGAAGGGCGGGAAGCCTGGTCTTAGACAGAACCCTCACACTAACGATGGATAAGAATATTTGGGGAAACATGCCCCGTTGGTTTTTCAGTACTGTATTGTGTATATTTGAATGGAAGAGGATTGGAAAAGGCAATACTGTAATGCTAGGAAACGTTGAAGGCAGGAAAAAAGGAGGATGGACCACGAGACTGATTGATTCAATAAAGAAAGCCACAGCCTTGAGTTCACAAATGTTGAGCAGGGTTTTAGATGATTAGATGCTTTGTAAGTCACTCATTCAGAGGCTCATGAATCACCAGAAATCAGTGGTGACAGTATTGATAGTATTTAACAACAAAGGTAGCCCAGTGGCTAAATGGGTGGTATAATGCAAGAAATAAAATAAACAACAAAAAGCCTTTCTGGACTAGGATTGAGTGAATTAGAAACAAAAAAATAGTATTTATGTAGCACACTTGACATGTCCAGAGGGTAATTTTTTTTAATGAGCTCTATGAGAAAGGTCAGTCATACTATCTCTGTACTGATGATGGGAAAGATGAGACTCAGAGAACAATAGGTTTTCTACAACCACTTAGTTTGAAATGACAGCTGACCTTTGGACTTCTGGGAAGTTAAGCTACACAAGGCACCTATTGAATGACTCTACATTCAGTAGTAGTAGTTGAAGGACAGAAATGCGATGTTATTTTTAAGTGCTCTCTTTCCTTAGGCCCTCCACTCCCATTTCATTATCATGGGAAGTAGAACAAGTATGTTCATTCACTTCACATTGTGTCAGATATGCAGAGGTAGCCAGCTGAACAATAGCTCATCAACAAATTCAGTACTGTCTCATGTGGTTTCAGTACAGACAATGGCTTTTTATCTCACTCCACATAGTAATCACCTCATCTTTTCTTTTTGGTTTTTATTCCCATAAAAAGGTAAAGGTAAAGGTTTCCCCCACACATGCATGCTAGTCATGTTTGACTCTAGGGATGGTGCTCATCTCCGTATTCAAGCCAAAAAGCCAGTGTTGTGCAAGTCCATGGCCATGTGGCTGGCATGGCTGCAAGGAAACACTGTTTTACCTTCCCGCTTTTTACAGGGGTACCCATTTATCTACTTGCATTTACATGATTTCAAACTGCTAGGTTGGCAGGAGCTGAGGTTAACAGTGGGAGCTCACTCTGCTGCGTGGCAGCCGGGATTCGAACTGCTGAGCTGCCGACTTTGTAGCCGACAGTTTTCAGTGCTCTAGCCTGCTGAGCCACCACACCCCATGCCTTGGGCTATTTTCTTTACTTGTAGTAGCTGCATTCTTATTCCTTTGTCCCTTCCATTTCTCTCCAGCACTACCACCCCCACAATATATAAAGGCCATTCCTTTTACTTGGCTTGGTCTAAGACTTTTGTTTACATGTGTTAATCTGCTTATTTATGCTTGAATGTACTGTAACTGTTAAACCATTAAGTAGAGAAGGCCAAATGCGAATGTACTTGTCTCTTTCCAGTAAAGTATCAAACATCCCTTAATGGTCACTGTTAAACAGGACTAGCTTTTGTATTTCAGTTTGTGTCCCATTGGAACCAACTTATAGCCACTCAAACAGGGCTTTCAGAGTAAGAGGACTATGTGAGTGCTTTTTTCGGTTCTACTCACCTTGAGATTCTATGGCCAAGTGTGGATTTGAACTCAGGTCTCCTGAAGCCTAGTCAAAACAAATAAATAAAGATGGTTGTTGTGAGTTTTTCGGGCTATTGTAACTAACTAAAGCTTTGTGGTTCTTACAAAATGGAAAAGCAGAAAGCAAAACATAACTTCCCATATCTTCCCATAGTGCTTAAAGCACTCTCTACACATTATCCCTGCCCCCACCCCCCCCCACCCCCAGGAGCTGAATACTCACAAAAGGGCAAGTATTTGAGTCCTAGTCTTTAATTTTATCTGCTGCCTCTCATCTTGTACCACTTTGCATTTCTACTGCCTTCATATCTCCTTTGCCCACATGCATATAACCATCTCCCTATCATCTGGACCCCTGCCTGGACTGGTGCATCATTGCTGCAGAAGGACCTTGGCCCAGCCAGCCCCACAAGTGACCCCGCTGGCCTGGGGATGGGAGATGGGGTTCTGTAGCACCTGGGGTGTCCACACTCCATGCTTTGCACAAAGCACAAAATGCCCACGTCTAGCCAAAATCTCTCTGAAATTTCCATGGGTTTAACCCAAACATTTTAAATGACCACCATGTAAAAAGCTAACCTACACCTTTGCTGGTGTGTGCTGAGTTGTGTGATTTGGTGTGCAGTAGTAAACACAAGTGTTGCCTTCTTAATTTGTGGTAATTTCCTGCTGAGACATATGCCAATTGCTTTATGCAAGGTGGCAAAATTAACTTCATTTTGACCATTATAACCTAGCAGGTAGGATAATATGTGGCAGGAACATAATGCTACTGGATCTGCCTGTCTTGTAACCAAAGGACAGGAAGGTGGGTGACGTCTCATAGGCTTGACTAGCATGTGGGGTATTGTGATAAGGCTGCTGAATGTAGCACCCGTTGGAAGAGTCACCTCCCTGCAACCGAATTTATCTCGTGCTACTGGACGCTTGTCTGCTACAGACTTCAGGCTTTGGCATGGCCACAGGAACCCAAGGGGCACCAGCAGCATGTAGAGAGCTAGGAGTTTTTTTGAGTGTGGAGGATAGGAATGTGTTGTTCTCCACTTCTAAGCAGTCCCGGTTACACTCTGTGGCGATGCTAACAAAGACTGTATTGGAATTTCATCCAGCCACTGTGTTTGAACTCGATATTGTTGCAACAAGTTTTGTTTGAAGAGAGGCTTGCAGCTATTCTTTCCTATCTGTCCTGCTCACTTTCCCAACTTCTCTGGGTTAGGTCACTGCCTTGAAGGAACTTCCTTACATTGCTAGAAGATCCAGCAGGAGCAGAAGATCTGAATTAATAATAATAATAATAATAATAATAATAATAATAATAATAATAATAATAATAATAATAATAATAATAATAATAATAATAATAATACCCGCTATCAGGATCTGAAAATTGAACTTCAGAGACTCTGGCATAAACCGGTACAAGTGGTCCCAGTGGTAATTGGCATGCTGGACGCGGTGCCTAAAGAGCTAAACAAGTATTTAGAAGAAATTTAAATTGACAAAGTCACCATCAGTCAGCTGCAGAAAGCCGCCTTACTGGGTTCTGCTCGCATAATTCGCCGATGAATCACATAGTCCTAAATGCTTGGGAAGCATTCAACTAGTGATTTGTATTCCAAAATCCAGCATAGTTAGCTGTGTAGTTAATAATAATAATAATAATAATAATAATAATAATAATAATAATAATAATAATAATAATAATAATAATAATAATAATAATCGTGATAATAATGGGGATGGGGATGGGGATGGGGATGTGGTGCACTAGATGCTGCATAGTCTTACACATGACCATTTGTTAAGCAGAAGCTCCTGTTGTGTGTGAGAGAGAGACAGTTGTGAGTTTTGGGGGGTGTTTGGCCATGTTCTGGAAGTTTCTATTCCTGACGTTTTGCCAGACTCTGGCATCTTCAGGGGGCAAGGAGCTCAGGAAACTAGGAGTTCTCTCTGTGCTCTGGGTTATAAAGTGAGTGAGATTGGGGTTTTTTAAAGTTGAGGAAACATGTCCTATGGGTGTTTGTATTGTCAATGTATTGTGATGAAGGAATTAAGTAAAATTAAGGAATTGTATTGTGATGAAGGAATTAAGAAAAATGGGTGTTTGTATTGTCATTGTATTGTGATGAAGGAATTAAGTAGTTTCAATGCAAACAGGGGTAGCAATGATCCTTGGTGGGTGTTGTTAGCTGCTGTATTGTGTGAACTGATCACTTTTGCTTGTGGCTAGGTGGGGAATCATTGAGCTTTGACCTTTTTCACTTTGCAGCTTTTAGTACTGGAAGCCAGGCTTTGTTGATTTTTAGACTTTCTTCTTTTTTGTTGAAACTCTACTTATGTTTGTGGATTTCAGTGGCTTCCCTGTGTAGTCTGACATAGTGATTGGTAGTGTTATCCAGTACCTCTGTGTCCTGGAAGAGGATTTCATGTCCAGTTTGTTTTAGGATGTGTTCAGCTACTGCTGATTTTAGAGGTTGTTTTAATTTACAGTGTCTTTCATGTTCTTTGATTGTGGTCTGGATGTTGCGCTTTGTGGTCCCAATATATGCCTGGCTACAGATATGTTTGAGTATCCTATTTAAGAGTGATGGCATGCAAACTCTCATTGGTGAACGTTCAGTTCTCTTTCTGGCAAGGGCATGGTGCCCCGGGCGCAGCAATTAAGGGGCGCCAAATTGCCTGCCGTCTCCTGCCCACCATCCAAACCTGGCATACCTCCAGATCAGTGTTGGTGAACCTATGGCACGCATGCCAAAGGTGGCACTTGGAGCCCTTTCTTTGGGCACCCAACATTGCCTCTTCACAGCCACCTGTATAAATTGCTGTATTGGCATTTTTGAGAAAAATTAGTGGGTTTTGAATTGCAGGGATCGCAAGGAAGAAGGAAGGAAGCAGCAGTAAAATGAAGCTCTGTTTGAAGTTACCGCGGCCTCCTTCCTTCTCCCATGCTCCCCCTCCTCCCAGGCTGGTTTCTGGACAGGGAGAGCTGTGGGCAGTGGAGGCTGGGGGTGGCAGGGGAGAAAGGAGCAGTCAGGCAAAGAATTTACTTCTGCCTGGCTGTTCCTTTTCTCCTACCTGCCTTCCTCCCAGCTGGGATCGAGTTGTCAAAATCAGCTGGGAGGCGGTTGCAAGGAGGCTTTTGAATCCCCCACGGTACCAACTAGAGCGCTGGTGCCGCGGGGGATTCATTTCATTTCGTTTTGTTTCGTAAGTAATTATTTTTTTGGATTTTTTTTTTGTTATGATACAAAACAAAATGCAGGGGGATGAAACGGAACAAACAAAACACAATTGTTCAGTGTTGTGCCCATCCCTAGTGTGGATTTAAGGCATTGGCTGCGAAAGAAGAGACAGCTAGTGACGGCATGTGCAAATGCTTAACATCCATTCAACAACATCCATAACAACAATGCTGTGGACATTTTGAAGATTTGGGGATCCTAGCTGACCTGTTGCATTTTAGATGTGTCCTGATATATTGAAATGGTTCACTATGTTCTGAGTAAAAACAAAACAGAAACCTTTTTCTAATGGCAGATGTCATTCCAACCACATGGAGTCAATGTGGAAGGAATTTTAATTTGGAAAAAACCTCTAGAATACAATTGCCCCATTGTCGCCTTCCCCCTGTCCAATTTGACCCCACATCTTGAAATGCGTGGAGAAAGAATGCAAATTTGAATCAAAGCAGGACAGGGTATATTCATCAATTGCCTAATATTTACATTTAAATTGAAACCTTTCTCTAGTCTACAGTATTAGGGCTTTGGGTTTGAAGGTTACTGATGCTGTCTTTCACTTGCTCTCCTGCAGTGCTATCTTTTGTGCACCTGATTCAAGCTACCATTCTCATGTGAATTTCTCCAACTCTGGGTTTCCATTCCTCACCTTTCCAACCAGCCCTTTATCTCTTTGTCCCCATGTTTGTTCTCTCAGATCCCAACAGTGTCGGGAACACAATGCAAAATGGGGAAGATATCCTAGGATTGCCCCATCTCTGCCGTCTCTCTGGAAACAGGCAAAGACCTATCTCTTCATACAAGCTTTCCCTGATTGATGGACTACATATTATGTGTCCTTTATATTAATCTACCATACATGATTACATAAGCTTTGTGTTTATAACCACTTCTAACTTGTGTTTATACCTCTCCTTGTGTGATTGCATTGACACTATGTTTTCATTGTTAGTTTCCGTCACTCAATACTTTTGGATGGTCTACTGTGCATGATTACATGACATTTTTACTCTCTCTTTAACTGCTCATCTTCTTTTGTAGCTTTAATTTTGTCTTTTAATGCTGTAAGATGTCTCTCAATCCTTGTGTCTTAATTGTACTGGACTGTATATTGTTCCTCATTACTGTAAGCCGCCTTGGGTCCTTTTCCAAGGAGAAAGGCGGGGTAAAAATATTCAACATGAAATAAATAAATTTACCTCTTTTAAATCAGTCTGTATTTAGTAGTGTTCCTTTGCAAGTGTACTTAGGATGACGGCATAGAAAATCACTGTGCATTTTCCATTTACCTGTAATTGCCCCTGGCCAAGCTAATTGTTATTTTTTTAATTAATTAGTCAAAATTGTATTCTGTTTTGTCTTCAATGAAATGCAGGCAGCATACATGATTCTCCTGCTTCCTTGTTTATCGTTTCAACAACCCTTGAAATGGTCCTTTCATTGTTCCTTGAGGTCTTCATCTTGGATCTCCCAAGTCACAGTTCTATGATGATTACACCACACTGGCTCTGAAAGCTTGTCATCACTCTGATGTTTCCTTTTCCGATTTCACCCATCCTCCAGCCACTGGAGCCCTGCTTAATCATAACTCTGATTATAGGTGTGTGGGGTTATACACACTGTGTTTACATCTTGGAATGATCTGTCAATGTCTTCTGCTGCCCTCTCACTTGTCTCTGCATGGGACAAAGCTGGGATCATATTCATTAATCTAGCCATCTTCCACCATGAAAAAAATTATCATATGATAGCAATACCAGGACAATGACACCAGTCTCTGTGCAAAAAAACACATGGATGCAAACCTGATATAATAATAAATGGCAGGGTATGGAAAAACAGTGTCCACCTCCCAAGACATTCTAGGTTGTATTCAGCTGCTTCGCCTGACTAGAGTAGATGCATCGAATCAGTGGAACTTACACCTGTGTTGATTTAAGACCTTTATATTTAAGAATTATTATTTACTAGGGAACATACTGTAGCTAGGGTAACAGTTGGATCACTCCTCTTATAATAAAGTGCTTTTTCTTGATCTGGAGACCTTAAAGGGAAGCCTGCAATGTGAAACAGCTGAATTGCAGCTTCCTTAGAGATTCATTCTTCTCACCCATGAGTTAAAGGTTAGCATTGTCTAAGAAAATTGGTTTACCTGTGCCAACATGTTTGTGTTAGCACCAAACATTGTGTGAATTGCCACTGTAATAATACAGCGTTGATTGACCTGTTTTGTAAACCATCCCGGGTAGTGCAGTTTCCACTAAGGGGGCCGTATAGAAATATAAACAAACAAACAAACACAATTATCAGATTGCCTTTTCGGCATTTCATTTTCGTCCAACCTCATTCCTTATCCTGTACTCATTCTAACATTATGTATGTAGATTTGTAACTTTGCATATCAGTATTTCAAGTGTCTACTGCAAGAAACCACATGGCAAAGAAACTTCTGCCATAATAAATGGCCTGGCATTTGGTGTTGCAAAACATCTCATTTGTTATTGCCACGACCAATTGACATGGATGTCCCCTCTAGAAACCATAACTGTGGTTTTTTTTTAACAGCTCTGTCAAAATGCATAGTGTTGTGTGCTTAAACGGGCACAAAAGTATAAGACAGGTGCCTCCCACAAGGATGTTTGCAGGCTATAATAATTTACTGTAGCTAGAGACAGCATGAAGAAAATGAGTGGCAAGAACAAAGAACTAATGAGTAACAAAATAAGGATGCAAAGCAAGTGCTAGATGAACCGACTCAGGTGTTAAAGTCACCAGGAGAGGCCCTTCTCACCATCCCCCCACCCTCACAGGTATGTCTCGTATGTCTCCTGGGAACCCATGAAAGGGCCTTCTTGACTGCTGCGCCCAGACTCTGGAACTCCCTCCCAGTAGAAGACAGGACTGCCTCATCTCTGTTGTCCTTCCAGAAACAGGCAAAGACCTTTCTCTTCATGCAAGCTTTCCCTGAATGATGGACTACCACGTGTATTTTATATGAATCTATGGGTTTACACAGACTTTGCATTTATGACTACTTATAACTGTGTTGCTTTAATGTAATGTTGTCTATTAATGCTGTAAGATGTCCCTCAATTCCTTATTCTCAAATACTTGAGCATGTCTTAATTGTACTGGACTGTATATTATCCCTCATTACTGTAAGCCACCTTGGGTCCTTTTCCAAGGAAAAAAGTGGGGTAAAAATACTCTTAAAAATAGATAGATTTACTTTTTAAAATTGTCATCTTCCAGATCTGGTTCATATATTTTCTTAAAGCAAAAGCAATATTGTTTTAAGAATTGAGCTGCATAGCCAGAGGTTGGGAGTTCGATTTCCCCACTGCATCTCCTTGAAAGGGGCTGGACTCAGTGGTCCACTGGGTCCCTTCCAGCTCTGCAGTTCCAAGATGACACACGTCTATGCGTGCACAGACACGCACTGTCATACTGCAAGCTGTTAAAGCTCCCTCTAGTTTTCATATTTATTGGAATGTTGTCTGTGGTTGGAGCTGTACAATCCAGTAACTTCTAATCCATCACATTTGCATTTCAATAATGTATTCTGCCTGATCAAATTCCTAGGGTTGAGAAATATGTCAGAGAGATCACACTTCCAAGTCTGCTTCTAAGAGAGGAGCCGAAACCAATTCAGCCAGTGGTATCTCCAGGCCAGCACCAGATTGCTTTAAATTGTGTTATTGCAAACAGCAAAACTGGCCAACAATAGAATGCCAGCTTCATAAACATAAGCAGGCAAAATATTAAAAGGTAAGAAGCATCAGTGACTGGAATCCAGCAGTGTTTCCAGACAATACAATTGATGGGTTAATGATGTGTGATAAATAAATGATCCGTATCAGAGCTCCTCTGAGTCAGAGCTGAGCTTAAACACTTTTTTCCCCTTCTGCAGTTGGCCCTCCCACCTCCTGTAATCATGTCAATTTCATATCCTCCCTAGTAAATAATAGCCCTGAAATACTAGCTCTACAGGATGAAGCAGTAAGGATTGTAGTCATACATCTGTAACACAAAGTTCCTACTGGAGTTCAAATTTATATTCTGTGCAAGTGTCCTCGTCTTATTCCCCCTGGGAATAGCAGTGGGCAGGTACAAGTGTCAAAAACAATTTTGCTATAATATAATATTTTCTTTAAACTTTTTATTTCTGTTTCCTACAAAAAGTGATATCTGGAAACCATCTGAGGTTTTGTCCAGGGAGTTTTCACCAAAACATTGAGGTTGGTAACATTTCTCTGATGGGTGAGGTGTGCACATGTAATATATGAGTGTTCGCCACATCTGGCTGGAAAATAGTACCTATGAAAGGGATCTGGGAGTCTTAGTGGACCACAAACTGAACATGAGTTAGCAGTGTGATGTGGTGGCCAAGAAAGCCAATACGATTCTTGGTTGCATCAACAGAAGCCTAGTGTCTAGATCAGTGGTTCTCAACCTGTGGGTCCCCAGATGTTCCTGAACGGTGACTCCCAGAAATCCCTTCCAGCACAGCAAGTGGTGGAGGCTTCTGGGAGTTGCAGTCCAGGAACATCTGGAGACCCACAGGTTGAGAACCACTGGTCTAGATCAAGGGAAGTGATAGTACCACTCTATTCTGCTCTGGTCAGACCCCACCTGGAGTACTGCATCCAGATCTGTGCACCTCAATTTAAAAAGAATGTTGACAATCTTGAACGGGTCCAGAGGAGAGCGACCAAGATGATTGAGGGTCTGGAAGAAATGTCTTACAAGGAGTGGCTGGGAATGTTTAGCCTTACAAAAAGAAGAATGAGAAGGGATATGATAGCCATGTTTAAATATTCGAAAGGATGTCACATTGAAGAAGGGACTGGTTTGTTTTCCACGGTTTCAGAGACAAGGACGCGGGGCAATGGTCTCAAATTACAGGAAAAGAGATTCAATTTAAACATTAGGTAGAACTTCATGACAGTTAGAGCTGTTTGGCAGTGGAATGTGCTGCCACAGAGGGTGGTGGAGTCTCCTTCTTTGGAGGTTTTTAAGCAAAGGCTGGATGGCCATATGTCAGGAGCACTGTGACCTTGAGGTCTCTTCCAACTATATGATTCTATGATTCTTGGGACTTACCAGCTTTCACATAAAGCCAAGTTTGACCCAAATCTCCAGCAAAATACCTTCTCTAGATAAACAGGAATGTTGAGGAGACCCCTGCAAGAGTCATATAGGTTTTTAGGACGAGTTGGAGTGAGGAATACTGTACATAGCTCTCATTTTGGAGCTGCCCTAATTTTTTTTGAAGATGTCTCTTGCTGACAATCAACACCACCCACAGGTGATCTTCAGCAACCATAGATCAACTCAACCCAGTTTACAGCTATTTGACAAATGGAAAGCAGGAAAATAATCCAGGGTTGCCATAGGTTAAAACTGACTAGACAGCACATTTGTTGTTTTTGTTATTGAATGTTGGTACTCCACAAAGAGAGACAAGATGTACATATTGATCTTTTCAAAAACAGCCAAAAGTTTCTTAAGTGCCCCTTTTGAATCTCTTTCTCTCCCCAATCTCTCTCTCTCTCTCCAATCTCTCTCTCTCTCTCTCTCTCTCTCTCTCTCTCTGGTTCAGAGGACACACACCCTACCTTGCATCCCCCTCCCCTCTGCCCCACAGCATGCTGAATCGGCAGCAAATCCTGCCAGCCTGAGACCTACTACTTTTTAAATTTCACATTCCATCCCACATTACTTTTGGGTTTGGGTTTTTGTGTGAACCCACAGTCATGGAATATTTCTTTTTATGTTGCTGTTACCCACCCACTGCCTTTTGTTTACTAATTTTTTTTCACCATCATTTTTTTTTTTTTTTTAACTTTTACTCATATGAATGTCGAATCCTCCTAATATCAATGGTGTTAGGTTCTCCTGTGAGGGTTTAGTCCGAGTCAGAAGAAAGTAAAAGTTGTGTCTATGAAATCAAGACATGATTATCTTGATCTCTTGATCAGGGGACTCTTACAAAACCACAGACAAATTATCAACCCCACTGATGTCAGACTTCACCAGAAAAATCGTGGATCCTTTGGCAAGTGGCTCTTCTGTGGTCTGAAAAGGAAGAAAGTAAAAGGTGAATTTATGAAATCAAAAAATAATCCTCTTGATTTCTTAGGACTTTTATGGGGGATTCTTGCAAAACCAGCAGCAAATGATTGACCCCATTGATGTCCACAGACTACACCAGAGAAATCAGAGAAGAGAGAATTGTGCAGCTTGAAACACAAAGGACCACCCCCAGCCACACCAGTCATGATTCATGATGGGTAATGGTGAGGGTTCTGGTTTGTTATTAGGCAGTTCCACTTTATTAACTTCATATGAGACAGGTGTTTCTTCTGAAACGAATAAACTTTTGTTTTCTTCCAACAACATTGGCTCAGATTTGTCTCTTGCCCCTTTCAATGACATACAACTTGGTACAACCTGAACAGTGTCAGCATTCAAATTTAACAGCAAAAATTCTTCTTCAACAGGACTTCTTAAGGTTTCCCCCTCGGTGAGGGAATTAGTCCATGGTAACCCTGACCATAACACTGTGTCTTGCAGCAAAGATGTTTTGCCCATATTGCTAGAGGGACTCTCGTTCTCCCACTGTTCCATTCTAAACCAGTGTTTTTCAACCACTGTTCCGTGGCACAGTAGTGTGCCGCGAGATGTTGCCTGGTGTGCCGTGGGAAAAATTCTTCCTACACCAGCAATGCCCCCCCCGCATCCCGCTCTCGACCAAGGCAGTGGTGCGGCGCCGGCGAGTCAGAGGAAGGCGGGGCATCCAGAAAGAAGCCGGCTGCCACAAGGCTTCCTTGGGAGATGTAGTTCCTCCCGCAGGTCTGAGACGCGGTCCTGGGGAGGAGAGTGGACTACCTTTCCTGGCGTGCTTTGCGCGCCGGCGAGGAAAGGCTGGCCGTGGGCAGGGAAGGAGAAGAAATAAGGGAGGAGGAGGAGGAGGAGGAGACTGGAAAGCGAGAGAGTGAGAGAGAGCCGGGAGACCCGCGTAGGGCATTGCGGCGAAGGGCGCTCCAGAAGCCGCTCTTAAAGGTTCTTGGGGGTTGGTTCCCCCTCCTCGCTCACCGAACCCCCCTCCCTCCCTCCCCCGCCTCGCGCACTCGCTATTTACCTCCCGAGGGTGGGCGCGCGCCCCTGCCGAGCCAGGTAGGAGCGCGCGTGCGCACCCCTCTTTTAAGGGTGGGGAGCGGGCGGCTGTTGACAATGGTCATTTTTTGGGGGGGTAAATAAAGGGGAGGACGTGGGAGGCTGAGGAGGGGATTCCTAGGACCCAGGGAGGAGACAGGGATGGGGGGTCCCTTCCGGGCCCTGTGGCTGCCTGGCTGGAAAGAGGCGGGGGGGGGAGAGAAGGGAGGCTTATACTGGAAGGGGTAAAAGATGGGGGTTGGGGGGTCGTATATGAAGAGCCTCCCCCAGCCCCACCTTCCTGGGTTTGCAAGTTCTTCTGAATAAAAGTGCCAGGAGGAGGGAGGGGGAAGGTGAGGGCAGGCGGACATTTTGATAGGGATGCCTTGGGAGGGCCTGGGCCGGAGGATGGATTTGTTCTTGTTTTTTGGGGGGGGGGGTGAGAAGTGTGTTTGTGTGTGTGTGATAGGCACAGAGTTAAATTTTTTAACATTTTCTAATGGTGGTGTGCCTCGTGATTTTTTTCATGAAACAAGTGTGCCTTTGCCCAAAAAAGGTTGAAAAACACTGTTCTAAACCATCACATGGATAACTTTCGGTCTTGGGCATAACTTTTACTACCCATTCTAACAATATATCGGGTGATATGAGGAACAATCGCTCTTCTGTAAGGTACAGAGGTACCCCGACTTAAGAGCAGCTCGTCTTAAGAGCAATTTGACTTAAGAGCGGAAAACTGCTGGTGTTTTAACTGCCGCCTTACAAATTTAGATTTAGGTCTGCTCAACATGCAAATATTATTTTTCATTTTTTTTCATTTTTTAAACTTTTTTTTCATTTTTTAGATAGGTACCCAGAGTTAAGAGTAGTTCGACTTAAGAGCATGTATTCGGAATGGATTAAATTCGTAAGTTGAGGCACCACTGCGTTTCTCTGTCTGAACTGCTTTCTTGGCTTGAGGGAGGTATAAAAATAGATATACCTCCCTCTACATACTCTTCATCTCACCATTCGACCTCTGAATTGTCCGTTACCCCAAATCCCTCTGCTATTGGTTCATTCTCCTTCTTGCTTATTCCTCCTATATCTCTCTTGTCATCTAGTTCTTTATTACTTCCCTCATCCTTCACGGTCAGCTCCTCTATTCCTTTTACAACATCCTCAGTTTTAGGAGCACCTTCTCTATCTCCGACTTCCTCAAATGGCACACTCTTTATAACTCCTCTTGCTTGTTGCTCTCCCCTTGCTGGCCAGGTTCTTCCCATTGACAGCAGACATAGCAGGAGAGAAGGCAGCAGCACCTAAAATCTGTGTTTGGACAGCATTGAGATTTAATTGGCAAATCAATATCTCCATATTATTTTTAAGGGGGGGCAGGGGCAATGGGAAATGATAGTTGGGAAACCAGACTATTGTGCAGTGGCTGTGTGAATAAAGCAGGTCATTTCATGTTCAGAAACACAAGAGTGCACATAGAGGTCTGAACGCTTGCCACACAATATGAGTCACATGACACAATCATGTGACCTTCTGTGGAACAGAGCATTCGAGAAAGTAGAGAGACATTTTGGATGTGTGAACATGGCCCCAGGTGGCTTTCCTGTTCTGTCGGACAACTGCTTTTATTGTTCCCAGTGGCTGAAGATATGTAATGGTATTGTCATCCAACACAGGTTGAAGACACAAAGTTGAGGATAGCTGCCTTCAATCATATACTGTACACATGAAGGACATGTTTGTCATTGAGGCAGTTGCCTCAGGCAGCTGATGCTGGGGAGCAGCAGCAAGGTGTTTGGGGACCAGCTGCGTGTGCCATGAGGCCAAGCCTGTCCAGCTGTCCTACGCTAGCCTGGTGTCCTCAAGATTTTGTCAACAGCTTCCAGCACTGAAAGGAGATTCCGCTGGTAGGCTTTTTGCACGTGGAGCAAATGGGACCATGTGTCCTTTGCCTTGCAGCAAAATGTCTTGGGTCAGCCATGGCTGTTGAAGATTTTCTAGGAAAGGGCTGCCTGTTTTAGAGATGAGGAGGAGTTAACAATGAAAATAGAGAAGTAAAATCATTTGTTTAAATTGGGGCTGGGGAAACTATGGCCTCCTGGGCACATGTAACATCCCCAAGGCAGTTTAAGTGGCTTTTGGAGCTGCAAATTCCCCTGGATCCAGTGAAAACAAATGCAACAAAAAAGGGGGGGGGATATACATGGCATATTTTTTAGAGAAAATATGAGTGGGAGACAGATTCTCAGGATGTATAAAAAATAAAAAAAATCTTTATTTCCTGTTAAGTCATTTTAAAAAGCTCTGGTTCAACGCGTTTTGTTGGGGCCTTCTTCAGGAGCGAGCTGATCTATGGTCCAGCACCCTACTCTACCTCCTCCAGTTGCTGTCGCCGGGTGTGCGCTTGCTGATCACGGCGCCAAACTACAGATCAGCTGTTTGCGCTGGGAAACGAACTGTGCCAAACCACCGATTCATGCCCATCTGCAATCAACACATTTTAAACATCCCCCAAACCGCCAGAGGAGCAGGCAAATATTAAAAATGGGTCTTATCCACTTGACACCATACAAAAGGAAAAGTGATGAGGAAGGGGGAAGGGGGGAAAAAACAGCAGGCACTGAACCTTTGGTTGCAAGGACTGCAGAGTTAAATAACGCCAAGATCTTTAAACAGCTACTTTAATTAGCTCAGCCAGCAGACCCAAACATCTTGTGAAATAAGCAAGTCCTTATAGCCATCAAGGGCTATTAAGCAAGCAATCAAGCTGTACAAAAGCTCAGGGAAGCTAGCTCTCTTTTTTTCCCCTTTGCACAACAGAACAGCCTGGCAGTGACACTGCAAGCTAAATTCTTTGGCCATGGAATTTTCATAGCTTTTTGGGTGCCTGAGTAGTTATTTACCTCTAGTAAATGACAGAATTAATGAAGCAGCTAGCCTAACGAGTGGAGTCAAAGTGATTTTTTAAAAAAATATGGAAAGAACATCAGCCAGTAAATCCATTACAGTCCTGATATCAAGAGGCCAGTCCCAGATAAATAATTTGTTCTCCTCTTTTCCTATCATTAGGACAATAACAGGGCGAGCAGAGAAAGGTGCAACCTCTCCTGTGTTTTCATTGGAGTGAGCATGTTCACAGTGGCTTTGACTCTAACAAGATTCACTGTGTACAAGATTGGCAAATGCCCTCTGGAATGGTCAAAGATCATCATGCTGTTTGTGGAACAAATGTCCATTAAGAAGCCCTGGTGACCTTTTAAAAAAATTGTAGTGATATATAAAGACATCTATTTGAAGAAGAGAGTGAGCTGTCAAATTAAGTGAAATAACCGAACAACTGGCTATTGACTGGACAGCCTGACATCTGAAACAAACTGATCATGACTGATGGCGAACTATTGAGACACACTGAAAACTATCATATTAAAAACAGATTTTCAAAATAGTGTCTTTAGCACTATATTTAAAGCTTCCAACCTGCGGGCTGGAGTGAGTTCAAACTTTCAGCTAGATGTGCCGATTTTCTTTCATTTTTATGGTAAATTATCGTGATGATTTAATTGAAATATTTTAAACTGATTTTGTTGGGAGTTTTTTTTTTGATATGGTAATAGAATTAATTACAGTAATACCTTGGTTTAAGAGCAACTTGGTTTAAGAGCATTTTTCAAGGCAAGCAAACATTTCTTCTAAATTCTGTCTTGAATCAACAAGCAGTGTTTTGATATACAAGTAACTAGAGCAGGTCACATGATCACAAGTGAACCAATGGTGGCTCTCTCTGCCCTCTCTGCTGGATTGTGGGGGAATTGTTTGGAAGTTCCGTCTCAGCCCTCAAAAGCAGAAGGAGGAGAGAGGAATGGAGCTTTTCCTTGCATCAGACAGGAATATTTTCAAAGAGGAGTGCAGGTTAGGGTTTTATTTTTCTTTATATTTATATGTTTATTTAATTTGTTTTCAACATCCTTTCTTATTTTTCCAAACCATTTCTAGTCATGGGGCAACTAGTCAGGTGTGCATATGGGTACAAATTGCACTTTATTATTGTCACATTAAAAATACAGAGTAAAATCCAATTGTTAGACCCAAGCAGAGCAGATTCTGCAGCCAGGTACCTAAGCCATGGTCTGGGACCCGAAAATGAATCATCTGAGTTTTCATTATTTGCTTTGATATAAGAGTACAGTATTTTGGTTTACAAGCATGTTGCCATAACAAATTATGCTCGTGAACCAAGGTATTGCGTGTGTGTATGTATATATACATATACATACACATGCACATACACTCTATCTATCTATCTATCTATCTATCTATCTATCTATCTATCTATCTATCTATCTATCTATCTATCTATCTAGCTATCTAGCTATCTAGCTATACACTGTATATATCTATATATCTATCTATATCTATACAGATATAGATGCTTCCCTTGAGCTCAGTTCAGAAACCTTTGACATACCATCGTAGGTTACCTGCTAAATGGCTGAAATAAGTAAATGTGAGTTTGGCAAACTTTTCTTTTTCATTTATGTGTGTCTTATTTATCTATCGGATCAAATACAAAAGGATCGGCAACAAACAAATCTTAAACCGTGTCTCCCAAAATGTATCCTCTACTTTGGTATGAACTTGGGGTGGGTAGGGGAGACGATGTATAAAGCTGTTTCGATGTCATTCTAGAACAGAGTTTCCCAACCTGGGATGCCATGACCCGCAGGGAAGTCGCGAAGTGTTTTGCCGGGGGTGGTGGTGGTGGTGGTGGTGGAGAATCACAGGGCTTGTTATATGTGCTGTAGCCCTTGTTTTAAAAATCATTCTTGATCTTGGAGTGCAGGTATTAAAGTTAGTGTGTACATACAGTTGTACCTTGTATAAAGGAATTAAATCATTCCAAATGAAATTATGTTAAGCAAATTTTCCTTTATACAAATTCCCCATAGGAATGCATTGAAAATGGAGTAAGCCCTAATCGCAACCATTTTTATGTTGTACAGATTCACCCCTTGGGTGATTCTGTTAAGCAAATTTCCCTTATCTCCAGAATGTTTTTATGTTGTACAGATTTTTCGTTATACAAACCCTTTGTCATACAAGGTTCCACTGTATGAGAAACAGGTCCTTTGAGGAAGAAAGAAGCTTCTACTTTCAGAGAAAGGATGACTTTACCCCCATTAAAATGCCTTTTTGCGTAAACATGATGGGGGGGGGGGAACCTTCAAAGGGTATTATTAATAACTGTACTATCAATGTAGCTGAGTTTACCCCCAAATCAGGGCCCACTGCCACATTGTTTTCCTCATGGGCAACTGGCCCCAAAAGGGATTCCAGTGCCCTGCTCCAAACCCTTGCCTGCTTTTTGCCTCCATGATATCATATGGTTCCTTCCTGTAACATCATACAGTCTGTCACCTTGGTTTCAGATGCAGACCCTGAAATCGCAGGGAAGTGGATGTTGCTGACTTGGCAATCCTGAGGTAAAAGGGGGGGGGGAACCTTCCTCCTATCCAGGCACACTCATGCTTGGCCCTTGGTGATCAGATGTCCACTCAAAGTGACCTCAGTTGCAGCTTGCTGTTGGAATTCTTCTTCCATATATCATGGTGGCACAGTTCCAGCCATCATTTCTATAGTGTGCCTAGATGCATTTTTAATGAACTGAAAAGCAGTTCAGTTGACATAAGTTGGTATTATCATGCAGTGTTGAGCAGCACTGACACCTAATGGGAAAAATAGAGCATGGCAGTCAGTCTGAGATAATGCGATGCCGATGACGTTCAACTCACAAATCTGTCCTTTGGTTCATTAACAAGAAGATTGTGGTAATTCAAGGTGAAAATCATGTCAGACGCCTCAATTATTGTTCAGGCAAAGCTGCATATGTATTATTCCAAAGAGGATTTGGGCTGTACCTTGAGCACATTTTACCACGGCCTTCAAAGCAGCACAGTTAAATTTTAAATCCTGAAGCAGGCCCTTGACAGATGAGAATGTATGGAGCTAAAGGCCACATTAAAAACTGGAGCTGAGCAAAATGAACTTAAAAGGAAATTGAATTAGAAATGAAATTACAGCCTATGCAAACAATAGAGAGTTAGGTACATATATTTACAATCTTTCCCCTCACATGCGCCAGATTATTTGCAGTACAAGAGAGCAAAAGCAATTAATTGCTTGCCTTGTTTAAACAATTCTTGGGAGGGAGGGGATATTGTTTAGGGTCCCCACCCCACCCCGATCATGCTTCTTCTGGCATTGCAAGTAACTGTTTTCTAGGGGGAAATATCACTTTCAAATATTACAGAGCTCAGTCCTCTTGTTTTGATATTCCACAGCAGCAACACAATGAGAACATGTCTAGGAGTCACGGGCAACACAATCCCATAGCTATTTACTCAAAAACATGACACTTGCTATGTTCCACAGAAGCTGTGAGTGTGCTAATGACTGAAGTTGTGTGTGTGTGTGTGTGGGGGGGAGAACCCTCAAAGTGTGGCTTGGGAGCACAGCTCAGAAAAAGACAACAGCATAATTTTCTAGCCTCTTACTATTTTCTCCAAGTAGAAATACTATTCCAAGCATCAAATTAAGTGCTTTTGTAAATGGGTGTGCCATGTTTTGTTGCTTTAGGAAAGAAACAAGGCTGTAACTGCAGAGGAACCACAGGGTTTTGCCTCAAGGCACCAAAATGTAGAGGCGACTCTACCAGTAAGGAAAATAAATGGAAACCTTTTCCCACCTTTTCATGTATGGTGGGGATTTTTTTTTTAAGAAGCAGCTTTCTGCTTTGGAGGGACATCACATTTTATATTTCAGGTTAGAAATGCACTGACCAGACAACCAACGCCACCTGAGTTTCCATGGTGAGGGCCAGTCCAATCAGACACCCAGACTATGGACCTCATCCTTCGCGGAAAGAATCACTCCTCCAAATAAGAGAGAGAGGTTCCCAAGACTGACACTGGGGGTCCCACCTGAAGGACTTCTGTCTTGTCTGGGTTCAACCTTAGTCTGTTCGCTCCCATCCATTCCAGTACATCATCCAGGCAGCTCTGAAGAGACAGGACGGCACCCACTGCAGATGGTAAGAAGGAGATTTGCTTGCAGAGATCATTATAGTAAGACGCTGTGATTGTTTGTAAAGTATTCAGCAGGTACAATGGTCCTTCATGCCGAGAAATGTCCCTCAGCAGACACTGTTAGCAAACTATTCATGATCTAACTTCTTGCAAGAATGAAAACTGTTCTTCTTCCAGTTTATGTCATTTCCCTAATTTGGGAGGTCTAAAATAATTTTTATTGTTTTGATTTGGAAATAAATGTATTTTTAAGGCACAGCATTTGTATCCACACTAGAGATGGGCTCAAAATGAATTTTTAATTTGTTTCATTATTCGTTATTTGTTTTGTTACATAAAGAAACGAATAACAAGCCCACCCATCAGAGAAAAACAAAACAAATCGAAATGGAAATTTCGATTTTGTTTGTTTCATTTTTTGTCTTCCCATAGGAATGCATCAAAGCAATGCATTACTATGGGAAAAAGCAGGCGCAGGAAACAGCAGCCTTTTTTTTGGGGGGGGGGGGGCAGATCCCCAAGCACCAGTCAGCTACAGTGCGGGCTTGGGACTTGGCAAAAAAAGTTTTAAAAGCCCGCACTTTCCCGGCGCCGATCGGGTGCATTGGGGGAGGGAAGCTCCCCAGCTTATTTTTAAACCGCCTTTGTTTTTAAAAGAACAAGAAGATAATTTTCGCTGCCTGCCGCCACCACCTCTGGAACTCTGGATCAAAATGCAATTTTTGTGTTTCTTGCCCATCTCTAATCCACACCTTTTAGAAAATTGGATGGTTGTCACCTACTTAAAAGAAACAATCTAGTTCACATGAATATGTGTTTTCTCACTCCTGGTGTTTGTACATTAGGGCATCCTTCCTTTTTAACCCACAAATGTCTGTGAACAAAGGCCTTTTCAAACAGCGCAGTATATCTGAACTCGCCTGGAGACAGGAAATATCATGAAAATTACTCAGTGCAAGTTTTCTTATCTCCCTGGGTGAGGTTGAAAAGTGTCAAGGCAGCTATCACTACTACCATCATCATTTTAATTCAAACCCCCTTCATAACATGAAGCCAGATCTTGCGGTTTATTCAGCTTGTGCATAAACACAGCCCAGCATAATTTACAACACTCAGTTGTGTACTGTCAAATCAGAACCAACTCACAGCACTCCTAATAGGGCTTCTAAGATAAATGAGAAACTTACGGAGTGGTTTTACCTGTTCCACCTCCCAAGTGAGCTTCCACGGGTGAGAGGGGGTTCAAAACCAGACCCCCTGTGTCCTAGCTCGTCACTCTTTCTACCACACCACTCTGGGTACTCACATTTATAGCCACAGAAGTGCTCAATGTATTTGTCATGTACAAGACGATGTCCTACTTACAAAGGGCATTGCCCTATTTGAAGGCTGGTTTAAATAGCTTCTTTTTTAAAAAAAAAATGCTAATAAGGGCAAGCAGAAACCAGGAAGTAGCCCACCAGCAGTTCTTTCCTCCTCAAAACAATCCTGTGAGGTTGGTTACCAAAGACCAGCCAGATATCAGTTAGAGAGCTCAATGGCTGAACAAGGGCTTGAACCGGAGGTTTCTGGCTCTAGTCTAGTCCCTACAACGACTCTACCACAGTGGGCAATCCTTATAAATTGCATATACACATTTCCCCAACATGTTCCCTCAAGGCAACTATTAAAAAAAAAGAACTGGAATTAGCCTGAAAGCCAATTACAAGCCATAATACAATTTAACACACAAAAGCCGTCACTGCATGAATTAGTATTTTGCTTAATTAGCCGTAATCGGGAATAGCAAGATTCATTGTAAGCTCTGTCAGTTATTATTAACTACAGACTTCAGAATACCTAGCAATAACAGAATAGAAATGGAACCCCACTTCCCCACCCCCGGAGAAAACTGCAGTACATGACACGGAATGCAAATCTTCTGCTAGGGAATTCTTGAGCATGCTGTCTGATTCATACCCCTGCAGGTCAGTCTGGACTGGAGTACTCCAAAGAGTGCCACAGAAATGGCGAGGGCATCAATTGTTTTCACGGTAGGTTGCCATCCTAGGAATGACAAGGTTACAAATTTTAAAAACTGAGTCAGCCCTCCCATAAGGTGGAGGAAGGTGGTAAGTTCTAGCCAAAGCCAAGTGGCACAGAACACATGGCACCAACTCTCTGACTACGTCTGGAGGACAGACTTGTGTTCTTCATGTTATCTGTCTTGTCCTTGCTCAGCGAACCTGCAGCTCTTGAGAAACATGGAAGGTAATGCCCGGTTGTGTAGTGGCCAATTTGGAAGGGCAGGCGCTCATCCTGACAATTCCCATAGCCAAGTGACCCCTTCCTCTGGATGGTCCAACAATGTATCAGTTCATATCCACAAATGAGGAGCAATGGCTTATAGGGCCTTTTCACACGACCCCTAAGATCCGCTGGTCCCTTAAATTCGGACCAGAGATCTTGGGGGTTCGTTTCTGTTCCTGCGTCCCCACCCCTCAGCACTTCCTGCTCCTGTCGGCGTGAGGGGAGGGAGGGGAAAAAAAGGACAAAAGAAACCTTTACTAACCTGCCGGTGCCGGTCGAAATTGCCACGAGCCCCGTTACTTCCTGGTTCCTTCTCAAGGGGCTCTTAAAGGGGCAGGAGGCAAAAAACAACAACAGACAAGCGAGGAGAGCCCGGCACTCTTATCCGCATCAAATATTTTTCACCTCCAGAGAGAAGGTACAAGAAAAGTGCGCTGGGTCATGCTAAAGTGGGTGGGGTCGCACTTAATTGTCTGCAAACTCCGGAGCTGGTGGGGAAACATTTCTAAGCTCCGGAGCTGGGAGCCATTTGCAGCGCAGCTTAGGGGTCGTGTATAAACGCCCTTAGTTACCCTTTGAAGATCACACTGAATGCAACATCCTAGCAGATATACAGTATCTTACAAAAATAGACAGTTCTCGAGAAATCCATTCCTCCCCAACTATTTGAGAGGATTGCAGGAAAGATCAGAGGGAACAGGGAAACGTACAGGGAAGGTCAGATGATGTGATACTCCCTGATAACCCGAAAGTTCCAGGGCTTCAACCCTGGGAACTCTGGCTCTGCTACACCAGTGGTGCTATTCCGTCAGTAACGATGGAGAATGATTCAGTTGATATGTATAAGGGGGTGCTAGATTCTGTCCCTGCCACTTCATTAGACTAACCAGATGCACTCAGCACTGCTTTCGCAAATTTCTAATGAAGAACTAAACAATGGGTGTGTATCACTGGCAGTGCTTTGCAAAATGTAGATCCAAATAAGATTTACTGAACCAGGTTAGTGTCAAAAGGAAAGTGAGCTCTGTTGCTTTGGTTGCACTGCCTCACTTCTTGTTGGAGTAACAATTAGATATTATGTAACATAAAGGCCCTTTGCACATGCTCAGATGATAACCTCTTAGTTCGAAGGAAGCACAAAAGGTCACATTGGCAGTGGTGATCCCTGTCGAACAAGGTTGCTGAAGAAAAGGGAAAGACAGCCTGTCATCGCATAGACTGGTGTGCGTGTTTTACTGCCCTCCCCAAACTGAATGTAAAACTGCATGGGGTGTACTGCTTAGCTTCACTACTCATAGTCACATCAAACTATTAAATCAATGGCCTATGCAGCTTCCTACCGTCTATTTAGATCATCAGCTTGATCAGATGCTGACAGATAGATTTCCTATCTTTGGTACTACTTGAGCTCCTTTAAAGCAGGGGTGAGATCCAATCATTAGAGCCAGGGGTCCACTTGGGCTGAATCCCTAATTCCAACACAAATCAGACCAGTGTGGAGGGATTTGTATGAGGTTCAGAAGTGCAGCAGTATACCATAACTCTTACTGGCTATGTGGGAAACAGCACTGAACATGGAGGCTTTGATCAGCTACGAATGACATTAATGCAAAGGACAGCATTCATACAAATCACCACTTTTGAGACATGAATAAAACATCCATATCATTGCTTTTTGAAGCAGGCTCATTTAAAGATGTCTCGGCTGAAATACTTGCCATTTATACAAGGTAGTGATCCTGCTCATTAGGAGTCAGTCGGGTGTGTTAAGAGGAAGCTAGTCAAGGCAGGGAATCAATGTTGCAAAGTGTTCCTAACCGGAAAGGTGACTGACCTCCCCCCCCCCCCCAGCTCAGGCATATGAAGCCAGAAAACTGAGGTACGTCTTGCAGTTTCCTGTTATTCTCAGGCTGAAGTTTTCCAGTCTCCTGTTCGGGACACTGGTTAAATTGAAGAGCACAAGAAGAGTCCTGCTGGAGGAGATCAACCCCCCCACACACACACACAGCCCAACTCCAGGCACTGAAATGGCCCCAATTCAAGCCACTGGCACACGAAATACCGACAGCATTCTTTACTGCCCTTCACAGCAGCATACCAGTTTTGGCAATCAGGACTAGCTGTGTGCCACATATAGGTAGGAGCTACCACTGTTCACCACCCCCTCCTTCCCACTGCCATCCCAGATTTTGCCTCATTTTGCCTAGCCAGCTCTGTAAGCCTCTTTCCCTAACTCAAGAACATTAAAAGGGGCTTGAAGGCTAGGCAATTTTAACAGAAGGAGCTGCATCAACCAGTAAGTCTTCACTCACCACCACCACAACAAAAAACTTAGATACATTTTCCCCCAATGAACTGAGAGTTCAGGGATTTATAAATATGCCTCCCGGTACATTTTGCATTACAAACTCCTCGTCGCTCATACGGATGTGCCTCGCGGCTTCCTTTACTCTCTGTTCCCTGACCTGGAAAATGTCCAAGAAGACTTGACAGGATAAAGCATAACTGCCCCAAATGTCAGTAGAAATCACATCCCTTCTAATAGACCTACTGTAGCGCCATTCATTGTCCTAATGTTCCTGAGAATAATTCTTCACATTGGCCTTGACAACGGCCCACTAGACTAGATCGTCCTGATGTATTATTGTGATAAATGTTTCTGTTTCTCTTTAATGTCTCAGCAACACAGCATTACCTGCTAGATCACGGCACACTGAGAGGTGAACACGTCTGTACAAAGAGACTGGGATGGATCCAGATGGTTTCTTCTTCCATGTTACGAAGGAAAAGGCAGACATTCTCATCCATCCCTTAATGACTTAAATCTTGTTTCTCAGCATAGTTAGTCACATAAGAATAAGCCCATTGGATCAGTGGAGATTTAATGAGCCCACCCCTCCCTAACTTCCATTGATTAAAATAGGTCAGTCTGGTTGTGACTTACTTTGACACAAAGTGAACACTACTTGATGCTTAGTGTAAGTAAGTCACAACTAGAGTAGGCCCATTTGAATCCGAGGGACTTATGGAAGCCTTCTGCTCTCCGAATCTTCCCTGATCCAATGGGTTTACTCTAGCTAAGGCTCTGAAACTGATGGCGGCAAAGTCAGCAGCTCGGTGGTTCGAATCCCGGGTGCCACGCAACGGAGTGAGCTCCCGCTGTTAACCCCAGCTCCTGCCAACCTAGCAGTTCAAAAGCATGTAAATGCAAGTGCTGTAGATTAATAGGTACCGCCATAAAAAGCGGGAAGGTAAAAACAGTGTTTCCTTGCAGCCATGCCAGTCACATGGCCATGGACTTGCACAACACTGGCTCTTCGGCTTGAATACGGAGATGAGCACCGCCCTAGAGTCGGACACAACTCACACGCATGTACGGGGGGAACCATTACCTTTTTAGTTGTGACTTACCTGCACTATGTAACAGTATCAGTAGCATCTGCATTTTTGTTGTTGCTTTTAAAATGATCCTAAAATTATGTCCATTCAGCATTTGTGTTAATTTGATAATCTGTGCATGTGAGAGGAATAAGGGTGAGCCGTCTGCTGAAGACAGAATAAGGCAGGAAGAAGAAAGACCTAAACGAATAGAAGAGGAAATGAAGACATTGGACATAAAGAAAAATGAAATGAGAAAAGAGGAAGATGAAATAAGGCAAGAGGAGAAACCAGAGGGAATTGGGAGGAAGGTGGTAGGAAGTTCCTATGTGGTAAAGGGAGAAGTGATTGACAGTAAGAGGAGTGAATGGGGAAGGGGCAAGGAGAAATTGCCAGGGTATAAAAGGGCATTCCGTGAAGTGGGGTGTCAGACAAAACCAGAATCATGGGAGAAGGAGATACAGACTTCTGAACCAAAACCCAGTAAGATTATATGAGTGACAGAAAAGGAAGTACAGACAGAGGGATCAATTTTCCCCAAGACAGAAACTGGGTTACCTCTCCCAAACAATCCTGTCAGAGCATCGGCATGGAGTGGCGAGAAACTGAGGAATAACCCATCAATCACGTGCGTTAAAACCCCTCAAGGAGGTGTCAGAGGATGGATCCCTGGTTGAGGTTGGGAGAATCCTCAAGAATATGTCAGACCCCCACGTTGTGGGACTTGTTTTGTGGGACCCCTAGTGGCTCAGTTATCTCAGATTCACAAATAACAAGTACAAACCCTTTCTTATGTCAAGAGAAGTTTCGAACGTTTATTGTGGTCTGCTGTTAATATTGTGATGAATAAAAACAAAGAAGATTGTTTCAAAGAGGCTTTAAATAAAAGTTTATTATTTTTTGAGAAACCATTGGAGTCTTCTAGTATTTCCCCAGGGGATCCGTTGATGCTGTTTAACGAACCTTCACAGTGCAATGGAGGTCAGATGCCTTTGGAAATTTGCAGAAGGGAAGTTATGTAATTCTAGGCACCAACTTGCTATTCATTGATGAGGTGCTGGTTTCATTCCAGGCATGCAACCAGTTATTCACCCAGAAACACAACCACTAGCAGCTGATTAATGAACACCAATTTGCATCTAATTGTGTCTGTTTTGAAGTTGGCATTAGCACGTACTTTTAAAATGTTCCATGCCTAGCAAGAACTGAGTGATGACAAGCTGGAGCCTTTCTCTTCGCGCCCGTCTTTTCAACTGGAGACACACACATTTTTCAGCACAACACCCCCAACACACACACACTGCACTTCAATTTGTGATGAATGATTCTACCGTAGACAAGATGGATGCCAAATGGAAGAATACACCCCATGCTCCAGGTGGAGGGAAGAGCTTTTAAAATGGTTTAAAGAAAGCTGTGGGTTGACTAATATTGGGGTACAACCTTTGTTGCTGGTTTTGTTTCCATGCTTGGGGAAACAAACATAGATCTCCTCCCATGTATATCCTACATCAGGCCTGCACAACAGGTAGCCCGCGGGCTACTGGTAGCCCGCAACGGGTTCAAAAGTAGCCCACCAGCCATCAATTTAAAAAACGGAAGCGATAAGTTCTCCACCCCTCTCTCCCCCATCCTAAGAATCACCACTGCCCTTAGCAAACTTTTGGGTCTGCCAGCCCACCGTCTCAGCCGAGCGGGGCAGTTCAAGGGCCATGGTGCGGTCCCCTCCTCCCCGCGCCAGCCACATGCACGCTCCTATAAGTAGACCCGAGGGCCCTTTGGGAGATCAAAGTAGACCACAGGGCCATTTGGGAGGAAAAAAGTAGACCGCGGGTTGCTCAAAGTTGCATAGCCCTGTCCCAGATCAGTGAAATGAGCAAGTCTCAAAATGTATTACTATTATTATTTTTTGTTCTAACTTATTATTTTTTCAGACACAAGATTGCAGGGGAAAGCAGTTCTCCATCTCACAAAGAGGGTTTTTAAAAAAAAAACCTTATATCCCAATCATCAAAGAATAATTAACACAAAATATATTTTTAATGGTCACCTGGTAGAAGCCCTGTGGAGTGGTGTATGTAGCCAACCTTTGCCCAATCCTGAACTACAACACTGAGAAACCAGAAGTCGATATGAATCTATATTTGCATGGGACAAGCAGTACCATTTCTGCACAGACACATGCCCAAAGGATGGACCATCAACGAAAAATTACCTCAACAACAGAGATAATCTCCAGTTCAAATTGCCTATCACAATTTTTCACCAACACTTCATTTTATCATCCTAGACCTGAAACAGCACTGATGAGGGTGCGGTCTCATCAGGTCAAAAGGGGGGAATTTGGCTCCACTCTGGGCTCATCAAACTTGTCTTAGAATTCAAAACTAGAGATGGGCACGAAACGAACTAAAAGTTTGTTTTGTTATTCATTATTCATTTCATTATGTAACAAAACGAATAACAACCCTAGGGATAAATTTAAAATGAAACGAAATGAAACAAGAAAAATTGTTTCAGTTAGGTTTGTTTCGTTAATGGGAGCGGAGATGTCTCCCACCTGGTGCTGGTCTGGTCTTCCTGGCTTCTGGGATGGCATCCGGGGGGGGGGGGGAGCCGACGGCCTCGCTACAGCTGTAGCGAGGCCATGTGGTTGGCAGTAAAATAAAAAAAAATAAAAAATAAAAAATAAAAATAAAAAAGGAGCGCCGACCAGGCCCCAAGGGTGGCCTGGTCGGCACCCTAAAACAAAAAGAAAGAAAGAAAGAAAAAACAGCACTGACTGGGCCCCAGGGGCCGCAGGGTCGGCGCTGAAATAAAACAAAAAACAAAAAAAGCCCCACACTACAGCTGTAGCATGGGGCCTGAACCCGGAAGTGGGGAAAAACCAAAACCAAAAATAAAATAAAAATAAAAATAAAAAAGGGAGCACCGACCGGGTCCCAAGGGTGGCCTGGTTGGCACCCTAAAATAATAATAATAATAATAATAATAATAATAATAATAATAATAATAATAATAATAATAATAATAATAATAATAATAATAATAATAATAAAAAGCCCAGTGTCGGCTGGGTCCCAGGGGCCGCGCAGTCGGAGCGGAAAGAAAACAAAAAACAAAAAACAAAAGCCCCATGCTACAGCTGGAAAAATAAAATAAAATAATAAAAATAAAAAAGAGCACCAACCGGACCCCAAGGGTGGGCTGGTCAGCACCCTTAAATAATAATAGTAATAATAATAATAATAATAATAATAATAATAATAATAATAATAATAATAATAATAATAATAATAATAATAATAATAATAATAATAATAAACAGCACCATCTGGGCCCCAGAGGCAAAATAATGAATTAACGAACCAACAAAATGAATTTTTTTGAAAAAACCATTAAAAACAAAACGAAATGAAATGAAGCCTCCCCTGTTTAGTTTTTCTGAACAAAAAAAAATGTGGTTCAGGTTATTTCATGGTGAAATGGTTTCTATCGTTTTGGTTTTTTAATGAAACAATTTGTTACATAATGAAATGACACAATGGCATTTTAGTTTTCATTTGGTGCCCGTCTCTATTAGATACTTGGGTGCTAAGGAAACTCCTGTGTCATGAACAAAAGCATCATGTGACATTAGATTTACCCTTAAGGGCAATCCAATTGGTGGTCAAGAGTCTTGCATTTCCTGTTTATACTTTGGCTCCTAATATCCTAAATAAACCTTGAGTATCTGCCCCCATTTATTCCCATGTACTGCAAAACACACTGGAACTAGACTATTCCTGTAATTAGTGAGGGCAAACTGTAATTGAAGCAAAGGCACACATTTGGTTTCTCGATATAGACCCAGAAACCAAATGTGTGCCTTTGCTTCAATTACAGTTTGCCCTCACTACTTACAAGTGACTTCCTACAGACCAGATAATCAAACAAAGTGTGCACCCCTCATGCAAATGCTTAAACATTATGGACTGAGTCCTGTTGGAATCATGCCACATAGACTGGCAATCATGGAAGCAGTGGACATAGTCTTGATGGCTCATGCTTGAGTCCTCAGACACATCTGGGCACACCTGGATGCAAATGCTGTTCATGCAATTCCCCTTTACCTGCACCAGCACTTCACAATAAGATATTGGACGTTATACCTGTGCTTGGCTTGTGCAGACTAACTTAAGCACCAGCTCTTCCCTTTAAGGAAGCTGGAGCAATATTTGCAAGACAAAGTGGGAAGGAAAATTATCATCTCTGTGAGCTGCATTCAATCCCAGGAGTTTTCTCTTGACCTTAGGGCTAAATTGATAATTCATTCGAGGGATGGAAAGCATAGACATGGGGGGGACAGAGAGAGAGAGAGAGAGAGAGAATAATTTTACAAAAGTTCAGAGTTAGAGAGAGAGTTATGCTTAATGCGTTGTACATTACTTCACCTTAACAGGCAAGGATGCAGAATGGCAACACAGAGGTTTCAACACCTGAGCTGTACCAATCGTGGTGTTCAACACATTGTTGTGGTGGCAGATCTAATGAAAAGGAGTGACAGAGAAGAGGGCAAGTGGAATTATGCCAGGGTTAAATCCCCCTCCACCCAGACTCAACAGTTGCTATGCTGGCACCAAGTTGGCCCAGGGCCACAGTAACCCTAAGCCAGGCATGTTCAAACTTCAGCCCTCCTGATGCTTTGGACCACAACTCCCAGAATTCTAAGCTTAGATCACCAATGGCAAAGGATTGTGGGAGTTGCAGTCCAAAACATCTGGAGGGCCAAAGTTTGGACAGGCCTGCCCTAAGCAATTTCTTATTTATCTAGAGTGTGAGGGGTTAAGATTCAGCACAGATTCTGCTGGCCCTCGATCATTTTTACCAGTTCAAAACACTGCCTGAATTAAACCAGTTTTCCTAGATATTTTTCCCTCTCTGCTTACTTTTTTCCTTCTCATATTCAGTTTATTCTTGTTACCTTGTGTTTAGTACCTCCCGCCCTGAGCCCTCGCAGAAGAAAGTTGAGATAGAAAACATTTTAAATGAACTCGAATTGTCTTCTAACCAATTGCTGAGGAACAGACGCTGAAGACTCGATCAAACTGCCCTTCATTCCAAACAAACAAAATGAAAAAGAGATGATGTTTTAAATGTCAAATTTAGTCCACGGCAAACTTTACCATTGCTCTCTAGAAGCAGATTGTAGGTGTCACGAAAGGTCAGCAAATTGTTACTGCAGCTGTTGTTGTTTTTAATTGCAAGGGATCAGAAGTGGTGGTGGAATTATCCCAGTTCAGATAGCAAAATGACATGGTTGGCTCTGCATGGCACATGCCTTAATTTAGATTGCTGGAGGTGCTCTTGGCTGCTCTACTTCAAGCAGTAAAATATACTTAAGGCACCTGGTTCAAAGTACACCCCCTCTCCCTTAAGAAGCAAGCTCAGAAGGCCTCCCTGCTAACAGGCCATGCAAGGTTTCCTTGTTGAAAGGAATGCCTTCCTTTTAAAGAAATTGTCTTGCATCTTCCTCTTGAAAGTAAGGTGGCCGGCCTTAAGAGGGGGGGGGGAGAGAGAGAGAGAGAGAGAGAGAGAGAGAGAGAGAGAGAGAACATGCACCCAGAAAGAGAGGACAAAAGAAGCCTCTACCAATTGAATAAAACGGCATATGCTAATTTGTAGGTACAGATGCAAAATACTGTAAGGGATAAAATGTGAATTAAACATATTGGGGCAAGCTTTGACCAGGTCATCTGTGTACTTGTTCAGTCTGCCATGGTGTTCACTGAGAATGTACGGAATGTACGTAACGGAATGAATAACGGATAACGGTAACGAAAAATGGTCGTTTCGTGCCCATCTCTAGTAATAAATAGGTCAGGCATGTCCAAAGTCAGGCCCAGGGGCCAAATGCGGCCCATTTTCAAATTTTGAGCGGCCCGCAGCTTCTTCTCCTTGCTGGCTCAGCCTGTTACGCATTCCTGCCAGCTGACCTCTCCCCATATTGGATGGAGACGTCAGTTTGCAGTTTTACAGTTTGCCTGCCCTCCCTGACTCTGTCCATCCCCCCCCCCAGCTACCTATCATCAGTTCCATTCCTGCAGCATCCTCCCCACTTCCTTGCATGTCCTAGAGCAGGCATGTCCAAACTTTGGCCCTTCTGATGTTTTGGACCACAACCCCCAGAATTCTAAGCTTAGATTGCCAATGACAAAGGACTGTGGGAGTTACGGTCCTAAACATCTGGAAGATCGAAGTTTGGACATGCCTGTCCTAGAGGCTTATCCAAAGTCTGGCCTGAGGGCCCAATGCGCCTGAATGGTTGGCCCCAACTCATTTTCACCTCATCATATCTGGCCCTCCTTGCAAAAGGTTTGGACACCCCTGAAATAGGTCTTTCTGCAGAGTAGAGTTAATTGAGCATTTTCACAAAGTGAGTAAGTGAATCAGTGGATACCGATTCCACAGATAGGGGGTCCAGTTGTACTGCCTAATCATGCTAAAATACTTTCCAGGCAGTTTACAACATGACTATGCAAACAACAATCCCCACCCCCTCCCTGAGCTGGGTACTCATTCCACTGACCTCAGAAAGAAGGAAGGTTGGTTTAGCCTCGATCCTACTACCTGAACCCATCATAACTGAACTCAGACCATCAGCAGAGGCTTGACTTCAGTACTCCTGTTTGACTACTGCGTCATAGATCCCAGCCAGCTCCTTGGTATTACACTGTAGCAGCTGTGATCAGTTTAAGCTTGTGAACAAGGTAGAACCTAATTTGTGCCTGGAACAAACCATGGAATGCATTCTGAAAGGCCATGTGCTACCTTCTGAAAATACGGACCAACATCAAAATTTTTGAAAAGTTCAGCTCTCTCCCTCTCTCATCTCTGTGAATAGCTATTAGCTATCCTTATACATTGACAGTGGCAAAGAATGTCAAGTCCAAATCAGAGGTTTTGGCAGATGGACATATATTATACATGTGCATATGTATAGCTTCTAGCAGATTCTCCCCTGCTCATAAGATTTATTCTAAAACGTTTTCTGTAAGGGCAACAGCATGGTAGAAAAATGCATAAGCTATCTTTAAAATCAGTTACAAATACTAACGGAGTGAAATCTGTTCAGCAAACATCAAGAGATCTCACCAGTAGCAATAGCACACCCTATTCAAAGGGCTTCCAGAGCAAGAAATACTTGACTTGTCTGCCTGCAAAAGGTCCCAAAGAGCTACCCAGCCAAGGCACCCCAGAAGGAATTGGTATGCCGTCATAAAGGAAGACTAAGGCTTTCCCAATTGTTAAAACAGGATTTCCTGGGCCTCCTCCTCCTCCTCCTCCTCCTCCTTCTTGTTCTTCTTCTTCTACGAGGTGCACAATAGTGGTAGAGGTGCCACTGTTCAGAAGGTGATGGACCAAGGAAGATATGGAGGTAGAGGCTGGCCACGCCGTTACAGGAGGAGGAGGGTTCATCAAACACAGATGTCTCTCCTCCTGGTCCAGCCCCTAATGTCTGGACACCTGGTGCTCTTGGCAGCCGTAATTCTTTATCTTAGGCTGTGGCTGCTAAATGCCAGGTCCGTCAATAATAAATCTCAGATCATCCAGGATTTAATCCTGGATGAGAAAGCCGACCTGGCGTGTATTACGGAAACCTGGTTGGATGAGGCAGGAGGGGTTGGTCTCTCCCAGCTCTATCCTCCAGGTTTCCAGGTTCTGCAGCAGCCTCGCATCACAGAGGTGGGGAGGAGTCACACTAGTCTTTCGTGAATTCATCTCCCTTTCCAGGCGCCCAGTTCAGCAATTCACTGGGTTCGAATGCCTGCATGCAGTGCTGAATGGACTGGACAGGATAGGGATTATGTTGTTATACTGACAGCGCTGCAATCCAACAGTCTCTTTACCTGAGCTGATCTCGGTGGTAGCATTGAAGTGCCCCTGTCTCCTAGTACTGGGGGACTTCAGTGTTCATGCTGAGGCCCCTGAGACTGGTTCAACTCAGGATTTCATGGCCACCATGACAACCATGGGCCTGTCCCAGAAGATCTTGGCCCCAACACACATAGCAGGACATGTATTGGACCTGGTCTTCACAACTGAACAAGAGGGCAGTGATCTGGATGTGGTGGGGATCGACATCACCCCATTGTCATGGACAGATCACTTCCTGGTAGGGTTTAGGCTGGTTGTGGCCTCATCCCTCTGCAGAGGCGGAGGACTGTATGTCCCCCTGGCAACTGCTTGTTCAGTTTTGTGGAATTCTTTTCAGCTGGTACATCTGAGAATGTGAACAGGCTTCTTTGGAGTGTGAGGCTGCCTGCCTGCCGGCTCGACCCTTGCCCAGCCTGGCTCATTAGAGATTCTTGGGCAGGACTGGCTGAGTGGACAGGGAGAGTGGTTAATTCCTCCTTGACAGAAGGGGTTCTCCCACCTGCTTTGAAGCAGGTGGTGATTCAACCCATCCTAAAAAAGCCCTCCCTGGATCCCACTGTATTAGATAATTACCGACCAGTCTCTAACATCCTGTTTTTGGGCAAGGTGATTGAGCGGGTGGTGGCATCTCAACTCCAGTGGGTTTTGGATGAAGTGGGTTATCTTGATCCTTTTCAATCGGGATTCAGACCAGGCTATGGCACAGAAACCACCTTGGTCGTCTTGGTGGATGATCTACACCGGGGACTAGACAGGGGAGTGCATCCCTGTTGGTCCTGCTGGACCTCTCAGCGGCTTTCAACCACAGACAGTGGGTTGCCTCCTCTACAAAGCATCTCCTCCTATCCAGCCTCAGGCAGGAGGGCTTTGGTTTACTTTGTTAATGTCTGATTGCTCTCGGCACAGAAGGAGGTGCAAAATACTCCTCAACTAGGCCATTTCAACCTGGTCCCTCCTTTTGGAGGTTTCAATCACATGAACAACTGGATATGAGCAGAACACTACACTGGTAGGGAAAATCCATTTCAGATATTTAACACAGTTCCATGCTTTTTAAAAAAAAATCTGGTGGAGGTGGTCCAAGATATCTGGTTGAGCTATAGCTCTTACCAAACAAACCTCACCAAAAATGACATTACTTGGATCTCATAGGGACTAGTGCTCCAGACGATCTAGAGAGCCACAGCCCCACCCCAGCCCTTTTATATTTGGAAAAATATAAAAGAAGACATAAGTGAAATGTGCATTTTCCCATAATAAAGTTTTCCTTCCCGGCATGCAATTCTTTTAAAGCCTTCAGCAATCAGATTTGCAAATGAAGCACATATTTATCTCCTAATACTGCTTGAAAAGCAAGAGTATGCTAATTTCTGACATGTGGAGAGAGAGACACTCTTTCATCTCTTAAGGCAGGCATGTCCAAACTTCATCCCTCCTGATGTTTTGGACCACAACTCCCAGAATTCTAAGCTTAGATTGCCAGTGGCAAAGAACTGTGGGAGTTGCTGTCCAAAACATCTGGAGGGCTGAAGTTTGGATGTGCCTGTCTTAAGGGAACTCTGCTTCTAAAAACAAGCTATCCGTGTTTTCTAATCTGGCCCACAATGTCACAAGAGCATGGTGGCTTTCATTTTCTCTTGTGAAGAATTCTGGGGAATGCAAAGTTTCCACCTCTGTGTGGCTGCGTCTTTCCTGCTTGGGACATTCTCCACCTCACTGATGTACTCTCTGATTCTTAGGGCACTAAGAAACCCCAGCAACTCTCGATGAATCATACCCCCCCCAGAAAGAACAAAATGATTAAGTGAAAATTTATTGCTAAGCCTAGTAATGCATAAAACCGATGGTGGGCTATGACATTTCTGAGAATACGTATTATGCCCTTTTAAAGAAGACTGCAGCACCTTCTGGGGGAATCCTCTGAACAATTCATCGCAAGAATTGAGAAAGTACATCTGAACTTTTCTTAAAAGAAAAATGAGAAGAACAAGTGGTGGTGGTGGTGGTGGGGTTTGTTTTCGATATCCTAACAGGAAAATAAAGCTAGTAAGAGATAAAAGTCAGCAGAAAGAAAAGAATTAATCAGCTGTGTGATTCATAGGTTATCAAGCCATGGTATATTAAAAAGATTCCAAACCTGCCTCATGAGTCATATTTTGATCTATTGAATCATTTTAAACAATCTTCCAAACACATTTAAAAACACATTCAAATATATGATTTGCTCGGCTTCAATTTAAAGTTCTGATTCAGTAGATTACCTCTTTTAGCAGCTTTTAACGTTTACATGTTTCTCTGCAAACATCTACAGGATCCAGATCTTTACATCATGCCTCAGAGTGCAAAGTTAGCCTTCCAGATGTTGATAGACACTGGATCTCTTTTTTGGCATCAGCATGGCAGATGGCTATGGGCTGTAGTTCACAGACAACTCACTGAATGTGACTGGGATTAGACATTGGATGGAATCCTGTTGCTTAGTATAGCAAGACACAAAAGACTAGGCCCCTTGAATCAATTGAATTTATCAAGTACAGTAGGACCCCCGTATCCACTGATTCATTAAGCACTGATTCAGTTATCCATGGTTGGCAGAGGGAAAAAATAATCCAGCAGCCACAAAGCAAGCTACTGTCATAAAAGAGTGGCCACAAAGCAAGCTACTGTCACAAACAGCAGCCGTAAAGCAAGCTACTGTCAAAAAAACAGCAGGTTTTTTTGGGGGTGGTTTGCCGTTCTCTCTTAGCCAATGTCTATCTCAGTCATATTCAGTGAGTCGTCAGTGAATACCAGCCCACAGCTGTCCTCCATTCTGATGCCAAACAAGTGCTCCAGTGTGACTTAGCATGTCATCAAACAGGTATACAGCTCATGCTCCTTGTGGCACAGTGTGGGGGTGACAATTTCCCAGCAATCACATGACATAGGGGCAATAACACACCAGCTAGACCTTCATCTCTGCCCAAGTTGGACTTTTTTGGTCTGACAAGAGGGCTACTCTGTTTTGGGTCAGTGTCATTCCCTGACAGATATAAAGTTCACTTTAAGTCAGATTTGCTTCTGGCAAAGTGACCCTTTTGGTGCGATCAGGTGTGCTTTCCCACCTATCTGATCAAACAGACCTGGTTCTGAACCTTGCGACTTGTCAACCTTTGGACCACAGCTCCAATAACTTTTGCCCACTGGTGGAATGGGGTTGATGGAACTTGTGAGTCAAAACATTTAGGGATCAAATACACATTCAGAGTAGAAATTCAAGCACCTACGCAGTCAGAAACATATTAGCCATCTAGTGGAGGAAGACAAAGGGGTAGAGGGGGAAAGAGATGAAAGGTAAGTGCTGAAAGGTGACCCTACGGCCCAGATAGGACCTTTCATATAACCTAGACATAGCCACACATGGACTCACTTTGATATTCTTTTCTATTTCTATGTATAGAGTGGTGCTGGCTTTCTAACAGATAATACTGTGCTAGATATAGGCTGGCTGCATATAGCCTGAGCAAATAGGCAGTGCCTGTTCCAATAAATGAATGAGGTTTAAATGTGGTTTAGACAACTTGCAGAGCTGAGTGTATAGTGATCTGGAAAGATAATTGCAAAATACAGATTGGAACTGGGAGACAAAGAAACTTTGCATAAAAACTTATATTACATATTTATACAATATACATCAAGATAAGGCACACAACATATATACAGAGTAGTGGGAAAACTGCTATTTCACCAAAAGCAGTCCCAAAGTACAGTAAATGGATTTCAATGCTGCCTTTTATACACATTGGCAACATAGTTTAGAGTTAGACCAATCACATGAGTGTCAGGTGATTATCCATGGCACCTGGACATAACCATTCTGACCTTTTCATGTGGTTATTCCATACACCTGTGTCTAGCAAATGTCTTTGCCTTTTACACACAAGCCATTTTATGAATCTGTTAAATACCATGTTACAGGCATTTTGTCAAAACTACATTACTTGACAGTGCCTCATCAACCAATGATAGGGTCAGATACTTCCTGCCCTGCTCAGACCACAGTCTGCCAGGAGTGCAAGGTGGACCTGGGGCACAGCCAGATGCAAGAGGTTTCCTAGCAAATTGTGTGCCCCCCAACCCCATGTTGGGCCCCTGGGGATATGGCGGGGGGGGATTGTCTACTACCCCATAGGCTTGCAAGCAGTAACAAGCTATTGTGCATGGTCAAAGACAAGAAAGCCAATGCACCCCCGAACAAGAAGGTGAGATTTACTTCCATGTAAAAATGCAGAGCATCGCACTGCAGCAGATCTGTAACAAGAACAGAAAATGGGCATTGTAACACATTGTTTGGTAAAAAAGGAATGTGGATGCTAAGTGTGTGCACCCCCCTCCTCAAAAATCCAGGGAAAAGATCAAGTAGAACAGACATCCTGCACTTCCCCCCAGAGCATAGGGGCGTCCCGCAATCAGGGCCGGCGCTAGGTGTTTTTGCGCCCTAGGCAGGGGCGGGGCAAGGGGGCGAGCAGCGGGGGGAGGTGCGGGCAGGCGGTGGTGGCGGGGGGCCATGGGCGGACGGCGACAGCGGCAGGGGGGAGGCGCGAGCGGGCAAGTGGGCGGGCGGTGGCCGCGGGCGGGCCGCAGGCAGGTGGTGGCGCGGGCGGATGGGCGAGTGGGCAGTTAGGATATCACTTAGGATAGAGGTTCTGTTCTTGGCTTGCACCCCAAATGTGTGTGTGTGCAAGCAAATTGAAGTTGGGAAAATAGAAAATAAATGGTAGTATATAATATATTTTAAAATAAATCCGCACCTCCCACTCCCAGTCGAACCTCCCCCTTTATCCAATATCAAAAAAAAAAATATCCTCACAAACTGCCAGAGAAGAAATAAAGAATAAACTACTATTCCCTTCAGCAAACAAAGCTGCAGGGAATCAAAGAAATTATTTTCTAAATTCAATTCCTTCCCTGCCTGCCTAACTTAAATCCTAAAGCCTCCAGCCTCCCTCCTCAATCTTGATCGGATCACACCAGCACCAGCAGCCAGCCCTCCTCCCTCAACCACATCCATACACCCGACTGCGATTTCTGGAAGGTGCCTCGGCTTTTTATGCCCTCCGAGACATCCAGAAGTGTCAGTCAAAAACCTGGTGATGCCATTGGTGGAATGATTCAAAAAAATTGCATGGTCCCATCCCATGCCCAGCCCAAATGGGCAGGTCTAAAAAAAAAATCAATACGTTTTATTGCTATAAAAAAACCCACTGCTGCTACTATAAAAATTCAGGCATTTAAAATAAATAAATTTCACATGTTTCTGTGGTGATTTGGTGTGTTTTTTGACTACGATTTCAAAAGAAAAATTGCGGTCGCCATTTTGGATTCTCCCCACTGCATGGCATGCAGCGAGACAGACAACGAGGATGACCCCCCCCAGCCTGATGCAAGCAGCCCAGGACAGGAGAGGGGGGGAAGGCCGGGGACCCCCCCCCCAGAAACCACCCCTCTGGTAGGTGTCCTCAGGCAGGCATATTTTCACCTGCTTTTTTGGCCGGGAGTCGGTTTTTTTTTTTTTTTTACTTTTTAAAACTTTTTTTCTGTGCTGCTTGGCATCGCGCGATCGCCACGATGCCATTAACGACAACGAAAAACCCGACCCAATTTTTCTTTTTTCAGGTCGGGTTCGAGCTGGAGTGGCGTAATTATCGTTACTGTTTCTGTTACGTAACGGAAACAATAACCGAAAACGGAAATGACAATTTCGCCGCTCCGTGCCCATGTCTACAGATTACATATCAAATAAATAACAACCAGTTAACACAATAAGACCACAAGAACATCACAAGAACAACCTATATATGGATAAGACCAAATTAATTATATTAAATTAGGGTAAATAAGATTTAGATTACAATTAAGCTAACTTAAAGCTAATGAAGAAAGATCAAATTAAATGGTGGAAGCAACTCAGATGTTAGAAGGTATCCCGGAAGCATTCTATCTGTTTTCCCATCAGTATGTTTTCCCAGACATACTTTTTCATTAATTGACATAGCTAAGAATATGAACAAAATTTTATAAAAGTATTTTATTAGAATGTATTAGTAAAAGAAAGTACTATTGTACAAAGAAAACAAGAGCTGAAACTGTCAGGGGGGGGAGCCAATTATGTGTTTTAGTATTTCATTTCAAGTAACAACAAATCCCATGATCTACTACAGTCACTGGAGAGAAAAAACTGTTTTGGTGTTAAGGTGGTTTCCGTTCCAGTATGGGACACTGTCTTTATCTGATGGTTCATCTGGCCTTTGGGAATCAGCAAGTGAGTCCTCTAAAGACCGACTTCTCAGATGGGGAAATTTTGCCTAAAAGTTAAACCAAATGTTAAACCAGTAGCTTTCTTAGAGCTCTGATGATGAGTTACCTATGGCTGTCATACCTGTCTCTGCCCTGAAACACCTGCTTCAAATAACTGGGATGACAGATACATTTGTAGACCATTCGTAGTGTGCCTCAATGGTGTTCGTAAGGAAAGCTGACTGCATTCAGGATGGAGTTGCAGTTGACCTTGACCAAGACATGGCCCAAAGGCGGAGCACACCCTCAAGCCTTATTGCTCTCTATTTGCCCCCGCAAATGAATCCCAAGGCATCGAAGAAGAATAAAAAACCTTCCCCTATCTTTCCATCTGGAAAGAAAAAGTGTGTTCTGCTCTGGACATTGGCAGGGAATGATGGTACAGGAAGACATTCCAGAACCTACTTGGGTCATAAAGAGGCCTTGCTGTTGCCACCAACAAATCTGCCCATAGCAAAACCTGATGGCAGCACTCGCCTAGTGGCCTCTTGGGAATCCAGTGTGCCCTCCACCCTTAGAACTTTTCAGCCAAAGCGAACCAGCCAGAAATCTGGGCTCTCTGCTCTTTGAAGCTGTATTGCTTTCCGGGGCCGCATAGGGTATATTAAAGGAGCCTAGGGGGCCCCTTTCCTACCACCAGACCCTTCGTCAGCTGCACAGACGGCCAAAACTGCAGAATAATAATAATTAAAAAAAGAAAGAAATAAGAAGGTCCTAGGAGTCTGTTTCTACTTTGGAAAAATAGGTTTATAGGGAGAGATAAATGGTGCACCGTGGTCTTGTACCCTCCAAGAGCTGCAATTCACCATATTTTTATAGAACATGACAAAGTTAGAGACCCCAATGGGCCGACCTTTTGACGACAGCATCTGCAGTACAAGACCCACACGTGGCTCACCGTTTCACAAGATGATAAGTTTTTTCAACACATCCGTGAAGCATCTGGTAAAGGAACACTAGCAAGAGTGTGGTCTTTTTCAGTTATTCACAATCTCATAGCATTCGAGGCAAAAATCAAAGAAACAAAAGCAAATAAAAGACAAAAACATGTGGCACCTTAAAGATTATCTATTACTTGATGTCTCTTGATGAATTTCATTTGTCATTTTTTTCAACTGTTCTTCTCTGATATCTTCCAATTCTTTATAATATACTATTAAAATCCCATCACTTCCTGGTGATTTTATTTCCCCCCCCCCTGCTTCCTAATTGCTTTTAACACTTCTTGCGTTGAATATGTTTGATTTAATCCTTCTTGTTGTGTTCTAAAAAGTGGTTTGGCCTTTGTTTAGGTCTTTGTTGTGAAGATTCCTCAAAAGACTGAAAAGACTGAGGGGGAAGAGGTGGGGGAAAGGTGAAGATGATGAACATTTGGTATCTAACTTATATTCCGTTGTATATTATGTTGTATACCTTATTCTGCTACTATATGTCTAAAGAAGTGTCCGTGTCCATGAAAGCTTACATTAAAATACAATAGTTAACTTTTAAGGTGCCACATGTTTTTGTCTTTTGTTTTGTTTTGTTTTGTTTTGTTTTGTTTTGTTTCTTTGATTTTTGCCTGGGATTCTTGCACAGACTAAGGGCCTTTTTACACGACCCCTAAGATCTGCTGGTCCCTTAAATTCGGACCAGAGAGCTTGAGGGTTTGTCACTCTTCCTTCCTCCCCACCACTCCACACTTCCTTGCTTCTGTCTGCATGAGGGGAGGGAGGGGAAAAAAGCCTTAAAAAGGGACAAAAGAATAAAGCCTTACCTCCGGTGCCGGTGGAAGTTGCTCTGAGCCCCGGTTACTTCCTGGTTCCTCTTAAAGGGGCGGGAGGCAAAAAAAAGAAGAAGAAGCGAGGAGTGCCCGGCACTCTCCGCATCAAAATTTTTCACTCTCCCAGGGCAGGTACTTGAAAGTTGCGCTGGGTCGCGCTTAGGTGGGTGGGGTCGCACTTAATTTTCTGTTAGCCCCGGAGCTGGTGGGGAAACATTTTTAAGCTCCGGAGCTGGTGGGGAAACATTTTTAAGCTCCGGAGCTGGGAGCCATTTGCAGTGGAGCTTAGGGGTCGTGTATAAACGCCCTAAGATGGCTACCTCTCACAAATCTCACAGCAGAAGCACTTACTGCACAGAACTAAGTTATCAAGGTAAGTAGAATGGACTTGTCCAGGAAAACACACATTAAAATAGAGCAGTTCGTCTTCAAGGTGCCACAGCATTTTTGTCGTCTTTATTTTACTTTTACTTTTATTTTGTTGTTGCCTCAAAAACTAGCAGAGACTCACATGGCTACCTCTTCTAAAACTGATGTACGCAAGCAGCGAATACATGGAAGATTTATGGCTAGCTTTTTGTAGGTCCCACAGGACCCATCAGTCCTATGATAGAGCCTTGAGGGAGAAAACTGGATACAAACTACTCTTTACTTGTGGTAAATGTACTGTAACTTGGTGACTATTTTCCATGATAAAAAAGCTAAACCAGCAAGATGCAACATTTAACAGGTTGCTTTTCTTGCTTTGGTGGAGACATTTATGTCAGAAAACCTGTTTTCTTCACAAACCCAACATCAAATTCAAGCCTGCATATTGGTTTATATGTTTGGTTGTGGGGAAAGAAAAGACTGGCGTTGTAAATGGGGCATCCTGTTGACTCCCTCCCTCCTTTTTTGTTGTGGTAAAAAGACCAGACTTCCAAGAAACCCTTCACTTCTCTGCACCTGGTCTTTTGTGATAACAGTTGATGGATGCTACAAAACAGCACAAGAGAACTGCTGGAGTCTCCTGTCAAACATGCTAAGGAAACACAGCCAACAAAAATATTTGCAAAATAATGGCTAATCTGGTCCTAAAACAACCCACCACAAACACACCTTTCAGTTTACAGTATTCAAGACTTCACAAAGGACTGTGTTAGATGGTGAGGAACATCAAGTCTGACACCAGTCTCATTTCAAAACAGTCATCCCAGAGGAAATAACTTTTGTTTTAGAGGTGTGCAGACAGTTTCAAAAACCCAAGAAATCAAACAGAGAGAAATGGATCTCAAAGAACATAACCCGGTTCTTACACACAACATGTCCCCCAAATTATGGGGACTTTCCCCATCCCAACAATCAGCCACAGTGTGTTCATCTGTGACTTCTACTGTGGTTTCAACATCCATTGGCTAGCACGAACAATTTAGACCCTTTGATATGTGGCTTGTGGTCTGAGCAGCAGAGGCATTTTGCCCCCAACATTTCAGGATTAGCCCCCTCTCCATTTGAATGACAAGTTGCTTATGCCCACAATGCTTATAGGCTGCCCCTTAGTTCTTAAAGCTCTCTCTGGATGGTTTACCCTTTAATTATGCAAGCTATGCCTTTCCCTCCCAGCGAACTGGGTACTCAGTTTACCAACCTTGGAAGAATGGAGGACTGAGTCAGCCTTGAGCCAGCTATCTGAGCCTGTCAGAATCGATCTTAGGTTGTGAGTAGAGTCGTGACTTCAGTACTGCAGTTTAAGTACTGTGCCCCAAGGCTCTTGTTACATACTGAAAAGGGGGGAAATTGGTAAGAAATGGGATCTGCCCAAGACTTTATTAACAGATTGTTATATGATGCAAAACCTATATACCACATGTTCTACAACATATCATCCCTGCCTGACTTATCAAGTGACTGGAGTATTTCAGTGGATGAAGGATCTGATAGCTTATTTCATCTGCACAGGAAACCAGTCTGACCCAATCCTATGCTTACTCACTCAGAAATAAAATGCCACGGTGTTCAGTGAAACCTATTTCTATTTAACTGGCATAGGATCGTGGCTTTAACAACTCATTCCCTGTTCCTTGGTGGCAGGATCTTAATAAAGGACTCCCTGGCTCTTCCCAGCATGTTCTGTAACATTTCAGTTTATATAAAAACCACAATTATGCAACTATTCATTTGGATTAATCAAGGAATTAAAGAGTTCAGCATAGAATAGCAGAATATGACTGCTATAGACTTATTTCAGAACACTTCAGTAACTGCATTAAGGTCATGTTTGAGAATTCCATATTTTATGTTATTTTATTTCTTTAAAATATTTTTACCCCACCTTTCTCCTTAAAAGGACCCAAGGTGTCTTACATAATAAAAAGGCAATATTTGAAGCTAAAAACAGCAAGTACACATACAAATATTAAAAAAGAATAGTATAGTATATTAAAATGGTAAATAAAACCCAATACTAAAACACATTTAAAGTGTACAAGTAGAAGCCCCTGACAGGAGCTCAAAAAAGGTACAAATAGGACTGATCTGAGAGCGGACTGGTTCACTCCAGCAAAGTTATCATCTGGTCATTACCTTGAAGAACAAATCAAGCAGATTTTGCAGGAGACAAAACAGCAGGCGAAACTCCCATGGAGTCAACCTTTATGGAAATGGCACAAGAGTTTGCACTGAGTTCCAGCTGCAGCTTCAAGGTTTGACAAAGGCTGGTGTTCACCTACCCTGCTGATGATCTTCAACTTCAGGGCCCATTCTAAGGCTATGGGGTGCAGAACTCTTTCTGAAGCTAAGCAGAAGCGCATCATGAACAAGATGCATACCACTTGGTGTGGAATTGTGGATGAAAATGGGAAATTTAGAGTATAAATGTAGCAAAAGAGGAGAAGAATGGGAATGTTACAGCCGCTGAGGGTAAGAACCAAAGAAACGTGCCCAGTTCTAGAAGAAACACAGCTCCATCTTGTCTTGCCTTTTCTTCTATCACTGGCCAGAAAGAGATCAAGATGCAACCTGGAGCCAGCAACAGGGGAGGGATCGAATCATTGAAGAACAAGGCTATCAAGAAGCCCTTGAGATAGAGTCCCCTTTCCCATCCAGAGCCAGTGTAGTGGTGTGTAATGGTTAGGGTTTGGAACTGGGAACTGGGAAATCCAGATTGTAGTTTGACTGACACATGACCTGTCACTCGTGACCTTGGGTCCTTCAGTGTATCCCAGTCAGATCTACTTCATGGGCAAGAGAACCATAACGCAGCTCTGAGGACCAGCAGGAAATAAAATTCAGGAGAGGCTGGAAGCTGGCAACTGAGGGGGAAAGGGATGTGATGCAGCCATGACAACCCACACAATTTTGGCAGTCCAGCCCTGCTTGTCTGCCTAGAAGATATAATGGGGACAATTGAGGAACTATCACTTGCCTGAAGCTTGTCCCCGCTTGCTGTCATTGCTGCTGTAGCTGTTGGAATGTAGGAAGCACCTGAGTACTTAGCAATCACTTTACTTCAACTGGAAATTGTGTACCCTATTAGTTTAATTTTATAAGAAAAGAAACAGGAGGGCTTGGAAAAGCCATGTTTGTTTGTTTGTTTGTTTGTTTGTTTGGTCTTTGGACTGCAGTTCCCAGAATTTAACATTTAGCATGGCCATTGACCATGCTGGTTGAGGGATCCTGGGACTTTCACACCAGTGAAAAACAGCATTTATTATGCTGGATCAGATACATATGTCGCTTTTACACGACCTCTAAAATCCGAGGCAAAGGGCTCCCCGATGTGGATCTTAAAATTGTTTTCCCACCAGCTGCAGACTTGAAACAAAATAAAGTACAACCACGCCCACCTAAGCGCGCCCCAGTGCACTTTAGAAGTATCTGGTCTCCGGAGGTAAAAAAAATTTCCGAAGCAAATTGTAAAGCTGTGGATGCCGGGCTCCCCTCGCCTTCTGTTTGTTTTTTTGTCCCCGTTGCCCCTTTAAAGACAGGAATCCCTACGGGGCTGCTCAGACAGAGGTGAGCGGAGGTGAGCATGCATTCTTTTCTCCCTTTTTTTCTCCCTCCCCTCACACAGACAGTAGCAATGGAGTGTGGAAGAGTGGGAACACGGGAAGAGGAACAAACCCCATGATCTCTGGTCTGAATTTAAGATGCCAGTGGATTTTAGAGGTTGTGTAAAAGCACCCATAGTCATACATGGGAATGGTCCAGTTGCAATCAATGGCATCTGAGCTCCAGTTCATTGCCCTAAAGCTACCCCCCCCTTCCTGGGCTTGTCTGTTTCACTTCCAGCAGAAGACATAGATGGTGAATGGTGGTTGAGTGGGGTCATGTGGGAAGGCAGGATCAACAAACATGCTATCAACTCCTATACACTCACACACATTTAACTCGCTTAGAGTCTCATGCCATGAACACGCTTTGATCTTTTAATAGCTTGATCCATGGGATAGGAAGTCAAGCTAAGGGATTTCTGGCCAGGGTTGTATGTCTTCATTGGTGTGCCCTGATTAGGATTTGGCCCCGACTATTGTTTTTCCTGGACAGCTCTCCAGTGGCTCTCAAAGTAGACTCAGACACAGCGACTGCAGCGGCATTGCTTGCCAAGAGTCCACACCAACTCATTCAGTTTGAAGACGTGCAGAGACTTCTCTCTCAGGCATTGGCCACCCTTGGTGGCAGCAACAGCAGAACCAATGACAACAATAATCATATTGTGCACATACACACTCAAGAGGCACTCTTGGCCACTGGGAGGTGTCTCTTTCTTACTAGAGGTGACCAAGCCAGTGTCTGTTTGCAAGTCTATTTGATGATTTTTGAACCTGCCAAACCAAGAAAACAAAAAACCCACCCATTTAATGTTTTGATATTATGCAGATGAAACTTTGTTTTTGATTGAGTCTTTACAAAGCAGTACTGTATTGTTAAAAATGAGCACTAATGGATATGATCAGATTTATTAGAGGTAATTGTATAAGATAGTGGACCTCACAACCAAGTGGGACAAATGCTAAGAAAAAGAATTGTATAAGATAGCCCTGACATTTACTCTAGCATGTATATTCTCAAGGATGTATTTACTTCTTCCTTAGCTAATATGATCTATGCTATCTTTTGCTAGCAGTGCCCCCTGCACTCTACATACGATAAACAGGACACTCTGTATGCAAAATATGGAATTAATGTAAACCAAACATCAGGAATTGCAGTACACAGAAGCTCGTTCTGGATCACTTCAATCTACCAGGACACAAAATATGAAAACTGCTGGGGGGGGGCTACATAGAACGATCTAGACAGATACAGCTGAGATAAAACACTGTATATGCGCATGGATCACCGTATTTTTTCCATCTATAAGATGTCGCCATGTATAAAACCCACACTTTCCACCCCCAACTTAGAGCTTCACAACTGTGCAGTTCTCTCCTTGGCTTACTTCCATGTATAAGATGGCTCTCAATTTAGATAAAAATATAGTCTTATACATGGGAAAATACTGTAAATATCAGTCAAGGTTTCTTAAGTCATTACCATATAAAGTACTTTTTATTTATTTATTTATTTATTTATTTATTTATTTATTTATTTATTTTCAGATTTATATACCGCTCCTACTTCCCAAGCAGGAACATGCTGTTATCTACTGTTATTTTCCTTCAGACCCAGACCCAGACCCATCTTTCAAGGCTCAATGGTAAAGTCTGACATTCTCTGCATGACCACATGTTGTTGATCCCTGGTTGTTTCCTTGAATCATGTCACTGTTCCCAGAACCTCCCTTCAAAGGAACCAATTTGCCAAGAAGGCTCATAAATCATTATGAGGTGTGAAATGCAACCAAACACCAGTGTCTCTTGGTGAATGTTTTGCCACGTGGTCCCTGTATTCTCACTCGTATGTTTGACGAAGTGGACTTGTTCCATGGACGCTTGCATTAAAATACAGCAGCATTGTGCCAAATTTGTCTTCTTGCTTTGCTTTTTGTTTTGTTGCGTGTTGTGCTCTTTGCTGAAAATTGTAGATATACCGTGCTTTGCCTGTAACACAAAAGCTCTTTCCCACAATACATTTAAGAAACACAGTGCTGTGAGCAACACCTCTCATTGTGATGTCTTGAGATCATTTGTGGGTACTCTCTTAGCCATATCATTTATGTATGAGTATGAGAGACCTAAGCTGCCTAGATGCCCTAAGCACATCCGATCTCGCCTGATTTCGGAAGCTAAGCAGGGTCAGCCCGGGGTAGTACTTGGATGGGAGACCACCGGGGAATACCAGGTGCTGTAGACGCCTGGAGTAGGAACTGGCAAGCCACTCCAGTATTCCTGCCAAGAAAACTCCATGGACATGGAGTCACGAAGAGTCGGTCACGACTGTAACAACACAACACACACACACACACACACACACACACACACACACACACACACACACACACACACACACACACACACACACACATGAGAGAACTACGACCCACAGAAAGACATCATCGGAAGGCATTTAGCTCTCCAAACATTTTGTCTGACAACTCCCATCAGCCACTGCAGCTATCTCCTTTCTGTGTACATTTAATCCACATGAAGGGAATATGTCATCTGAACACCTGAGTTATTAGATCAAGGAGTGGTAATAACAGCAGTAGTGCCATAAGCTAAACAGCAGCAGCAACAGTTGTAGCAGCAGTAGAAGTACTAATGGTACTATTTCCCATAGTTTTGTGTGTATTACTGGCTCTCTTTTGGTCAAACAGCATTCCTTAATTATGCATTGACAACTCCCTACCCACTATTAATGTTCTAGAAATATAGATCAAAAAGTAAGGAGGATTCTGCCTGGGCCACATTTTGCTTTTCAGATAATGTTACTCTAAATGAAATAAATGGCATTTTAGAAAGGGATAATTATAGAAGAGATAATGCTCTACTAGCTGTTCATGACAAGCCTGTGACCTCTCTTAGGAATCATACAGATGGAAATGCTACCGTACAATTCCAGCTGTTCTTTTATTGCATTAGAAATGGCCAGGGGCCCTCAGTTTATATGCAGTTGGGGACTCAAGAAACGGACAGTATCTATTATGCTTGCGTCGTTTGCCCCCAATGGGGGATTTTGAAAGAATGTTGCATGTATTCCATCCAAAAAAGTCAAGGAAAATGAGAGGTTTCCCATTATTCTTCCTTTCCTTCCTGTCCCATCACACTGAAGAAAGCCTTCTTCCATGCCTTTTTTCTTTAACCCCCCCCCCTTAAGCTTTTTCCTCTTTGTTAATTTGCACAGTTACTGCTTTGTTCATTATACCATACAGAGACCCCTTTATTTATACACACACACATGCCTTCTTTTTTAAAAAAAACTGGGAATTGTATGGAGACAAGAGAGGTTTCTAGTAGATGTTGGCAAGTTTCCATTTAGTGATGGGTAGAGGGGGATATACCAAGATTCCATGTTCAAGATTCTGGGTGAAGCTCTTATTACACAACCGCTTTGCCACATTCACCCAATTGTACTGTGTGTGTGTGTGTGTGTGTGTGTGTGTGTGTGTGTGTGTGTGTGTGTGTGTGTGTGTGTGTGTGAGATGATGCTGCATAGTCCACCTGTACATCTCCTGGGTTCTCCCAAACTTCTTCTTCTTCTTCTTCTTCTTCTTCTTCTTCTTCTTCTTCTTCTTCTTCTTCTTCTTCTTCTTCTTCTTCTTCTTCTTCTTCTTCTTCAGGTGTTCCTTGTCAAAAGCTATTCTAAATAGAGAAGCTGTGCCCACTGCAAACCATTGGCTTTAATTCTTAAGCCGGAATATTCTTCTACGCCCCAGGCCATGGTTCCCATCTATTTTGCCTTCAAGGATAACCTGCAGGAGATGGTATTTGTTATTATGCATTATGTGACTGAAATATTGCTATTTTCTTCTCTTTACAGTATTGAGAATGTCTAGCTTTTTATTCGTATGCTGTAATATAGCCACATTAGTCCAAGGTATCTTCAGAATTCATCTGTACGTCCACATTTCAAATGCTTCCTTGCAGATCATTTTTTCTTACTTGGAAAAAAATAGGTTAGAATGGGGAAAATGGCACAGCCACACCATGACATTTGAACAGCAGTGTCAAGAACACAAGCTAAATAAATAAATACAAGCTAAATAAATAAATAAATAAATAAATAAATAAATAAATAAATAAATAAATAAATAAATAAATAAATAAGAACGATCTACCTTGAAGAACACAAATATGGAAATATAGCCTTTGGATAGATGTACTTCTTTAACTAAAATGGGGTAGGGTATTTCGGAGGGCCTGGGCCAATTTTTTATTGGTGGCTGGCAGGCACATGATTACTAACTGATCAGAACCGTACACCCACAAAGTCTTCCATGAAGAAGAGAGCTGTCATCACAGAGGAAATGCCACAGGTAATCAAATGTGGAGGACCTTGTGTGGCGATTATCAAGACAGGATATAAAGTCTACTTAAATAATATATAGGGTGACGGGGAGCTTAAACACAGAATGAGAACAAGAGATATAACAGAATGACAGTTAAAACAGAAGAACATTATTGGATGGATGAGAAAGATTAGGAAAGAGTTAAAGGACTGACTAAATCAGAGTTGGAGAATCTATGGCACGGGTGCCAACGGTGGCACTTGGAGCCCTTTCTGTGGGCATCCAACATCACCCCTTCACAGCCAACTGTATTCAGGTTAAATTGCTGAACTGGCACTTGGTGAAAAATTAGTGGGTTTTGAATTGCAGTTTGGGCACTCAGTCTCTAAAAGGTTTGCAATCACTGGAATAGACTGTGGGTTTTAAAAAGACAGATTATAACAATAAGAAAAGCCTGAAGTGTATACCAGAGAAGTTATAAGCAACTGATTTGAATTATGAAGCTCATGTACAGAATATTTGAAGCAATACTTATTGAATTGTGTGGTTTTGACACTTTGTTAATAAACTTATTGTTTATGTTTCCCTGACCTATATCTTAGAGTGAGCTGACTGGGCTAAAAGTAAGCTTAAGGAATAAAGTAAAAATATTTGGTGGCAGTGGGTTTACTTGGTGGTTAGCTGGGGACAGGAGGGGTCCCACCTTGATATTACTGGTTTGTTGAAGTTCTTACGAGCAGCTGGATACAAGGCCACTGGCAACTTGTATGGAAGCTGCTTACGACAGTCTAGGGAGAACAAGACGGGTACTTAAATAAAAATAACATGATGTCTTGTGGCAGCTTCAAGTCTGACCTATTTTGCACTGCATGACCTTGCATGGACTATATTCTGCATCACCAGGTGTATGCAATGATATCCTAGGATGGTGGAGAGGTTGGGGTGAGGGTCCATGCATGACAACATCAGACTCAAATGGTAATGATAGTTCAAAGGACAGCCTGGGGAAATTCAAGAAAAACTTAAAACGTGCCAAAATCATAATGTAATTCACAGCATCAGTAACTGGCGTTCTCCCCCAGTGCTGCTGTCTTTTAGTACACTGGGAAACTGTTGTTCCAATTCACATCAAAACAAATTACTATGAATTATTATTCTGCTATTACAAACCCACAGGCTCCCTTTTAAATTTCCCTGTGGGAAGCTGGAAGTGTTTGGATCCTCAGCAGTGACTGGGGATAGCAAGCAGGTGGCCACGAAAAACAAGCATAGCACTCATCCGTAGAAGCTAGACCGGAGCTTGCCCAAAGCTTTTTCCATGCTGTACAAGTTACACTGAACTGTGTTGTACACAGCCAGGGATGGAGGTGGTCTTTTTTTGAATTGCTGCCACTGTAAAACGTGCAGCAACCACATATAAATTGTCTGGGTGAAAGGTTTGCCCAAGCAAAGTCTGGTCAATCTTGGTGCTCCTCAAGTAATTCCACAGCAACTTCCACTCTCTATGAACTGGCTCTAAGTGCTGAAGAAGCACAGATAAAACTTCTTTGATGTTTTGTCTTTGTGGACCATCCTTTCACCATAATCAGGAGAAGTCTGTGAATGCCATTGCCAAGCCCATTGGCAGATGATGGGAGATGGGGAAATGAGCATCAGATCTTGGAACCCTCTAGAGTAGCAACGCATGAGAGTAGAAGACAGCCAGTCAGATACTTCAGTTGAACCCTGCCGTTTTTTGGATGACAGAAGTGTAAGATAAATGAGGGAACTGACATACTATGTGTAGCGGTCATCCTATAAATCAAAGTTGTGGAACCTTTGGCTTCTCAAGATTTTTTTTTTAATTTTAGCTTCCATCAGCATTGCACAACATAGTCATGGGAGAAGACAGCGAGAAATGAAGTTTACAACGTAAGGTGGCTCAGCCCTGTTGTAAATGTTTTATGAATAATGGCTACTGCTGCTAACTGGAGTGACTTTCTATGGCTTGCTGTGGAGACGCGGATGGACAGAAGGCCTATCTGACAGGAGTGCTGCCTGCACGAAGCAGGGAAGCCTGGGCGGAATGGAGGGAAAGGCAGAGGAAAAAGAAAGAGGCCAGGAACAAGCGTTTAAGGGAAGCGCGGGAAAGAGAAGAGACATGGAGGAAGTTTGAGGAGTCACTCTGGATTGGAGGGGCGGAAAAGGCAGGAGAGAAGGAGATGCCCACAGTAGTGGAGGTGGGGTACGGAAGTATAAAGGGAAAGGCGCACATTTTACCACCCGGCTGGGAGTGGGTATGGATGCAGAATCCAGACATGTCAGAATGGGAGAAAATGATGATGCCTCACGCTGAGGCAGAGAGCTGTCGAAGAAGGGCCCACAAAGTCGGTTGCTCCTATTGGGGAGAATGAGAGTCACGGGAATCCTGCAAAAAGCTTAAACAAATCAGAAAGGATATAGCCCTCAATAAGTGGGTTAGCCCAGAAGGTGGAGGAAGTAGAGAAGGACAGGTCGATATTCCCTGGAAAGGATGGGGTGCAACTCCCAGCAACATCTAAGGACTCGACCCTTGTGAGGGGGTCTGGTGTGTGTGTGTGTGTGGGACCTCTCTGGACTAGAGGGAGGGGTGGACTCTTCCTTGCTTACTCCCACCCAGGAGTCCAGAAACAACCCATTTGTTGAATTGGTTAGTTCGGTTCCAGTTGCTAATGTTACATAAGAACATAAGAACATAAGAAGAGCCATGCTGGATCAGGCCAAAGGCCCATCTAGTCCAGCTTCCTGTACCTCACAGTGGCCCCACCAGATGCTTTTGGAAGCGCATGAGACTAGATATCTGTCTCCTGATACCACTCCCCTGCATCTGGCCCTTGAAGTACCCTGGTTTTAAGCCTGGAGATTACACATCTCCATCATGGTTTGTAACCTGTGATGGACTTTTCCTCCAGGAATCTGTCCAATCCCCTTTTGAAGGCATCCAAGCCAGATGCCATCACGACATCCTGTGGCAGGGGGTTCCATAGACTAACAACGCGCTGGGTGAAAAAATATTTTCTTTTGTCTGTTCTTACTCTCCCAGCCCTCAATTTGAGTGCATGTTCCCTAGTTCTGGTATTTTGTGAGAGGGAAAAGAGCTTCCCTCTATCCAATTTACTCATGCCCTGCATTAGTTTGTACGTCTCAATCATATCCCCCCTCAGGCGCCTTTTTTCCAGACTAAAGAGGCCCAAATGTTTTAGCCTTTCCTCATAAGTGAGGTGCCCCAGCCCAGTAATCATTTTGGTCGCTCTCTTCTGCACCTTTTCCAGTTCCACTATGTCTTTCTTGAGATGCGGTGACCAGAATTGTACACAATACTCCAGATGCGGCCTTACTATTGTTTTGTATAATGGCATTATAATGTTGGCTGTTTTATTTTCAATCCCCTTTTTGATAATCCCTAGCATGGAATTGGCCTTCTTCACCGCTGCCACACATTGGGTAGACACCTTCATGGAGCTGTCCACCAACACACCAAGATCTCTTTCCTGATCTGTCACGGATAACTCAGAGCCCATGAGTTGATAGATAAAGTTTTGATTTTTCGCCCCAATATGCATTACTTTACATTTGGCTACATTAAAACGCATTTGCCATTTCGTAGCCCATTCCCCCAGTTTGGAGAGATCCTTCTGGAGCTCTTCACAATCTTCTCTGGTTTTTACCACACGGAAAAGTTTTGTGTCATCTGCAAACTTGGCCACCTCACTGCTTATCCCGGTCTCCAGGTCATTTATGAACAGATCGAAAAGCACCGGTCCCAGGACAGAGCCCTGGGGCACACCGCTTTTCACCTCTCTCCATTGTGAAAATTTCCCATTGACACCTACTCTTTGTTTCCTGGATCTCAACCAGTTCTCAATCCATAAGAGGACCTGCCCTCTTATCCCCTGACTGTGCAATTTTCTCTGCAGCCTCTGGTGAGGGACTGTGTCAAAGGCCTTTTGAAAATCCAGATAGACTATATCCACCGGTTAAAGAAAGTGCCTCCAGACCCTTGGAAAAAGTTAATAAAAGAGACTCGTGGTCAGACAAAAATGCTTCTTTATTGAATGATGGGGAAATGGGCATTTGGCAAAAGGAGGAACCCTCACACTTGCCCCCCATTGTTGTGGGTGCCCCATTGTTGAAGTTTTTCAAGAAAAAAATTGGACAGCCATCTGTCCAGGATGGTATGAGGTCTCCTGCTTTAGGCCAGAGGTCCCTTCCAACCCTACAATGATTCTATGACTGATCAGTAGAGTTATAGAGACCACCACATCTGAGTAGTTTTGTGAAACGTGAAGCGCCGCTATGGATTCTGTTCCTGATAACAAATAACATATTTGAATGTCTAGGAGACCTGCCTAAGATCTGCTGAACCAAAACATTTCACCGAATCAATGAAAGGAGTGCCTTGGTCAGCACAAAATGCAACACTGGCTACAGTCTTCTCCTGGAACCACAACAGAAAGTATGACCTCTCTACACAATTTGGGCAGCTATTGCAGGACCAAACAGTCCGTGTCCTCAATTACACCACTTTTGGAACTTCTTTGTGCTTGAGAGGTCGGTGCAAAGCATTGTCAGCTAGTGCCATGGCCTCTTGAGCTGGGTAATGGAAGGATTATGCAGCTATTCACTTCCTTTAATGAGTCTTCTCCGGTAACAACAAAAGTAGTCAGCCGTGAAAACAAAACAAACAGAAATTGAAGAAATGGCATGTAACCATGGGAGAATTAGAAGTGATTGTTTGTTATCTGTACCCCTAATAAAAGTCTATAATTAAGGCAAGATACAGGAAACCCGCCTCTCTAAGAACCCATACTGCATAGCTTTTTATATTAATCTCAATAAACAGGCATGCCAGGAACTTATTATAACAATAAATAAGTGTCTGTCAAATCTGAAAATAGCAGCAAGACTGAGCACATGGTATCTCATGCAGCACTAACCAGCTCATGAATTTCTCTGATAAACAGGGTTGGCATGAGGAATTTCAGCAGGTGATTACTTCCGGTGTTCTCCTGAAAAATAATCTCCCAGGAATTACTTTCAAGGATACAGAAAAAACAGGTGGTAGGAAACTGGGGCAGAACTGCTCTGTGGTTATGGTGGCCGTATCCACCTGCCAATAAATGTTAACAGCACCTATGAAGTGTAAAGTATACACTTGTACGTCTCTTGGGGGCAGAGAGTGTGAGAAAACTGAGTGTGGCTTTGATCAAAATGCAATATACATAAATTTCCTCTAATTAAACAGCAGATAAAATGGTTTATTCGGGAACCCATAGAGCAGATTGAGCTAGAAATCCCCCACAGTAGAACACTCCCTATTTGTTAATTTACCTCAACAGGCACTTATGGTCTCACTATATTAACTCAGATACTCTGGTAATGGGGGAAATAAAATGTTTCTGTTTATTTACAGTACTTCATGAATCAAAACAACATCATATTGTGCAAAAATGTTAACTGTTTCAGTGATTGAGTTTAACTAGTTAGCTGGGTTCATTACTAACTGACTGGTTACTGTCCACTTCTGACAGATTCCATTACTAACACTGATTCTAACTGAACTCTGGCTGGAAAAGGCAGGGGGAAATATCTGACGTAGGGAAGGAACAATTGGCTGCTTCTGAATTAACTGACCTCCCAAAAGATTCCTCCTACCTGAAAACTCCTTAAGGGCATCACATGGAGATTGCAATATAACCAACAGTTTCTTGCATTTAAGACCTTTTAGCATGCCTTCTTTAGGAGATCTTTCTATCCTCTGTATAAAAACTGAACATTTAGAATTTGGGGATTCTCAACAACTCAAAAATTAGTCCTTTTTGTACTACAGCTACCATAATCAAAGGATTTAGCCATAGCAATCCAAAAATAACTTTTCAAGCCCTGGGAAATTTAATTGGTGACCAAAAGGGGTTTATCATTTTCCATTGTTCTTGTTTTATACTGTAAATAGCACTTGTTGAAAACGGATGTATTTTTATATTATGGTTTTCAACTTTTGCAACCCAATTCTAAAACTGCTTGAATGAACAAAAAAAAGGCAGGGCATGAAAATGAATGAGAGAAGCCACAGAGCTTAAATAAACCATGGAATTTCTTGACAAATCGCAGATGAAATGGCAAGGGTTAGTAGTTTCCGGAAATTTGGGAGCAGGAATGTAGAAAAGATCTGTCTGCTTTTCCCACTGCTGAGATCCTGGCGTGCAGTGGTGCAAATAGTGTCCCTTTTTGAAGAGAATTGCTGCATCTGAAGTGATCTCCCTTGATGTTGTCTGTTCAAGGCTGAGTTGCAGACAGACAAGAATATGATAAATGCATGCTTCGTCCCCCCCTCCACCCCTCATACTCCATGACTCCATTTTCACAAGCACACATCAAACATCAAAAAGTGGTTGAAAATCCTATTTTTTACACACCACTTTTCTCTCCTGATTGTGTATCTCAGGCCTGCACAACAGGTAGACCGCAGGCTACTGATAGCCCGTGAAGAGTTCAAAAGTAGCCTGCCAGCCACCAATAAAAAGTGGGGGGATTAGTTTTCCACCCCTCCCTCCCCCATCCCAAGGACCACTACTGCCCCAGCACTGTTCTGGGTCTGCCAGCCCACTGTCTCAGCTGAGTGGGGGAGTTCAAGGGACATGGCGTGGTCCCCTGCTCCCCCCGCTGGCCAGATGATCGGTGCAAGGGAAGTGTGTGCATGTTCAGCCTTCCCATAGGAATGCATTGAAAATCAATTAATCCGTTCCAGAGGGAACATATTTCAATGCATTCCTATGGGAAACCGCTGCTCTACTTACACTTTTTTTTTACTTAAGAGCATGTGCTTGGAATGGATAACATTCGTAAGTAGAGGCATTAGTGTAGTAGCTCTCAGGCACTTTGGGCCAGAAAAAGTTGACCTCAGTCTGTTCAAAGTAGGACAGCCCTGGTGTATATATTTACCCCAGAAAAAAAATTCCATTGAGTACTGCTTTTGGAAAGATAACCCCTGAAGCCCTCCAGATGTTGGGTAGCAACCCCCAACTGTTCTAGCCAGCATAGCCAGTGGTAACTGATGCTGAGGATAGGAACTCAACAGTATCAGGAGAACCACATTTTGCCCTCCTTTGCCCTATCACAAATACCCATTAATTTCTACCCTGCTGTGAGCTACGGTGGTTTAGGCACCTGGCTGAGCAGCCAGAGATTAGAAGTTCAACTACCCATGTGCTTTCTACAAGTACAGCCAGCCTGTGTGGCCTTGGCCAAGCTGCACATTCTCAGGGTGGCTCAAGAAGGGAATAATGTAGTATTCAGCCTCTTCTCAGTATTCCCTATCTGGAAAACCCTGGAAAACAGCCCTCATAAGTTGGAGTTGACATGATGGCACATGATTATTATTCATATAAATGATAAACAAGATGCATTATAACAAATAATAAAAATGCGATATGAAAAGATTTAGCATTGGATTGAAGAGAGGAAGCTATGGAGATTTTTTTAAAGATTAAGTTAGGGAAGTAGTTAAATAAAAATATTGATACCCTATTTTGATAAACATGTTAAAAAGTTGGAAAAGTTATAGGAAGTATTCTTTTTACCTTTGACCCAGATAGTAGAATAAAGAAAATAAAGATATTTCCCAGAAAATATCAAAAGGAAATTTAAGTTTGATCACTAATACAGCTGAATAATGCACACCCAGTTCCTATGTTACTAACTCTAAACACTTAGTTTTTGTCACAGACCCTCTAAAATCCTATCTCTTCTTTAGCCCTCTCTGATTCTCAGATGGTGCCAAACCCTCTCTGTCCTTTAGCCCTCTCTGGACTTTTCTTCAGAAAGTATAGGTCTTTCTGTCAGCCCCTATCTGACTAAAACAATACTGAGCAGTGCCTTAAATCTTCTCAGGCCACTCCCCAGACTCTCTCATTGGTCCATAAACCCTCCAATCAGCACAGTCCCCTCTCATGCATTATGCATCATACAGGTAAATGCCACACCATATATGGTACCTTGAAATATTATTCTTCTGTCTAGTCCTGTGTCCCTCAACCTAACTCCTATACATGCTTTACAGCTTATATTTGGACAAGGCTTCCCCCTCTCCATGTGAAAGTCACTGAGACCTTCATATGAAGATCACAGCATTGTAAAGCAAAGAATGTAAGTGTGTTTGGCTCACTTGCAGTGTTCTCATGACCCGGAGGCCTGATAAGGCCAAGCCTCTAGTCATACAAATATTCTAGCCATGGTGAGCAGAACACACAATCTTTCCTTCAGACCTTTGTGTTCCTCATACACAGTTCTTAGGGACTCTTGGCAGGGAGGGGAACATTGGAGTGGGTGTGAGTTATAAAAAGGGCTCCCTCAGCCTTCCACTCTGCTTCAGAGATAACTTTTGAATAGAGCTCTGATGTCTACCAGATGTTGGGGCCAGGTGCATGGGTGTTGTGTTGTAATCCAAAACACACAAAGGGGAACGATTTGGGGAAAGCTGATTGACTGGCAGTGGTTCTTCAGGCTGTCAGGCAGAGCCCCTACCATGCGGCTGTTTAAACTTGAGATGGCATGATGGAAACCCACAGCCACTGCTTCTGAACCACTGTCCTTCCCTTGCGCACCCCAGTAGCTGATCGATATAACTGGGAGATTGATCTATATAGCTTTCAGAAATCCTGAGAGAAGCTGGGGTGAACATCTGGGCTGCTCATTTCCTGGAATTAAGTATGTCTCTTTTCAAAAAATATGCTGAGCATGCTGTGGGTAGAAGGCAGGAGGGTAATATGGCATAGCCATCAGTTCTCATGATAGAGAAAAAGCTTTCATCTCCCAACTGAGGTGAACTGTAGCCAGAAAAGCAATGTAAGAGCTTTAACCTCCAAGTAAGTCCCTCAAGGCCCCATTTTCCCTGTTAGAGTAAGATTTCCCTCAGCTCACAAAAGGTTCTTCTGTAATAGCTAATGCCATCTATTTTTACAGCTACATTTAATGATGGTAATTAAGGTCAATCAGGGAACAGACAGGGTGCCTGCAAGGCTTGGGGAACCATGACGGCAGCGATTAAGCATGCCTGTGATATTTGGGTAGCTGATAATTGGCCAGATGTTATCCAGTCTTTTGATCCTTGACTTCTTCCTTGGAGGGGAAAGGAACTCTCGTTGTCAAATGCAGAGAGAACATTTTGTAAAGGAGCAGCCTTCCCCAACCAACAGTTTTCTCATGTGTTGCACTATAACACCCAACATCCCTAACCACTATGCTGGCTAGGGATGAGGGGTGTTTTAGCCCAACACATAAGGAGAGTCCCAGGCTGGGGAAGCACTATTGTAGTGGTGATCCTAATTTAGGGTTTACAAGTAGTGTTCACCAAAATCATCATCCATGAGGCTGAATATCTAATCCATTCTCATTTTGAACATCACCAAGGCCACAGCTGGGGGTTGGGGGCAAATGGGGCATGTGTGCCAGGCACTGCACTTGGGTGTGTGTGCGCGTGAAAATGCCAAAATGTTTAGAATAATGCTGAAGTGAAAATGTTATGTTATTCTGCTTTATTTCCCACCCATGGTGGGGGGGGGGGGGCAGAGAATCCATGTTTGCGCCAGGTGACACAGACCCTAGTTACAAGACTGGCCATCAGCCATATATGTGTGTGTGTGTGTGTGTGTGTGTGTGTGTGTGTGTGTGTGTGTGTGTGTGTGTGTGTGTGTGTGTGTTGTGTCGTTACAGTCGTTACCAGACTCTTCATGACCCCATGTCCATTGAGTATTCTTGGAAGGAATATTGGAGTGGCTTTGGGCATCTCCATAAGGTAGTGTTACGTCTGGATTGTGGTCATCACTGTGAGACAAGACAGATGCTGTGGGACAAGCTCAAAGTCAGGAGAGAATGGGGAAACTGAAATTGAAGGACTTGCCAGGGGGAGGGGAGATTGGGCAGAAGCCAGGTCTAATGACCAAATGAGAACAAAGGATAAAAAACAAGAGGTGCTATGACCCCCCAAGGTTGCCCTCCTCACTGGCCCTCATGTTCTTCTAGCCTTCATTGCCTGAGGTCACACTGATCTCCTCTGAGTACAAGGCAATGGACCAGCCTTCTCAATGGCCACTCTTCTCCTGTGTTGGGTTACAATGCACAGTACCTCCAAGCCTGTAAGCTGGGGTCCAGAAATCCCTTTAGAACCACAGTCTCTCACCAACTGTTAGACTAGTGTCTGCTGAAACAGGAAAGGTGCCTTTAAATGAAAGGGATTGCTCCCTATAGTGATGAAAGTAACTGTATAGGCAGCTCCACCTGGAATTCTCTGTTAAGACTTCCTTCTTTCTTGGTTGGATGTGGAGCTATCCAGGGTGCTACCCAGAGTGGGAATTTCAGCTTGATATTTGACTTCTTGCTTGGGGCAGAAAGAAACTCTCATTGCTTGCCTTGTTTGCCATTAACCTCTTCCCTCCTCATAAACTGGTTTGAAATCCCACCTAAATACATTGTCACATGGAAGAGAACAGGAGGCTGAACTGAAGAGCAAGTTAGAACTCGGAACTGAAAGGCAATCTTTTCAACACATGGACATACCAGAACTCAGAAGACTTTGTTCCTTCAGCAAAGTTTCATGGGAGTAGAGAGCCTTTTTATATTCTTTTTATATTCCTGAGGAAAGTCCAGAGTTTCAAGACGCTAAACTGCCTCTCTATTGTGACGTTCTAGACATATAGCTAATGTATAAAAAGGTAGTTTCCCCCCACACATGCGTGCTAGTTGTGTCCAACTCTAGGGGCAGTGCTCATCTCTGTTTTCAAGCCAAAGAGCCAGTGTTCTGCAAGTCCGTGGCCATGTGGCCGGTATGGTTGAATGCATTTCTGCGCACGGAACACTGTTTACCTCCCTGCTTTTTAGGGTGGTATCCATTTATCTACTTGCATTTACATACTTTCAAATCGCTAGGTTGATGGGAACTGGGGTTAACAGCGGGAGCTCACTCCACTGTGTGGCACCTGGGATTTGAACCTCCAAGCTGCCAACTTTGCAGCTGACAGTATAATTCAAACTTAATTGTAATGGGCTGGTTTTTACAGGAAGGTTTCTCCAGACTATTACAGAATGGTTTCTGTGTTGTTAAGGGCAAACATTCTTTTGGAGACTCACAGATCAGTGGAATCTAAACACAAAGACTTCCAGTTCAAGTCCAGGAGCAGGCAAGAAGCAGAAGAAGACACGTGGATTCTAAAGACATCTCTCTGATTTGCTGTTATTTGCAAGAAGAGGAAGTCTCTAAGCCTTATTAATTGTAGAGGAAGATTTCACAAAGCACTGCCAACTGTGACCCCCAATCTGAGAGAGAGAGAGAGAGAGAGAGAGAGAAAGAGAACATTAATTGCTGAAATTCATATTCTAACTAGGATGCAGGACCCCCTCTTGCACTGCTTAAAATATCATATATACACACAAATACCAGTTTTTTAAAATATTGGCAACAAACTTATTGTCACTTCCTTTTATGATCATTCCCCCTTTTGGCATTTTGGGCAGTTTTTGTGTTCTGCGAAGGATCCTGAAGCAGAAAATTGGCTCCTGGGCCCAACTAAAACTGTCCACTCCTATTAAAGTGAAAATTCAATTCTTCAAAAAACAAACCTCTCGTTTATCAATGTGGTTTATTACACTTCTATATCCATGGTTCAAAAAGTCAGGAAACGGCCCAATATTGCTGCAGGAAAAGGATGCCAAGCTTTACTTAGCAAAAGGCCAACTAAGCCTTGACAACAGCAATGTCAGCCATTGTTGCGTGTCCCGCACTTGGGGTTGATTGAGATCAGCTCCTGACCCTCTGCTGTATGACTGCCTTCTCAGTATTTGAAAAGTGCTATCATATTTCCCCTTAGTCATCTCTTGCTCAAGGCTCAACATGCCCAGTTCTTTCCGTCTTTCCTCACAAGACTTGGTTTCCAGTCCTCTAATCATCCTTGTTGCCCTCTTCTGAACGTGTTCCAATTTATCAGCATCCTTTTTGAAATGCAGAGTCCAGAACTGGACACAGTACTCAAACTGAGGTCTAACCAGTGCTGAATAGAAGAAAATGTGTACCTTGTGGGATCTGTATACTATACAAGTATTAATGCAGCCTAAAATAGCATTTGTCTTTTTTTGTTGCCACATCACATTGTTTCCTCATAGTCAGCTTGTGATCTATGGTGATTCCAAGAGCCTTCTTGCTTGCAGTATTGCTGAGCCAGGTATCTCCCACTGTGTAACTGTGTGCTTGTTTTCTTTTTCTGAGGTGCAGTACTTTGCATTTATCCCTGTTGAATTTCATTCTGTTGTTTTCAGCCCAGAGCAAAATGCCTATCTAGGTCATTTTGATTTTTGTTTCTGTCTTCCAGGGCATTAGCTTTTTTCTTCTTCTGCAAATTTGGTGAGCATTCCCTATGCCCCCTGATCCAGGTCATTAATAAATGCTGAAGAGCACTGAGCCCAGAACGTAACCCTGGGGTACCCTACTTACTACCTCCTCCCAATTGCAGAGGAAGCCACTAATGATCACACCCTGGATAAAAAACTACAACCACCTGACAGTTGTTCTATCCAGCCTACACCTAGTTAGCTTGCTAACCAGAATATCATGGGGGGCATTGTCAAAAGCTTTCTTGAAAGACTTCAGCCACTCCACACTCAACAACCTACCTGTTTAATGACCACTCAGATTTACAAGCAGCAGCTGTTTTAATTTTTGTTTTATTCTAAGCTGCCCAGAGACCTTTGGGTAGTGGGCAGCATATAAGCTATTAAATAAATAAATAAATAAATAAATAAATAAATAAATAAATAAATAAATAAATATTGTTAGTTTACAATTTCTATTCCAACGTTTTTGCCATTTCCTCTAGTTCAATATTATAACCAAAGTTTTTTGCCCATTGAATCATTGTCTCTTTCACTTGTTCATCCTCCATTTTCCATTTTAAAAGAAATTTTTACATTTTCTTAATTAGCTTATCATCTGAAGTCAACAGTATTTTATCAATTGTTGTCTGTTCATTATAAAAACCATACATTTTCAAATCTCTCTTATATCTAGTTTGTATTTGCATTAGAGGGCACCAAGAGGAAACCAAACCAGTGGTTCCCAACCTTCCTAATGCCATGACCCTTTAATACAGTTCCTCAGGTTGTGGTGACCCCCTGCCCTGCTTGGAAGAGGCCAGAAGTCCCCTTTGGCAGGCCACTGCCGCAGGTGCCATAGAGAACTTCCCTCGACATGCATCTTCAGCCAATCGCAGCCTCTGGTGCCATTGCCTGACATCCCCTACAACCTATCAAGCTGTAACTCACTCTTCCCCCCCTTCCTCCTCCTCCTCCAGACCCAAGCCATTTGTGCCTTTTTCTTCACTGGCTTATGGTGAACCCCTGTGAAATGGTCATTCGACCCCCAAAACCACTGCTGTAGACCATCTTACATGCTGTAATTCGTTTTGTCAACATTCAAGGTGCAGATGCTCTTCGCTATGTAAAGCTTGCTATATTTTTTCTGGCTGGCAAAGTGAGCATATTATGTAGCAATGTTAGGCCATTCACTGACTGTTTGAATCATGGATACAGACCAGAGGGTTTTTTGTTTGGTTTTTGTTTTTAAGAATTGAATTTCCTGCCTTTTAAAAATGGGAGTTTCAATACAGACAAGCTACACACAAATTCAATCAGAAAGTTCCCTCATGTAGAACTGCCCAGTAGTGGAGGCTTCCATGGATAAAGCAAAAAGTGTTCTGCTTATATACTGCCCCATACCACTTCAAGTAGTTTCTGGGTGGTGTTATAGTTTAATTACAGTATGCAGGCCAAACATTGCCCCCCCCCAGCAAACTGGGTAGTCATTTTACCGACCTCAGAAGGATTAAAGGCTGAGTCAACCATGAGCCGGCTACCTGGGATTGAACCCCAGGTCAGGAGCACAGTTTTACCTGCAGTTCAGGCATTTAACCACTGTGCCATATGATCAGTACTATGGTTAGTAGGAGAAGATGGAACAGCTTGGATATGGCTGTAGTCCTTCTATGCAAAAATACTTCGAAGGGCAGTTTTGGACTGAATGAAAGAATGAAGCAAAGGTGTGAGTCGGTGCAACACAAGCCATGGAGAAAAATCCATACTCTTTAACCTCTTGGCTAAACTAATGTTGCCATGCTTGCTCTGATAAATGCCGACTGGAAAACTATGCTCCAATTTCCAAAGTCTTTCCTTGAATGAGGTAAGCTGGGGAAGAAATGCTATATTGGACCAAAAGCTTGACACACCTGTTGTATGCATGTTTTCTGAATGATGTCTCTTTCCCTGTTGAAATGTTTAAAAAGTAGAGGCTGGAGCTGGCAAAGAATATCACTGGAAGCCAAGGTCAAAACCATCCATACTATGCCTGAACTCTCACTTGAGCAAAAATCTGAGCCTATCCTACTATGCATATATAATGGAAATACAGAAGCGACCAGAATAGACCATATTGTTGGGGAAATGGGGTGGACCAGTAGACAGATAGGAAGATCTAATTTGAGAGGGTTGACTCAATAAACAAAGCGACAGTTTGCAGAATCTGAGCAGAACTCAATGGAAAAAACAATATTGATAGGATGGGCAGCAGGAAGACAGATCAACCTAATGTTTGTTTCTCTTGGTTCGCAAGATCTGACTCAAGCGCTTAATGATAAGATATTTTGGAAGTCAGTAACTCACAGAGTGAGAAGTGGGGAGGGGAGGTTCTACCTCCCTTCCATCTCCCTAACCTTCAGTCCAATGTTTTCCCCTCATGCTGCAGACCTCTTTGACTGCTGTTTCCTTACTTGTGAGTAAACCAGATGAGCTTACTCAGGACTAAACCAGGTTAAAATTATGAGGAAACGAGATGAAATTTGCTTTGAGGTCATCCTCGGTCACGTGTGTGTGTGTGTGTGTGTGTGTGTGTGTGTGTGTGTGTGTGTGTGTGTGTGTGTGTGTGAGATTGCCTCAAGAAAAAGTAAAGACAATGAATGGATACCAAATTAAGGGCAATGTAGCCTGTTATAACAGTTCCAATAGAAAGAAATTAACTCATATAGTTTAAAACAATGTGAATGTTTCTGCCCATATACATATACCAAGTGACTGCTGAAAAAAATGTATCAGTACAACAGTGTGATGGAAAGAAGTATCTAGGGTTCTTTTGGCAGTTGTGATTTGGTCCTTAGGCTGCATAGCGTTTGGAAGATCAGCTGTATAGATGTCCTTTAATATAACAATGAAGTCAGATCCAGAGAGAGTGAGAACAGACAAAAGAAAATATTTTTTTACCCAGCGTGTTGTTAGTCTGTGGAACTCCCTGCCACAGGTGGTGGCGATGGCATCTAGCCTGGATGCCTTCAAAAGAGGATTGGACAGATTCCTGGAGGAGAAGTCCATCACAGGCTACAAACAATGATGGAGATGTGTAATCTCCAGTTTTAAGACCGGGGTACTTCAAGGGCCAGGTGCAAGGGAGTGGTATCGGGAGACAGATATCTAGTCTCGTGCGCTCCCATAGGCATCTGGTGAGGCCACTGTGAGATACAGGAAGCTGGACTAGATGGGCCTTTGGTCTGATCCAGCATGGCTCTTCTTATGTTCTTGTGTTCTTATGAAGCAAAATTTATCTACATAAATGCCTATGTAGAGGCCATTATGTACACACTGTTGCTCTATGAATGCAGCCTGCTGTTCAGGCAGCAAAGAAAGGAGGACATGCCTGTGGACTGACTAGGTCTCTGCATTTTTTAAAAGTCTATTTTTTTTTGTCTGTGTTCAGATTCAAAGAACAGATTGCAAGATAGCATACATTACATTTCTTTTCTTCCTTCCTTCCTTCCTTCCTTCCTTCCTTCCTTCCTTCCTTCCTTCCTTCCTTGGAAAAGTAGGGCAATTAATCATTTTTGACCCACATTTTTAAACAAAGTTCTTAACTCATATACAAAATAATACAACTGGTATCATTGCTGTGCCTGTGCCTATTTTGAGTCTAATGCAGACCAAGGCAAGTCCTCTTACTTTCTGCTATGGATTTCAATGGGGCATTCAAGCATACCATTATTGCTCTTCTGCAGAGTACTTTTCAGAACAGGATTTTCTAAAGAATTATTAAATTTGGGCTGGATCATACCCTTGGTATTGTACTGTTAAATGTTGCTTTTCAGGTACAGGCAACACAGTCTTTCATGGCAGCAAAATGATGATTAGATGCGTCTTTACATATGTCAGAATGACACTCTTTTGGTTGGCATGTAAGACCTGCATGCCAGGGTGACTGTGTCTCCATTTTGTCCCAGGGGCAACCGAGCCACTGAGATGTCTGTGGATTTAATGGAAGAGTTAAACTGCTGCCTCGAATTTGCATGGGACAAATCAGCACCTCACTGGGCATGTGCAACATCTGCTGGCACATATATTTAAATGGAAAGCTGTTTCGACTGCTGCTGCCGATTGCTGAGCTTACAGGCTGAAAGAGGGATGCTGAGTATTTATGGAGGGGGTGGTGGAAATCCCGTTGGATTGTGCTAACATTCAAGGAAAAGAGAGAGAGAAAGAGAGGCTTTTTCAGAAGTTTAAAATTGCCGAAACTCTGTTGATTGTTTAAAGGGCTCAGTGGAAGTGTTTGGGGTTTTTTCTTTGTTAGTGTTTTGGGCTTGATTGGTTGGTTTTTATTTTGGTGCCATTTCTTTGGGAAGTTGTTCTGTCCCCCCCCCCCCCCCATGAATACGCAATCCTTCCGAAAAGGCATATCATGCCCATCCACGGACTTCAGCTGCAGTGAAACCTTAGGTGCCCTGAATGATTCGGAGGTGAATGCCTACGAGCTGGTGGTGGACCTGACTCCATCAAACTCAACAGTAAGTGTGGCAAAGATGTTTGCTAGTCTGTGATTTAAACCTTTTGCAAATAGTTCAGCTGGTAAATATATTGTCAACTTGAGTGCAACTGTACAGGAACTATTGGGTCAATGGTCTGTGTATGCAGTGAAGAAGCAAGCATCTCCCAGGAGAATTTCAGGTGGGCTGTGTGATTTATTTAAAGAGAACTCATGAAACTGCAAATAAATATCTTTAGTCAGAATGTGTGTGACCCCTCTGGGTTGAAGCTGGTCATAATTTTGCAGAAAAAAACACTGCAAAAAATCTACCTTATTACTGATGTATATTTCTGGCAGGAAAAAAAGTTTGGTATAAGATGAAGTCATGGGAGCAGAAAGAGTAAAATAGATGGTAAATTTTTAATTTGTTTTTCCTTGTCGTGAAATGACTGGTTGATTCCATTGAGACCAATCGGGGTACCCAACTACATTGTAGCTCAGTGAGTATAAATGAACATTAATTTGTGTTAAAGCTGTTGTTTTTTGACACTCCTAGAAAGCTTGTGGTACATTGTTCCCCTGGAAAGAAATTCCAGTACTGTATATATTATAATTGAAGGAAGGTATGAACTTCAAGAAGGACAATTATTTCACTCTCTTGTAGCAACAGTATCTACCTTTTGATGCCTTTAACACCATCTTTTACTTTAGCATGAGATTCCATGGACTACAGCAGTCTGTTTCTGAGTAGACCTATATACAGTTCATACAAAAATACATTTCTCATGGAGTGTCACTTGACTCATTATTATATTGGTATCTTCCTATTCGTATTATCTTGTCCCCAATTTCCCTGGTGCTTGTGGTAACAAATACAATAGGTTGAATTTAAAAAGTAAACTGCCTCATCCATTGCTTACCTCATAATTAGAACTGGTAATCAAAATAATTTCTGATCGGGGTTTTATACTGAAAGTAACAAACAGGAAATAAAACTGTTTCGAGGGAGGGAAGAATAGCTACTTCCTTCTGTGATGTGGTGAGGTTTGACATGGAAAAAGTTATGAATTTAAAGAGCTGGGCATTTGATCTCGATAGGGTTAGTTGCACACAACTCTTGAAATGCTTGTCCTGCTCTGTCACACTTCCTGAGTAATCAGCATACACTCCCCACCCCCACCCCATTTTACCAAAATAATAATAATTTTGAAATGTCCATAATTTGGAAAGATGGCTAGGCCTTTGTCAAAACTGCCTTCATTCTAATATAAATGTTGTGAGTGGATTTGGGTATCACTGAAATCAGTATTCAGAGAGCTGTTGCCTCTGTCAGCCATCCTGCTCATGTAAGTGGTCTACTCTCATGTTTGTCAGAGGAAATAATGCAGAAAACTTCCTGCTGACATCTGTGAGCAGTTGGTATTTCCCATGTGATTTTCTGCACGGTCCTTCCTTGTGTAAAACAACCATTTACTCAAGAACTGAAGCCCTAAGAGGATTATCACTGACTGAACCGAGTGCTATATAATAATTAGCTTAAAATAGGCTGCAGTTGTATGGGCACCTAATTGGTGCCCAACCCCTTTAAATCAATGGGACATACTGTACCTCAGGTATCTATGCATACTATTGCACTGTAAATTAGTACTGTACAGCAAACTTAAATAATATTGGATTTGTGTGTGTGTGTATATGTGTGTGTGTGTGTGTGTGTGTGTGTGTGTGTGTGTGTGTGTGTGTGTGTACTGTACTGGAATGCAAAAAATAACATCAAACTTATTAAGATGGGAAGTGGAATGGACTTTCAGGATTTATTTGGAGAGCTGCAGTTCATATATCATATTGAACATCAGCACACAGGAAAAACGCACACATAATAATCTGTCCGAAGGAGCTTACAGTCTGTATTAGAGAGGAAAAAGAAGTTGTCTGGAAGGATAAGAGTACATAAAAGGGCCATTATGCATGGTTTGTCTTGTTTTCAATTTAAAACAAAAGTCATTTTAAATATATTTTTTCTTTTTTAAAAAAGAATACCTTTCTTGTCCCAAAGAGCATGAAAAGTGTCTTCATAAAAACAGACAGCAGACTGTGTGGTGGGGGTGGCAGGCTGGGAGGAAGGGCAAACGTCGAATGTCCAGTGAGGACATCATTTACAAATGGGAGCAGCTCAAAACTTTTGGGATGACATCTGTTGTTGACATTTCGTCTACGTTAACATGTTCTTTATTTAGCTTCCAATTTCTACTCTTCCACCCACTTTTTTGGGTGATGGGGGGTGGTGAAAAGATTATACATAAGGGTGACTAATCATACGGAATTGATTTATTTTTTTAAGATTTTAAAAAAGGCAATGATGCTGTCCACTTTTGTGAACAGGATGACCTACACAGTCTGTTAGGAACTGGGGATCATCCAATCACCACTATGAAACCAAAACCACAAAAATGGCCTGCCTTATTTTCGCCTACTAGCATGAGCCCTCAGGAAGATGATGTACGGGGACTACATCTCCCAGAATCTTGCAGACCCCATGGCCAATGGCATGCCAACTTGGGGATTCTGGAAGGAGGAGAAAGTAATTTCTCCCGACTTTCACTGTTTACATCTTGTTGCTTGAAGTAAAGGTCAAGATCCAAATCTATCTCCTTGACTCTATTTTTTTTAAAAAGGCAGTCAGGATTCAAATTGTTTGGAGACTTGGATTCAAATTCTCATTTCAAATTCTCTAAGTAACTGATGTTAATCATAATCCCCATATTCACCTGGCCCAGAACGGGGGAGCCAAAGGGAAAATGGGACAGAACAAATAAGATAAATAATAAAGGCTTTTATTAGACTTGCCACTGAATTTCAGTACAGAGCATTTTCACTGCTTCTCCATTGCTGGTGTGGACTGCTACATTTACCTCAAGCAATAGGAGGACTTGGGGCAGCCCTGCAGAGGGGAAGGACAAAATGGAACCCACTTTCCTCACACATATACACCCCTCAAAGAAGTTGCTTAGTTTGATGGGCGACACTTTGAACATTGTGTGCTGGGATGGTACAAAGTAGCCTCCTACGCCTGAAAGAAATGGATTAGTTTAGTAGGCACACGGCAGGCCACTTAACTAATCTAGAGTTTTATTCTTCAACATCTCACTTCCACTTGTCTCTCCACCCCTCCTCACGATGCCCCCATAATGAGGCAGCTGCTTGATTAGGCATAATGGTAGCCCAACCGTTTTGTAGCTTGAGCCGTGACAAGCAAGTTGGAGATGGTGCCAAAACATACTTATTAGGCGACACTATATACCATTTGAACAGTATCATGACACAAATATTTAGACTCTCTCTTTTATCTAATTGTCTGAGGAAAAACATTCTCCCCCCCCCACAAGCATTAATAAAAAGGGGATAAATTAGACAGATTAGTCCGTCGCCTGTTTTAGGTTAACTGAATTCATCTATATATGTCACCTTACAGGTGTTTTCGGATTACAACCCCAGTACTGCCCGCTATGTTGGCTGGGGAAGATGGGAACTATAGTCCAAGAATGTCTGGGAGATACTAGGCTAGGGAAAGCAGATTTAATTTATATATTGCTTTTGCACGGGGGTGCTTGCCCTGGAGTGGCTCTATGCATATGGACCCAATTTGTTCGTATTTAACCTAGACGGGGTTAAAAATATTCAATATACATAATATAAAGTCGATTGGAACCATGAATTTATCTAGGCAGAATTCCAAAAAATTGCTAAGCAAATTAAGAATTGGCAAGATAAAATGGAAAAAGAGCTAATCCTTGGTATCACTGGTCTTTATTTGGCTTCCAAGGAGCCACGAGGCTATACTTTGAGTTTTGTTCAGAGATCTACAGGTAGGGGAATCTTTTCATAAGGTCACTTTGCCCACAACTGGCTGTGTCATCGCTCTCCTGCTTCCCTGTGTTCTAGTGGACTTTGGCAGCAGGAAGAAGTAGAAACCAAGTACCTCAGCCCTCACTGCGAGAGCTGAATTTACATATTGGAAGCAATTTTGCTTAACCCCCAGCCTTCCCAGTATACAAGAAGGCAGGATTAGTCTTATTGTGCTACCTCATACCTCAGCCATTACTGTGCCATTTTGAGCACCAACTCCTACATGTTGCATTGTTACATTTTTGAATAGATTGTGGTTGGTCATTTTATAATACTGCCATATTAACTATACTGTATAATGCATTTATTTTTATTTATTTTATTTATTTTAGAGTATTTTAACCCCACCTTTCTCCTTGGAAAAGGATAGAGCTGGCCATACCCTAGACCTGGTATTTTCCTCCATGTCATCAGATTCGTGTCTGGGGGTCAGGGGTATTTTGCCCCATGGTCGGACCACCACCCGCTAAAATTTTCCCTGTCGATCGCCGCCCCGACTTGCGGGGAGCGCCGGCCATACATCTGGGCCCGCCCCCATAGGCTTCTGGACCCTGCCAGGTTCATGGAAGCCTTCGGGGAGTTTTCTGGCGGTCTGGCAGACGATCCGGTTGATGCCCTGGTGGATAGGTGGTATGTGGGAACCACCGGGGTGGTGGACCTGATCGCCCCCAAGCGCCTCCTGCGCTGTGGAGACCACTCCTCTCCGTGGTATACGGCTGAGTTGCGGTCGATGAAACAAGAACGCAGGATACTGGAGGTCATTTAGAGGGCAAGCCGGACGGAAGAGAATAGGGCTGCACTTAAGCAGCTGACTGGCCGCTACCTTCGCGCGATCAGGGATGCTAGAAGGTCTTATGTCTCCCTGAGAATTGGCGAGGCCTCGAACCACCAGGCGGAGTTCCGGGTGGTTCGGGACCTCGCCAATCCCAGCCAGCTGAGGCCTCCTCCTAGTGATTTCACTAGTGAGCAATTCGCAGCCCACTTTAGATCTAAAATAGAGGCCATCTGCTCCGACTCCCCCCCCCCAGTTGCTCTAGCCCACCCTCTGAGATCTCTGCGGCCTCACCCCTCCGTTCTCCCCTCTTGGATGAGTTTGGGCCGGTGTCTCCGGCGGAGGCCTCCAGAGCTATGGCTTGTTGCCGGCCGCCGGCCACCCCCTTCGACCCTTGCCCAGCCTGGCTTATTAAATCTGCCGAAGGGAACATGCCTGGGTGGGTTTCCGCTATTGCCATGGCCTCTTTTAGGGAGGGATGCTTCACTGGCCATCTTAAGGAGACCGTGGTGAAACCCACTCTAAAAACCTGGCATGGCATCGGACGATTTATCCAGCTATCGTCCGATTGCCATTGTTCCCTTCCTGGGCAAGGTTGTCGAGAGGGTGGCTGCTGTCAGGCTTCAGTCATATCTGGAGGTAAATCGTATCCTGGACCCCTTCCAGTCTGGATTCAGACCTCTTCGCGGAACCGAGACTGCCCTGGTCGCTCTGCAGGATGACCTCCTCAGGGAGGCCGACAGGGGGTGTTCCTCCCTGTTGGTTCTCCTTGATCTGTCAGCTGCCTTTGATACCGTCGACCACGGTAACCTACTGGTCTGGCTTGTGGAGGTGGGAATTGGTGGTCAGGCCCTGGCCTGGCTCCGTTCCTTCCTTGGCGGCCGGACCCAGCGGGTTCACCTGGGTGATGATTTGTCAGCTCCTTGGACTCTCCCTCGTGGGGTGCTCCAGGGGTTGGCAATCTCACCCATGCTGTTCAATGTTTATATGAGGCCACTGGGGGGGGTCATCAGGAGATTTGGAGTTCACTGTCATCAGTACGCTGATGACATGCAGCTCTATCTCTCCTTTTCGTCGTCTGCAGTGGAGGCAGTTCGCTCCCTCGATCTGTGTCTGGAGGCCGTTCTGGAATGGACCAGAGATAACCGGCTCAAGCTGAATCCGGAGAAGACGGAGGTTCTGTTCTTCGGGGCGCTCTCGTCTGGGTACAATGGCCCCCTCCCTAAGCTGGGGGGGGGGTGTTTCCCTCCAGCCTACGGACAGGGCCAGGAATCTGGGCGTGGTCCTGGACTCAGCCTTCTCCCTGGAAGCCCAGGTGATGGCTGCTTCCAGGGCCACTTTTATCCACCTCCGCAGGATCGCCCAAATCAGCCAGTACCTCGATGAGTCCTCCCTGAGGACAGTAGTGCAGGCCCTGGTGATCTCGAGGATCGACTACTGCAATGCCCTCTACGTGGGGTTGCCCTTGACCCTGGTCCGGAGGCTACAGCGGGTGCAAAATGCGGCGGCCAGGCTGGTGGTGGGTGCCCGTAGATACGAGCACATCACCCCAGTCCTGGCTCGCTTGCATTGGCTCCCCGTTGTCCTCCGGATCAGGTTCAAGGTCTTGGTTTTGACTTTCAAAGCCCTCCACGGCCTGGGACCAGAATACCTGGCGGAGCGTATCTCTCAAAGGTCAACCGGGTCCAGACCCACGAGACTGGCGCAGGCGCGCTCACTGAGGGTGGCCACACCCAGAGAGGCGCAGAAATTGCATACGCGAGACCGCACCTTCTCTGTGGTGGGCCCCATGCTTTGGAATCATCTCCCCAGTGAGCTGCGCCTGACAGAGTCCCTGCCCGCCTTCAAGAAGGCCTTGAAGACCCACCTTTTCAGGGAGGCGTTTGGCGACCTTTCCAGTTAGTTAGTTAGTTAGTTAGTTAGTTAGTTAGTTAGTTAGTTAGTTAGTTAGTTAGTTAGTTAGTTAGTTATTTTTTGCCACCTTCTTGTCCCCCCTGCATTAACTTTGCTTGGGTCTTGCCTTTTGTTTGTGTTTTTTTTACTACCTGGTTTTATTGTTGTAAGCCGCCCAGAGTTCCCAGTGGGAAGATGGGCAGGATACAAGATAAATAAATAAATAATAAATAAATAAATAAATAAATAAAATCCATTCTGAATGCATGCTCTTAAGTCAAACTGCTCTTAAGTCGGGGTACCTATCTAAAAAATTGAAAAAATAAGTTTAAAAAATTAAAAATAATATTTGTAAGTCGGGCAGACCATATCTAAAATTTTAAGGCGGCAGTTAAAACACCAACAGTTTCCCGCTCTTAAGTCAAATTGCTCTTAAGTCGAGCTGCTCTTAAGTTGGGGTACCACTGTATAGGCAATGTGAATCACATAATCAGTATGATCTGTTAGTACTAGAGATGGGCATGACTTAGCAGTATTCCCGTTTCCGTTTCCGTTACTTGTATCCGTTACTCTACGGAAACGGTAACGGGAATTACTCCGCCAGAATTCGAGCTCGAACCGACGAACGAACAATTTGGTCTGATTTGTCGTGCTCGTTACTTGCATCGCGCAATGCCAAGCGGCACAGAAAAAAGTTTTTAAAAGTTAAAAAAAAACCGATTCCCGGCCCTAAAAGTAGGCGAAAACTGTCTGAGGGCACCTACCAGGCCAGAAGGGTGTTTTATTTGGGGGGGGGGGTTTCCCCGCCCCCCTCTCCTTGGCTATTGCTACTGCTGCGCTGCTGGTACCAGGCTGGGAGGGCGCATCCATTTGCCATGCAGTGCGGGGGATCCAAAATGGCGACCGCAATATATTTTTTTAAATCATTGCCCAAAACCCCACCAAAGCACCACAGAAACATGCGAAAGCTATTTTAAATGCTTGAATTTTTACAGTAGCAGCAGTGGGTTTTTCTTGCAAAAAAAAAAGTCTCCGTTTATTTTATTTTATTTTATTTTATTTTATTTTATTTTATTTTATTTTATTTTATTTTATTTTTTTACACCTGCACATTCTGCAAATTTTCCACCAATCGCATGGCCACTTGGCCAGGTTGACCACAGAGACTTCTGGGATGTGCCAATCGGGCATAAACAGCCCACTAATCGTAGCCCAAACCCGAAGCCTAAACCTAAGCCTAACCCATACGCCAGTACACTGTCCTTCTAAGTGGGTCAGAGAGGCACCCAGAGGTGCACCCCAATACTCACCCTAACCTCACCCGTAACTAGCCTAACCCTAGCCCTTGCGCTAACCCGTCTTAACCCTAAGCCAGATCTACTTGCATTGCACTACATGCAAGTACGTGAGACACAGCGGGTGCAAAGAGTCTGCCAGTCCGTCACTTGTGGCTCTGGCTGACTCCTGCAGCTCCCTCCAGGAGCCCGCTACCCCCCCAAACCAGTACTAACGACAACGAAAAAACGAAAAAACGAACCAACTAATTTTTGCGAAATTTCGCGAAAAACGGAAACGAGCCGAAACGGACTGCCTCCGACACACGAGAACTCGAAAATGTCATTTTCCCTAGTCATGCCCATTTCTAGTTAGTACAGAAGAAGAAATGCCAGTCAATGTGGAACAATCAACCTGTCTGATGTCACTTTTCATTACAATATGATTGTTACTTGGTAACAGGTAACTTTTTAATTTTTTTTAAAATTGATTTTCCACATACTTGATAATTACAATCTTACAATCTCAGATCTCTTCCAATATTCTTTTTCCCCCTTCCCAACTCCCCCAACAAAAAGGCCATCTTTAACTACAACTTAAATTTTCAACCACGAGCACAATGTTTCCAATTTTTCTACCATGATTATATTAACGGGTAACTGAACTCCGTTTCTGCTTCTAGTTATGGAGGTGCAGAAACTCAGTTTCTGGGTATGTTTAACCTCAAAGTCTCCTGGTGTTTGTGTTTGTTTTCTTTTTATTCAAGAAACCACAAGATAATAAAGACTTACCGGTACTTTCAACAAAATTAACTAGAATGGGAATGAAGTAGAATGGCATTGTAAGGGCAGGTGGTTAGAACTATGTAAGGGGGAACCCAAAGGTAATTAGGACCCCTCCCCAAAAGCACAAGGGGTACTTTACTCTGGGATTTTTTTGGCACCATCCTCATGAATTTCTAGGTTCCTACACTGAGCAGTGGGTTGATAGACCCCTAATGTATTGAATATTTAAAGGCTTATTGGAGCAAGTCTGTGACTTAAAATCTCACATAAATGTTAGACAAAGCTTGGCCTTTCTTTTTATTGAGAAATACCATGTCTTTGGGAAAGAATTGACAGAATATAAAAGTACAGTCTTTTCCCTCTCTCCCTACATATTGTGCTTAACTGATGTTCTGCAAGCATTGTCTTATTTTTGGTCATCGGAAAGTCTTTAGTAGCAAAATAACAGAGACCATAAAAATACCCAGTTTATTCTACAGTGTTTTGAGTGGGTTATATGTAGATTATTGAAGAAGGTTGAGTGGAGCAAATATAGCAAAGTTAGGAAATTTTGTAAGCAGTTTTCTTCTGGGCACTGGATGTATCTGACATTTCATTTTTGTGTGCATTAAATAAATGAAAAACAGAGAGCGAAAGAGATGGGGGGTAGGAAATATACGCCCAGAAGAGATAATTATTTCCCCCTCCCCAATCTGATTTAAGCTGCTTTAAAGCACAGAGTTCAACAGTTCAAAGTGGGCTTTAATACCTTGCTGTGATGTCACATACGATTTGGACATTTAGTACTGAATGCGTCAGTTCTGGATATTAATGCAGATATTAATGCCATTCTGGAGAGTAAGGCAGCTGGCTCCAGGCAGCAGATGCTGGTAAAATAGGAAGCTGTAGCAAGGTGTTGGAAGGACAAAGCTCTGTGCTATGCCATCTGCCCCCACAGCTTCACAGCCAGCCTGATGCCTTCAGGTATAATGAAGGATGCTCTTCAGCCCCCTGCTTTGAAGGGAGGCTGATTCATTTGCCAGCGACATCTACCTGTAGTGAACTTTTATCTATGCATTGGGCCTGGTGCTACCTTTGTCTCAAGGCAGCAAAAGGCTTTCAACAAGCCCTGACATTAGGTAGGGCAAGGCAGTGCCCTCAGGGAGCAAATGCTGCAGGTAAGAAGTGGCAGGCAAGTAGTTGAGGTCAGAAAGGCCTCGCAGCCTCTTTTGTACCCCAGAAAAATTGATTGCTGTCCTCAAGAGAGTTGGAAGATGCTGCCCTTTGGGTAGCTTTAAAAATTCACCTGGTTGTTTTTGGAGGTTGTTTTTCAAATCAACGAAGTTGAGTCATGGCAGCTGGACTTCTTGAGAGATCAAAACATTTCACTACTCATCCAAACAGCTTAGTCAGTCTGAGGAAAGTTAGTGGCAAGGCCTCCAATTTATAGTTCACCTTGATTTCACATCACCCTGGTCTGAATAGGCTCATAAGTTGGACAATGGCCTGAATAGACTCATTAGGTGGACAATGGCCTGAATATGCTCATCCTATTCAGGCCATTGTCCACCTACAAGCCTATTCAGAGTATTGTCCACCTAATGAGTCTATTCAGGCCATTGTCCAATTTAGGAGCCTATTCAGACCAGGGTGCTATGAAATCAAGGTGAACTATAAACTGTAGGCCTCGCTACTAACTTTCCTCTGCCTGATGAAGCTGCTTGGATGAGTAGCAAAATGTTTCGATCTCTCAAAAAAAAGAAGTCCAGTTGCCATGACTCAACTTCCAGATAAACTCACCTGAGTGACTGAGAATCTTCACAGACATTTTTCAAATCAAGTAGTCAAATATCTGGGATTGGCCCTGGGTTCAGATAATAATCACGCCTCTCGCTGTTAACATTTCATTGATGGGTACATGCTTTGCTCTGTTTTAAATGTTTAATTGCTTTTATTAAAAATTACTATGTTGTTTTGCAAAACAACTTCAATCCATGCCTTCTCAAAAGTTAAGTCCCATTGGAATCAATGAAGTCTTACCCTCAGGTGAATGCATATAGTAATCCAGTTATATTGTTTTGCTTGGAACTCACTGTAACAAGTGCTGTTTGCACAATTATTTTTGAACAAGATGGCCCCCAAATGCATTCTAAGTACAGCTCCCACAAGCTCATAGACTGTAATCCAACACATGTCTCATTCCTCCACTTACTCATGTTGCCCAATGAAACTGTTGGTTCCAGAAAGATACCATGGATCTCTCATGGTCTAGTGCAGGGCTGTCCAACTTTGAACAGGCTGAGGTCTACTTTTTCTGGCCCAAAGTGCCTTGGGGCTACTACACTAATACTAATACGAATTTTATCCATTCCAAGCACATGCTCGTAAGTAAAAAAAATTGTAAGTAGAGCAGCAGTTTCCCATAGGCATGCATTGAAATCTGTTCCCTCTGGAACGGATTGATTTTCAATGCATATGGGAAGGCTGACCATGCTCACACTTCCCTTGCACCCGCTCGATCATCTGGCCAGTGGGGGGGAAGCAGGGGACCACACCATGGCCCTTGAACTGCCCCGCTCGGCTGAGACAGTGGGCTGGCAGACCCAGAACTTTGCTGGGGCAGTGGTGGTCCTTGGGATGGGGAAGGGAGGGGTGGAGAACTTATCCACTCACTTTCTTATTAATGGCCGGCAGGCTACTTTTGAACCCTTCGTGGGCTACCGGTAGCCCATGGTCTATCTGTTGGGCAGGCCTAGTATAGTGGATAAAGTGATGGACTAAAAATCAGGAGGTCTGGGTTCAGATCCCTGCTCAGGCAAGGAAGCTCACTGGAGTGTGAAATTGGTAAAGCCAATCCTTAAACATCTCACTTACCTACGAAGTCCAGTTAGGGTCATTATATGCCAGTTCTGAGTTGATGCCCCATAACAATACATCTCTCTGTACTGGTCTCCCTGCCTTTTAAGGTCTTTGAAAGGAGCTTTCTCTTGGTCCTAGGACCCTCACATGCAATGTGTGGTAAGGACAGGAGACAGTAACCTTTTGACAGCTGCATCCAAGCTATGGAGCCCCCTCCTAGTAAAGACCAGTGCTCTCTGTACTGTCCTTATGCTAGAAAACAAAGACACTTTCCCACCACCACTCAGGTTGTTAATACATAAACTTCTAAATGGATTTTAAGCTTAAGGAGTTTTTCCCCCCCATCTTTTTCCATGTATTTATTTTTAAATTGTTTTAAAAGGGATTTTCTTCTGTACCTTTTCATAATAAGTTGTATTTTAATATTGTTATAATATTTTTGTTTCTAAATGATTTGTAAGCTTCTGCAACTCCCTAAACAGGGAGAAAAACAGGGGAAATATAATAATAATAATAAATTCCTTTTAAAATAAGTGGTGCATCATATGTTCTTGGACTAGAAGCCCCATGATCCATCATCTTAAGCTACAGTGGCTAGGCCCAATGGAACGTGTCATCTAACAAAAACTGGAGGGCCGCACATTCCCCAACTCTGTTCTAGATCAGATTTCCTCCAAACCACCCTCTAGGTCAGTGGTTGGTGGCCAAACTTTGGCTCTCCAGATGTTTTGGACCACAATTCCCACAGTCCTTTGTCATTGGCAATACAGGCTTGGAATTCTGGGAGTTGTGGTCTAAAACATCTGGAGGGCCACAGTTTGGCCGCCATTGTTGAATTGGATATGAACATAGCTCCTAACATTGGTCCCCAGACTGGAGTGATGGACCCTAACTTCAACAGGCCTGCAGAACCCAAGGATGGATGAGGCTGTACTAAATCACAGCGTGGTCTTGCTTGCTATTTGTTACTATTTGACCGGTTAGCCATTTGAGCAAACAGTCGTTTTTTTATCTTGGTAAAGGAAAAAAAATGTAAGAACAAATTACTCCTCCAGAGTCACTGCTTGGATCAAGCCCAACAGAACACTCTCTGCCCTTTTCCTTCATTGTTGTCTGGAAGGATCTGCAGTGTGTTACTGTTTTGTTTTCTGTAGCAACATAAGGAGAGCTCAGATGCATAGAAAGACAATAATGCTATAGCTTGAATGCTGTCTTAAACTTCGATCAAAGTAACGAAGGTATACTGGCACCAAGTGGCCTGAAGCATCAGATGCAGGACTATTATTTTTTACGCACCTCATGCTTGCTTGCTTGGAGAAATGTGATGGCATCTCACAGCCTTCTTACAAAATGACCACCCAGCTCTGTTTCTATCTTTTCTGGACTAAGGTGTATTTGACAACATTCCTCTGAGAACTGTAGCATATATAATCACCAAACGGGTGTGTCTATGGGGTCTTTTTCTGTTTCTCTCTTTCACCTCAATTTCTGTATTACTCAGCCTGATCAAGAGCCGGGAAAGGTCTGACACATCATCTTTTAAAAAGATATCTAAAGGCCCAATAAAATCATCTCACCTGGATTTTTCCTTCCCCCCCCCTTATGGTTCCCATGGCTGCTTTTCTTCTTGCCATGTGAAGGAAGATTCTTTGAAGAATATCAGTGGCAAGATCCTCAAGTTGAAAAATCATGAGGTGTTGAACAAAAGAATAATAATCATCAAGGTGGCAGGCAAATGAAAGGCAGCTAGAAACCAAATTGGCTCTCTTTGACCTAACTGTGTGGCACCTAGGAAAGTGGAAAAAATATTAGCTTCATTTCCATTGCATTTATCAGAACTCAATGGTATGCTCACTGTGTCCCAGTTCTGTATCACACTGCATAAACCTCTCCTCCGTGAAAATTCATATGTTTTGGGGTATTCATTTTTGTGTATGTATAGATTTTTCAGCGCATTTTCCCATTGATCACAGAATGAACAAAATGATACCGTTAACGTTATTTGGAGCAGAGCTCCTTTAGAGAGTAAAAGACTGTTGGTTCTAATACAACTTTACTACAATCTGCAAATTAGGTGTTTTTGTCTACTGGAGATAAGGGTAGGTACATTTATACGTGTGATTTCTCAGGCACATGTTTTGAAAGAGAAGAAAAAAATTGGAGAAATATGTTGTAAGATAAAGGAAATACACAGTCTCTTTAACATGGACATAATTATCTATGTGTTTTGTGCACAGTCCTCATAACTTATTTCCATCATGCACATTTGCCCAAAGTACGCATGGTTTTGTGCACATTTGTTCTTTGCAAAATTTGTCACAATCTTTAGAAATACAGTGGACCCGTATATAATAAGTGGTTTATTTAACAGAAAATTCACTTAAAGAAAAAAAATTCTGGAGATAGGGGAAATAGCTTAACAGAATTGCCTATGGGGCAAATCCGTACAACAGAAAAATGGTTGTGATTAGGGATTAATCCGTTTTCAATGCATTCCCATGGGAAATTTGTACAAAGAAAAATTTGCTTAACAGAATTTCATTTGGAACAAATTCATTCCTTTATACAAGGTTCCACTGTATACAGATTCCCAGTGCGAGATGCACTTTGTCCTCTTGCCAGCCTTGAGATGTGTAGCATGTATATCTCCATAAACAACTGTGAGCTTTGATCATTTCTTTCCCATCTGTTGTGGCAGCCTCTAATTATTCTGCCTGAAAACAGGCAAGATATCTATACAGAGGCAGGGTTTTACTAAAAGAGACAAACATTCAAGAGAAAGCAGCAAACTCTTTGCTCTTGCTATGCTCTAGTAGTTCTTGAAAGAGTGGTGGAACTGCACTCCATCAGATAATCCCTGCCCTGGTTTATACATGAATGGAGTCACCAAGTGTTTAACATAATGCAGGTGTCATGCACATGATGAGTGGTCTGTAGGAAAGACCACAAAACTCAGAATGTGTACTTAGAAGGATCAACCTGCCTTTTCCCAAGTCTGGTCACTGGCCATTTAGCTCAGTATTATCGACATGGGTTAGCAGAGGATCTGCAGTGTTTCTAATAAGACAATATTTTCCATGAATACCTGACGATTAGAGATGGGCACGACTCAAAAAAATGGTGTTTCGTTTGTCGTTTGGTCGTTTAGGGGTCCGTTTTGGTTTGTTTTCGTTTTCGTGACTTTTTTGCAAAAAATTTCGTTTTCATTTCGTTAGGTAATGAAACGAAAAAACGAAAACGAAAACGAAAAATTGCTGTTTCGTTAGCATTCTTTTTAGTTCAATGCATCTGCTGCAACGGAAACGAAAAACACAGCAAATTTGGTCGTTTCGTTTTCGTTTTCGTTTTGTTTTGTAAAAAAATTTGTTTCATTTTCGTTGCGTAATGAAACAAAAAACGAAAACGAAAACGAAAAATCGCTCGTTTCGTGCCCATCTCTACTGACGATGCTAAGAGACAAAGTGTGTCTTCTACTACTGAGCTGTAGCTCTTCTCTGAGGGTCAAAGAACAGGACAAGCAATTCAGCATTCTTTGAATCTCAGATTTCCTGTCTTTAAAAATGCAGGATTCTTGTCCTTAGAGCTGTGACAATATGGCTGGTAACAGTGAATGGACAAAGTGTACTAAATCATGGAAGCCAGAGGTTTAGCTAAATAAGCCTTCCAACAGCTTGATTAGAAATTCCATGCTCCCATGTCCTCTGTGGCCCCTTGATTGACAGCAGTGAAATAGATTTATGAAATAAATAAATACAGTGCATTCAAATTCTCTCAATTTGTCCAACATTTATTTTATTTTATTTTATTTTATTTTATTTTATTTTTATACTGCTCATCTGGCCTGAAGGTCAATCTGGATGGTGAACAACAAACAAAGGCACAAATTATAAAAAAAAATCAGATACAGAGGGAGGTATCCATCTTTTCTTATTGTGTTTGGACTAAGTTGCTGCAATTTTAAAAATTATGAATAAGAATAAGTATAAGAATAAGAATAAGGTGGTGGGGCTAGGAATCTCAAACAAATAGTTTTTGACAAATTGAATTTCAAATGTTAGGGGAGATGAAACCAGGTCATTTAAACAACTATGCTTTTGTAACATAAATATGTGAAATATATCGCTCTGTATTGTCCCCTCCAAAGAGTGGGGAGTGATTATTAGCTTTTCTTTTATATGAACTCCAGACTCTCATATACCTGGAAATGCAAACAAAAACAACCCTTTGGCACATCTGTTTTGACCAGATCTACCGTATTTGTGTTCAAAAGCTGAGCAAAAATAAATATAACTTAGAAAAGCATGAATTTCTCCAAGGTGTTTGTTCTATCTAGATTCCGATATTGTTTTTCATCTTTGGGAGGTGTTGAAACAGCTGCCTTTTGCTGGAAGATAATGGTGCTCCTCTGAACTTCTGCTATTTTCTTTCCCCTGTAGGAACACACAATGTTAAACCTTCCGGACCCTTTCCCGACAGTGGATGTGCCGTCCCATGCTCATTATACCATCGGAGCTGTCATCCTTGCAGTGGGGGTCACAGGGACTCTGGGTAACCTCCTGGTCATCTATGCTTTCTGCAGGTATTCAGTAGTCACTTTCTTCTGTATGGTATTTGTGCAGCACACAGTCCTAGTTCACACAGTAAAGAAGATGATCCTGAATTTGATGCTCTCTTCTGTAGTAATGATGATTACACATGACACATTGTTGGGTTCAGCAGCCAGACCTCATGCAACATCAGACTCCCTGCAAGCATGAGGCAAGGCTCTTTTATTAGTTGCAAAGGCAGAGCATCAGAGGTGGAGCGAGGGTCTACGTGTCGGGGTGGTGTAGGCTGGTGAATTCCTGGAAGGCTGGTCTGACGTAGCAGTGTCTTGATGAATAACCACAGACAGCTTGTTTTTTCCTATATACCATCTCATGGCCTTGCTGGCTAATCTGGGGGGAAGAGATAAGACCTGGCTTCTTGAGCATATGGGCCCATGGAATTCATTGTCCTTTCATCCAGGGCTTCCCCGCACAGATGAAGGTTCAGTGATTCCCCTAAGGCCTTGCCCATGAAGCCAGCTGGGGTGCAGTAATCTCCCCCAAGGGGATATCTCTATACTCTTCAGCATCTCCAGTAGGGATGCAAGATCTATAGCATCCTATTCCATGAGATTTCAGGGCCAATACATAAGGGCAGGGGAGGAAAGGTTGGTTACTTCAGCCTGAGTTTTAGTCTGAATATCACAGGAATTATCCAAGGTGCTGAATGGATCCCCCCCCCCCCCCCCGTAGACTCAGCACTGTAGATAACTTTGCCAGGTCCTTGTAATGTCATGGAGAGTATCCTTGTGTGGTCATAGGGGTAGGCCTTTGTGATGTCACAGAAGCAGAGTTGAGAAGGATGCAAGTCCAACAACATCAAAACCTTTGCTCAGTGAGCCCTGGTGCCATGTGAAAATGGGGGACAAATAAACCTGAGTTGTATCACACACATACTGTACATCAAAGTTCTTTCCCAGTGTGGCTCACCCTGACATTCCTCTCCCTAGCTAGAGACTGGGCAACTCTAAGTTGAAATTGTTAGCTTGATACCCTCCATGTGTTACTTCTTAACACCCACCTAGCCCAGATGACCAGCAGGAACATTTCAGAGCAGTCAAGTCAAATATCTGGTCTGCGCTTTTGACGTCTACTTACTATTTTAGACTTGTATTCTCGGTTCTGGCTGTTTGAGCTCATCCACATACTCTATCTGTTCCTGCCTAAGAAAGAGTTCAGATTAAGTTTACCCTATCTACATGATGTCACAGCATATTTGAATCATTTTCCCCTACTTCCCTTCCATGTCAGGGTTTTGTTTTGTTTTTGTTGTGATGTGTTATGTTCTATGTGCTTGCATGGAAACTGGTGTTTTCTTAGCAGCCACAATAATTTGGTATCTGTTACATCTGTCTGCCCATTTCTCTCTTGAGATCAGCTGTGTTGTCCCATGAGCGAATATTCTCCACATGGCTGCTTTCAGAAATGGAAGGGTAGGGGTGTTCTCCCCAGCACTGCCGCCTCTTACTCCTTCCTTCATGCCTGGCAGAATCAATTGAAACAGGATGATGTTTTATCCTGTATGGAGGGAAAAAGAGTTCGCAGGTCTAGGCTGTCTTTCAAACCATTCATCATGTTAGGGAGAAACTCACAGAGAGAGAGTGAGAAAGTCATGAGAAGGAGCTGGACAGAGGAAAAGGGAAAATGTGTTGTGTGTAAACTTAACTCAAGATAAACTCATTATGTTCAAGGAACAAATAAAACAGATATGGCAGCTTGGATTGAGTTATTCTCGACGTATGCAGGAAAGATGCCATGGTTTCAACCCACATCAGTCCAAGCAATGCCTCCTTGTGGGTGAGGCCTCCTTCTAACTACCTGTCTTTTCAGGACTCTCTATGGAGGAGGCATGCTATTGACCCTTTCCCATGTGCCCTCCAAGAGAGCATTATTGAGTTAGAATGAGGGTTTCAGCTTTTCTATCTTTAATATTGATTAGCTTTGTTTTACCCGCTTCTGTTGCGTTATTGTGGGACTAACAGCTCATGTGTCTACACAATGCTTACTCTGCTTCTGAGAGAAATTACCTCTCCCCTCGCTCAATTGTGAACAATCAAAAGCCATAAGAAAGGAGAATTGAGGTTTCGTGTTGTCTGTCAGTAGTAGGAACCACCTCAAATGGCAGAGTAGGAACACAGGTCTCTTGACTACACATACCTAGGCAATATTATATATTAGGCAATGATATAAACGTGATCAGGTGATCTGTGTTCCTGCTGTGCCTGCTGAGATTGTGGTAACTAAGGATAGAGAATATATTAATATATTATATATATTTCTTTCTAAATTAAGTGCTTCTTTTAATACAGTGAGCTGATTTGGATCCTTTTAGGAGAAAGGTGGCATATAGATATTTTAAATTAAATTTTAAAAATGAAATAAATTCCTCTTTGAACATGTGTAGGTGGCCACCTTATATATTCCGAAGATCAATCACAGAGGTCCATGGACAGGCTGTGATGCATTCCTATCTGAGAGGAATCAGGGTTAAGTTAGCATAGTATAACTTGTATTTGCATTGGATACTTGGCTTTGACTCTGGTTTATTAGACCTTTATATATTATGAGTTCTGGGGAAGTCCTTGAAATACCAAACTATGTAAATAATGTGTGTTTGTTTAAGGGTAAAAACTTACAAAAGTGGAATCAGCGTTCCCATTCCAGAAAAAAAATCTAGTAGTATTTGAAATGAGATACTTTCAACAGCAAAAAGTAAAATAAAGTAAAATGATAAATAAACAAATATTTTAAAAATATCTTCAGTATCCTCCATGGCCTAGGACCTGGCTACCTGACGGAGCGGATCGACCAGCGGTCAACTTCGGCCCGTCCGACTAGGTCGTCGCGGGCGCACATGCTGCGTGTGGCCACGCCTAGGGAGGCTCGGAGAACTTCCACCCGTACCCGAGCCTTCTCTGTGGCTGGCCCAACCCTATGGAATCACCTTCCAGCAGAAGTGCGCCTTGCAGAGTCCCTGCCTGCCTTCCGGAAGGCGCTGAAAACCCTTCTCTTCCGGGAGGCGTTTGGGTGACACAATATTTTTTTTTTTCAGTCCCGCCATCTGCTGTAGCCGTTTTGTTTTATTGTTTATTTCAGTTGTTGTTTTAATTTGTTGTCTATACATTTATTGTAAACCGCCCGGAGTTCCTTTCAGGAAGACGGGCGGTATATAAGCTGTATAAATAAATAAATAAATAAATAGTTAATGACAGAACAATATTGAATGGCTCCAGATTTTTGTTCCAAATATCTAGGCTTCCCTTGTTTGCAGAAACAAACACAGACCGTAGAAAGCAATACAAGTCTAGAGTTTACAGAAGTACTGAACTTGTGCCTTGGCTCTATAATATTAAATTGAGCATGGGGGTTATGAGACTGAATGTTCTTCTACATGTTAAAGTATAAAAAAAAAATCTAGATATCATGGCCAGGTGTTTCAATCTAGCTATCCTCCCCCTCCTGGTAGATGCTAGCTTTCTACATACAAGATAAGGTTCTCTATTGGGGAACTGTAACAACTGACTGACCAGAGCTCTAGTTGTATTTGTATAAACTCTTCCATGTTTGCTTTGCTTTGGGTTTACAGTTCAAAGCAAAAAATCCCAAGCCCTCTTTCAGCTGCAAGGGAAGTGGGGGAGGCTATCTCCTTCCAAGCAATGGATTCATGCTTTTTTTGTTTTTTTTTTTTTTTGTGGCAGCAGCAGCTACTAGCAGTTTACTAATACCACCCTTTTAAAAAAACAAAAAACAAAAAGGGTACAAACACAATGGCCTTGAAGTGGTCGCTGTGCCCAGAAACCCAACCCTTTCGTAAAGGGAATAAATTAAGTGCAAAATTCACACCTGCGAAAACAAGGAATGAAGTGATATATCATTTGGTACAATCGGAAACAACCCTCCCAGCAAGGGGGAAATAAACTGATTTCTAGGGCAAATGAATCGGTGTTGACGGTATGTCCTGTGAATGGAAAAGTATGAAACAATCTAAATAATGGCCAAATTAGCATAACCAAGCCCTAATGTGCAAAAGAATAACAGAAGTTGTGAGGCTTCCTGCTGTTGGCTTCAAGGCCTGGGTAGCTAAAGCAAAACAAAATGTAAAATCATTGGGGTTAATCTGTACCTGGAAGCTGCTGTTAATCTGGCCAACAGTGAAGAATGCCTTCCCATCGCAGTATGACCCAGATGCAGAAAATCCATAGTCCATCTACTTTAATTTCCTGTTAATCATCAGGGTAAGAGAACAGGAGGGGCACAGCAGAATGAAACGTGCATTTTGTCTGTGCCACTGGGCTAGTGAGCAAAGCTTGTGCATGGACCTCACTGTGTTTTATCCGCTCTCAGGCTTGCTCATGTGTGCATTTATTATTTGGAGCTCTGCTTCCACTTTGCTTCTCAGCTGAAAACACAGCTTCCAGAGCATTAATGGCATCCTTTGCCTTCAGGTTTACAAGCTAAAAAAAGACAACACACACACACAGAGAGAGAGAGAGATTGGATGGGAGGAAGAAGAGAAAAAGAAATCCCATCAAAAACTCTTTGGGTAGGCAGTAACGTAGGGAACAACGTAAAACATGTAAAGGGAAGTAGGAAATCTGTTGCACTCTGGATCTACTTGTGAGGTTGTTGTTGTTTTCTATAAAAACTATTAAGAATTCAACAATACATGAACAGAACATGAAAGGAAACAAAAACACACATATCTTACTAGAAATCAATAAACATAATTAAAATTAGTGCACCCATCACTGGGACCGGTAGAGGTACTACATTTCCTTTGAACTGTTGATTACGATGGCCAGTAACCCTTCAAAAATGACATTCTCTTTTGTTTGGGTAAATGGCATTCAGCTTTCATTAATACTAAATTCAAAAAGTCATATCTCAGCAAACTTCTCCTTTAACATTTCCCTTTTAAATTTAATATCACATATCAACTTGTCATTAACTGCTATTTTCCACAGTTCATTATACCCTGCAGTTTATTGAAACAAGTATTGAGGCTTCCAGGTTCTCATAGTCACTAATCTGGCTGTTGTTACCAAGTTCATAATTAACACTTTCTATTTATTTATGTATTTGCCCAATCCCACTGTTCTTCATCAAAAATAAACAATAATGGAATTCTGGGGAAAACCTCTAATGTGACTTTTATAATTGTTTCCATTTTCTTAAAACTGACTACCAAAATTTGACTACCACGCCACATTCCCACCACTTATTACATAATGTGTAGCCTACATAATTAAATTGTAAACCACCCAGAGAGTGCTTGAATTGCTATGGGGCAGTATATAAGCAGAACACTTTGCTTTATTGAAATAAATATGTACCTACATTTTGTCCCCATCTCCAATATACTTTGGAGCATTTAATTTGAAGTAATTGAATTTAATTTTAATTAATCATATTTAATTTCACAGGTGTCAAGTACCAGCTCCAAATCAATTTGTACTAATTTTCTTTTATTCTCAAAGACATAGATTTTAATATTCTTTTCCTCCATATACTAACCCACATGTTGACACCTATTTTCTTAGCCAAACCTGTTTCCAGTAATCATTTTTGGAACTGGTAATGTTCCAGTAATAATGATTTTCCATTGTACTAATTTTCCCACCACATATTTCATGGGCTTATTCTTTTCCTTCTCTGATAGAACTATAATTTCCTCAGACGTTCTCATCTTCTGGCATTTGCCATAATGCTTTCCCCATTCTCTTGTCCAGTGATCTAACTGAACCATATTAATCCATATTATCTTCTCACCTTCTAACATTATGTATACAAGGTTGCACTGTTTGCAAGGTTGTTGTAAGGGATGGTGTAGGGCAAAGTAGACTCAGAATGGACCTCTGACCTGTTCTATCTTAACTTTCCTTTCCTTTCTTTGTAAAAGCAACTAAGAGCAACTATTTTGTGAAGTATTTTGAACAAGCTAAAGCAGAGCTGGGGTGCTTCTACCTTTCCAACTGTGGGTCACAACTCACAAGTCGTCAACTCTGCTTTAATGCATTACCTCAGTGCCATGTGTTCTTCTTACCTGACAAAGTTACCATCTATGCTGAGGATGAGCACAACCAGAAGACACGTCCCTGTCATGCCCTATTTCTGCCTGCCAGAGATGACAGTTACCAACACACCAGATGGGCAATCAGTGCAACCTAGCAGGCTGACCCAGTATGTTTAGGGTCACAGCATTAACAATACCCTTTTCAGGAGAAAAGGAATAGCAGGTATATTGTATTGGTTTATTGCTCCATTCTGGCCCAAGTGAAGCCGCACACAAAGCATTTGAGGCCAGCACTCTACATCCTGCACCCCTGACTGCCGCTTCTGTTCACTCTCTTCCCTGTCTCCACAGGAGCAGAGGCCTTCGGACGCCCGCTAACATGTTCATTATCAACCTGGCGGTTAGTGATTTTCTCATGTCCATCAGTCAGTGTCCAGTCTTCTTCACCAACAGCCTCCACAAACGATGGGTATTTGGCAAAAAAGGTACGCATCTATGTAGCGTGTAAGAACTTGCTCAGTTTGAATAGACTGGGTAGAATCTCTAGCTACTGGTGGGATGACCTTGTACATGTTTTTAATATTTCAGTTTCTTGAAGATTTTTTAAAATGATGGTTTGCCAGAGGTGCTTTCTCTTTTTCAGTAGAACAAATATAAATCATTTCCTGTCTATTCCTACCTGGTACTGGGGTGGCTAAAAAAATCTTGTAAATAAATAAATAAATAAATAATTCTCCCCTCCTCACACACACACACACACACACACACACACACACACACACACACACACACACACACATGGTTTGGACTGGAAAATGGTTTTCCAGTCCAAACTATTTATGGGACCAGAAGCAAAGCATTTCAGTATGGTCCTAATCCTATACATATATTTCATTTCCCCCAGTAACAGCTTTCCTCATATATTTTGTCCCTCATAGGCTAGATTTAAATTCCTCCTTGCGTCCCTTACAGCCAGTCTCACCAGTGGCAATGCTGCCACTTGGTTGAGAGAGAATAGCATACAACATATTTAAAGGTCCCCAGGTTTGACTAGTATAGCATAAATCAGCAACCCCACCCATTTTATTTTTCCAGTACAGAGACAAGGGAGAAAAGCTTAAAGAGAAAAATGAAAACAGGTCCTAGCTAAAAATATCTGAAGATGTTCTAGCTAAAGATATTTCCTCTTCATTCCATATATATATGTTAACTGGAATGACGTTTTCTGCCACATCTAAGGCAGCAAACTAGTGCAAAGCAGCCAAATTCCTCTGCTCTTCAAGAGAAGGGAGCAACTGGGGAGTTGCCTGTTGCCTGTTGCCACGACGCCCAGTATTTGTCACCTGAGGTTGTTACCTCACACTGTCTAATGACACGGCCTGTCCTGCCAGGGACATCTACTCTGACCCTTGAATGGTGTTATATCATTAGCCAGTTAAAGGCATGGTATTTCCATGAGCTTATGGGCTCAGCAGGCATGTCTTTTAGATCGGACAAATTCCTCAACACAGATGTTCAGGTGATTCTCTTGTTTTTCTGTATTATTTTCTATTATAATATAATGTGTCCAAATGTTAAAGATAAGCTGCCTGGGGCATTGCTCTAGTGCAGTTGGCAGGAATGCAAGTGCTTTAAATCAACAAATTAGTCAATTTTTTTAAAAAAATGAAATCAATCAAATAAAGCAAAAACAAGTCTTTAGTCTGTCTACTAACTCCCCTATGCTCTCTCTCTCTCTCTTTTTAAAAGGTTGTGAACTATATGCTTTCTGTGGCGCCCTCTTTGGCATTGCTTCTATGATCACGCTAACAGTGATCGCCCTCGACAGGTATTTTGTGATTACACGCCCCCTGGCCTCCATTGGAGAAATGTCTAAGAAGAAGGCTTTGCTAATCCTATTAGGAGTCTGGCTGTATTCCTTAGCTTGGAGCCTCCCCCCTTTCTTTGGATGGAGTAAGTATGAGACATAATAAAAAACCTGGTTGCTTGATATAAGAGGAAATGTGGGACTTTATGTCATGGCCTTTTGGAGCTGGGGAAGAGACGAAAAGGATTTACATATTTAACACTGAAGAAATTCTCCATGGAGGCTTCTGATTCTCTGCAGACAAATCCCTGAGACATCTTAAAGGATGGAAGAGCTCTGATGAGCTCAGATCACATTAAATTGCGTCGCAGTGACGCTTTTGCTAGAAAGCTCATTAGTGCATTGCACAGAAAAGAGGAGATAAAAATCAGGGGTGAAAATAATCAAGGAGGTGGAGGAGAGGACATTTTGCATAGCATTTACATAACCTTCCAGAGCCAAACTGAGCTGAACTGTGTAAACAACAGGCATGAACAAACAGAAGGCTGTCGTGGAGAATTGTGTGTGTGTGTGTGTGTGTGTGTGTGTGATATTCAAAGTGGTTGTTAACATTCACAAAAGGGACATATTGAAAGTCTTGATCATGTGAAATGAACTGTTTGTGCATATCTAGCTGTAGTCATCTATAGTTAGCTCTTAACATTCTATGTGTCTCCGTTGCTGTAAGCTGTCCCACTCAATCAAAGAGATGGGATAGGACCCGTGGTAGCTGGTTATTGAAGGAGAAGGGCAGTGACCCAAATCTTTTTGCTCAATTAAGCAGACGCAACTCATACAGCACACTTTTTGGAAGCTAATTGCCCTAAGGTAAGAAGTCATCAAAGACAGTATCTGTTGCATACTGCATTGTGAAACTTGGCATGCCACTGATAATATCAACGGCGGTTTCTTGGGACAATTTGCCACCAGAAATGATGTGATTTGTGTGACTACACAAAAGAAATTTTTGGCCAAGATGTTGAAAATAAAATGCTGTCCTCCACATTAAGACCTGACATTGGAAAGGGGGGAAGGAACCCCTCCACACTACTCAACTCAGAAGCTGGCTTTGAAACAGTAAAATGAGAGGGAATTGCAAACAGCATACTTTTAATTTAAAATACTGGAGCCCTCAAAAACTGCCATCGTACTTTGCCTGCCCAGACTGAGCAAACAGATGCTACAATATCCCTTTACTGTTTTAACTAGTATCACAATTCACAAATCAGGTGGGGACTGGCAAAAGTCATTCTTTCTTTTGCATTTGTTCAGCCATAAATTCACTTCCTCCCAATTCCTCATTGGTCTGGATTTTGACAGGACTGAAGAAAGAAAATCTGCATTTAAACATGAAATGCAAAATAGGAGACCATAGAAAAATATTTTGAAGCATCTTTTTCCGTGACTTCTTCCTGAACAGAAGGAGAATCTCATCTCTAATTTTGAGGGCGAGTTGACTCTTCTGCTTAGACCATAAGTCAGGTATACTGTACCTTTTGATCTGAAAGCATTTTCAGAACATTCAGGAAGTGAAAGGCAATGGGTCCCCAATCCACCCATTAGTCCAAGAAGAATGGATGAAGTCCATTGGCAGTTCATCTCAGGTTCTTCAAAATTTCTTAAAACCAAGTCAGAACCATACTTTGCAGGAAAAGAAGGCTACAGTATTTAGATATTGCTGCTCTTCTATGATGGTAATGCAGAAGCCAGCAATCCTAGGCAAATTCAGTGAGGCTCCAGATAGATGGTGGTGGGTGCTAATTGCTGAGCATGGTTCTGAGTCTTGGAAAGTCTATTACACGCTCACATGGAACGTCCACTCTTATGCTCTGGCATGACTTCCTTCCAGCAGACAGAGATATCAAGGCTCATATTTGCCTAGAAATTGGTCTCTATCTTTTGGAAGGACATCTTTACAATTGTTGTTTGATTTAATTATATTTTACTATGTTTTATGATGTTGCATTATTTTTGATATATTGTATGTGGTCTGTAAAACCACCTACCTTAGGATATACAGTAATAATCTTTTGTCAAATCATCAGAAATGAACTGAACCAAAAGTCTCATCCTTCACTGGGCTGGAGAAATGTTGTCTGCTTGTTCAGCAATGCAGAAAATGAGCTTTGATAATGTTTGGTGGCACATTTATCAGCTCATACTTGCTCTGCTGCCCTTCCCCTTTGAGAAGAGGATACTGGGACGACCAAGCTCAATGTTTCAACAGATCAAAATCTGTAGAGTTTAGATATTTCATTAGCATACCACATTTCAATAAATACAGTATGTTCCAAAATAGTTCACAGAGAAAAAAATGACGAGCAGCACATATTTTGCTCTTGGGTTACCAACTCTACTGGTGTCTTTAGTGACAGTTTCAAGAACATATCTTACATTTACTCATAAGAGATATGCATTGGAGGAGGGATGTGCTGACTGCTGAGATAAATTTGTTAATAATCGAGACCAATCTCTGCTCAGTAAGTAATGCAGAAGTAATGCTAAGGTGAGGGGAAAGATTGTACGGAGGATAAAATGCAGGAAGAAGGCAAGCAAAACAACAGAGGTTGGAAGCATTTCCTCTATTAGGAAAATTATAGGTGGAGAGTGATGAAAGGGGGGGGACACCCTCACCCCCAAATTTTCATATTAAGCTAAGCTACTCCTTTGGAAATTTTTAAAGCATTTGTAGCTATTTAGCTTAATATAAGAAGATTGGACACATAAGAGATATACAGCCTGTTCTTATCTTCCGATAATCACTCACTAAACAAAAGCAAACTTGTATTCTCGAAGGCTTTCACGGCTGGGATCTGATAGTTGTTGTGAGTTTTTTGGGCTGTTTGGTCGTGTTCTGGAAGTTTTTCTTCCTGACGTTTCACCAGCCTCTGTGGCTGGCATCTTCAGAGGGCAAGGAGCTCAGGGAACTAGGAGTTCTCTCTGTGCTCTGGGTTATAAAGTGTGTGAGACTGGGGTTGTTTGCGTTCTGTAGACCTAAGAAACGTCAGGCACAATAAACAAATAAACAAATTAATTTGACCTTTTAAGAACAGGTGTTAGGCTCTAAGCCAATGTAGGTGTGCTGTCTTGTACTTAGACAAAGATGTTATATTCTCAAGGTTAGAATTTTGTTGGTGTAGAATGTACTTCAAAGGCTGACGTTGGGGGAAGAGGACACATTGTGCAAAGTTATTATCTGCAGTTTCTTCCCTTTCCCTGTTCTTATCCTACTGTTAAGCAATCTATTTAGATAAATTCACATTCTAACAAAGAATATTTTCTCGATAAAGCTCAGGGTTCTGTACACCTCTGCCACTACTCTGACATACACCTTTAGCTTCACATATCTTCATAACAGCTAGTCACCTAATGAGAGCAACATCTCATGACACCTTTAAGTGTATAATTACTTTGGTTTGTCAAGCTTGAAATTTATCTGTTTAATTTAATTTTAAGTCCAATAATTTTTTATGTTCTTGTTTATTTTTTTAAAAAAATTCCCTCTCTTTCCACTAAGGTGCTTATGTTCCAGAGGGCCTCCTGACTTCCTGTTCTTGGGATTATATTACCTTCACCCCGGCGATTCGTGCCTACACAATGCTCCTCTTCTGTTTTGTATTCTTCATTCCCTTGATTGTAATTATATACAGTTATGTGTTCATTTTCAGAGCCATCAAAAAGGGCAACAGGTGAGTCGCCTAGAAGCTAGCTCCCCATTGTTTGTGTTTTAGGGGCAAGTTCAATGTTATTTAAGACACAAAAGTTATGTTTTCTAGCTAGCGTGAAAAAGAAACAACATTGGTAATATCCACAATCTCTGTTGATTCTGCGGCAAGGTCCACTCCATGTCCTTTCAGTTTAGAAAAGGTAGCTGAGGACTTCTGGTGCAAAATTAGAGGACAGCTCTAAACAGGATTGGGAAAGTATTGGGAAGGATAGGAATCTACTGGAGAAAATATTGGAAAATGAATTGAGGAGCATGGTTTGCACTTAAAAATCCTTTTGCTTTAACATGTCTGTGCCTGGTTTCCATCTTTTTGCTAACGCATTGTGAGTTTAGAAAGGCGGAGAAATCAGAATTGCAAGTGAAGCCAAGTCTATTTCCCATAAACCAGCTGCAGTCATGCTCTTCCAGCAGTTAAAGAATTGTCTCCTCTAATGACAGGTTGCCTAGCTCAGGCAGTTCACCACACAATATTGTTCTCTAAGACAAAGTAGCATAGCATTTAAATAGATAGCCTCTTCCATCATCTTTTGTTCTCGCCTGTAAGTGGAGATGCCCAGAAACAATCCAGGACTTCCTGCAGGCCTCTGGGTCCCAACCCATGCAGGATAATTATCTGCTGCTTTCTTTTCCCTAATAATAAATAGTCATCAGGCCTTAAAAGACCAGAAAAAAATTGGCTTCAGAACTGCAAAATTCAAATGTCTTTTTTTGGGATATGCTGCCAAAATCTCACTTAGGGCACAGTGATACTACCAATTCAAACCAATCTCAGACAAGTTTATTTATTGTACTCCCAACCAAGGGGTTTTAGGAACTGTAATACTGTTGTGGGACCAGAAATCCCCCAGGGTGAAACATTAGCACATTAATACAACAGTACTTCGCAGTTTATCTAGCACAGTGGTTCTCAACCTATGGGTCTCCAGATGTTGCTGGACTGCAAGTCCCAGAAGCCTCCACCACTCGCTGTGCTGGAAGGTATTTCTGGGAGTTGCAGTTCAGGAACATTTGAGGACGTGCAGGTTGAGAACCACTGATCTAGCGCAAATCATTTTCCAGTCTACATTTGTGTGTTGTCCATGCCCTGATCAACTCACATGAAAGAGGAGTTTGCATACAGCATTCCCACCTGATCATGCAGTAAAAACATGAGTACTTTGGCCCCCTTCTCCCTATATTGTGTCTTTCTCTCCTGGGAGCTCCTCATTCCATCTATAGCTTTTTCCAGTGACAAATTAATAAAGTGGTACCCCGACTTAAGAGCATCTCTACTTAAGAACAATTCAACTTAAGAGCGGGAAACTGTTGGCGTTTTAACTGCCGCCTTACAAATATTAGATATGGTCTGTTCAACTTACAAATATTGTTTTCATATTTTTAATTTTTAGCTTAATTTTTCAATTTTTTAGATAAGTACCCTGATTTAAGAGTAGTTTGACTTAAGAGCATGCATTCAGAATGGATTAAATTCGTAAATTGAGGTACCACTGTATACAAGCTAAGAAATCTACAGTTTAGGGCCTCAGATTACTGTATATAGAATTTTTAAATGCAACTGATCAATTTTTTTGTAACATTACTTGGCATTTTAAACTTGACCCAGTTTCATGACATTTGTGTTTGATGCAGGACTGTTAGAAGAATAAGTTTGGACAATGGTAAAGAATCTCAAAGACTCTACCAGAAGATGAAGAATGAATGGAAAATGGCCAAAATTGCCTTGGTTATAATCTCATTTTATGTCATCTCCTGGTCCCCATATTCTGTGGTCGCTTTGGTGGCTTTTGCAGGGTAATTATCAGTATTATTTTGCCTGACATGGGAATGGAATTACTGTAGTATCAGCCTCATTGGATGAAAGGCCAGAGCCTGGAAAATACAGTAATATCTTGCTTTAAGAGTAACTTGGTTTAAGAGTGTTTTGCAAGACAAGCAAACATTTCTTCAAAATTTTGCCTTGATCAACAAGCACTGGGAGCTGGTCACATGATCACATGTGAGCCAGTGGTGGATTTCTCCACCTCCCCTCCCCCTGCTGGATTGTGGATGATTGTCTAGAACCTTCAGTCTCAGCATCCTCCAAAGCAGAGGGAGGAGACAGGAATAGATTTCTCCCTTGCACCAGCCAGGAACATGCAAGTTAGGGTTTTATTTTTCTTTATATTTATATTTTTATTTAATTTGTTTTCAACACTCTTATTTTTTCAAACAATTTCTAGTCATGTGGCAGCTAGGCAAGTGTGGATAGGGCTACAAATTGCACTTTGTTATTGTCACATTAAAATACAGAGTAAAATCCAGTTGTTAGTCCCCAGCAGAGCAGATTCCACAGCCAAGTACATAAACCATGGTGTGGCCATGGACTTCTAGCCAACTTCTTTTGTGAATTTTGGCATTTTGTGTGTGTTATATGTGATCTATGGGACCCCAGAATGAATCATCTTAGTATCCATTATTTCTTATAGGGAAATTTGCTTTGATATAAGAGTGTTTTGGTTTACAAGAAAGTTTCCAGAATGAATTATGCTCGTAAACCAAGGTATTACCGTACATTGATTTGGATCATGGCTTGAAAAATCCCATAATCCCCCTTCCCTTGCAAAGCATGATTGCATTGAAAGTAATGTTTTGAAGTTCTGGAGATGGCCAAGGAGTTATGATTTGAAGGGCCTGAACTGGGAGGTCACTGTATTTCACAACAGTAACTGGAGTGGAGAAACTGATGGAATAGGGTATGTTTTGGACATCCTCTTCCCGCTTTTGATCTCATTGCTCCATATGTTTTTATTTATCTGGAAACAAATGGGTCCCTGCTGATATGCAAAATTCAGAATTTCCTTGTAGGATGCAGTCTAATTAAGCATGTAAAGTGTTGTTATATGTAATGGATAGAGACAGAGTAGGAGGATTCCCTTTTAAAAAAAACCAAAACAGCTCAGAAAGATGCTGGCAGCAGGAATGATCCCAGAAAGCAGTAATGTGCATACTTGACTTGTCATTCTATGCCCTCTCTGAAGAAAGGTATGACACAACCAGTTCAAGCTCATGATTGCTTATAAATTCAATCTATTTATTTATTTAATTTTATTTTTACAACTTATATGTTGCCCACTACCCAAGCAGGGTACTTATATTTAATTCCCTAAAACAGTGATTCCCAACTTTATGTCCCTAAATGTTCCTGGACTAAAAGTCTCAGAAGCCTCCACTACTGGCTGAGCTGGCTGGGAGTTGTAGTTCAAGAAAACCTGGGGACCCAAGCTTGGGAATGGTTGCTCTAAACAAAGAGCGGATAAACCTTTTCCTTGTTGTTGTGAACCACATTCCTCCATCTACTCTAGGAGGGTCCACACACTTTTGATGTGTGGGACCTAAGCCAGTGGTTTGCTTTCTGTGCTACATCTCTCCATCTCTCTCTCTCTCTCTCTCTCTCTCTCTCTCTCTCTCTCTCTCTCTCTCTCTCTCTATCTCTCTCTTTCCCCCTCCCTCCCTGCCTGCCTTCTCCCTTTCCATCAAATGGTCTGTTGGGGAGAAGACAGCCTGCTCTTGCACAGGCTTGAATGGGTCATTTACAAAGGGTTTCTGAAATTATGCCTGTGAGCTGCATAGTGTGTCAAGTTAAGGGCTGGATGTAGCACTAACTGGTTGCCCCTCTTTGCTGAACAGTGAGGAATTGTGTGCTCTCATACATTCATGGCCATTTCCTGTCTTTAGATTCAGAGGGAGAGGCTCTCTAATCTTCCCTTGCCCAAGTTAGCAAAGGTCCGTAGCAGGGCTTTTTTCCACTGTGGAATTTATACCATGGAACTCCTTGCCAATGGAAATGACTTAATGTCACCTCTAGCAGTGCTCCGTCTTCCAGTAATGATGTTCTTGTTTTAGAGAGCTTTGCCACTAGTTGTCAGTGTGGGTGCTGTTGATTCTCCTTGCAGCTGTGCTCCTGGGTCTCTGTTTCGTTTTGTGTCTTTTTCTGTTTGTTTGTTGCTGTTGTGTTGGGTTTCTGTAGGCATTTTATCATACTAATTTTGTGATTTTATCAGCCAAAAATATGTTAATGTATACTGTTTTACACAAATGTTTATTCATGTACTTCTGCTGCAGTACACTGGACTGGTTTTTCAATAGAAGGGTTTGCTTCTATTGTATGTATTGTTTCTGGTCTGTTATTTTTAGCTTGAAGGCTTTCGATATTGTATAATCCCTTTGGATAGGGACTATACCATTTACTATACTAATCCATCCCAAAGAGCATTTGAGGGGCATCCAGAATAACATTTTGCATGCTTGGCTTGGCTCTGTGCATCTAGCACTTGGAGAAAGTGTTGGAGTAGGCTTTTGAACATAGTTGGCTCAGCAGAAAAATAAAGACACTAAAGCATTTCGTTTGTCGTTTGTCGTTTGTCGTTTCCACCGCGATTTAGTGCGATTTGACTTCCCAGAGCATAGGGGCATCCCGCAATCAGGGCCGGCGCTAGGTGTTTTTGCGCCCTAGGCAGCGGGCGGGGCGGAGGGCGGGTGGGGGGGAGGTGTGGGCGGGCGGCGGTGGCGGGGGGCCATGGGCGGGCGGCGGGCGCAGGTGGGCGAGTGGGCGGGCGGCGGCGCAGGCCGCAGGCGGGCGAGTGGGCAGTTAGGATATCACTTAGGACAGAGGTTCTGTTCTTGGCTTGCACCCCAAATGTGTGTGTGTGTGCAAGCAAATTGAAGTTGGGAAAATAGAAAATAAATGGTAGTATGTAATATATATTAAAATAAATCCACACCTCCCACTCCCAGTCGAACCTCCCCCTTTATCCAATATCAGAAAAAAATCCTCACAAACTGCCAGAGAAGAAATAAAGAATAAACTGCTATTCCCTTCAGCAGACAAAGCTGCAGGGAATCAAAGAAATTATTTTCTAAATTCAATTCCCTCCCTGCCTGCCTAACTTAAATCCTAAAGCCTCCAGCCTCCCTCCTCAATCTCGATCGGATCACACCAGCACCAGCAGCCAGCCCTCCTCCCTCAACCACATCCATACACCCGACTGCGATTTCTGGGAGGTGCCTCAGCTTTTTATGCCCTCCGAGACATCCAGAAGTGTCAGTCAAAAACCTGGCGATGCCATTGGTGGAATGGTTCAAACAATTTGCATGGTCCCATCCCATGCCCAGCCCAAATGGGCAGGTCTAAAAAAATAAAAAAATAAAATAAAATAAAATAAAATAAATACGACGTTTTATTGCTATAAAAAAACCACTGCTGCTACTATTAAAATTCAGGCATTTAAAATAAATAAATTTCACATGTTTCTGTGATGATTTGGTGTGTTTTTGACCACGATTTCAAAAGAAAAATTGTGGTCGCCATTTTGGATCCCCCCCCACCGCATGGCATGGCGAGACGACGAGGATGACCCCCCCCCAGCCTGGTGCAAGCAGCCCAGGACAGGACAAGAGGGGGGGGGAGGCCGGGGACCCCCCAGAAACCACCCCTCTGGTAGGTGGCAAAGCCTCAGGCAGGCATATTTTCGCCTGCTTTTTTGGCTGGGAGTCGGGTTTTTTTTTAAAAAAAAACTTTTAAAAACTTTTTCTGTGCTTCGCATTGCACGATCGCTGCGATGCCACAAACGGAAACGAATAACCCGACCAAATTTTTCTTTTTTCGGTTCGAGTTCGAGTTCTGACGGCTTAATTATCTTTACCGTTTCCGTTACGTAACGGAAATGATAACTGAAAACGGAAATGACAATTTCGCTGAGTCGTGCCCATGTCTACTTTGAAGACCTGGCAATTTAGGGATGCCTTTGGAAACTGCTAGGGGTAGACTTTCTTCCCCCCCCTCCCCTGCCAAAATGGTTCGCCGTCTTGGACGTTGCTGCTACTGTTTTTATCTGTTTTAATCCTTGTGTAAACCACCCTGAGTTCTCATTCAGGAAATAGGTGCGGTATACAAATTTGAAAATAAATAAATATAAATAAATAAATACAGCACATACAAAGAATAATGTGTGTCAACAAGTCAGAGCTTGAAAAGATATTTTCCTCATTTCTTTAGGTACTCTCATCTCCTCACACCTTATATGAATTCAGTCCCTGCAGTGATTGCCAAGGCCTCTGCCATCCACAACCCAATCATTTATGCCATTGTTCATCCCAAATACAGGTATGTTTCACCTTCTGTAAAGAAAATGAAATCTGAAATAAATGGGGAAAGGGAAGATGTGGTCCTCCCAGTCTCAGGCTGATAGTTACCTGTGCTAGAAGACATAGTTCAACAGAACTGAGAGAGGCACATGTCTGCCATCCCTGATTTAGGGTGACCAAAGATGATTCCAAATGGATGGCTACTAGCCACCAGTTAAAATGACATGCCAGGGATGTCATCTTTTCCTTCTCGAGGGATTTTTCTTTCTGGTCAGAAAAGGATCCAATAGCCACTGGGAAAACACAGTAAAGTTAAAAATATCAGAGGCCTCCACTGTGCCCATCAGCAGAGCTTAGGGGGTGGGCCTCATTTGGCTGCCCCTCCCAGAGAGAGCTGAGATGCGGGACTTGCTCGATTCTCATATGGACTGGGAGAGGCAAGGCAGGAGCCTCTTATTTAAGGCAGCTTTGCCTCACAGTATTCCTCTTTTTGAGGTGCCTGACCCACCTAGGAACCTAGTGTGAGTCTAGCTGGCCACCAGAGTGGGCCAGATAAGATTTTTTTGCCCATTTTACCTGGTTAGCATGAGATTTTTTTGCCTGACCCACGCTGGAATGCACTTATGGGGTGCATTGGAACAAGCAGTTGGGGGTCATCCTTAAATAGGTCACCCTGGAGAATAGTGCAGAAGGGACAAGTATCCGTGAGTTTTCATGAGGCACATGGGAGGTGCTAAACCATCTGACCTCCCAGTGCTGTGATCCAGAGATTACAGTGCTCGGAGCAGATGTGCTGCGGTCTTCCCTGGGCTGTAGACTGTCTCCAAGCATGAGGATAACTGGTCCAGTGCAGCTGTCTGATAAGTGGCCTGCCGGGGCATGTCTTAAGGACAGCACAGCTGGGGGACTTGGGATTCTCCTGTGTAAAGTTGGAGAAGAAGACAGGTGGGCTCCAAACCTGTATTCCACGCTATGGCAGCCCCTCCTAGATTTTGACAGGTTCAAGTTTAAAACTGATATGGATAAACTGTGCCCCTCATTTTATCCCATCACCTGCATCTCACCTTTTCATTCTGGATGGTGGTGAGCAATTCATTTTTCTTGGGTCCCTGTTAAGAACCATGAATAAACCAAGGCAATTGCACCATTACAGCTTCATCCACAAGTATCCTGGAAGCAGCCAAAGATGTACCTTCCCAGTTTTCATTAAGCTGCTACTAGATCTTCATACTATTGTTTACTTCTGTCTTGAATGAATATGAATATTGCCTTGTGAAGAATAGAATGTGAATGCTTAATATGCACAGGGTTGTTATTTTGTTTAAAATATATTGTTCTGTATAATTTGGAAACAAACTCTTTGATCAATTTCTTATCTATCAGAATGGCGATTGCAAAGCTTCTACCATGCCTTGGATCTCTGCTAAGAGTTTGCCATAAAGACTCAAGGACTTTCAGCAAGCCCTCCACCAGACGTTCCACAGTCACCAGCCAGTCCTCTGATATAATAGGGTTGCCAAGAGGACACCGAAAACTATCGTCTGCCTCAGACAGTGAATCTGTAAGGAAACCCTTCATCTATCCTAGCTTAACATATAGCGTAAATGACAAAGTGGGCAGCAACCTGCAAAATAGATTCGAGAAAGCAATACTTCGTAATAAGTACATTGGTTCTTGAATGAATAAATCTCCTTTGTTTATTTTTTTAAAAGGCTTAGTCATGGGACTCAGAAAAAGTCCTAGTACTGTATTGTACTGTAATACCTGAAACAAACAGGAAGGAAGGAAGGAAGGAAGGAAGGAAGGAAGGAAGGAAGGAAGGAAGGAAGGAAGGAAGGAAGGAAGGAAGGAAGGAGTGATGGGGCTTTTTTCAGTTGTTGTGCTTCTCCATGAGTTTTATTCTCAAAAATAGTTATCACCAAACAATCAGTAATAATATTAGCTTCTCTCATGAAATAATGAGATCAATCTTCAATGCATTCCTATGGGAAATCTGTACAAAGGAAAATTTGCTTAACAGAATTTCATATGGAACGAATTAATTCCTTTATACAAGGTACCACTGTACTGAAGTTGTGTATGTGTGTGCATGCTCAAACATGTGTGTGGGGAGTGTGTGTGTGTTTAAAGACAAGCTCCAGAAGCACAAACATGCTATTATGCCAAACTTCAGCTTTCCTGATGTTTTGAACCACAACTCCCAAAATTCTAAGCTTAGATTGTCAATGACAAAGGACTGTGGGAGTTGTGGTCCAAAACATCTGGAGGACTGAGGTTTGGACATGCCTGTCCTAAGCCATCTAGGGCTTTATATGTCAAAACAAGCACATTGAATTGGGCTTAGGCAACAACTGGTAACCAATGCAGGTTACGCAGAATCGGCGTGATGTGATCCCAGGCGGCCCCACCACTTACCAGCCATGCCACACAATTCTGAACCAGCTGCAATCAACAAACTATCTTCAAAGGCTGCCCCACATAGAGCACATTGCAGTAATCAATATGGGATGTTACCAGTGCATGCATAACTGTCATGAGACTCTGCTCGTCCAGGTAGGAGTGGAGCTGGTATATCTTCTGCAGCTGATGGAAGGCACCCCTGGACCACTGAGTCCACCTGGCCTTCCAGAGATAGACCGGAGTCCAGGAGCACCCCCAAACTGCAGACCCTGTCCCTTAGGGGGAGTGCATCCCCGTCTAGGACAGGAATATGGCCAGGAAGAAAAATGTAATATTGTTCATCATGTGGTTTTTTTCCCCTGGGTGGGTGGGTGGTGGTTCTCTTTCTACTGGAGTAGTACTCAAGAATGTAGAAGTTCAGTTTGCATCCTGGAAGTGTACAGTCCAGAAGTAACCCTGCTGCTTGATTCTGGTGAACATGAAATGAATGAATGAATGAATGAATGAATGAATGAATGAATGAATGAATGAATGAATGAATGAATCTAACACAAATGTCATGTTCTTTCTAATTCAAGCACTTTTTTTGGGGGGGGGATAATAGAAAACTCACAGATAATCTCTAAAAGTCTTTGTGTTGGTATTTAACTACAGGAGTGGACTGACACAGAAGCTGATATGGACAGTCTGAACTCCAGAGGTACCAGTGGGCCAGTTTCTCATGAAATGGGTGAAGACACGGCTGAAGCAAGTGACATCAAAGTCAAATCTAAATTGAAAAGCCATGATTCTGGGATTTTTGAAAGGGTAACTAAATGCTATATTCTCAGCTAGGTGGGTCCCCAGGCCTCTCCATCATTCCATAATCATGTTTCATCTCAAAAGGTTTCCCTGTGTCTGTCATATTATCCCAAAACAATTTTCCATTTATTTGTATAGGGAAATTGCCATTTGGAACTGCAAGCAAAAGGAAACTTAGTAGCTTATGTTTGGTCTGCCTCTGATTTCTGAGAAGTACCCTTTCCCTCCATTCTTCTCCAGAAACCGTAGGAAGGCTCTTGTACACATGTGCAGGTTTGAGTCCCTTTGTGATGTCACTCTTGCTTGCTCTCTCATCTCCCACCTGTTTGCAGCATTGCAAACGCTCTACAATGGCAAGCCGTTTCTGTGTATCTTGTTGATTCACAAGCATGAAAAGAGCAGTTTGAGCCTCTGATTACACTTTCCATACATCCTATGGCTTTTTTTTGTCAGTTCTGCTACACCGGGCACTGCCTCTTCTTTGCCACTAATATTTGAAGGATGGATACTGCTATGTCAGACAACAACAGCAAATACATGTTAATTGAAATGTCAGTTTGTTCAGAATTGGTAAGGGGTGCATTAGGTGAGGCACATGTCAAAAACAAGCACAGGATTAATACTCATAAGAACCCTGGGGCTTTCAGAAGCATCTACAGTGGTACCCCAACTTAAGAGCAGCTCGACTTAAGAGCAATTCAACTTAAGAGTGGAAAACTGTTGGTGTTTTAACTGCCGCCTTATGAATTTTAGATATGGTCTGCTCGACTTACAATTTTTTTTCATTTTTTTTACTTTTTTAAACTTATTTTTTCAAATTTTAGATAGGCACCCTGACTTAAGAGTAGTTCGACTTAAGAGTATGCATTCGGAATGGATTAAATTCGTAAGTTGAGGTACCACTGTATAAGTTGCTTTAAAGGAAGTTGAGAGTTTGTTGCTGATAGGAGTGAGATGTTTTGAAAATAAATGAACCAGGCTCCTTATGCAACACCATGTCCACGCCACACTTCCTTGGGCATGTCTGTCATTTGAGGATTGCTAGATGGAAGTCCTGACAGTCCTCACATCAAAAACTTGATGTCTGTCACAAGGGCATCAATGAACCCTGAAGAAAAATGGCCACCTACTTTCCTCTTCAGCCTATAATGTCAAATATTTCCAAAACTGCCAAGAATTTTGGGGGGGGGGGCAGATATTGAATTTAATACGCTGGACCTATGTTCGTGAGGCATGGGTGTACAATCTGTGAATAGAAATGAAAGCAGATAAGGAGGTTTTAACCTCTGGATCTGCCACCGACCCCTGCCCCCTATTTAAATTAGCTTCCCCTGGAGCTGGTTTTCATAAAAGTAAACTTATTACTGCCCTCCTTTTTTAAAACAGAACTGATCAACTATTTTATTCAACCCATGCATACAAGGGATCCCATATATAATGGCTGAGCCGATGCAACTCCTCAAGCATCAGCGGGAACAGAATAATGCAAGAAAATCAAGCCATTGGTGTAACTGCTATTGACTGAGCCCCAAAAACGCCACAGCTGAGCTAATCATAATTTTATCAGCATTTGTGATAATAATATACCTGTGCACATCTTTCACGAGGAGAGATGTCTTCCACCCATCTCCCCACGTGTTCAGTATTTTTTATTTTTGTTTTTACCCTTGCTTACTGTTACATGGTAGCTTCTGTTTTGGTGAAATCCAGAAGAAATGCTTACGGGAGTGCCTGTGCTAACCTTGGCTGTGTCTCCAAATGACAGAGGGGAACAAAGCCACACTTTCTGCAGCCTAGGACTGTGAATAGCCTCTTCCCAACCACGCTCTGCCTTCAACCTCGCCATGCATCCAAAATGCACGCTTTGTCCAGCTTGCAGTCTTTCTTACCTGTGAGATGCCTTTGTTTGTGCAAGGACTTCTTTTTGCACCCAGGGCATTGTATTTCTTTCTACTTTTTGTATCCCCTCCCCCACATCGCCTTTTCCTTTGCTTTCTGATTGCATGCTTACACACTGAAGGTGATGGAACTGGGCTGGAGCCTGTTCCACACCGTTCTCAGTAGTGCGTGAGCTGGGTTCCACTGCTTAAGGGTGCTCTGCTGCTGCTCTGTGGTTGGCTTGTGAAGCCTCCCCAATCTTATCTGAGGCCAGAGGGGAGTTGTCAGGGTATATTTGGACTTCAAGTCTTTGGTGCAAGGCTGTTGCATGAAGGCAATGGATGTTTCAACGCTGGGATGTTGACCGCAGTCACTTGCCCAGTTCTTCCTCCAACTGGCAACTTTGCCACAACTAGCTTGTAATTGTGCTATGCACAAAATAACTGAAGATCAACGACGGAGCACTCACTAGTTGTGCATGAAATCCTGTAGCACTTTGAAATGCATGGAATGCTCTGTGAAGGTGGAGAAGCATCTCTTATTATATGCACAGCTAAGACTCATCTGCATGCTATTATATCTCTCTTTTTCTCCTCTTCTTTTTATAGACTTCAGTGGATGCAGATGACATTTCCATGGTGGAGGTGAATATCGGACATTAATTTTTCAGTTTATTTTACTGAAGGATAACATGTTGTATTTTCACGTCATGTGAGTTTGGGGGGTGAGAGGTACAAAATAAAAGAAAGTCAGCAGTGTTTCTAGATACTAAACATCCCCAATAATGCATATGCTGTTGTATTTCAAATATCTGACCATTCTTTTTGTGGTAAAATGTGATATGCTTGTAATATTCATTCTAATTGCTCATTTGTACATTCCACTGTTCAGTGATGGACAAAATGCAATAAAAACACAGTGTCTTGTTTCTGCCTCTCCTATAAACAACCCCATCCAACTGGGTCTCAAGCCATCCTAGTTTCTTGACCCTGCACATTTATTTTTTTTATCTTGCTGTTAAAAATTCAGATATCTTTCCTTCAAACAGAACCTGGAGCCATGTCCTAAATAACTCAGCTTCTTGGAGAGACTTATACTGTAGCACTCCAAGAAGACTATTGGAAATGGCTGTTGTAATATTCATGCCGGTGCCTCCCAGAACTACAACATAAATAGTGTTTCCCAGTCTTGGATCTTCAGATGCTCTTAAACTTAAAAACTCTCAGGAAGCCTTCATTACTAGCTGTACTGCCCGGATTTCCTGGAGAGGCGCTACAAGAACAGATAGGGACCTGACGTGGGAACCACTAACATAAAACGTTAGAGCATTCCAGATGTGCAACACCATCAGAAATGACACAAAATTGCCTTTCCAATGCAGTGGCCCAAAAATGAGACGGAAAGCACTTCTGGGAGGCTTCCTGGAGCGCTGCAAGCCTGTATTTGAAATAATGTCCTAAAGAATGATTTCAGCAGTTCAGGAACAGACACAACAGGTTATGACCAATTGGAGATGCGCCATAGTGGGAAAAGAAATGTTATGGGTGTATTCCATTACTCAGAACGAGTTTCACTATTTTGTAGTTGTTATGACCCAATCCCATATGTAAGTTTTTACTCATTTTTCACATTTGTAACAAATTCTCCTAGCTCTGCCTATCTTACATCTGTTATGTTCTTATGAAATAACAATAATTTACCAGGTTCACAAACTTGTTACTTAAGTCAACCACCAGCCCTTATTACCTCTATATCCCAGTAAGATGCAGTCCTCTGCACAAGACTTAAATGAATTAGAGATGAAGTCTAAATTATGCTTGGGATTGGCCTAGAAAGTTATACACTGTGTACTTACATCTATATATCTATTTCTGTGCATATACTGTATGTATATAAATTGTGCATATACTGGATAGATAGACAGACAGACAGACAGACAGACAGACAGACAGTATATGCACAGTTTAGAAACAATTATCCCAGTTAATGGCCTGAAGCAGAAACCTGTTGGAGTAGAAGTGGAAATGTGTGTACAGTTGTTACTTTTGTTTGTCTAGGACTTACACTTTGGGGCCTATAACTTTGAATACAGCCTGGTAAGTTATATTCCATTATTTAATTAACTGTTGTATGGAATATTTGTTTCATAATGCTATTAAACTTATGAGGCTTATTCCAAGTGTGTGTGAAATGGTGGAGCCTGATAGTGAATCTTGGCCTAAGAATCTAGAATTAAAATTCAGTAACTCCATGAACCCAAAATACTGCTCTCCCCTCTCTGAAATATTTTGAATTCTTTACAAAAATACTTGACATGCTGCATAATCTGGCCATCAGGAAAATTAATGAAACACACAGTGCAGACCCCTTTGCTTTTACAGGAGTCTGTGGTAAACTGTGGTAAATATGACAGGAGTCTGTGGTAAACTCCCCAAACCAGCTTTGGCTGTTCGATATTGCACACTACCCTCATCATGTTGTATACAACAACTAACTATCCCATGTGTGGGGGGGTGTGTGTGTGGAGAACTGTGGCAGAACTCAAAATTGTTGTATAAAATGGCTGAATTGTTAGTATTAGGGCCGTTCACCATGGGCCAAAGATTAAAAAAAGGTATAAGTAAAGGGGTCTGCACTTTGTGTTTCATTAATTTTCCTTATGGGCAGATGATGCAGCATGTTAAGTATTTTATAAAGAATTTAAAATATTTAAAGTTTTTAAAGATGCTTCACTGTTAAATCTAGGAACAAATGCCACTATGCCATGCTCTCCTTTCAAGGAACTGGGAGCAATCATAACCAAACAAGTTGGTACTCTTGACCCATTTGGAATAGACCTCATCAGTTTTTAATCTGGGGCTTTTTCTTAAGAAAGGGACACTTTTTCTTCCTCTCCACCATCATAATATCCAACCAAATAAGTATGATACAAGGGAAACAGCCTATTTCCTTACCATACATTAGAGGCAAACAAAGGACCAAAGGACATTTATAGATCACCATCATTCAGGTAGCACCACTCCGATGTTCTCCACACACCTCTTTGAATAAATGCAATAAATAGCATCCTGACAATGTCAAAGGCATTTGAGACCATTAGATTTTTTTGTTCCTCTTCAATTCTTGCATTAACTTTTCCAAGACAAAAAAGTCCCAAATGTGTTTAATGCCAGCTGTTGAGAATTAGATCTTTTGTAGCTTTCTGTTGACTGGGTGATTTCTTGTTGTGCTCCTACCAACAGGAAAATGATCAAGACTATATGAAGTGGCAGTAATTAATCAAGGAAATTCAGAGGCATAATCCATAAATCTGCAGCTACAGTTTAAAATATACTCAGTTGTTTAAAAGGATCTTTATTTGTTATGTATTTTGTTTTTAGAATTCCTAAAATTTAGCAAAAATGAGGAGAATCAATTGTAAACAGTTATAGACACAAGTGAGAAATTAGGATCCTAAATAGTCTAAGTTAGCAAGGACCACTAGTTAGCAAGGAGTGCTATAAATAAACTCAATGCACTTCCCAAATTACTTTTTTGTTACAAATGCTCCCTATATTGGTGTCACATAACATAATCACAAACTGGAAAAATTTCAAAAACTGAAAAATGCCCCCTGGGCCTAAAAACAATATTAATAAAATCATCAATAAACATTACTTTCCCCCATGTACTATGTTTATATTTATGTTATAAATAGACAGAACATCATTTTTGAAGAAGGCATTGTCATCGCCACTGCATCATGATTGAAATATATATATCTTCACCTGTTCAGCTTCTGCTTATCATCATATCATCAGCCATGGTAGCCCCACTCCACCTGAAACTGCAAACGTTATCAATGTATCATAAACAAAAGTTATCTGTCTCCTTTGCATTATATTTAGTTTTTTTCCTTTTCTTTACTGATGCCACGCTTCATATGTACAGTATCCTGAGGCTTAGCTTAAGCTGACAGGATAGAGTCTCAGCTTGTCTTTTCTAAACCTGTGTTGCTTTCTCTTCTCCCGGGGTGGATGTATTAGACAGGTGAAGATCTGAATGCTTTCGGATGGAGAGGGGAAGATTCTTATTACGAAGCATCTTCAGCGGCCCACATACCCAGCATCATCGTGACTTTCAGCAACGTACAGAGAACAGAGATGCCTTTGGAATCCAGTTCAGATGAGATCAACTATAGGAACTGTGGCTATAGCTGGGAGAGAGACTCTAGCAGCCACCTAGAATGGCTATGTCGGGGTAGTGCCTTAGCTCCTACCTCAGGAAAAAATATGTGTCAGCTCAGTGTAGAAAATCTTCCCAAACTACTTTGAACCAGAGGTAAAACAAGAATCCCTTTTCTAGGTAAACCTGAAACTTGTTCCGTAAACCCGTCAAGAAGAAAAGGTGTGATTTCATCATCTTTTCGTGGTTGTTTGTTTTCTACGTTGGTGATTTTTCTACCAGATCTCATGGAAAGTCAAACTAGATGATATATTTAGCATTTCAAAAGGAATGCTCCCTAAAGAGATCAAGTTTGTCAGCATACTTTTTCCTTACCTATGTATCTTGCATTTAGTGTGCTGCTTTTTTTGTTGAGATTTTCACTGGAACAACCACATGGGCTTAATTTGTAAATCTGACTGCTGTGTCACAAGTCTCAGAAGAAATTCCACGGGGTAGCGGGGGGAGGGGAGAGATCAATCAGACGGACTGTGCTAGTTTAACCCTTACAGGTTTAGGAGGAGAATGCTACTGACAGCCCAGTATGTAAATTCCGTCTCCAGATGTTTTTCTCCAATCCCATAGCTCTGGATTCCGGCCGCCGTTACCCCTTCACTCAGTTGTTTTCTGCCCAAACTTAGTTGCATACTCCTTTACATGGATTCCCTCCCTTTATTGTAATCAGCAACAGAAATTCTGCTAGACTCTTCTCCATATCAACCACAGGACCAGTGTGGTACTTTTTTGCCACCTGAGCTGAAAGACAAGTTGATAAGTACCATTTTCAGAACTCCCCAGGCATAGGAACTGACTGGCATGTCTGGTCTACACTGGCCAAGTAGACAACAATCTAGCCTACCACGTCTGAGGGAAGCAGGTTAGTTTAGAGAACACAGAACAGGCCAAATGTACCATTCCACTCTTTAAAAACTTACTGACATTTCTCCTCCCATCCTCACCATCTGCTGTCTCACATAGCCACCTAATTCTGCCTAATGCTAGACCCAGCCCTGTCCTCTGCTCACTTCTCTTCACTATCCTGAAGACCAAGAAAATGATACACTTGCACCCCAAAAATCACTAGTTTAGTGAATTGATCTCACAATAGAACTCTGTTTACTGTTCTTTGTTATTTGCATCATATAGAACAGTGGTTCTCAACCTGTGGGTCCCCAGATGTTCCTGGACTGCAACTCCCAGAAGTCTTCATCACTCGCTGAGCTGGTCAGGATTTCTGGGAGTTCCAGTCCAGGAACATCTGGGGACCCACAGGTTGAGAACCACTATAGAAGGAAGACGACTTGGACTTAAATCTACTGTTAGTCCCTCACTAGAGTAGACCTACTTAGCAGAAAGAAGCTATGTAAGTGTTGACTTATCAAATTTCTATTATTGAATCTGCTGTAGCTGGGATTTTGAGTTGAACTGAAGCCGTAATAGACAAAAAACAATTATTGACTTAATGGTTCATTATGGAAGGAAGGAAGGAAGGAAGGAAGGAAGGAAGGAAGGAAGGAAGGAAGGAAGGAAAAGAAGACTTTCTAATGTTCTCCCAAACTGTTAACAATTTAATCTGCTAGAACAAGATGTCCCCAAAAGGAAGCAAGAGAGATTCCTGAGAGCAGTAGGGTGATGGCAAACCTCCTGTTCTTATTCACAGTGAGAGAAAGGAGGTTAAAATCACCTTCCATCCTTTCTGAGTTGAAAAATATGGTCCTTGCTTGAAAGAGATAATGATAGTTGCTGAACAGGAAAGTAGTGCATGTGTGTTTCTTCATACAAGCTCTTGCATTGACTCTACAGTAAAGTGATGTTTGTTTATTCTTTTCCTGCTGTTTTTACAAGGCTACTGCTGTGTGATGTCTTTTTAAATCTGAAAAATAGGAGAAAAGAGGCAATGGGGGAGACATTTCACTACCTGGCGATTTTAAAGTAGGTCATGTTTATAAGCCGTCCATCTTCGCTTTCATGCAACTTAAATACCACATTCTCCATCCTATTGCTGTCAAAAAACTGAGTTTTAAAAGCAGAAGATATCCCACCTGCCCTCCCCCCACCCCCGAGTATCGGTCCACAAGTGGCCCATGTGTGGACTGTCTGTATTTTCGGTATTGATTCCTGAACAAATCAATGAGGAAGGACCCAACCTAGAAGAGTCTTTCTTAGTGGGCTGACACTCCCAGATATGTCCAATGACAACTCCCATAATTCCAGGAAATCAGAAAAATGAAGGAGCATTGGCTTAGGGACGTCGAACAGCAACCAAGTGCTCAGAATGAAAAGGACTTGAGATCTTTATAGCTGGCTCTGATATGAGGCAGGCATTGCAGAATGGAGAACAGGTTAGAATTTCTGTGGGAGTCCTCTGAGTCTCTTCTCTGTTGTAATTTACAAATGGAGCTGCAGTCAAAATCTGGTTTGGAGAAGGGAGAGCAACGGCCTTGAAGCTAGCAGTTAGCACCTTAGCAGCCTTATGTAAACCCCCTCTCCACCAACTTACGCTACTACAGGGAGATGCATTAAGTGGCTACTCAAATATAGTAATTATTTCTAAATTTGCATATCCACATGCATGCGAATTATTTCCAAATTTGCATTGCATATGAATCAAATTAGCACAATGTATGCCACACATATTGGTGCCCTCCTTTGATGGGGATATACATTTCTGATTTGTGTGCATGTGCATTAAGTGGCCATCCTGAGTATATACTTTGTTGTGTTGAACATCCCAGGTTCAGCACTTAGTATCTTCTACGAGCAGATTGATGGAAAGCTTGGAGAACCCTTGCTAGGGGTGCAGAATGGCTTTTCTGAACTTTGTACCCTCAGTGTATGATGGACTATAGGCTAGCATAGTCAATAGTAACCAAGATAGACTGCTGAGCTCGGTGACTATAAGATAGCTTCTTTGATTCCTATAATTCCCTGAATGAAAAATGTTTTTCCCTCCCTGCCTTAAGTAAAGCGATGTTCTATGTTTATATGGAGTGAGAAATATGAGATGTACAGCCTGGATTCTGAAAGCAAGGGGTATTAGATACTATACTGCAAATAGATGTTGGTTTAAGGAATGTACCAAAAGTTTTAGAAAAAAACAGGCGGCGGTACAGCCTTGTATGTAGCAGTTCTCCTCTTTTTCAAACTATCACTCCCTATGTGAAGAGAGTTACAACAAAGGGGATGGGACTAATTTACTCTTTGTCTCCTTCACTGACATTAACTCCATCATAAAGGTATGAATAGGTTATAGTTTAGCTACCAGATGTCACTGGTCAGAGCTATTTTTGAGTAGATGTAAAAGCATTCTATAGCTGTTGTGTTCTTCTTGCAGAAAAACAGAATAATTTTGGACCAATTTCCTGATTATGGGGAGCCTTAGATGAGTTGTTAATCAGCTTAAGTAATTAATCTATTCTCATTGCAGCAGAGATGGAAGCCATTGGATGTGTTTATAGGCATACCCATATAGTTCCTTTATTGACATGTTCTGCTCAACATATCATGTGCAGGACAGAAGCTCAAGACTCGATGCTTGAAACAAAGCCCATAAAATAATGAGATCTAAATATTATAGTAACGTAAGCATATCCATCACAAGGAAGGCATTTCACATGTTCTCAGTGGTGGTATCTACAATATGAATTCTGTGATTCTGTCAGCCAGAGAGCAGAAAAGGAGACCTTCCACCTTTGTGCCATCACCACCCAGTTATGGCCAAAGTGCCATTAAGAAAAAAGCAACCCAAATTCTGCTGCCATTTTTCCTGTAATAGTTTCTGAACTTTTTCTTTTCTCCTCCTGAACCTGATAGAAATTGTACCTGATACAGGGCAGTATCATCACAGCAAAAGGCACTGCAGGTTCTGTGGAAATGAGTCATTGTCTTTTGGTACTGATAATGGATCTAGAATGTATTTTGTGACATTTTATTATTTTGAATATCTAGATGTACTTTTCTTTAAAAAATAAAAAATATATGAAGCCCACAAGCTGCCTGTCGTTTGCCCAATATGTGTGTTGTTCTGTTTCTGGCATGGTTACTTCCTCCATTATTACTGTGGGACTAAAACAAGTTTATGAGGTCAACAAGGAAATGCACATTTCAAAAGCCAAAATTGTTCCCACTCCACCCCACCTGGCGAAATAAAACAGATTAAAGGAATCTATTAAAACAGGGGTCCTCAAACTACAGCCCACAGGCCAGATCTAGACCCCCCCAGTCCTGATTCTGGCCTGCCAACAATTTCAGAACACCCCCCCCCCCGAGAGGGGTGTCAGGTTTCCCTGTTTTGCGCCTTCCTTCCATCTCCTCAGGCATCACTTCAGCCCATCAAGTGTGGACAATCGGTGTCTGGCTGGCGGGGCGTGGGGGAGGGCAGAGGCATGGTAGAGGGCTCATGGATTCTGGGCAGTGTAGTCCCCCCCCCCAAAAGCAACTCCTCCAAGCCCAGCATCCTCCGGGCGTCGAGTTAGGGGCAGAAAGGGCTTCTCGTTGCACCTCCTGCCCCGGTGCGCTTCAGTGGAAGGGCAAGAAGAGGCGAGCATGCAAGTGGCGAAGGAGGGAGGCAGGGAGGGAGGGAGGCCTCTAGGTCAGGACCACAATAGCCCCTAGTCTCCAGCCTCCCGCTCGCTTTTTTTGTCCCCAATTGGTAACAGGCGGGGCTGAAAGCCAACCGAGCACCGCAGCTCGGCTCAGCCAGTGAGCAGGCGGCGGGTGGATTTGGGCAGGCTGTCCTGCCTCCCCTCCCTCCTTTTCAGCCCTCCCTCCCTCCCTCGCCTACAGTGCACCAAACTGGGCTAGGCCAGGAGATAAGGTGGCTTTCCTTCCGGGGCACAGCAAGGGTGCGATGGCAAGGGTGCATGGCTGGATCCGTGCACAGTGGTGCCAGCCTTGCTGTCCCAGCCATGGCTGCTGCTCCTCATCCTGAGCAGCCACCAAGGAGGCAAGGAAGGGCCCTGGTTTGCCTTGGCCGCCATCTCCTTCCTGAAGCAAGGAAGGATGGAAGGAGAGCCACCCTAGCTGTCACCGCTTGCCCCAACCTTTCCCCTGGTTCCATTGTCTCCCACTGCCACCACCACCACTTGCCCCAACCTCCCCCATTCTCTTGTTCCCTTCTGCCGCCACCGCCACCGCTTGCCCCAACCCTCCCCCATTCCCTCCCCCCACTGCCAACCCCCCCCCCGCCACCGCCACCGCCCAGCCCACAACAGTCCTGAGGGACAGTGAAACAGCCCCCTGCTTAAAAGGTTCGAGGACCCTTGTGTTAAAACTCACCCCTTCTTCTGTTATATTGATCTCAAGCACAAGGTACACTTGATATACTGTACAAGTGATTAACTCTAAGATGTCAGGCTGCTCTTAGAAATCTTAAACATTGGTTGTGTCAGATGGAGATTCTGGAAGTAGCAATGCAAAAAAATCTGAGCCCTCATGTTTTGGAATCAGTGGCAGAATCACTAGGAGCTGCAGCCCTCCTGAAGTGAACTCTCAGGGCTCCTATCACACACACACACACACACACACACACACACACACACACACACACACACACACACAGAGAGAGAGAGAGAGAGAGAGAGAGAGAGAGAGAGAGAGAGAGAGAGAGAGAGAGAGAGAGAACATTCACCAATCACATAGCTCTTCTGCAAAGGAGCATCAGGAATGCTTGTGAGACTTTCACAACTGCACAAGGTCAAGTCAGGGTTTACACTGGTAAGGGAGTGGGTGAAATATTTTGAATCCTCACATAAACCTTTGAGCTACTGTGTTAAACTAAGGCTGCAGTCTCGTGTATCCCTGCTTGTGGTTTAGGGTTAATAAATTCAGAGAGATCTCTTTATATGCTTATGCAGGCTTATACATTACTCTCATCTAAATATATTTTGAACAATAAGAACATCACATAAAATCAGTATAGGATTAACCTTAAGAGTACAATACGTGATAGGCTATGAAGGACTTATAAAAATAGGGAAAAGTCTTCAATAAATAATAATAATAATAATAATAATAATAATAATAATAATAATAATAATAATAATAATAATAATAATAATTGTGTGCCCTCAAGTCAACTCTTGGCCTACAATACTCAGAAGTGGTTTTACTGTTCCATTCTGGGTGGGTGGGTGAAATTGTACCAGTTGCCAAAGTCAACAAAGGGCAGTTCTTCTTGAAAGCATGGTGGGAAATTGTACGGCTGATCCTTGGCTCCACAGACAGGTATTCCAAATTACTGTGCATCATGCACCTAAAATAACAAGTAACTATTAAATACCAGGGAAAGAGTTTACCAAATGCTGGGGAATGCCATGTTTAAAGCCCTGTTCTAAAATTTACTCCTTAATAATCATGCATCAGATCATCAAGCTGCCATATATTTTCTTCATTCTCATTGCAGGATGTTGATTCAACTAAAAAGGGTGAAAATCCAGCCTCCTGCTATCTTCTTCCTCCGCACAACTTTTCTAACTGATCTTCTCCTCTCCTCAACGTCTCCTCAATGTTTCAGATCCTGCATGTGAAGAGGCACATTGATGGGGAAATTATATGTAGCATATGTTTATGGAGGCCTGTCATGGCAGAACCTTAAGTTCCTTTTTGTTTGTTCTTATAATTAATCTCTTAATGGCCTGGAGATTAGTTCCTTGAAACCTTCTTCTCCACCAGCCTGTTAACACAATGTTCTTTGCAGAGATCTCTCCATTACCCTCGGATATTAGGCTGGTGGTGATCACAGAGCCTTTCATGCAGAGGTGTACCTACGGTTTTCAGTGTCCAGGGGCAAAGATTTTTTGTGACCCCCCCAAAGGACAGGGAGGGACTAAGGGCCATAGAGGTGGTAGTGGCAGTAGTGGCCAGGGAGCCCTCTGCGCTAGCCCTGGCAGATAACCTGTGATGCACCTGCCCATGGCTCCAGGTAGGGGAGGTGTTTGGCACCCAATTTGGTGTCCCCAGATGCTATGTCCAGGGACAGATGCTCCCCTTTAACACCCCCAGCTACACCACTGCTTTCATGGTAGTGGTATGCAATCTGTGGAAAGAAATTACTTCCCATGGGGGCTCATTGGACACCACCTCTGTGGTTACTTTGGTGAAAAGACCTCTTCCTTCTTCCAGGATGTATACCATCGAACTACTCACAGGTCCAGGCATTATCTCTTTAACGAAATATTGTGGGCTGTTTTTAAATAATACTTTGTTAGTGAAAAGAAGGAGATAATCAAGAAAAGGTAATGTGTTCCTTAGTATTACACAGACCCAAGAGTTGGTAATATCTTTATTAGAAACTGAATGATTTTTTTAATTGACTGTTTAAGTGACCCAATTAAAGGCTTTGTTTTTTATTTTTGTTTTGTTTTGTTTTTAGTAAAGCTATTGCCTACTCTTGCATTTGTGTGTGTGTGTTTACTAGAGCTGGGGGGGAGTACATAATTTCTTCTTTGAACACATAACGATTCCAATCTCTGATTTCACTTCCCTTATTCCTTCACTTACTGAATTTTATTTATCATGAAAACACTGGAGGGGGAGCAGGAGGAGGAAGCCATGTGCGCCCTCCCACCAGCATTCCTCCTTTCACCCCACTAAGGCTTGGCGCCTTAGGGGGAAAGGAGGAGAGGGAACCAAGCAGCCCCTCTGTCGATTGCTGCCCCTCCTCCTTCTCCCCCTCCACTAAGGCTTGGTGATCATTAGCCCAGGGAAAGGAGGAGAGGGAAACGTGCGATGGAGGTGCTGCTTGGGGAAAAAATCCCATTGCCTGCTTCCCTCTCCTCCTGTCCCCGGGCTAACAATTGCTAAGCCTTAGCTGGGGGAAAGGAGGAGGGGGAAGTGTACTATGGAGGTCATAATTGAAAAACTAAATCACCTGCTTGGCGTGCAGGAGAGCCTTAACTAGAAAGGAGACCCCCAAAGAGGGCATGAGAAGGACAGACCCTTCTTCCCTTCCCCCACTGTTCCCCCAGGATCTCCCCCCCTTGCTGGGTGGGTGAGACATGGTTTGGGGGGGAGGAGAGGGCACAAAAACTGACTTTTTCCCTGGATGCTCCAAACTCTAGCTACGCCACTGGTGTACAGACATTGCTAGAGCACAATTCTATTCAGAAGTAAATTCTACTTAATTTGGTGTAGCTTGTCCCTAAGTAACTGTGTATAGGACCCACTTCTTAGCTAGCTAGCTAAAGATGTGTTGCATATCATCTCAGTTATTTTGGAAATATATCCATCTATCCATCCACCCACCCACCCACCCATCAATCTCAACCTTAAAAGCCAAAGAACCTGTGGAATTGAAGGACTGAAGGAACCCAAGATGCAACAAATTTTATGTTCTGAAGTAAAAGTATTACTTCAGTACAAAAAAGTTCCCATCAATTGACACCCCCCCACCGACATTTTTCAGATGTTTTCTTCCAGATTGCCAGCTTTGGCATCTTTAATATGCTTTAATGGTACCACCACATTTAAGCGGGTACAGAGGAAATACTTCCCTGGCTAGAAATGCCTTCAGTATCTGGAGTGTAATGTTCAGCCAAGGAAGATTCTGTTGCTATAAAAAGATGCACACCTGTTAGAACATGTCTGCTTACAAGGGGGTTGAGATGTGGGTATTAATCAGTGCGTAACTTGCTCCTGAAACATGACGGTATCTTGTATGTGCATGTAATCTGTGTCTTCTGATCTTGGAGGTTTTTGTTCTTACACATACAAACTTCAGAATGGGATACACTGGCAGGTTAGGGCTGCATGAGGAAATTATTTGACTGATTTTAATCTATTTATCCAAATCCAATTGGAACTGCATCGATATAGACATAATTTGATGTCAGAAATAAGTCACCCAAGTTTCATCCATGGGACTGGCTTGCACAGGAGGCCAATTGCATAGTAATGTACCTGCATGTTACACTAAGCCAGACCATCAGCTTAACTGTTATAGCACTGCCTACTTCACATACTGGTGAAAGTTGACCAGAGTCTTACAGATGGGTTGTTGCAAGGTCTGTTGAAGCTGATGAGAACTGAACTTGGGACACACACTCATAGCAGTCAAGTGCTCCCCATGGTTGCCCAGGACTGGGAGCTCCAGGGAGGCGGGGTGCTGACAGCCAGGCCCTTCAGCTAGGTGGGTGGAGCCTCATTTGCATACAGGGTTCCCAGAATCCCTTGTGGTAGCTTCAAAATGCTCACTGTGACCTAGGTGTCTCGGCTTTCTAGGGGATATATAGACCAATCCGGACAGCTGTTGGCATGTGCGTTAAGGGTTGTGCAGGGAGAAGTGCTCTCTGGCGGGCCACCTTGTGGCTGGCTGCATCGGCTGCCCAGCAGCAACTGGAGCTCAGCCGCCTACCACCAGAAATGTGGGACATTTCAGGGAAAAATGTTTTTTTTCCCCAGGGAGACGGCGGGAAAGAGTGATTGATCCGTGAATGTCCTACCAAAAAATGTGACACTTGACAGGTCTGCACACTATGTGCAGTGCTTTTGACTCTGTTATAGTGCTATAACGCTACCCCTTGCAAGCAAGATCTGCAGCAACAGCAGCAGTCGACCCTGCGATTCATGAATCCATTTCTGCTTTTTCACAAACCATGCCTGGGAGATGGAAGGCCCTTCAGCCTTTGGCTGGATGCCTACTGCATACAACCCTTCTCCTCCTCAGGGATCTGAGAACCAGTTTTAGAAATGACGTCTTAATTTCTCCTTTCCATTTTTAAAAAAACAAATTATAAGTGAATAAACAAAGCATTCACATGTAATACAAGAGGGACCCAACTGTGAGAAAATGCTAAGACTAGGGAGAAGACAACTTTAAGAATCATATAACTGAGGGGCGTTGTCTAGAAATTCCCACTGTAATGAGTGGGGTTGACTTTGAAGAGGATTCTCCTGTGAGGCTGCAGCCATGATGCGCCACCTACACTGGCCACTGCGGTGAGAACAGGCAGAGCATTGTGTAGTAGGACTACCCCTACGGCCCTGTAGCTATTCTCATCGTCATGCTTTGGTTCCGAGGAACTGTTTTTGGAATCAACATGGAAGGGAGGCAAGGAGCCAGCGCCGCAGGGAACCAGGTCTTGAATTCAGCGAATGGAGCTCCTTCTACTTGCTTCTGTCATGGCGCTGCTCACTGCATGATTGGGAAGTTTAGGCTAGGAAAACAACCATTCGGTGTCTGTTTGATACAAAAGAGGAAGAGCTCAGCATTGGGGAGGAGGTGTTATGTCTTTTGCTCCATATAGCAGGTAAGTTGGGGGTCACCCCCCATTTAAGCAATGTTCACGACTCTTGATTCGAACAAAAAAAAACCACAAATAAATGTTGATGAATTCCGTAGCTGACATTATTTATTTATTTATTTATTTATTTATTTATTTATATCCCACCCATCTGGCCTTCTGGCTCCTCTGGGCGGCTTACAACACTATACCAAATACAATTAGATATAAATACGACCAAATTAATAGAACAAAACAGCAACAGCAACAACAACAACAACAACAACAACAACAACAACTCTGTAAACAAAATTGGGAAACATTAGGAAGAACTTCCCAGTGGCCATCCAGTTCAGCCCCCTGCCATGCAGGAACCCACACACACACACACACACACCCAATCCTTCTTTGGAGCTTTTTAAGCAGAGGCTGGATGGCCAACTGTTGGGTACTTTGACGGGGGGGGGTGAGTTCCTGCATGGTAGGGGGCTGAACTGGATGGCCTTTAAGGTCTCTTCCAACTCTACGATTCTATTATTTTAAAACTAAAAAATTAAATTAAATAGGTCTTTAAATAAGATTAAAAGGCAATAAACTAATTTAACAGTTGAAGAAATGAATGAATATATAAAATTTGCCTAATGTATTCCCTTTCCTTTCCTTTGTTTTGCTTTGAACTGAGAATTAGGATTAAAAACTGGCTGATATCCAGCAACAGAACCTGCACGGCACATGGCTGAGGATGTCTTTCAGCAGCTGAAATTTCCACACACACACACCCGAAGGTCTTCCATGGGATCCTTTTTTGTTGTGGGGAAACCATCGGGGACAATTTCTGTAGGACAGAGAAGACATTTTTAGCTTCCGAAAATCACAGCCATAGGCAAAATCCTCCTGGTGGTAGATATTTCCAAGGCTTCCCACCCCACCCTGCATCTCTCAAGAGCCTCTTCATGACAAAATGGATCCCAACTACTTTAAATGAAGCAGATACACCTCGGCATTAATTTTATGCACCTTTTAGTTTAAATTAGCATATATAATTTTAAAGCAAAAAATGTCTTCCATTTTAAAAAAAATCCTTCAATTTTGGTGGATCCTATCCACCCCTGTGACTTGAGGCTTTGTAGGATATGCATTCAGACCCCAAGACAGAGTGAAAGGAGGCGTTTTTCTTCCGGTCTCTTGTGTTGTAACAGCTGTCCTTGGGAGACACTATCTATGAATGAACATGTGGTGCTGGAATGAGTTAAGATGTGAGCTTTTCACCTCTGGAAACACGGAGTTCAAATTTCAGCTGGGATTGCTCAAGTGAAAATGTGTTCAATGATCTTGTTTTCCTAAGCCCAAGGAACCATTTGGCAGTCTATTAAAATCCTGCAAATTGGCAGATGCTCCCCATAGACGGCAGAAGACTGGAAAAGTGTGTGTGTGTGTGGGGGGGTCTTTGCCATAGGTCAGGACTCAAGTGAGCAAACTGAATTGCCAATCAGAGGCCTCCCTGTCCTGCCAGTCCCTGTGGAATTCTAGCTAGCTGGGTTTTTTATACTTTTATTGTGTTATCAAGCCACTTTTAAAAGAAAAGGAAATTCATTTTAGTGTGACTGCCAACCAATAGTTTTCAGTTGACAAAGAAGACTGTGAACCACTTAATTAATCAAATTGATTTAAATGTGCATTCTACCATTACCTCAATAGAGGAGACTGTGGGTAGCACAAAGGACACAACCCTTTGTGTCACGTGGAATGGACCATGCTAGCAGAAGGTATGAAGGCCCATTTATTTATTTATTTATTTATTTATTTATTTATTTATTTATTTATTTATTTATTTATTATACTTATTAACCACCCGATTTTCCCATAGGGAACTCTGGGAGGTGTACAGACGTCACCCAACAGTGACTACCCAACTACAAAACAAACCCCAACAATAATAAACAGTCAAGACCTAACAGAATACAATAGTATACAAATACCGTGTAAAAATACTAAAAGAAAAATAACAGGATAAATAACAGGATCCGTCAAGAAAACTGATGCCCGCAGTCAATATATATATCAGGTGGAAGAAGTGGAATTTATTTCATTAGTTAACATACAGCCGAATATTAATGCTTCTCTCCAACTTACAATGCAAAGAGATTATGTTGTACCAGGTTAAACAGAATGTTTGATGGATGTGACTTCCTGAAGGTTCATCTGTAGGTAAGGTGAACTGCATTATACACCTGTGAATGAAAGATGCTTTTTTGTTGGTGATTTAGCTTTTGATGACCCTTATGAGAGAGAGAGATGTCTGGTCTCGACACTGTATTTTCGGTGTTTTTATTTGACACGGAATTTTGTATTGATTTCATTCTTTTTAGCTTCGAGTTAAGCCAGTTAAAAAGTAGTGGAACAGAACACTGCTAGCCAGATAATTACAAAGCTCACCCTCCTATTGCTAGCCCCTACCAGAGGCGGCCCATTGGATCAATGGGATTTACAGAGATATTGACTTACACTTCGGCAACTGATTTCATGGGTCTATTCTTATGTAAGACAAGAAACAGGACACCAGCTAAAGGGTTACATTTTGAATGTCTACGCATAGTTTTGCTCTCTCTCTCTCTCTCTCTCTCTCTCTCTCTCTCTCTCTCTGTGTGTGTGTGTGTACACTGTCAGTCTGACCTTTGTACAACACGTTGCACAGTGGTTGCACACTTTTAAAAGTATTACTTTACATTACAGTGGGACCTTGTATAAAGGAATTAATTTGTTCCAAATGAAATTATGTTAAGCAAATTTTACTTTATACAAATTCCCATAGGAATTCATTGAAAATGGAGCAATCCCATTTTTATGTTGTATGGATTTCCCCCATAGGTGATTATGTTAAGCAAATTTCCCCTATCTCCGGAATTTTTTATGTTGTACAGATTTTTGTTATACAAACCCTTTGTTATACAAGGGTCCACTGTATTTTTATTATTCTTATTGCCCACGTGAAGTGCCCATTGCAGGCAGAAAGGCAAGGCATGAGCTTTCTGGAATATACCCATCAGACCTTCATCTCTTCTGTTTCTGTCTCCCCCTCTGCCCTTTTAGGAACAAGCTCACCAGAGACTACGGAAGAAACAAATCCCACAAGGAATATGGATAGATTATATATGTGTGTGCATGCACTCACTTTTGTTTTACTCTTCCTTCTCTTTATCACTAAGGAAACTCTTGTTTGTTTCATTTTCTAATTGTTTTAATCACAGTACATTATTATTAAATTTCATATTTACAGTATTTTTCTGTGTATAAGACCATATTTGGTCTAAAATTGATAGAATAAAAATTGAGGGTTGTCTTATACAGTGCTACCTCGGTTTTGAGTACTTTGGTTTGCAAATGTTTCGCAAAACGAGGAAAATTTTTAATAAAATGTTGCTTTGTTTTTCAAACAATGTCTTGCAAAATGAACACCAGAAGTGCTTGTTTCGCAATCACGGCCTAGATTACTTCTTCCTCCCTGTCCTGCTCTTCCTCCTGACCAGAAGTGGTCTTTGGGGCTTGGTGCAGGCCCACTGGTTGCCCCAGAGGCCCGTTCCAGGCCCAGCTCTGCTCAGAAGTTGCCTCTGGTGGACTGGAAGTGGCCTCCGAGGTTCTCCACGGGCATGGGAATGCCTGGAATGGGCCTCTGGGGCATCCGGTGGGCCCATGCTGGGACCAGCAATGACCAGAAGTAGCCTCCAGGGCTCTACGTGGGCCTTGACACAGGCCCAGCACTGCCCAGAAGTGACAAGAAGTGTGGTGGGCCTCCACTGAGCCTCTGGAGCTGACCTTGGGCATGGTGCTGACCAACCCCAGGCCCTGCAGCACACCCTGGGCCTGAAAGATTCACAAGATGGCAACAATGGTGTTGGAGGAGGAAGAGGTGAAATGGGCCATGATGAAGGGAGGAAAGCACCCTGCAGCCACTGGAGCTCACCTCAGGCCCAGACATAGCCTCCACAGCACACCCCGAGGCCACTGTGGCTCCCAGCTGAACAAATTTCGCCATAGGAAAAAATGGAAACTGGGTTCCCCAGAATGAATCATTTGAGTTTCCATTATTTCCTATGGAGAAATTTGCTTTGATAGATGAGTATTTTTGTTTGCGAGCATGCTTCTGGAACGGATTATGCTCATAAACCAAGGTACACTGTACGTGAAAGTAAGCCGATAATTGCCCAGTTACAAAACTGTAATTTGGGTTTGGAAAAAACGGGGGGTCGTATTCTACATGGGGCATCTTATAGGCAGAAAAATACAGGCAAGTCACTTCCATTGCATTTATTTCATTACTCACATTCATTTTCTTCGCCGAGGGGCCCTGTCTTTAGCAGTGAATATCTCAACACAACAGGAGCAAAACTTCCTAAAGAAGCCCTCCTGCAACCTAATTATTTTTGGCATTGTCATGACAGAGCCTGGAAAATCTATTTCATCTTTGCCATTTTGTCCCCTGCCTGTGGCCCCGTTCTGCTTTTCATAAGCATCTTTGTATCCATCAAAGTGGCTATTTTAAACTGGCATGAAATTGTAACAGGAACAGGTATTATCGAGGGCCAGTGTGCAAGAAATGCCAGGCTGAGGACAAGCATGTACAGTATATCCAGGGTATCAAACTTCATTGGCTATTGGTGCATTTTCAGGAATGGGTCTTTATTCATCGCAACCATACCAAATGCAGATGGAATTCATTGTAGTCAGATTCCAGGTAACCAGACACCTGTGTTGGACATAGAGACCTGAAAACAATACCCTCATTTTTGGGATACTTCAGATACTTGAAATTATTATGGAGAAAGGATCTGCCCTCTTTCTTGGCAGGTGTGCAAATGTTTAAGGTAAACACATGTATGAGGTTATTTCCATTAATCAAATTGCTTTAAAAAGTGTGTTCCCTAGGAAATAGATGTATATGCATGAATAGCTATGGAATAACTGAGGAATGAGTATCATGACATTTTGTTGACTGAAGAAAAGCCATAGATGGTACCCCTATTCCCCCTCCCCCAGGTGAATAGGATGGTCATATTCTTTCAGCACCTGAAAAAGAGCATTGCATGAATGTCCCTCCCTTTCTTGCCAGCACAACCCCCAAAACAACACATTTAGAGCCCCATGGTGCAGTGGTTAAATGCCTGTACTGCAGGTAAAAGTATGCTCACGACCTGGGGTTCGATCCCAGGTAGCAGGCTCATGGTTGACTCAGCCTTTCATCCTCTGAGGTCAGTAAAATGAGTACCCAGCTTGCTTGGGAGGCGGCAATGTGTAGCCTGCATACTGTAATTAAAACTGTAAACTGCCCAGAGACTGCTTGAAGTGGTATGGGACCGTATATAAGCAGAACACTAACACTAAATCTTCATCTGGTACCCTTTCGTATCTGAGGTAGTTATCTCACTCTGTTTAATGCAGTCATGTCCAAACTTCGGCCCTCCAGATGTTTGGACCACAACTCCCACAGTCCTTTGCTACTGGAAATACAGGCTTGGAATTCTGGGAGTTGTGGCCCAAAACATCAGGAGGGCCGAAGTTTGGACATGCCTGGTTTAATGGAAAGGTCAGGTGTATAAACTCATCCTGAGAGGAGCACTCATTGTCCCGGACTTGTGACATCTGCCCTGAGTTGTTAGGTAAGCAGCACTTCTGCATGAGGAAAGTTGTTAATCTTACACATTCTAAAGCATGACGGTGAAGCTGTTTGGATGAGCAGCGAAGCGTTTCAGTCTCTCAAGAAAAAGAAGTCCAGTTGCCATGACTCAGCTTCCAGACCAACTCGCCTGGATGACTGAGAATCTTCACAGACATTCTAAAGCATGGGTTGGCAATATGAAACCTATGGACCATATTTGCCTTCAACCTTAAACCCCCTGCTGGGAGGCTTAATCCTAGAATAGTGGGGAAATAGGCTTAGAATTACAGAGCTGAAAATGATCCTAACGATCATCAAGTCCAGCCCCTTTTCTAGGAGGCATGGTGGGGAAGCAAACACCCAATCATACCTAAACCACAGCACTATCCATAACCCATAGTCCCAAGCCTACAGGAATTGGTACTCTCCTTTAAAACATATTATCCTATGCAGGGCCACCCAAGTCCCCCACCCCCGAGGACTCCTAGCTTGATCCTGCCAACAACTGAGGCACACATGATAGGGACACAACCAAGGGCTTCCTTGATGGCTACTCTCTACCTCTGGAACAGTTTGCCAAGGAAGGTTGGTGTGCTCCCCATTGTTAGTTTCTTTGTTTGGTTCGAGTTCTTCTTCCCCTCCTGGAAATTAACAAACATTATGTATTAAAGCTGACCTTCAGCAGCTTGCTACAGAAGGAGCTTTTAACTGTGTGGTGGGCCTTTCTTCCAGCAGCCTGAACCCAAGCTGCACATCTCCAGAACCTTCCTTTCAGAGAAGGGTTGGCAGGTTCAGTCAATTCATTCTTTCCCCTGGGACCCACTAGATGTGACCCTTGCTCCAGAGGCAGTTGGTCTCCAAGAACCTTGGAGACCAACTCCTATCAGTTCAAAGTCAAGGAAGACAGGGTAGCAGTCTAATAGCATCCAGAGGTTAACACATTCCAGATATCTGGGTCAGGTATATCTTGACCCAAGAACACCAGGGAAGTACTGATCATATTTGTTGAATGACAAATTAATTAATTAATTCTATAGTTGATGTTTGTCTCTGTAGCTGCAATGCAGGTTCCTTTTTCATTCTAGGTCCCACTCCATTTTGCTGACCTCAGAAATTTTTGTGTGAAGTGCCATGTACAATGGAAAGCTATCAATCCCAGGATGCTTTAATCATCGGTGTAGTTCACATCCAAGTGCTAAAGCACTATTGCTTTTCATTCAACTCTGACACCCTCTTATCTTAGTTTACTGCACATCTTTTCAGCTAGAGAAGCTTGCTTTTTCGGAGACTAGCACTAAGTCAAGTAATAAAGCACCCTGTATTTTGAGCCTCAAGTGCATTTATGGCTTGAGAAAATGGTTAGGTGTGCAGTATATGACAAGTGTCACTGCAGGAAAGCATCCTAGCCCATAGGCTTTTAAAATTCTATTGGTGTCATAAGCCTGGATTGTACTCAATGTGTCATATATTTCAATTCCCAGTTCCCAAAGAGAATATCCTGTGTGTACAGCATCCTTGAGCCACTCCTGGCCCATTTCTAGATGCATCAAACAACTTTATGGAGAGCACATCTACCAACAGATATGAGTAAAGATGGATGAACCTCATCCCAGAAATGTGGAACATTTGTTTTGTGTACAACAACTTATAGAATCCTCTAACCAACCACTTTTTTTTGGGGGGGGGGGAGAACTGCAGTCCAAACCCCCCAAACATCTACATCCTCTGCTCCATCCCCATCCAGTCTCCCGTCCTTTTTGGAATTAATTCAGGTTGTTGGATGTTCAGAAATGATGTGGAGATATTATCATGTATGAACATCATTCATCTGTGTCTAGCTTTTCAAAGGGGTATCTTTCAGAGTTATGTGAACCAGCCCAGACTGCAGCTTCCACAGAGACTTGCATTGCCACTGTTTAAAGTAGGGAAAAGATACAAAATCTGTCAGTGCGATTTCACATATTAGACCAAACAGAAGCGTGAAGAAATATGTGCAAGCTTTCAAGATTTCTGGGTCTCTTCCGATTTCCCCAGGAGGATGCAAGAAGAATTTTAAAGTGTTCTTTTCTTTTTAAATTGCAAGTAGTGAGCCTGGGGACTTCAGGATAATTGAAAGTTTGCCAGTGAGCCCCCAAGAGTTACCTGTGCCCTTCCTACTATGCCGTTACTACCTATCAACAGAAGGCATAGGCCATATGGCATAGGGTGTTGCAAATCACTAAAGCCTTGATGCAAATTAATAAAAATAGGATAGAAAAACCTACAACAAGAACTACATTATTTCGCAGGACTGGAATTCTGTTGGGTTTCTTTCATTTCAGCCTTTTGGAAACCTTCATATATTCCTTTTTTTTACTGCCAGCATCCCTGTGAACTAGCAGCTTAAAACTAAAACAGAAAAAAATACATTTGAGGCTGAGATCTGTCTTCAGCATCATCTGCAGCAGTAAGGGGGCTTTGTATTTTGTATCAGTCACTTTGTGTTGCGTTTAGTTACATCGGGTTCTCTTTATTTGCTTTTTTATACAAATGAATAAAGAAATCCAGGTGCTTTGATGGAACAATCTCAAACCAGCATCTTGAGGGAGTTTGCGATTTTGAATCTCGGTTGGGATTTTACCTTAGGCCGGGCATCTTTTCTTCCAAAGCCTAGATCCGCGTCGACCCCCCCCCGCCCCCCCCTCAAAGCAGAATCAACCAGTGGGCGAAGCGTGTCTTTTCACTGCCATTGGGAAGCAAACAACAGGACAATCGGAGCCGTGTCCAGCGTCTGCCCTATTCACACCAGCGGCATCAATGTTAGACAAGGCAGAGCCTTCTGCTGGCTCTTCCTTCTCATCCGATTCCGTATACAATATTTCAGCTCGGCTTCGCTTGGCTTAACAGAAGGCCCTTCCTCCTTGCCTCCTTTGGAAGAGTTGCTCTGTTTATTTTGTTGCCCTAATAAGAGTTGATCGTGGTTTTCTTTTTAAACTTATGACTGACATGGGAGGGGAAAGGGAGCCGGTTGTGATCGGTGACAAAGGAACCAACAACACACACGCACACGCACACACACACCCAACAAGCCCTCCAAGCGAGTTCCGAGGAAGACCATGGGAGCAAACAACCCTCAAACCCAAGTCGGGGGCAGCTGTAGCTTTAAGAGATCCACCTTAAAGAAAGTCACGTCCTCGCTCCCCCCTACACACACACACACACACACACACACACACACTCCCCGCGGCCCTCTCTTGCCCTGAGTGGGCAACGTCACCGGGGATGGCAGAGATCAAATAAATGTACGGCTGGAGCGCCAGAAGGAGCCACCCACGAGTCCCCCCCCACAGCGGATCTGCGGAGCTGCCTCCAAGGTAGAGACGACCAGCTGGTCCCGAGCTTCCTCTTCCTTGTTGTCATCTGTCTCTAGCGGCACACTACTAATCCTCTCTCGCTGTCCTTCTAGGTTAGCCCGGCGCTTCTCTGTGTTGTAGACTGACTTTCCACTGAGTGCATGTGTTGTTAACCGATGCTTATCGCTGCTGCTGCTGCTGCTGCTACTACTTCTTCCCCTCTTGCTGGGTTGTTATTCCTTCACTGGCCATCCGAATTGAGCACGGTCCTTATATAAGGAGACAGGCATAGATCTTCATCTCTGTATACTGTATCTGTATTGATATCCAACACAGAGGCTTTGAATATATATATATACTGTATATTTCAAAGCCTCTGTTGAGAAGCTGCTGTCCTGTCTGCATTTCAGGCTTGTGCCTGTTGGGATATTAATCAGGCGGAGGTGCCAGCTGGGATTTACTGCAGGCCATTTGTTCACTAATCACGCAGGCTGAGCTATTTATTTTCACCACCACCCGCCCTGATAGCCCCTCAACGCCTCGCCACCTTTTTCTGGTTTGCACGCCGGAATGGTCACCCCCTTTTTTACCCCCAGCCAGGGCTGTCGGCGGCCCGTTCTTCATTTTTAATATTCCTGCCATCGCCTTGCTCTCATTTCCAAGTCTAACGCTGTCCATTCTATATTTATCTTCTGCCCCCCCTCTGTAAACTGTTGGCCCAAAGACACCAGAGCCAAGCCTTTGATATTTGTTAACTCGCTGTTTAGTTTCACTAAAAAAAATTAAAAGGAAAAGCGATGCTTCTGCCCCCATTAAAATATTAAAATATTTATTGGCAAAAGCATTATGGAATTACTGTTGCTAGCCCAAACCAGAATACCTTTTGTGACAGGATGATGAAATGGCTAGTGTGCAAATCTTAATTTTATCCATGTTTATTAGAAAGTAAAGCCAGTGGAAGACCAAGATATTTGGCTGCCTGAGGTAGCAAAGGAAATAGTTCGCTGTCCCAAGAGGCAGAATCTCCAGAGCCTAAGGGAGTACCTTCGGCATGCCACAGACCCAGAAATATGTCTCCCCATCCTTGAGGTAAAAATACAACGCTACTGCTAATGACTATTTATTGCTCTTTCGGCTGCCTGAGGTAACTGCCTCATGCTGATTAAAACCCATTAGTGCAATTTACTCCCAAGTAGCTAGGCTCTTTAGAACAATTAGTCGTTTTCTATTAATTTCTTTGAAGTTTATCCAAGATTTTGTCACCCAGTGAGGGCCTGCATTCTTGTTCATGCCAAAGTGTTGTACTGTACACTTAAATGAGTACCTTCTATATTTCACACTTCGGCCAATGCTTCGGCAGATGCCTCACATAAATTACACATAAGGAAAATAGAATCCAAATGGATTTTTTCAGTGATTCTTCAGATATACTGTACTTTTCAGCTTTAATGTACAGATCACTAATGGGTCCTCAAAATGATGTCTTCCTGCCTTGTGAAGTTTGTAATCAAGGATACAAAGGAGGTTTGTCAAAGTTTCACTCATTGGGAAAAATGCACAAACTTTATATATATTTTTAAAAAAGTTATATGAAATCCAGACATCATTTCCTCCCCACTAGGACGTTTGAATACACTAGAGAACTGGAGTAGACAAAAGTTAGTTTTTTAGACTACACGTTATACAGAAGGAAGTAACCTATGGGTTTTTGCCCATATTGGCTGAGGTATGCTGATAGTGGTCATCCAAAATTTTAAACTTTTTGATCTCTGCAGATTTCTTTGAGGCACAAATCTGAAAGCCTTGATGTTAGCTGCAACTTCTAGAACAGAGTCCCTCGCTTGCAAGTTTGTGTTCCACCAAGTTTCTGCATGGTAAAATAGATTTCTGTTCAGCCCCTGGACTACTGTATGTTGTTCTTGAATCGCTACCCCTGCCACCCTTGCTTTAAAGGCTGCAGAGCAAAAGCATGAAAGTTATAAGCCCTGATTAAGTCGCACACTATTTTTGTCTGGCGTTAGGACTTGGAACGCTCATCCAGCAAAGCTGAGGAATTGGGTCCAACAAAACCGTGTCTCTTTAGTAGCTTAAGTTAACTAAAGTTACACACTGGCATCATGTAGAAATGCCTTCCAGTATTGTAACGCTAACAAGTCTCAATTTAGCAGTCTCAAACTGCTGACCCCTTAAGCAGCTGCTGTGGAATTTTGTTCTAAGTAAAGCTGTTACATTTTCAACTGGTCAGCTTTCCTCTCAACCAATAATTCAAGAGGGAAGGGAGGGAGGTGGGAAGAAACAGCTTTTCAAAGGAGTGTGCCTGTGTTCCACACAACAAACTGGTCTGATATTTGCGCTGTTACTTCAGGGAATTCTGGGAATTGGAGTCCTGTGGGAGAATCTTTTCACAGAAGACTCAGAACAGAAAACAATAGCCCCTGGGGTTCTTTGGAGGGAACCATGATGAAAAAGTGATATACCTGTACAGTATGGGCTTTATGTGGGGTTATATTGTCACTACTGTAAGCCCTCCATAGAATGAATGTAAAGGAATTGGCAGTGGCAGCCATGGCTCCATTAATTATTTAGTTGTTGTTTTTTGTCCTCACTAGTACATTGAAAATGCATTGAAAATGGAGTAATCCCATTTTTATGTTGTACAGATTTTCCCCATAGGTGATTATGTTAAGCAAATTTCCCCATCTCTGGAATTTTTTATGTTGTACAAATTTTATGTTATACAAGCTGTTTGTAATACAAGGGTCTACTGTATATTTATTGGACTTATATACCACACCATCAAGCAACAAGGCTACTCTGGGCATATTCACAATACGTGGGAGTATTTGTTTGTTCTGTTTAAAAAGATGTCCCTGATCCTCTCGTATCTCCATCTGCTTATGGGCTCAAGTGGCTTATAATAATAATAATCCAAAATATATATCTAAAATTGCTGTGACAGTAGTATTAAACTAAAAAAAAAATACATTTATCATTGACCTAGTAAAAACAAATGATCTGAAAACTTCTGGGAGTATAAATATATTTACTTTTAAAACAATATAAGAAGAAATAGACTTGTTATGACACATCTGTTTCCATCAGGGATGTCTCCCCCATCCCCCTGCTTGGATAAATGGCAGAAAAATGTATTGGTTTGGGATAAGATTATGAACTACTGTTCTATTCATGCTGCACCACTGGCCATACTGGGTCCTTTTCCAAGGAGAAAAGCGGAATAAAAAGTACTCATAAATAAAAAATGAAATAAAATATTGTTTGCCATCAAGTCAGAACTGATATAAAACAACCCTAATAAGGTTTCCAAGATAAGTGAGGTGTTTAACGAATGGATTCACCACTGCTGTAACCTCTCCTTACCTTCACAGATAAATTTATTTTTTGTTTATTTTTTTATTTAAACCCCTCCCATCTGGTCATATGGCCACTCTGAAGGTGAGAGTTGCCACCAAATTCAGGTTGAGATTACTTTTTCTTGGGACACAGTTCCAGAATACCGATGGAATATGGCTATTACAAAAAAATACAAGGCATCAAGCCCTCCTAGTCTTAATATCTCCAAATCCTCATAGATTTAACTCTGCATGTTACATAGCTGTGCCAGATGAGGATTACATTGTGCAAAAATATTGTTTGTAACCCATATGAGGGATTTCAGGACTCAAGTAACAGGGGGCAAACATTCTGTTGTACAACAGCCCACCATTGAGATGAAGCAAACATGCAGCAGCTCCGAGTTCTAAAATACCCATTTATTTATTTATTTATTTATTTATTTATACAGCTTATATACCCTACCCAATAGTGAAATATACAAAACTAGCAGATTATAAAACAACAACTCTGTCTCAGCTGTTTTACAACAAAACAACAGGCAGATGGCGGGACTACCATTATATAACACTCTAGGACAGTGATGGTGAACCTTTTAGAGACCGAGTGCCCAAACTGCAATTCAGAACCCACTATTTTTTTTTTGCAAAGTGCCAATGTAGTATTTTAACCTGTATACAGGTGGCTATGAAGGGGCAATGTCGGGTGCCCACAGAAAAGGCTCCGAGTGCCACCTTTGGCACCCGTGCCATAGGTTCGCCTTCACTGCTCTAGGAGACAGTGCAGAAGAGCTTGAAACAGTTGCAGGCAACGTTCCCTTCAATTTCCTCTAGTACTGTGTGGACACTTCTGGCTACAACCAAAAGCAAATGGGTGGCAACACTGGCTCAGCTGCACAGAACTCATGGAGCACCGCATGGATTCACAGTTTAGAGCAGTGTTGGCCAAACTTCGGCCCTCCAGATGTTTTGGACCACAACTCCCAGAATTCCAGGTCTGTATTGCCAATGACAAAGGACTGTGGGAGTTGTGGTCCAAAACATCTGGAGAGCCAGTGTTTGGCCATCACTGGTTTAGAGGGAATGCTAGCCTCAACTCTGTCCTTGGAATCACTAGATAAGGCTGGAAGTGACTTATGTTTGAGACCTGTGAGAACCATAGCCAATCTAAACGGAGCAGGTTTGGTAACTGTAACTTTTTGGATGGTTCTCCAGACTTCGGTATAAGGCAGATTCTTAAATATTCCAGCCTTTTCATGTACCAGTGTGCAAAGGTTAGAACCCACTGCTTCTGTGGGTCTCCGAAAGAACCTTAACCTTACTTCTGGCCAGATATGACTCATAGACAGAGATGAGACACATCTATACTAGAATCCTCTTCTAGATTTTCTCTGTCTTTCTTATTCTTAATCGCGATGTTGGAAAGGTACTATTCTAATTTCAAGAGGTGTGATTGTCTATGGCAGTGAAAGATCATCTAAGTTAGTAATTTTCAAGATATTGCATGGGCAAAATTGTCAAAACCTGTAGGACAGTTTATATAATCCATCAATAGTTTAGGCTGGGTGAGGTGTCCAGAGAACCATTTGTAGATAATATAGTTCAAGGGAGGGGATATGGTGAGGAAAAGGGGGGGACACCAAGATAATGCGCTGCTTGTGCATGTTTTACAAGGAGCCCCCTTTCACCCATGTGCAAAAATTCTCCTATGCTCACTTTTCAGGAACCCATACATAGTGTTGGGGCAAGCGTGTGATTCTGGGGGCAAAGCTCAGACCTGCTTAATGTGTGGAGAGAGTTCAAGTCAAACCTGGTTGATCGTCCTGATGCAATTAGGAAATACAAAACAATAATCTTTCGCTTTCTTCTCACTCAGTTGCTCAGCAACTGGGTTTAACAGAAATTATTTTCCCCCCAACTTGTATGTAGCTTGGCAGTGTTTTTTTGGACTACAACTTCCATCATCCTCCAGCCAGCATGACCAGGGGTATTAACATTCTAATTATATATCTGGCATGTGAGGAAGGAAACAAACACCTCTGGAGAGTGGCTCAGAATGGGAACACTGTCATATGTTGACAATGTTCGTGGTTTGACAGCTAATGTCAGATTTGTTGCTGTGTTGGAAACAATCCATAATGTGTCAGGTTATGGAGCTGTCACTGTACCTCCGCTGGCATGAGCTGTGGTGGCCTGCCTTTAGAAAAGCTTGGTTGAATTATGGGGCACAGGCAGAAAAGACTATTAGCGAGAGGATATAAAAGCTGTACAAACACAGGGATTGGCTGGGGAGTGCAGAGTGACGTAGCATTAAGAAGAGAAATTTCTTTCTTTCTTTCTTTCTTTCTTTCTTTCTTTCTTTCTTTCTTTCTTTCTTTCTTTCTTTCTTTCTTTCTTTCTTTCTTTCTTTCTTTCTTTCTTTCTTTCTTGTTTATAGCTGTTATGCATAGGCAGCTATGATTCTATATAGAACTTGGAAGCGTTAATTTTCTAGACTACCACCTCCATAATCCTGACTGTTTGCGATTGGGAATATCAGATGATGTTAGGAAAAAACGTAACTTTTCCGAGATGTGGTGCTAATGATGGCACCCTGGTCGACCTTTTGACAGCCTCTTTTTTCACCCTGAGCAGGCCCCGTGCCTGGACTGGGAACTTGCTTTTCTCCTCTCGGGATCAGGATAAGTGCTAATTTATCTACGTGCTGCTACAGAACAAGAACAGAAGCTGGGACATTTGTTTAGATCAGGTTGCGTATCCATTCCAATTTCCAATTTGGTCAAAAGATATTTCTTATTTTTGTGTTCATTCTCTCCGTCGTTTCTCTCTCTTGTGTGTGTGTGTGTGTGTGTGTGTGTGTGTGTGTGTGTGTGTGTGTGTGTGTCCGTCCGTCCGTCCGTCCATCCGTCCGTGTGTGTGTCCAGCTCACTTTTCCTGAGCACAAGATTGGATTCTGTGGCTATGAGCTGCCATCTGAAATCAACTTTAAATGGAGGCACCAATATTACTTCATGTCAGTGATTTGATAGGACAACGTCAGTGTTTAAAGATGTGGGTTGTCACCATTGTCAAGTTTAATCAAACCTTTCTAACATGGAATCCTGGCTGAGAAGGCCTCACTTTTAAAGATACGTGGCAAAGCTTTTGATCTTATGATGCCTCAACAATGATCCTGCTTGTATCTGTCAGACTCCATTAAAGGGTGCAAAAAGAATAAGGGTACTCTTGTCCTCTGAAACGCCTCTGCTCCTTTTCCAGTCAAAGTCAATGGCTTATACAACCCAAGGATCTGTGGCAGTTGTAGTGTGATAGCACCTATAAAAGTGTGATGTCAGAAGAGAACAAACCAATAGCCCTTACAAGATGCTTCTTAATATCTCCAAGGATAAAGGGAGAAAATGTATTAAACGAGACAGAGTAGATCTCTTTGAAGAAAGCTGCTATAAACCCGGACACCTCGGTCAAAAGGTCGCATTATATAGCAATGTGAGAACAGGTAATAAAATGGGTCTAGTAAGAAGTACTTGCTATTACCTATAAAGTTCTGGATGATTTCTGACGAGGCTTCCTCCCATGTGGCTTACCCAGCTTTTAAGATGGGACCTTCTCTCAACCCTGCCTGCCATCAGAGGCGTATCTGGCCAGGCAGGAAAGACACCCTTCCTGGTGGACACTTACAGACCATCTGGTCCCAAGGCTTACTGAGGAATCCAGGTGCTGCTTAACAATGTGCAACAAACACACAAGGAAGGGAGTGTGGCAGCTTTACTGGAAAACCACTGTTCTGATTTATATGGAGAATCTCAGAAACAGCAGGCATTTGCCTTCAGACAAGTCCTTCATCCTTCTTAGCGAGTGACACAATTCTGTGTGCCATGGGCATAGTGTCCTCCTCTATTTATGTGTATGCACTAACTATATGCTTAAATGACACACAAACAGGCCTCAGATACGTTACCTCTCTGTTGTCGTCCCAGTGGCAGGGGAAGATCTTTTCATTCACATTGGCCTTTGGCATGTAAGCTGGCCGTCTGTTGTTGAAAGGCCTTTAAGTGATTGGTAACTGCCTTTGTCTTTTGATTAGGACACATCATTACATTCCTATTTGTATTTATTTGCTTTAAGAAAGGCTTTCTTGTCTTTAGTTTAGTTTTATTAGCTTCCTTGATCTCTCCCTCCCTCCCCCCCTCTCTCTCTCTCTCTCTCTCTCTCTCTCTCTCTCTCACACACACACACACACACACACACACACACACACACACACACACACACACACACACACACACACACACCTTTTTTTTAGCTGAAATGTATGGTAAAAATTAGTAAAATCTAGGTTTCTGAAGAATTTTAGACTGAGGTCAAAGTGTATCTGGTGGCTATATAAGGGCTGATCCCTTGAGGATTTTCTTTGCCCCCCCCCCCCAAAAAAAAATGAATTTTCAGGTTTGTACATTTATGTGGACTTTTGCAGGCCCTTTCTATGAGTCTTGGACCACAACTCCTAGCATCCTCCTGCCAACATGTGCACATGCTGGCAGAGAGAGCTGGAACTGCTGGCTCAAAAAGTAATTTATCCTGACTCTGCTTATAATAATGCTTGAAAGAAAGAAAGAAAGAAAGAAAGAAAGAAAGAGAGAGAGAGAGAGAGAGAGAGAGAGAGAGAGAGAGAGAGAGAGAGAGAGAGAGAAAGAAAGAAAGAAAGAAAGAAAGAAAGAAAGAAAGAAAGAAAGAAAGAAAGAAAGAAAGAAAAAGAAAGAAAGAAAGGTGTGGTTTTCAAGGAAAAGAATTTTCTTCCATTGCTTCATTCTGCAGTTCCCACCCTACTTCCTGTGATTGCATGACATTTGTAGCCTTGCTAGTAGCCTGTCTTTTCCCTGTTCTGTATAATTCAAGCACACACTTCCATAAAAAAGTCCTGACTAATGTCTGCAGAGGTACAGTGACAACTCCATATCCTGCTATAGTGTGAATTGCTTACCATATAGTGTGACGGAACCCTTACAGGCCCGGTCATGAAATAGGCAACCAATCCACTGAATGTGGGCAGGGCTGGTATTTATGGAAGGAGTGACCCGTAAACTGTCAAAAGAGAACTGAAGAGAACTACAAAGAACTAGAGAACTAGGGAGAGCTGAGAGAAAGATCAGGACAGAGCTCAGTCCGTGTTAGTTGGCGACAGGGAACAGTAACTGATAGAGTTAGGGACTGAATAGGGTCTGGCTAGGATATATTTGTGTGTGTGTGTGTGTGTGTGTGTGTGTGTGTGTGTGTGTGTGTGTGTGTGTGGTGTGTCGTTACAGTCGTGACCGACTCTTTGTGACTCCATGTCCATGGAGTTTTCTTGGCAAGAAAACTGGAGTGGTTTGCCAGTTCCTCCTCCAGGCGCCTACAGCACTTGGTATTCCCTGGTGGTCGCCCATCCAAGTACTAACCAGGGCCGACTCTGCTTAGCTTCCAAAATCGGGCGAGATTGGATGTGCATAGGGCAGTGTTTTTCAAGCTTTTTTGGGCAAAGGCACACTTGTTTCATGAAAAAAATCACGAGGCACACCACCATTAGAAAATGTTAAAAAATTTAACTCTGTGCCTATATTGACTATATATAAAGTAATTCTCTTGAATAGGAATCAAATAAACACAAAGAAAGTATTTTATAATTACTTTATTATGAAATAGTAAGTAAACAGAAATATGAAAAATTATAAAATACTTTAAGTGCGCAACCTGGGCCTGTTTGGCTGAACTGATATTCTTAGCTTTTCCAACGGCACACCAGGCAACATCTCGCGGCACACTAGTGTGCCGCGGAACAGTGGTTGAAAAACACTGGCATAGGGTATCTAGGCAGGATATATTAAGGGACTTGTTTAAGTTACATCTTAAGAACAATTCAAACTGAAAGTTATTAAAACACACTATTATTTATGTATGTTGTGAAACTAAATCTATATATTTATGTTGAAAAGTTAACACACGTGTCAAGTCCCAATTCTTCATAATAGAAACAAGTACAGGTTTTATTAAATGGTGGCAGCAAAAGTAAAAACAGTTTCAACACACTTTTAAAGTGCGGCCAGGTTGTGAAATACCCGGTCCGTCACATATGGCAACAGATCTGACATTAGCTGTCAGAGCATGGATACTGTCAAAGCAGAAAGTTATTCCTATTCTGGGCTGCCACCTTGCCTTCATTCACCTGACATATACTGTAACTGGTACAGTACTGCTGTAAATGTTCCATCAGTGTCTCCTTTCATATAACTGTTTTTAGCAATCAATTGAACTGCAGTATTCACTAGAGGTTTGTGAACTTTGGTCATTTTGATATCTGAGAGAGAGAATCTCGACCTGTTCCCTGAATTGATTTCAACAAATCCTGCTTCCAAAGCCTTTGACCTTATTTTTTTGGCCCAGTATGGTTGCTATTTGAAAAGAGACCGGACTGTTCTTTTGTTTCAAAGAAATGTGATACTGTCTGTGGAGAAAAAGGTCACCAGGGCTAGAACTCCATCTTGTGGGGCAACATAGTCTTCAAAACATCCTCACGTTTAGGGGACTCCGTCACACAGTGAGAAATGCTTCAAACATGAGTTCCCTGTTTAGGGTCTTGAGGCAAGTGGTTTTATCTCAGCTCCTATTCCTCACTGATAATATTTTTATATGTATAGAGCATCTGAATTGGAATTGTGTGTGTGTGTGTGTGTGCGCGCGCGCGCGCGTGTGTGTGTGTGCACACATATTGTGTCGTTACAGACATGACCAACACTTTGTGATCCCATGTCCATGGAGTTTTCTTGGCAGGAATACTGGAGTGTTTTGCCAGTTCCTACTCCGGGCGCCTACAGCACCTGGTATTCCCTGCCTGGTGGTCTCCCATCCAAGTACTAACCAAGGCCGACCCTGCTTACCTTCTGAAATCAGGTGAAGTCGGATGTGCTTGGAAATACTTTTAATTAATTCTATTCCATAATGTTGCTACGTTATGTTTGTAACATAATGAGGGATGGTGAGAGAGCTGAGACATGAGAAGGGTTGCCAAGTTAATACTTCTTTCAGAACCAACACCTGAGACGAAAATGTGCCCTCTTGAGATGACACAGGAAGTGGGCACATATGGAACAATTGCCAAATCATTTGTTTTATTTTGTTTTGTTTTGGAGAAGTTAGCCCTGTTAGTCAGTGTTAGCATATCAGTCAATCAGTCAGCCAGTTAGTCAGGAAGGAAAGAAAGAAAGAAAGAAAGAAAGAAAGAAAGAAAGAAAGAAAGAAAGAAAGAAAGAAAGAAAGAAAGAAAAGGAGGAAAAAACTTTGTGGAATCCTAAAGATTAACTTCTATATTTTAATATTTTTTCTATATTTTAATATAAGATTTCATGGACCAATCCCCTTCCTTTAAAGTGTCTATACCCGGCAATTAAGATCGAGCCAGGGGGCCCTCTTGAAAGAGCCATCCCTCAAGGAGGTAAGAGGGATGGCTTGCAGACATAGGGCCTTCTCGGCAGCTGCCCCCAAGTAATGGAATGCCCTCCCAAGTGAGATCCGCCTGGCGTCAACATTGATGACATTTCGGTGCCAGGTTAAAACCTTCCTGTTCCAGAAGTTTTTTAACTGATACAACATAGACTGTGGGCCCTTTGATGGCAATTTTAGTGTGATTATTTTAGTATAAGGTTTTGTTGTTGTTTTAATTATTTATTGATATTTGATGTTTTAACTATTTTAATTCCTTATTGTAAGTCGCCTAGAGACCTTTGGGTAGTGGGCGGCATATAAGTTGTAAAAATAAATAAATAAATAAATAAATAAATAAATAAATAAAAATAAATAAATAAATGAGACGTGTTTACATGAGAAGATCAGTCATTTTGGATTTTCTACGCCAATGCTAGCAAATATCTTGTGATATCTTACAGTACAGTACAGAACCTTTACTGACATCCCATAAAACATACAACATACAGTATCACACAGCAGGCAGCAGTACTTGCATGAATGCATGTGCCCAGATAGAGACTAACACGGCTGTTGAAAATAGAAACAAAACATGATGGGACATAACATAATATGACATAATATATTCATTTGAAGGGACAGTAGCCATCATCTGTGAAGCTTTAGGATACCTAGGAACACTGTAGTTATTTTCATCCTGTGAGTGCAAAGCAAAAGATTGTATTGGGAATTGTATCTTACGTTGTAGTATAAGGAGGCTAATATATTTGGCAATCTGCTTGGTGTAAATTTTGTTCCCGCCCAACAGCAGATTAAACAAAACTACCTCCTCTGATTGTCCAGGAAAACTGGCAAGAATGGCCAGTGATGAAGGACTGTGGGAGTTGTGATCCAGAACATCTGGAGGGCTGAAGGTTCCCCACCTCTGACCTAGAGTTACTGTGGAGGGAATTTTGAGACAAAACCTGGCCCAACATGCGGTACCACCACTGATGGCAGAAAAGGAGGCTTACCCTTCTAGGAGAGAGAGAGAGAGAGAGAGAGAGAGAGAGAGAGAGAGAGAACCTAAATTGATGCATCATATTGGTTGTTTTCTACCAAGTGCTCAATTATGTGATGGCCAGGGACAGGATTTTTGAAAATACAGTGGACCCTTGTATAACAAACAGCTTGTATAACATAAAATTTGTACAACATAAAAAATTCCGGAGATAGGGGAAATGTGCTTAACATAATCACCTATGGGGAGAATCCATACAACATAAAAATGGGATCGCTCCATTTTCAATGCATTCCTAAGGGAATTTGTATAAAGGAAAATTTGCTTAACATAATTTCATTTGGAACGAATTAATTCCTTTATACAAGGTACCACTGTAACTCCTAGGCAGAGGACTGCTCTACTGCCTACTGGTTTTACAGCTCCTGGTCCCATAATTTAATCTGGGAGTTTCTGCCAAATAAGAGGACTGGGGAATTTGTTAATTCTGATAATCCCACCCCTGGTCATGGCAGCTTAATTTACATGTGGACAATAGCTGTCACTTAGTTTTGTTCCTTTCATGCAATAGCCAAAGGCACAATAGCCAAAGGTATCAATGTGGTGGAGCTTGGAGGGGGTTCTTCTTTCATGAATGTGAATCCCCGAATCTCCCAGACAACCAGCTGGGAGATTGTCATGGTCCCAAAATGACCCTTTTCCAAGCACTGCGTATAGCCACCAGGACTAATGTATCTCTTGAATTTATCCCATCCTTTTTCATTCTTGTCCTTTCCTGATATCCCACTTCTTAGACAGCTACTTCCCTCTGCCTATTGGCAGGGCTGTCCTAAGATGTGATTTCAATGCAGGCTACCAGGGCAGTATGAAGTTCAGCCACAAGGGAATAACAATTATGCCACTATTACAACTTTGCTTTATTTAGTTGCATAAGTCTAATACTGGGCTACAGAACTGGGACCCCCTAGAATACCTACAGGTATGTGAAAATTACGATTAAAGCAATCCTTTTTAAATATACAATAATAAAAGCTACAGAGACGATTGATGGAAATGGATATACGTTTTAAAAACTACTATACAATGCCAGCAGTAAAATATCCCTAAGTTCACTGGCCAGATAATATCCTCCTGATTGCAAACATACTCAATTAATACAGAAAAGAAACAATAAAGAGCCAGTGGTATTTTTTTCCCCCTGGAAGAACATTTTGAAAGAAGATGCATCCACAGGAAAGGCCCCAATATCTTACAGATAATTGCTGAAATATTAGAAAATGCCCAGTTTTTCAGGATGAAGAATGGCAAAACTAGGAGAGGTTCTTCAAAAAATACCGCACTAGGGTGCCGCTTGTTCGAATTAATATGTTTTAATAGCCAGGCAGGCCAGTATAGCTCAGTAGGCTAGAGCACCTGAGCCAAGGACCAGGAATCCAAAGGCCCTCTATGCATTCTGAGAGGAGGCTGGTGGTGTGGCTGGTGTGGTCATGTGCCCTGCCACCCTGTGTAGTCATGGGCAAATTGCATAATCTAAGATCACCACCAAAGGATGGACCAGTAATCCACCTCTGTGCACTCCATGGCTAGAAAACCCTGGAGGTGAGTTGTTCATTAAGTTGTGCTTGATTTTATAGTGCACAACACAACCGTTAAAAATAACCACACAAGATAACTAGATCACAGTTTTATGATGTTCTAATTCCATCCAATATGACATGGGTTTTTTTTCTAGATCTGAGACTGTTGTTGTTGCTACAAGCCATCAAGTTGCCCTGATTTATGGTGATCCCATGAATGAACGATCTCCAAAATGTCCTACCCTCAACTGCCCTGCTCAGATCTTGCAAACTCATGCCTGTGATTTCCTTTTAGGGAGTTGGTCCATCTTGCATTTGGTCTTCCTCTCTTCCTGCTGTCTCCAACTTTTCCCAGAATTATTGCCTTTTCCAGTGAACCTTCTCTCCCCCTGATGTGCTCCAAGTAGGATAGTTTCAGTTTCCACATTTTTGCTACCAGAGATAGTTCAAGCTTTATTTCACCTTGCACCCACGTTTGTCCTTTTGGCAGTCAAGGATTTCTGCAAAGGGCTCCTCCAGCACGACATTTCCCCCGAATCAATTTTTTTCCCTTGCCAGCTTTCTTTATTGTCCAGAAATTGCACCCATGGATGATGATCAGAAACACAAGAGTGTGGATGATCTTTGGTTTTGGTCTCCTATGACTCATCCTTACGCTTGATTATCTTTTCTAAATTCTTCGTTTCTGCCCTTCAGTCTTCTTCTGGTTTCTTCGTCACAGGCTCTGTTTGGATTGATGAACCAAAGTATTCAAAATCTCTATTTCAATTTCTTTATGTCAGTGGCAAAGTTGTATAGTTCTTCTGTAATCAGGATCAAAGGCGAGGCTTCACCCAAAGATGAGAAGACGGTGAAATATGGACATATTTTTCCTAGTGACCACAATAAATAACAACTCAAGGCTTATCAAATTATTATTGCAGAACGATGGAGAAGGAATTTGAGATGGAGGAGCAGCGCTTCTGTTTGGAAAGGCAGCAAACATTGCAAATAGAGAGGAGGATGCAAAGTGTGTTTTGTTGATTCTAAGTCTACTTGGTATGTTTTCAGTTGGGATTTTGTTTCCTATTGTTGGCTACTGTTCAAGACTGAGAAACAATATCTTAATAGCATCTGTCACCGCGAGGCTGTGTATGCCTTATAAGTCTCGTAGAAAACATTTCAGCTCATTAAAATGTATTGTGTAGAATAGACGGAATAACCCAAGGAAAAGGAGATCAGGGATTCTGCTAGGGGGGCACCATTAGAGGTCTTTGCCTTGTTTTGGGTCCAGACTCCTAGCCAACCAGCCGAGTGATTCTTGTCCAAATCTAAAAAATATTGTCAAGCACTGTTTATAGCTGTATGGACTAATATATTTCAAGACTTTCTCTCATCCTCTTTTACAGCATTCCAGGTGGGTTATCATCTTGTGCCAGTGAGTTCCACAGAATCTATGCAAAACTCCACATCCTCTTGTATGTTTTAAATATCCTGCTAAATAGCTTTATTTATTATTTATTTACTGTATTTATATTTGTACTTATTAACCGCCCAACTTCCCTCAGAAACTCTGGGCGGTATACAACAAATTATAAAACAAAATTACTAGACCCCCCAAAAAACAACCCACTAACAAAATAAAAGCAAATAAAAGGATAAAATACAGCAACAGCATACATACAGACATAAGTCCAGCAAGAAAAAAAGGCTGGGGTAGACAAAAACCAACGACTGAACTAAATATCGTCAAGTACTCAGCGATCACCGAAACTCTCCCTAAAGAGCCAGGTCTTTAGAGCTCTCCTAAAGGGCGGCAGAGACCCTGCCAGTCTTGTCTCCAGTGCCAGATTATTCCAAAGTGCCAGGGCAGCCACTGAGAAGGCCCGATTCCAGGTAGAAACCCTTTGGGCCTCTCTCAGAGTGGCCAGCCAGAGTGAAAGGGAGAGTGAGGCTCTGGTTAGTTGGACGAAGATGACCTCTGAGCGAAATGCTCTGCCAGATACTCAGGTCCCAGGCCATGGAGGGTTTTGTAAACCAAAACCAGTACCTTGAACCTTATTTGGAGGCAACGGGTAGCCAATGCAAGCGAACCAGGATTGGGGTGATGCAGTCAAACCTGCCCACACCAACCACCAGCCTAGCTGCCACATTCTGCACCCACTGCAGTCGCCGAACAAAGGTCAAGGGAAGCCCCATGTAGAGAGCGTTACAGTAGTATATCCTCGAGATCACCAGTGACTGCACAACCATCCTTAGGGAATCAATGTCCAGGTATGGAAGAATCTGGGCAATATGCCTAAGTTGATAAAAGGCTGCCCTGGACACAGCCTCCGTTGCAGAGATGGAGAAGCGTACTGGTGACAGCAGACTCCGTAACTTCGAATGACCTCAGCCACAGACCTCATGTAGATGTTAAAGAGTATAGGGGATAATGCCGACCCCTGGGGCATCCAACAAGAGAGTGTCCATGGGGCCGACAAAACACCCCCCATCTCTACTCTCTGGGCTTGGCCGTCAAGGAAGGACTGGAGCCAGCGCAAAGCCTGACCCCTGATACCAACCTCAGACAGCTGGCCCAGGAGGATACCGTGGTCGACGGTATCAAAGGCCGCTGACAGATCAAGAAGGACCAATAGGGTAGAGCAACCTCTGTCAGCCCGTCTCAAGAGGTCATCTTGCAACACAACCAGGGGTGTTTTGGTCCCATGCTGCGGCTTGAATCCGGACTGGAATGGATACAGGACATGATCTTCCTCCAGGAACGACTGGAGCCTAACCATGGCAACCTGTTCAATCACCTTGCCAGTAACCAATTTCCCAGAAATGGAACATTGGCTACCAGACGATAGTTAGCCAAATCATCAGCAGCCAGGCCAGATCATTTAAGAATGGGCCGGATCACGGTATCCTTCAGGTGTGTGGGAAGAACCCCATCCCTGAAAGAAGCAAACACGATTATGGCCACCCATTCTGGCATGCTCGCCCCGGAGGTCTTAATCAACCAGGACAGGCAAGGGTCAAACAGAGGAGCCACTGGTCGGCAATGAGCTAGTGCCCTGGAGGCCTCATCTGGAGTCACAGGCCCAAACTCCACGAATTGGGGAGACCAAAGGGTGGGGCACGAGCGATACTTGGGGATAGACTAGTGGAAGTGGAGTACAGATTGGCCTGGATGGCCTCTATTTTAGATTTAAAATGGACTGTGAAAAGCTAACTAGTGAAATTACTAGGGGCACCATCACACGAGGGGGAAGATGCGGTAAATAAGAAACTCTGGCTTTTCTCCTTACCTGATTACTTGATTGAAGATGTGGGTTCCGAGTTCCCACGTCCCTTGGAGTTTCTAAGCTTCTCTTCTGTCCACACAGCCCTAACCTTCTTCAAGCAGGCACTGTCATAAACCATTGCGATGGTCAGGCTCGGCAACAGATGAGGCACTTGGGGGCGATCCAGTCAACTGCACTTGGTGGCATCCCCATACCATCTATCCACCAAGGCGTGGTGTGCCCTCTTGGTGTTATGAAAGATGGGCAGAAAAGAAATTATTTTTGTCCTTTCCTCACACACTATCATGTGCATATCTCTTTTGTGTCTACCCACTTTATTTTTCTTCTTTTAAGCTGCATAGCTGCAAATGTTGCACATTTGCCAAAGGAATAGCTCAAGTTAAAATCAAATTAGGGAGTAGAAACATCCCCTTTCTTTTATTACGAGCCACCAATGACTTACTGTTGCGTTACGAATCACACGGACAGAGTTTCGGGGTGCAATCATCTGGTGCTCAGGCAGCATTCCTGTCTCTCTCCCTGGGCTGCGTGCGTGCGTGTGTGTGAGTGTGTGATGATGATGATGATTCTCCTACTGCCTGAGCAACCAGTCTTTATTAGTAAGAGAGAACAATAGATACAGCAGGACGTCTCTCGGTGGGAGGGGAATGCACGCCTTATCTGTGAGACCATATACAGTAAACCAAGTACACAATGGCAGAGGAAATACATTCCATAGGTGGGGGGGAAAATGCTCCCTAGCTAGTGAGGGATTATTGATAAGGACAGGAAGAGCTTTTTGGGCCTGAGCAGATGTATCCTGATATCCTCTTATTTGCCATCCTGTTTTGCTCTGGCCTTCTTGCCTACATCAGCACATCCTGGTATCTGCTTCGGTCCTGGGGACTGCTGGGAAATAACAGGTCAAGCAGCCCTCCTAGGCCTTCAGTTTCCTTTGTGCTTGACCAATGTTGGGGCTCAGAAATATGGGCAATATTACCACAACTTACCCATTGCTGTTTTTGTTTTCACTTATATACCACCCATAGTGTTAGCCACTCTCTGAGTGGTTTACAACAAAATTTTGCAAGGAACGCTGTGTTCCAGTGAGCTAGATACACATCCTACTGACTTTTGGAGGGTGGAAGGCTGTCAGCCTTGAGCTGGCTACTGGAACCTTGGATGGGTCGAACTTAGATGGTGAGAAGTGCTTAGATTGACTGACGTGCTGCAGTGACACCCCGCCCTCGTGCCACAAAACTAATAGGGAAGGTGCTTCTATCCCCTGGTTATTTGGCTTGCCCTCTTCCTACATTTTATGATCCTTGCAGTCTCTCCTCGCTCCCTAAAATTTGGTGCTTTTTAAGTTAGGCAGGCCTGTACATGGTGGCTGAGTTATATAGGGATAGTTAAACAGTATAGGGATTTGTGGTTCCCAAGGAGTGAGCTAGATTATTTCTTCCCAAAAGACATTCAGATGCAAGGTTGTGATTCCTACTCCTGTGTGAGGAAAGCCTAAGGCAGTGTTGGTGAACCTATGGCACGGGTGCCAAAGGTGGCACTTGGAGCCCTTTCTGTGGGCACCCGACATTGCCCCTTCACAGCCACCTGTATTCAGGTTGAATTACTGTATTGGCTCTTTGCGAAAAATTAGTGGGTTTTGAATCACATGTTTGGGCAGTCGGTCTCTAAAAGGTCCAGCATCACTGGCCGAAGGCCTGGCAGACCTTCAGTGCATGCCCAGAGTGCTTTGCTGAAGAGGTGTTCCTGTTAGGTGCTTAGAAGAACCTCCTGTACCGCTGAAGCAAAACAGGCTTCCCCTGCTTCTGTGCAGCTTTGGAATCACACCAGAGTCCCTCTAATCACACTGCAGTCACAAACTGGAAGCCAGGTTTCTGCCGCCGTACCATCTGCCATTACAGCTAGGTGTGTTGTTTAAAAGCGGTACCTTCCCTTTCCCCCCTTTTCATCTCCTTCCCTAGTTTTCCCTCACTTCTCCAAATATGTGCATTAAAATAAGAACAGCTTACTAGTGTAAAAACAAAATTGTTTCAGAATGTATTGGATGCACACATGGGCACACATGCACCACCACATGTCAGGCAGATGCAAAAGAGTACATGCTAGCCGGGCCTCGGAGATCAAGCTATTGACAGCCAACCCTATTCAGATGAAACACCAGTGGCTCTTTTATCATACGCCTGCCTTTTAATCTATACCACTGGCCTGCTTGTGTTTGACGCCGAGTCATCTTGTTCTAAGCAAAGTGGCGTTGAGTCTGAAGAGGGGACTCAGAGTCCAGAAAGGTCTTCCCGGTGCCCCCCCCCCCATATTAGACCTCTGAGTCACAGAGGTTTTGCATAGCCGGGTGTTTGGTTACAAGCCTTTTATGGACTCTCTCAACAGGGATATCAGTATCTGCATTATAGCTCCTATCTATTCTTAGGTGCCACTTCAGCAGCACCGACCAGGCAGGAGGGGGAAAAATAAGATCCCTCTTCTGTGCTTTAATTTGAGAGAGAGAGAAAGAAAAAGAAAAAGAAAAGGGTAGCTCCTTTAAAATAATATCTATCGAAGCACCCACCTGTTTGTCCCCCTTCCCTCTCTTCTGTAGAACCTTTGGGGTTCGTGGCATACCAGAGAGAGACCATGTCCTTCAACGTGACGCTCAACGGACCTGGACCATGGGGGTTCCGCCTGCAAGGGGGAAAGGACTTCAATATGCCTCTGACCATCTCCAGAGTAAGTGCCAGCCACTCGGAATCCTTTTCTTCCTCTTTTTTTTCTCCCCCTGAGTAAGGAAAAAGAACAGTGCCCTGCTTGTTATGGCATGAACCACTGGCCCACATGGGCACAGGAACTGAGCTTGTATTTGCCTTCCTTCCTTCCTTCCTTCCTACATCCTTCCTTCCTTCCTTCCTTCCTTCCTTCCTTCCTTTCCTTTCCTTCCTTCCTTCCTTCCTTTCCTTCCTTCCTTCCTTCCTTCCTTTTGAAGGGAGGGAAGGCTGCCATTTTCCCAGAGACCCTGAAGGTAAATTTTTCTCCTCTTGCTCCCTTGTTCCATGGGGGAGGGAACACAAACAGCCCACCTAAGTGAGGTAAAAGACGGTGGGCCTGTCTTCTCTTCACAGACGGTCTTGCCTCTCATAATCTCTCAGGACATTTCTGCCTAAAAAAGTCAGTGCGATGTGTGGATCCAGTAAATGTGACTTGGATAACGCGGTCCAATATTCATTTTGCTGGCTTGGGAGTCCACCTTGACATGGTGGATTTTAACATGAATGACCGAAACTGATGTTATATCAGGCAAAGTGCAGATCACGCCCAGCTATCTGTCATTTTGTTTGGTTTCCCCGTGTTTGAGCTGCAAGCTCAGCAGCCCAACCTCGTACACTTTATTTTCCTGGATTCAGCTGAAATGTTTAGTTGCCAGAGTGGTTTGCAAGTGTCAGCATCAAAGACAACCAAACTAACATATTTCCAGCGGGCGAGAAATATATCCACCTTTCCTCTAAAGAGTACTTGTGTGTGTGGGGGGGTGTTTTCTTTTTTAATGCATATCTGTTTTTAGAAAAGGTTTACTTCCATTTTAGTAAAATAGAGTCCTCTGTAACAATGAAAACAATGCCTTCTAATACCTAGGTAACTGTTATTTTCCGTGCCAAGTCATGCATTACTTAATAATTAATTACTCAGCATTAGCATTGACCACTCAGTTTATTGCATCTTCCATTTCCCACTTTCCCTAAGAGCTGTTGCAATGTTAGCCAGAGAAGACCTGCTCTTAGCATTTCATTTATTTCCACGCATTGGGTTGGGGGGTGTTAGAATTCTAATGGTTCTTAAATTCAACGATGCACAGAAAGTTCTTTTTATATCTGTGAAATATAAGAAAAGTGACCATGCAAATTGTATAGTGAAGCCCTTGGGTCTCTTTCAGAACACCCCTTCTCATTTAGTTCCACCTGATTGGCAAATATAGCAGGCAAAATTAATACCTGCAGTATTTGCTGTTTGAAATTTGAAGATCAGAGTTTATCACGAATGGCAGAAATTCCAGTGGCTAAGAATGTAATCCCTATTGTTATGAATCAGGCCTTTACCACTGAGCAATAACCTCTGAGGAGAACTTCTGAGGAGGACTGTGGTGTCAGGGCTAGAGCCAGCGAGATGTGACCCACTGAACTGAATATATGTAGTTTCCATGGAATCAGTGGATATATTTGAGCAGAGGGTAACAACTGGATGTAGCCCTAAGCCAAGGAATTATTCTGACTCTGTGAGTGCCCATGGTTATTTAAGAGGGGTCCAGCTGAGTTCCTTGGTTGTGTAGGGCCATTTCCCCCTCTCATCTGCTGGTGGTGGTGCACAAAGATTACTATCTGATGATTCAAGTAGAAGGAAAAGATGAGCAACAAGACCTTTCTGTTGCAAAGAATGGGAGGCAGGGGATGAATTGCACAGCACACCATGCCACACCATGTCATGGCTGAGTATGGAGTGGCCTGGTTGGAATTCTGAATATCGGCATTCCGCACTATAACATTTTGTTACAGACTGCAGGGTGAGAGAGCTCTTAGGTTAAAGTCCTCATCTGTAACCTTTGGGTTGTTAAAAAGAGAAACTAATCCCCTAGGCTAGGCCAGGTGCTTTCAGGCAAAGCATCACCTTAACCCCACTGATGTCATACATGGATTTCCCAAATCAAAACAGAAGTGCAGCCTGCAACAAATGCTGTAGTGTAGGATTCTGATCTTCGGGATTCCTGCCATGCGGTCCCCTGGCCCTTGGTTCATCCCTTGTTGTCCGCCCTTGGCAACAGTCAGTCACTGTGCATGTTCAGTTCTCACCGCCCTTTGGAGGGGATTTCCCCTTCCCTTCTTTGTACCCCCCCCCCCAAGCATTCTGATACCTCTTCTTCATATGATCCTGCCCTTTGTAAAATGTAGGCAACAGGAATCACAGCCTGCACATCAGAAATAAAAGAACAAGTGGGGTGCTCTAACAAAATGTTGCTGTGCTGAGATATTTACACAAACACACACACACACACACACAGAGAGAGAGAGAGAGAGAGAGAGAGAGAGAGAGAGAGAGAGAGAGAGAGAGAGAGAGAGAGAGAGATGGAGAGAGAGAGAGAGAGAGAGAGAGAGAGCATCCCAGTTACTGTGTTCTATTTCCCCTGCCCTTTTGGTGCCTTTCCCTCCTCTAGAAGTCAGTCAGCATTCTGTGCTCCCTGAATATAGTCATCTCTGCTTTGTATTATTTCCCCACTTTACTCAGCTTTGGAAGGGTATAGGCATGTCTCATGGGCTGGCCCTAGTTAGTACCTGGATGGGCGACCACCAGGGAATACCAGGTGCTGTAGGCGCCTGGAATAGGAACTGGCAAACCACTGCAGTATTCTTGCCAAGAAAATGCCATGGACATGGGGTCATGAAGAGTCAGTCACGACTGTAACCACACACACACACACACACACACACACACACACACACACACCCCCCAGAACCCAGCAACAACTTTCACTATCCTTAGATTTTTCCCATTTATGATTATGGAGCAGTTCTCATTTCAGTCCCCAGGAACATGTTTAAACAGCATGTTATCCTGGACCAAAAAGCAATGTGTATACAGGAAATATGATGGTGTTGCCTAACCCTACTGCATGTTTATGCATCTCCTTTCCTTCCTTTCCGCCTATTCCATTTAATTACCTGACACACTGCTTATTATGTGTCTCTTCCAACCCAGACTGTTCCATTCTTATACAACTATCCTGGGGACTCTGGATCAGTGTAATTCCAGGGATGTTTTAAGTTCCTTCTCCCCAATTATTTTTAAAAATAATGTTTTGAATTTCTTTAGAAGAATGATTTGCTACAGATTTGAATCCAGGATTCCAGTGAAGTAGTGTGAAGTACCTAAACTAACATGTAGACCAGTGATAGCGAACCTTTTAGAGGCCGACTGCCCGAACTGCGATTCAAAACTCACTAATTTTTCACAAAGTGCCAATACAGCAATTTAACCTGAATACAGGTGGCTGTGAAGGGGCGATGTCAGGTGCCCACAGAAAGGGTTCCGAGTATCACCTTTGGCACCCGTGCCATAGGTTCACCAACACTGATCTAGACTATGACATTCATTTCTTTTAAAAGCTTCCCTCTATTCACAATTGAAAATGACAGCCTTATATATTGCTGTACCCTATTATGCCTGCTTTGCCAGCAGAGAAAAATGATGATAAACTTTACGTAGCAAACGGCTGCCTGAATATTGACAACACAAGTGGCAGCAGTCAAAATAATCTGCAGGATGCCCTCTTGTTCTCACTACCCTGCACACTATTTGAAAAACTACCTTGATAATTAACTGGGAGTTGAGTCATGGCTACTGGACTTCTTTTTTGAGAGATAGAAACGTTTCTTTCGCTGTTCATCCAAACAGCTTCATCGGTCTTCCCTTCTGACTGAGAATCTTCACAGACGTATTACCTTGATAGTTGTCTTGTGAGTGAGAAGTTGGTTAACTTATGCATGTCAGGGTTTGCATTTTTTTTCTTGTGTGAATTGTGTGAATGGTAGTGAGCAGAAGAGGGTATTCTGTGGCGTATCTTGACTTCTGCCATTGTTGCAGAAGCAAAAACAGCTGGGATGTGGCTGTAGTTCCTGTGTGCCAAAATATTTGAAATGGTGAAGCAAATGTATGAGTGAGTGCAGCACATACAATGGTGAAGCAATGATACCTTTTAATCAATCAGAGAAGAATACCTAATAGAGATGAGGGGTACTGGTTCATTTTTCAGCTAAACACGTGTTTCGTGCTTCCTTGTTCTACTCCTCCAGTGGGCACCCTGCTCCACATCCATCAGGTGCTGCCTCTGATTGAGTACCTGGAGGAATTGGGGCTGGGAAGCACCAAACATAAGCCCCCCCCCCCCCAAAAAAAACCCACAATAAACTGCCAGCATAAACTGCCAAACTGGTGGTTTGTGCCCAACTCAAATACATAATATGAGGTGGCGGATTGTCTCAATAAACGAATCCACGGTTGTTAGTTTGCATGCCTTGAGCAGAACGTACTGGAAAAAGATAATATTGCTGGAAGTGGGACAGCAGGACAAGAAAATAACCTAATACGAGATTTTGTTGGTTTGCAACGTCTGAGCAGAGCTGTTAATGACAGGATGTTTGGGAAGTCATTGACTCAAATAGTGAGCACATATCAGAAGTGACTTGATGGCCCAAAAGATGTTTGGAGTTTTTTCTTGAATTACTAGACAATTGTAGTGAAATAATTGAAACTATGATAGAATATAGGCACCAATACTTTGCTAATATTGAGTATGTCCAGCCCCAACTACAAAGCAAAAACCAGTAAAATCACATTTTTTTAAAAAAGTGAGCTTCTGAAAGTTGTTCTCTATTATTTTAAAAATATCTTTATAATTTTTTTTTACGATCAAACTCAGAATTTAATTCCCAGCACTACTGTTTGTTTGGCTAGAAAAGAGTTAAATAATTCTCCTCCTGGGAGTCAGCTAATTGGGTCCTGACTGTCAAGTTTAAATGTTCAGATTGCCCAAACCTAGTCCGGATTCCCTCTTTGATGACTTGTGTTAACAGCCTGATCTCAGAAATTCCAAGGAAAAACTTCCTAACTGTTATAGTAGTACAACAGTGGAACCAACTACCTTGATATGTGGTGAGTGCTCCAACTCCAGAAGCATTCAAGAGAAATTTGGACAACCACCTGCCAGATATCTTTTCATTTATATTTCTACATGGAGTGGGGGGGTTGGACTTGATGCTCTTATAGGTCCCTTCCAGCTTCACTATTCTATGAGTCTAACATTTACTGAAAGCACTCATGGCTGGGATGAACACAACTGGTCTGTGGTTTTGTAACGCATAAATAATTTGAGTGTACCTTACAGAATGCTATTTCTCTGAAGATACTTGGCATTCTGTCCCTTTCTGGAACATGGTCATTTCATTGCTTTCTTTAAAGCAAGTCCCTGCTGCCCCTTTTGACTCTTAGAGAAAACCTGTCTTGGGGGTAAGCCTATCCCATGCAGCTTCAATTTACAGAAAAGTCACTGTTTTACCCGTTTGAAAGGCCTTTTTGGAGGATCAGTGTTTCAGCTTCTGCAGCCTTGATTCTTTCCAAATAAAAAAGTGGGTAGGGACAGCCTTTCTCTTTCAAGATTAGCAAGTTTGATCTTTTCAATTTATTTGTTCTGTTTTAATCCTGGGATTGTTTAAAGCAGCTTGTTTCTGCACACTGGGTTGAAACAGTTTTTGTTAAATGTAACTTGAAAACCCATTGCCTATATTGTACATCCTCATATTTGGCACATCACAAGAGCAGAGTCTTTGCTATATGTGTGCCAGATTTGGTGCTGATTCAGTTTCTAAGTTGTACTATTTTTGTTTGGGCTGCCCCCATTTTTGGAATCGCCTTGTAGGAAGTTGATTTGGTCTGCTAGCAGAGTAGCATCACTGCACTTTTGTGCAGTGATAATGAAAAAGGAGAACATTCTGAAGTCTTTCTTCACTACTCTGATATATAATCTGCATTAACAGACGTACCATATGCTGAACATTTATCTCAGCTGGACAACTTTTAAGTGATTCCTGGTTTTCCATATACTCATGAGTGTATAACTGAGGAAGGCTAGGTGGAATAAGCCATAAAATGCTTCCCACTCGCAAAAAGGCTGTGAAGTGTATCTGGGAGTTGAGTCATGGCTACTGGACTTCTTTTTTGAGAGATAGAAACGTTTCAGACCGATGAAGCTGTTTGGATGAACAGCGAAACGTTTCTATCTCTCAAAAAAGAAGTCCAGTAGCCATGACTCAACTCCCAGATAAACGCACCTGGATGACTGAGAATCTTCACAGACGTATTGCTGTGAAGTGCTTGCTAGATTTCTTCAGTTCACATGTATGACAGAGATTCAGTTCTGATTCTGAGTGTTCCTAAGTAACAATATCATGTCAACATGTACACTGACATGAGAACAAGAAGCAGGGATAATCACATGCTGTGAACAATTTAACAAAGTAGGCAGTCTTAGAGGCAATTACCAGTGGCTGGCTATGTTCGTTAAAATATGTAAGCTGGAGATTGAAGTAATTAAATAGTGAACCCTTGCAACTTCTGCTGAGGTGTGGCAACTAGTATTTTGCAAAAACTGAGCATGAGTTTTGTAAAAACCTAGAAAACTCATGCTCAAACATTTTCTAGGTTTTACATTTGTGCATATGTGAATACACCTTGATGCTAGGTGTCATATTTGTAGCAAGATAAGGGTAATGCAGAAATAGGCACTAGCCCAGAGCCACATCAGCACTGCAAGAACATTATGCGTTCACGAGCCATCACGTACCCATCATTGTATTCCCAGTTTCAATCACACTTGTTTTTTTTAATCATTTGCTAAAATACATGTGTGTTTATAAATGGTTTTGAAGAAATCCTCTATACAGTTTTCTGTTTGGCACATTAATAGTCTCATTCCTTTTCTGAGTATTTTTCGATCCCCCCCCTGCAATTTTTTATGTTCATGAGAATGAGATGGTTGCTCGTGGGGGAAAAGAAGGAATTCCCGGAAGCCGACGTCTTTTAAGATAATAGCCAGTGATGAATTTGAGAGATGATATCAGAGAAAGCTACAGTATAATCTTATTACGCTCCTATCTCACTTTTATACTGCCCTTGCTATACAAGCGTCATAAAACAGGCAGAAAGCCCCTGCTTTTTTGCCAGACACAATTTTTATAGGCTGTCTGTGATATCTCATGCAAATTACCAGTGCAAGCAGCACCTACTGTTGATGCTGGCCGTGAGGAATGATTCCTACAACAATGGGTATGGGATAGGGATAGGCACAAAACAAAAAACGAAATGCTGTTTCGTCGTGTTGTTACGTAACTTAACGAAACAAAATGAGGAAGCAGCATTTTGTTACAGATGAAACAAAATGGTGGATTTTTCGTTGAAACAAACCATTGAATTCCATCTGTAAACCAGTGTCTTACCTGCTGCTGGTGTCCCGCCACCACTGCTACCACCACCGCTGAGACTGCCCAGCCAGGCTGGAGAGGGCAAGAGCGGGCCCAGCAGGCCAGCCTGGACCTCTGTCTCCTTCTTCTCCTTCATCGCCGCTGCCACTGCAGGCGGCACTGTGTGGGCCTCCTCCTCCTCCTCCTCCTCCTCCTCTGCCTCCAAAGCCACCCGTATGCTGTCTGAAACAAAAATCTTATGAAATGAAACAAAAGGAAATGGGGCGGGGGATGGAACGAAACACATTTATTCCGTGAAAGAAGAATACAGAATACATATCATGGCTTCTAGGTGAAAGAGGCCCATATGTGTATGAATTATTTAACTGTAGTCTTACTGGAATAGTTCAGACATAACACTAAACTATGTTATAGGATCATATCAACAAAGGTTTGCGCTTGCCACCCCCGCCTTGACTGGATGTGTCAGCAGTCTTAACATTGTATCTGGACCTTAAACTGTATTTAATATCTTAATGGAATATTTTAAAGCAGCAATAGAATTCACCGCTTAAGGCGTGCTTGTTTTAGTCAGCCACGGGATACTAAATAGAGCTTATTTTTCCTAAAAGGCCAATTAATTAAAAATAGAGGTAGAAGCAAAAGCTTCCTATCATCTCCTGTTCACAATACTGGGAGGAGTGAGGGGTGGGCAGTCAACCCTGAGGTTCATTAGCATAATTGTAATAAATGTGATCGTGAGCATATTGTAAGGTTGCTGACACGCACAGCTCAAAAGTTCTGTGCAGATTAAGCCACTAACTAGCCATGGAAAAGTTGTTTTTCTGCCTAACTTGACAGGCAGAGATGTAGCTGGGGTAGAGAGTGGTAAGCTACTCAAAGATTTTGGGAGAATAGAGATAAATGTATTTGAAAGTAAATCAGCTAAATTAAGTTCAACACAGGTTTCCTAAATATTTAGCACAGCCTTCAGTAAGTGGTGTAAGTAAGGGGTGTGGTGGCTTAGGGGACTAGAGTGCTGAAACTGTTTGGCTGCAAAATCAGCAGCTCAGCGGTTCGAATCCTGGGAGCCATGCAGCGGAGTGAGCTCCCACTGTTAACCCCAGCTCCTGCCAACCTAGCAGTTCAAAAGCATGTGACTGCAAGTAGATAAATAGGTACCGCCATAAAGCAGGAAGGTAAACAGTGTTCCATGCGCAAAAATGCATTTGGCCATGCCCACCATATGGCCACGGACTTGCATGGACTTTGGCTTGAAAAGGGAGATGAGCACCGCCCCTAGAGTCAGACACAACTAGCATGCATGCACAGGGAAAACCTTTACCTCTACCTTGTACCAGTAAGTAGAGGTTAATGATCCAGCCCACCCCTAATCTAATATGAAGATTTTCAACAGAGACTGTTTTAAGTCAAAAGTAATCAAGTGGTGGGAAACCTGCTGCATCCGTAAGTCATTTGCTCAGTGTTCTTAAAAATTAAGAATGAGCGACTGGCTTATTTTTCTCATACTAAACAAAGTTGTGTGGGTAGGTCTTTCCAACATAAAGCTTCATATACCTGTACAGCAGTAGTATATGGACCTTTAGTGAAGTGTGGTTATTTTCTCTTACAGCATGAATCTTGCTTCTAGAAATGTGTGTTTACAAATGTACATGGAAGCAATTCTGCTGTTGCTTCAACTTACTCCATAGCCCTCCACCATTTCTGACAGAAGCTACCCTAAATGGTAGCTGAAATTTATTTGAGTACTGAAAAGGAGATAGAGTTATCCACCACAACTTAGAAAAGCTATTAACTTCTCATTTAATTCCACGTCTAGCTTTGCTTTGTTAACTCTGTTTCTTTGATGCCTATTTACATTTTATTTTGTTTTTGTTTATTAATATCCCATTTATTTTTTTGTTAATGCCTATATTGTTTGAAATTATTTTTGTGTCTCTATTATGCTTATATTTATCACACTTTTTGCCATCCAGAGTAGCCTTTGGCTAGATGGATGGGGTATAAATTAAATCAAATCAAGCTGCATAAAAGTCATTAATCTGCCCTCTGCAGGGCTGGTGCTAACTATTTTTGCGCCCTAGGTGAGGGGTGGGGGGTGAGGGGTGGGGTTGGTGGGTGTGGCAGGGTGTGGCAGGGGGCGGGGCAGGGTGGTGGTGGGCGGGGGCGGGGTGGTGGGGCAGGGGTATGGGCGGGGCGGCAGATGGCGGGGCAGTGATGGGCAGCGATGGGCGGACGGCGGCGGGCGGGCGGTGGGGGGACGGACGGCGGTGGCCGGGGGTGGGGGTCAGCGGTGGGGTGACAGCCAGCTGGCCAGCGCCCTCTCTCCATTTTGGCGCGCTAGGCAACTGCCTAGTTCACCTTAATGGACGTGCTGGCCCTGGTCCTCTGATGTTTCCTTGCTCTTCCATGTCAGGATCTTTTGCTCCATTGGGCCATGGTGGGACTATACTGTATTATGCATATTCCAAGACAGCTGAGGAACTTTTTAAAAATTTACTGTATATGTTGCTCTTCATGATAAAATATACCTTATTTTTTAAGAATGTGTCTCTTTACAGAAAGCTAGCGGTTAAGGTGGATAAGTGAAGATGGCTGATGGTGTGACAAGGTCTCCATTGGTAGAAGAAAGCTTGACTGCTTTCTTCTACCCATCTGGCATCTTAAAAATGTTTTCAATTATATTTCAAAGAGCTTGTCTTATGAAAGGGCATACCTCTGGCCATTCCTATATATATTCATGCATGTTGCAAAATATCAGTTGTCACCTGGTATCACACAGTAAAGCAAGGTTTTTGAATTTTAAAAGGTCAATAGAACAGAGTCCTGTACTGTATATAAATAACATCTCCAAAAAAACCGAATACGTAAGAAGGAATAAAAAGCACTTTTAAACATTTATTAATTGAAGTTCTTGTCAACTGTTTCCTTCTGGGAGGTCCAGGTTGACCAGATCTCTGTGGAGCTTTTGAAACCATGTGGCACAGGAGTCCCAGTCAATCAGAAGGATGACAGGTGAAGAACATATCTTTATGCTCCATGAAACAGAGCATTGTGCTTAATGCTTTGCCATTTATCTAAAAATAAATGGCCAAGTGATGGCTGGCCAGAAAGGAGACGCATCTGTGTGAGATTTTAAGGTCACCCCACAGTCTCCCATGTCTGGAATCCTAGATTTTCTCCGAGTAAGCAGATGTGGAAAAAAATAGCTTCAAAGCTTTCTTTAGCGTACTATTATTTGTACTTGGCTACAAACGCAGGCCTTTCCTCGTTATAGCGACTAGGCTGGTCCGAGTTGGTTTAGAGAGCTTGCTTGTGACCACGTTGTCAATGGTGATCACCTCAATTCTAACATGACTCTTTCCAGGGTTTTCTGGGTAGGCAGCGCTCAGAAAGGGTTGGCCCTTCCCTTCTTGGGGTGCCCTAGGACTGGGCAGCTGTCCCACATAGGCTGTCCCTTCTTGAATGCACAGTGGGGGAACTGATATCCCGATCTCAAGCTCTGCCAGCAGAGACCTAACTCGCGGCGCTCTCCAGCCGACCTGCGGCCATATTAAACAGAAGAAAAAGCTGTCAAGAATGCCAAACAATAGCAAGTAGGGTCTTGAAACATTTGTGAGTGGTGAACGTGATACAGGACTGCCATTCTTCATATGTGTCACGTCTTATTTGTAACCTCTTGCCTTTCTGACATTCCTTGTTGGAATGATGTTACTTGTACAGTATGGATCATAAGCTGCTGGAATTTCTCCTTTCAGGATGTTTTGGGTGGTGAAGGCAATGCATTTTTTTTTTTTGCCTTAGAAATGTAATTCCAACTCTGATGCCAAACTACACATTACAGTACAGATAATCCACCAGGAAGTGGAAATCTCATTACTGTTCCAAGGACATGATTTAGAAATATGTGGAAGAGTCAGATCAAAGGTGTGTTTTCTCCTCCTATAGCATTGTCCTTCCAGCTGTGCAGATGTTTCAGATTTGTGTCCCTACAAATATCAGACATGGAAATGAAGCTCCTATCTGCCAATTGACCAATGACAAAACTAAAGTCGGGCCTGTTTGCTAAGAGTTAAATGAAACAGACAAGCTTTTTCTTGTAAAGGTCTCGCTTCCTACAGATGCAGTTTTAATGTCTGATCTAGAACCAGCCTGGAAATTCATTCCTGCAAACAGAGCCATGCATAATTCCCAAAGACCAGTCACAAAACAGAGAAACCTAATTTGCAAATGACATAAGATGAGATAAGCTCCTGTTGTGACACTCAAGATATTCTCAGCAGCTAAGGAGTGTGCTGTTCTAATATGGAATGTTCTGCAATGCATAGTTGATCTTCACTGTTAGTGATCTGATCCCAAACAGCAGAGTTGGGGAAAACCTCTCTACATGAAAGCTTGGAAAGGTGTCAATCATAGGTCAAGATACTTGCTCAAACCTGGTACAGTATATTCAGAAGAACTGGACTAGAGGTGCCGGGGCGGGGGGGCGGGAGCCTGAATCAAACAAGCAGAAACGAGATAATCGGCTGCTATCTTGGGAGTGAACCCCGTAGTGTGAATACTGCCATTAAAACATTATAGGTTGAGGAAGTGGTTTTCAATTCTCTGTTGGTGTTAAAACTATGCAACCATGGTAGCTAAAGCTTTAAATCCAACAAAGTATATACAAGTACAGGGAATGGTTTCCTGATAGAATGATTGAAAACTCTTACGATATTGAGATTACCATTGTTTTTTCTCTCCATTGGTGAGCAAAACGAAACTTGTTGATGCCCCCAATAGGTTTGGGACAAATATCCCTCTTGCTCAAGGCACATGTGGCAAATTCTATGGCCTTTTTGCCTGTGCTGTCTAAATTGCAAACAGTGCATGCTTTCATGTTGCTTTTGGATGTGAGACAGGGAGCCTCCATTTACCTGTTAGAGAGGGCGAGATGTTCTCCAGGCAGCTGTGTTCTACATGGAAGTGCTGAATTAAGAATTATATATATCTACTTTTTATATAGATCTTCTATAGAGTGTTCTGGTTGTTTTACATGCATTAACTCAATCACAGTTCCACTGAACTCCTAAATAAGAATTAGAAATGATAAAACTCCATAATCATTTACTAAAGCATCACAATAGCTGTAATCATAAGTAATCACTATAATAAACAAGCTTTTCAGCAGCCCGAGACCTGAGTCAATATACTTGCTGCCTTCTGGAAGGGAATGGTCCACTCTGAGCCTGCAACAAGATGTACTATGTGGAGAAAGTGAAGGTTGAAGCTGCTCACAGCCCAAGCCACACTAGCTATTTTGTGTAGGGTTTTTTTGACAATCATGTAAACCAAGCATGTCCAAACTGTGGTCCTCCAGATGTTTTGGACCACAACTCCCAGAATTCTAAGCTTAGACTGCCAATGAGAAAGAACTGTGGGAGCTGTGGTCCAAAACTTCTGGACGGCTGTAGTTTGGACATGCCTGATGTAAACCTCATTCAGGAGGATGCCAAGTCCATACACTGTAATGGAGTTCAGGCGGAGAATGTCCCTAACATGATTCCACTCTCTTCCCCAAGTAGAAGACTATTGTCACATGAAAACTGAATTTTCCTGTCCCCCCCCTGCCCCCTGCCAATGGTTGCATCGCCTGGCGCTGAGCAGTGACCCTCTAAAGCAGGAGAGCGAATGTAACCTTTTTTGGTAGAGATTTAGAACATGTTTCTCTCCCATCAATTCCTGTGTTGCTTCCAAGACTGGATTAAATTAAAACTGTTTTTCCAGTCTCTTTGATCAAAATTAACTGGTTGCGAGTGACCTGTACTGCTTTCCTTACTACTTACATGCTCCATCAACATTTATAAAGTTTCATTGAATGATGATATTCATGCAGAAGGGGAAGAATATTGCTCTTGGTGTGCCAGACTCGCCTCGTTATGGCTTTTGCTTTCCTTGTCTGGCGGCTTTCATAAACAACAGTGCTTCATTTTGCTCTCATCCAGTGCAGTGCAGCATCGTGTCATAAGGCAGGGGTGAGATTCGTTCTGTCAATCATCTCCATCTGGAGCTCATTTTTGCTGAACCCCCAGAATCAGTCAAAATCTTATTCTTTTTTTGAACGTTTTACCCCTCCCAGCAGAAATATTGTGTCTCCAGGTAATACAGTATTTCCCCTCCTTCCCCCAGCAAAAATCAGTTGTATTTTTCAAGAAGAAATCTATCTATCTATCTATCTATCTATCAAAGCACAAGTGACCTTCCAGTGACTTCTGGGGTCTAGAACAGTTCCTGGAGTATCTTGGGTCTCCAAAATGGCCTGTTGCCTTTGGAAACATGTTCAACCCAGCTGTATGATCTTTAAATTGAAACGTGGCACAGCAAAGACCTGGTATTTATGGGGATATTTTCATTGAGACCTCAGAAGGATCGTACAGACTGAAACGAGATGAGGCTGACGTGGAGATTCATATGTCAAGATCAAGGAGATGGCTTTGCATAGGCTGAAGCTTGGCCCAAGATACTTCGCTGCTTAAGACAAAAATACAAGGCAGTGACTCTCTTTGTGCCTTCTTGTATCCAAACATCAATTTCCCACTGAAACGGAAACTTAACCGGGTTATGCTTAAACAAGGGCCAGCATTCTGCCCCTCTCACTGGTAGGGACAGGCTGCCATTAATCAAATACATCCTTCAATTTCAGGTTATGTATGACTGCATCTCATTGCATGTGAGCAATGTGCAATCCAAAATCAAATCCGGAACTCTTTAATTAGCAGCAGTGCTGGTAGTGGTGTCAGAATTCATGCTACAGTATCATAGCTCTACAACAGGATATTAGTCCTTCTGCCCAGGTTTTTTTAGTCAGGGCACCCAGAAACATATACATAGCTGCCCATTCCTCAAAGAAAGGGTAGAATTTATATGATAAACAAATATGTGGCACCATATCTGGGACATATGGCTCAATTGTTATCCCTTCTATATTAACAGAGAAATCTACATATTTATGTATACATTTTTTTCAAGTGGTTGGATTAACGGATGCATTTTCTTCCTTGACTAAACTTTACTAGTGAACCTTTTAGGTACATGTGCAGTGTTTTTCTCTTTGCTTCTTATGTACACATATTAGATACTCTTCCCTCTTCACAGAGTGCATGTCAGGCCCATAGATTTATGGAGCTTTGACCACAACTTACGAGTACTTGCATATCTCTTTCTAGCTCTGATGCAGCTCACATGGAGTGGTAGATCCTCCTCTTCCCCTCCTCCATCCCTTCTTCTTTTACACACTATCACTCACACATCTCAGCTTCTGAAGAAATAACATCCGCAAAAACAGCTGTTTCAAATTGTAAAAAAGCTTTCAAATATACTGTTGGAGAACATCAACCTGCTTAATGACTTTGGAAGACCAGCAATAGCCTATAATTAGAAGCACAGTAGCAGATGGCATAGCTTCGGTAATTCAAATGGATTCCTGTTAACAAGCCTTGGGTTGTAAGAACTGCCATATAACGTCGTACATGGTTTGGCTTTTATGGCTGATGAGTTCCTCTGATTATGGACACTGGAAAAAGGAAGACAAGGCATCCTATTGCATGGAAGAGTGAATGGCTATAAAGTCAGCAGAAATGGACCACGGGTTAAGTAGGGATGATATCAGATAGTTGCTTAATATGAGATAAAGATATACAATGGTACCCCAACGTAAGAGCAGCTCAACTTAAAAGCAATTCGAGAGTGGAAGAGCAGAAAACTGTTGGCATTTTAACTGCCACCTTACAAATTTTAGATATGGTCTGTTCGACTTACAAATATTTTTTTTATTTTTAAACTTATTTTTTCAAGTTTTTAGATAGGTACCCCGACTTAAGAGTACTTCGAGTTAAGAGCATTCATTCGGAACGGATTACATTCGTAAGTTGAGGTACTATTGTAGTCCTATTTCATTGTGTTGACTCAGAACTTACTTGTGACTAGACAGGTATATCATTGTGTGTTTAGTCACTTAATCAATTGGCTGCACCTGCATAATTTTGAGATAAAACAGTTTCTGCAGAAAAATGCATTTCTTACCTGGCTTTCAAAAAATAATAATGTAAGTATATATTGCACCAGTATATATTGTATATACATTGGGTTGACACATGTATATGAGAGAAAAGTTACTATCATAACATTGGGTTACCATCTACTGGTTTTTGTAATGTTTGCATTAAAATAGCATGGACGGGGTCAGCTTTCGTATTTGGGGGACACATTTTCAGTTGCCTGAATCTGAAGGTGAAATCTCCTTATCTTAACTAGGTGCAGTTCCACTGAAGCAGGCTGACTTAGGGCCTTTTCACACGACCCCTAAGATCCGCTGGTCCCTCAATTCGGACCAGAGATCTTGGGGGTTCGTTTCTGTTCCTGCGTCCCCACCCCTCAGCACTTCCTGCTCCTGTCGGGGTGAGGGGAGGGAGGAAAAAAAAGGACAAAAGAAGCCTTTACTAACCTGCCGGTGCCGGTCAAAGTTGCCACGAGCCCCGTTACTTCCTGGTTCCTTCTCAAGGGGCTCTTAAAGGGGCGGGAGGCAAAAAAACAACAGACAAGCGATGAGAGCCCGGCACTCTTATCCGCATCAAATATTTTTCACCTCCAGAGAGAAGGTACAAGAAAAGTGCGCTGGGTCGCGTTAAAGTGGGCGGGGTTGCACTTAATTGTCTGCAAACTCTGGAGCTGGTGGGGAAACATTTCTAAGCTCCGGAGCTGGGAGCCATTTGCAGCGCAGCTTAGGGGTCGTGTATAAACGCCCTTACTCTTGAGCAGGCATGTATGTAATTATACTGTGGGATTTACAGTGCTGTAGGCACAGTCCTATGGTCATGTGTGGCAGGAAGTGATCAGGGGGACTTCTAAGTCAAAGTGCATAGAACTGTGCTATAAAATCAGATCAGTAACTGACTGACTGAACTGATTAACTGAACATAGCATTTTTTAAATCAAGGAGATGTGCCGGTGAATTGTCTCCAAGAGTTCTTAGGTTTTCTTCCCTTGTGCCCCACTTGCCTACCCACCCCCAAGAACCGAACAGTCGATCAAGCTGTAGCAACATAACAGAGGCCTCCAGGAGTGGCAAGAATAGCATCAAGATTATGTCCGTGAAATAGCCTTCATATTTCAGGTGGAAAGGAATGGTATCTGAGAGGTATTATCTATTCACCTAATGTGTGGAAAGGGCATGAAATAAACAGTATTTCCCTTAGGGCAACTGTGATCTGGATTTTACTCTCCCCAAAACAGCTGCATCCGTTTATTGCTGGTTTAAAAATACTATGGAAATGGTATTTATTGCCAGATGCTTCACTCCATCCTTTCTGCCACTCTTTTTCCATTCTTTGGAAAAATATGGAGTAGTTTGCTTGGAACTCCCTCTGCTTGTCCTGGGATTGTTCCGACCATCTGGCGGTGTGAGGCAATGGTTACAGTTAGCAGATGCCCCTAGTCTGCTGCTAGCTGACATGGTGGATGATCCTATCCTATGTTGCAAAAAGAGCAATGCCAGTCTACTCAATTTCTGCATACAGAATAGAGAGTGAGATGTACTTGTTTTATCCTTTGCCTCGGGCAGCAAAATGTCTTTGGAAGTCACTAGCTAGGTCCCTTTTCAGTTCAGAGCTGCCTGTTGTGTACTGGAGTGAGGGACACCTACCTCAGTGATAGCATTTGTCCAGTTACTGCAGTGGGATGGGGACTACAGCTTGACTGGTCCTTGTGTTCTGTTCAGGGTCATTCATTAAAAAAAAAAACCACCATTGTGTGGCAAGGGGCAGCTGGTAGATCTGAAGAGAACTGCCTTTCATTATTCTATAGCGACATCATCATGCCTCTTCTACTTAGAGGACAAATACCAATTGTTGCCTATTTTGGCTTTGCTCCTTCACAGTCCTTTATTGGCTGTCGTTGCTGACCTAAATATTGACCTAAACCCCGTCCTCTAAAAAGGCCATTGGCTCGAGACTCCTAATGTATTTTAACAACCTATAGCCCTTTTGATGTACAGCCAACATGAACTGCAGTGACGTTGTATCTGCGTGCCTCATCAGATGAGAATGGGGGAAAGCTATATAATCCTTACCTGCCTTGGATCACACATACACCATGCTAAAGGCAACCCATAGATTGATGTGCTATATTTAAAGTCTCCTGTAACATAGGAAGGTATTTTGATCAGGGAACCAATGCAGGGCTTGCTTCACACCCCTGGAATTCATGGATGTGTAAGGTGAGAGCATTCAAGAATGTTTAACATATATCGTGTAATAATAGCTAGAGCATCTGAGGTGTACTGCCAATTACAGAGGATAATTTGCAGTAGTGGCTTTTTAGTTCTATTTTATGCAATCCTGACATTACCTAAATTGATGGGTAATCTTGCCAAGTGAACTTTTAAGAACTCTCTCCTGGCAAATTGCATCCCTTGCCATGTTTGGACTTCTATACCTGCTTTGAAAAAGAGAGCTTGCTCTCGAAAGCTCAGCAATTTTTAATTTTTTTTTCTTCTAGCAGCCTATGAAGTATCACCCATAGTCTATCTGGAAGTTGAGTCATGGCTACTGGACTTCTTTTTTGAGAGATAGAAACGTTTCGCTGTTCATCCAAACAGCTTCATCGGTCTGACCGATGAAGCTGTTTGGATGAACAGTGAAACGTTTCTATCTCTCAAAAAAGAAGTCCAGTAGCCATGACTCAACTTCCAGATAAACTCACCTGGATGACTGAGAATCTTCACACACCCATAGTCTAGTTTTGCTTAAATTGATGGGGAGAGTCACCCTTGAGGAGATCAGGAGTGGTTTCCTTGAAACAATAGTTTCCGTACTAAACTCCCCACCCCCAGTTATTCTGTCCAATATGCTTGAAAAGCACGGTTGAGGAGGACACGAACCCTCTGGCTGTTTTGGACAATAGTATCCGTAATCCATTATCTTTGGCTGTACTGCCTAAGGCTTCTAGACCTTTAAAGCCAAAACACCCAGAAAGTCAATGATTCCCTGCTACAAAATACAACTACTAATTGGGTAATTTCTTGATCATTCAATATCAGGGAAGTCTTGTCTAGAAAGTGTTTTGTAAAAGTCAATCACTTGAAATTAACTGGTTGAATGAAGAAGACCATGAGTCCATGGAGGCATCACCATTGGCCATGGTGGCCAGGGCTGATAGACATTACAGTCTAATGACATGCAGAGGGTTGAATATTCTTTACTTTGCTCTGTTTTAAACCTTCTGGGCAGTGAGGCCTGGAACAGCCCCTATGTTCTGTCAATAGATGTGTGCAGGTTTAACTGAACTGGACCTAAGCTCTGAGCATGTTAGCCAACTAGCCATGAGAGAGAGAGAGGTGTGTGCGTGTGTCTTAAATCACAACTTTACTTTTTGGTCTCAAAATGTGGCTACTGTGAAGCCACTCCTCACTTAACAACCTACCTGTTTAATGACCGTTCAGACTTACACTTGCCGCAGTCACCAAAGCAGCTGGTGCTGCCTGATTGCTGCCTCGGGAAGAACCTGCTGTTCCAGCCCACATGTCCTCCTGGGCCAAAGCTTCCAGCCTGTTTCTGATTGCCTGCATCTACTTTGTCAGCAGCTCAGAGGGGAAGAAGCAGGGCCATAGCATCTCCCTCCCCTGGCCCTCCTCCTCCTCCTCCTCCTCTGTTGCTTCCAAGGGATGGGTGAGTGTCACAATGCCTGGGAGGAGAATGACCTGAGCCGGGTGGAGTGTCTGCCACCTTCATCTGCATTTCCCCCTCATTTTTCTTCTGTGGTCTCTTGGAGATCCTACCTGCTGTGGCCTGCCTGCAAGGAGGTCAGCCTCAACGCACCACGAGACATCCTCCTTAAGCTCCTCACTTAACAACCCATTCGCTTAATGACCTAGTTTGTAGGGACAGAACTCCATCATTATGTAAGGAGTGCCTCTACTTCCTGAATTGCAGCAAACCCAACATGTATAGGAACATTTTCTATCTGGATAGCAAAGGACGTAAGGGCCCTCTGGGTTCCCATGTGAATATTGACATACATGGATACAGTGGAACCTTGACTTACATACCGCTTGACTTGCATCATATTTGACTTGCAGCAAAAAGGGGCCTGTTTGACTTGAGTCACAGGCTTTGACTTACATCTCGGAACTCCGGCGCAAGGCACCGGAATTGGGCGGCAGCCACAACCCAGCATCGCGGCTGCCGCCTCCAAACTGCTCCTGCCTTCTTCCCCTCCTCCGGCAGCGGCGGCTTCAGCGAGACCAGCTCAGAGCACCTGGAGCTGGTCCTCGGCCTCACCGAAGCCACCGCTGCTGCCGGAGGAGAAGAAGGGCCGGGAGCTCGGGGCTGGCCTCGCTGGTTAGACAGTCGGCTCAGTCTTGTAAAAAAATCTGGCTGCAGAAGACTGGTCCACAATGGAAGCATTTTAGGTGGGGAGCTGTAAAGTTGTGGGACTCTAATGGTAAGCATAGAGTTGTTCAGAACTTGGAATGTCAGGTTAAAAATCAGTAAAACTTAAATGTTAGACATTGTTGCTATGAACATTAAAAAGTGGAGGCATATAACTTGTGGACTATAATTCCACTGCCTCCTCCTCTCTTTGAAGAGACATTTCATTTACATCCCCAGAAGGAATCTCCTATCCCAGTCAAATTTGTGTTAAATTGCTGTTTTCAGGGGTCTTTTTCATCATCTGGAACGGATTAATCCGCTTTCCCATTACTTTCTATGGGAAACGTTCATTTGACTTAAGTCATGTTTGACTTAAGTCTAGACCACTGAAACGGATTAATGACGTAAGTCAAGGTTCCACTGTACTGAAGTCAAGTTGCCTGTTCTGAAAAAAAACTCAAAAATTCCAAACCGTTGTATCCAGTAGCTTCTTCTGTGATGCTCCCAGAGCAGGTCCTAAGAAGCTGGAGCTGTCCCAGGAGAGCTGCAACTCTTGCTGTCACCTATCTTCCCTTGCCTTGCCCCATTTCTGTTTTGTCAAGCTACTTGCGAAAAGCGCAGGAAACAGGAGAGGAAGAAAGGTTGCGACGTCACTGAGGCTGTAGCGTCAGAATCCTGGTTGCCCGAGGTCAGCAAGGGGAAAACGTGTGTTAGGAGTGAAGTCTCCGGACTCGCAGTGTCTGAACGTACAGTGTTTGAGCAATAGCGCTCATTAGGTCTGTAGTCCTTGAGGCACGTTTTCACATTGGCAGGGTGAGAAGACGGTACAATCTCTTCCCTGGGCCTTAAGGGACTGGCAGTGAGCGGAGCCAAAAGGAGAAGAGGGACAGCTGCTTTATTTATCCCCTCAACAGGTGCAAGGCAGCCAGCTGTAATGTGACCATTCCTGCCACCCACAATTTGCTTGGGCCACCGAGTCCTAACCTGGAGTGGGAAGGAGGCTGGACACACTCTTGCGGACAAATTTGGGTATCAAATCTCCCCTCTAAGTCAATGCCACTTGAGACAAAGTGGTATGTTTTAATCATAAATGAGTAAGCTAGAAGCTGGGGGGGGGGACACAGAATATAAAATGCCTCTAAAGAAAGAAATCAGTATTGGAATGTCACCACAGGCCCTTAGGTTAGGAGGGTTTCCTAGAGGTTTTGTAATCTTTCTGCTTATTCAGGACTGCCCCTGCTGTTTGGTAGAGTGGGGTAGTTGCTGTGGGTAGCAAACTTGAAATTTTGGGAAAGGGTAGCAAGATCTTAGTTATTTAGTGGTTGCTCTGTTTTTTAGTACCAGGAAGGGGAAGAGGTGCTTGTAGGATTGTTTTTCATAATAATGGTGGCCACAAGCATATTTGCCAAGGGGGCTGAGGTGGTGGCTGTAGGGCTTAAAAAACTATGCCCCCCAACTGCAGAAGGAATCCCATTCATCATTAGCCTGGCCCTCACGGTGCCAAACTTCTTTAGCAGAAGGTTATAAAAATCAAGGAGTTAACAATGCATTGCCTTGTTTTGGGTCAGCTGGCGCAGCCAACTGACCTAGACGGAAAACAAGGGCGCTGATTGCCACTTTCCGTCACAGCTGCACAGTGGTGGAAATTCATCTGCAACAGTTTTCCCTGTTAAAATTATTGTGTCACTTCTGCGGAACCCCCTGCAGTGGAATGAGATGGTAAAGAGAGTCTCGTCTACTGTAATCATTTCAGACTGCAAGTGTGTAAGGGGCAGGGAAATGATATTGGTCAAAGCTCCATGGGTAAAATGTTCCCAAAACACCAAAAAGAGAGAGGGGGGTAGAGAGAGAGAGAGAGAGAGGAGAGAGAGAGAGAGGAGAGAGAGAGGGGGGGGGGAGGGAGAGAGAGGAGAGAGAGAGAGAGAGAGAGAGAGAGAGAGAGAGAGAGAGAGAGAGAGAGAGAGAGAGAGAGGAGAGGAGTGAATGAAGAACAGAAGGGTTTTTTTAGATGATTCCTATCTCTGGGAGACCATTTGTAACATTTATTTATTTTATTTATTTATTTTCACACTTATATAACGCACCTATTTCCCTCTTAGGGGACTCAGGGTGGTTTACAACAAGAAAAGATAAAACCACTAAAACAGCTAAAAGCACCAAAGCAACATGGGGTGATCGGTGAACCTATGCAGTATCTTTGTTCTCATTTATCCCTTTCACCTCTTTCCTGTGCTTCATCCAGGCTTTCCCTGTTATCGTAGATATTTGCAGATCAGACATAAGCCCCTATTCACGGACTAGTTAACATACAGATAATTCTGCGTGATGCAGGAGAAAGAGCAGAACTGAATCTATCTGCCCTCGTCTTGGCTGTGTTTCTTGGCTTCTGCTTGTCCAAAAGCGTTGAATATAGCATCTCTATTTGAAATGGTCTCGAGCCGTTCATTTTATCTTGAGTTAGGACGGTGCGTTCAGAACGTTGGACAAACAGTTGGGAGCACTCCTTTCAGCCATGGAACTCATTGACCGACCTCTTCTGTCTCTCAGCAGGACCTGTCTTGCAGGGGGGTGTTGCGAGGACAAAGTAGGGGAGAGGACAGCCATGTATGCCACTTGAGATCTTTTGGGGGAACATGGGATATAAGCACGACAAATAAAAAAAAATTAGAAATAGATTCACTGAACTCTTCATAGATACAATAATATCTATTCTGTGTAGAACTGCAGTGCCAAGGGTTTTTTTAGGGCTGAAAACAGAAAAAGAGAAAGACTTCCAAGCCCTGAGTAGCAAAAGGAGCAGGGAAGATTCTGCTGCCCCATCATATATTGAATATATATTATCATTCACCATCTCGGGTCTGTCTGCTTCTGGATAATTTCTTTTTTCTTTCAGTCACTTTAATCCGAAGTGCTGCAAGGTGCTTATTATTTCACTTGCTTTCCCAGAATGAAATGAAAGTCGTAGATCTACCAGAGGACATAGCAGGAGCTCTCTCGTCCTTTATGTTAAGTGCAACTCAACAAGATTATATTCAAATTAGATCTAAAAACAGGAAAACAAGACCAGGGTTAAAATCATGGTGCTTGTTGTTTAGACAATCAAAGACAAGAAGATACCATGGCCATCAGAAGGAAAACTGCACGAGTTGAACTCGAACATTGCTTTTTCATAATGTTATTTTCTGGTGGATTGGGAGATGTGTTTGTGTGTGGGGGGGTCTTCTAGGTCGCGAAATGAATCAAAGAACATTAGAGGACGTCTTGATCCAGAGCAACCTAAATATATCAGCATCAGTATCAGATGTTGCAGGTATGACTCTGGGAGCAGCCGTTGTACAGCCCTCAGTCTTTGGGGAGGTCAGATGACATGTTACAGACATACAGACTACCATTAGAATCTGAAATGTAGCTAATGTCCAGTGCTTCTGGCATACCTTTGTGACTGAGCAATTAGACTTACTTAAATACATCTCTGCTCCCCCCCCAATAACCAGCCTCACAACAAAGCAAATCCATTTGCAAACCCTGGGAGATGTGAAGAAACTCCTGCTGTGATAAATCCAATTCTTAGTCCGTTTTACATATAGCTTGACTCTGGGTCAGATATGGCATGGGGCCATGAAAAAAAACAATTGATAATAAATCTTAATATGAATCTTGGATTTGTGTTGTTGTTAGTGGTGATTTCATTATTGTTATTGTTGTGTTATAATAGGATCACTGCATGTAGTACTTTATGGATTAAGAAAAGCAGTCGATAACAAAGTTCCTCAAGAAGAGTGCTTTGCAGCAATGGGGTGGTGTTTAAATCAAATTAGTTAATTAGTTAATTAATATTTGTTGGAAATGAGGGCTAAGGGCAAAAAATGTTTGGTTCTCTGGATGTTTTGGTCTACAGTTTCGAACAGCCCCCCCCACGGCAATACGTGATTGTAGATTGGGGTGTTGGTGGTCATCGTTCAAACCATACGGAGGGCCAAAGGTTCCTCGTGGACTAAGGAGCTAAGCCAACGTTTATTCCAAGAAACGGTTTCTAAGCTGAGATATCCCGTAACAATTCTTGCTTAGATTTCACGAGACAAAGGATTATGGCTTTTCCCCGACTCTGAAGAAATTATGTCTTTGGCTTCTCAGGTGCGGTGCAAGATATCTTAGTGAGAGAAAGAAACAAACCCCCCTACCCAGCACAAGTCATGGTGCATAGTGTCCAAAAAAGAGAGATGTCATTGCGATCCATGGGACAGAAAGGCCCACAAAAATCTCACCCTCATCTTTGGTAGCAAATATCCATTTCGCTCTTTTCATCATGCCCCACACCTGTTGCCTGAGATGGCCAATTCTCTCTGTTCACTAGTGGGGCTGATCTCAGTGCAGGTGATCAGGGTAATATGAGATCCAGTCATAAGAGAATCACAATTGTGTCACTACCACAACTTCACTTTATTTAAGATGAGCAACTCTAATACTCCGCTGTACAACTGGGGCCCAGTATTAAACCTCCAAATACATTGAAATTCATGCTTAAAGCAAAGTCTGTTAAGTAAAACAACAACAACAACTCAGGAGGCCTGGGTGTGGATCGATGCTCTGACATCCAAGCTCACCGCAACTTTAGAACGGGTAAAACCACTCTTTAAATATCTCACCTTGAAAACACTGTTACGGTCGCTGTAAGTCAGTTCTGATGACCACACACAACAACAATAACCAGACAAGTTGTTATGCTTCTGTGGGCTGGAGCATGTGAAGCACATGCCGGTCACAACTGTTCTTGTTTAGGTCGTGCTGGAAGTAGCACGTGTGTGTGTGTGGGGGGGGGGGGGTTACATGTGCGTCCGTGCCTGAAAAGAAGCCCTGTGCATATGCGCAGCCAAGACACCCCATACAGGGACAAAACCTGTCCCTCGACCCAAAAATGTTGGGGACTGCTGAACTAGATCATATTGTCATTATGTTCTATTTCCAATATGTTTTAGGATGTTTTTTTTTAACTTGAGATGTACAGCGGGTCTCAAATATGAGAAGACATGAAATTTAAGTCTGTTTTCTCATAAGGATGGCAGTAACATGCCTCTTCAGAGCTTATTAATTTATTATTGCAGGAGTGCGGAGAAGGAATTTGAGATGGAGGAAAAGCAGTTGTGTTTGGAAAGGCAGCAAACACAGCAGATAGTTGGGAGAATGCAAACAGTGCTGTGTTGACATTAAGTCTACTTGCTATGCTTTAAGTTTGGGTTTTAGTCCATGTTGCTGGTTATTACGCAAGGCTGAAATGTAAAAAAGAAATACCAGCCACCCAACTGACATAGTTTCCTTCACAGTGAGGCTGCATATTTCTCTTATGCCTGATGAAGCTCATAGAAAGCACCCCAGCTAATAAAAATGGGTTGTATCTTGTGGGGGGGGGGAGATAGCATAACCCAAGGGAAAGGAGATTGGGGATTCTGCTGGGATGACCATCAGTCCAGTATGAGGAAGACCTGTCCTACATTGGAATCATTGCCTTGATTTGGGTGGCTTGCCCTGTTCTAGGTAGTCCAGTGGCTGCATTTGTTTTTTTTTTCCTTTTTTAGAAAAAGTATTTTAGTTACTTCTTCCTTCCCTTCCTTCTAGGTTTCAACCCCAGTTTCCATCTTTTTCTCCTTATTGGTGCTGTGCCTCATGAGAAGGGAAAAAGAGAGAGCAAGAAAAATGGTAGTTCCTACAAAACTACAAAATGGTAGTTCCTCCCCTCCCTTCTCTCTCCTCCTTGGAAGATAACTTTCTCAGTACCTAATCCTAACCCTAACCCTAAACTTAAGGCTAAGGCTAACCCTAACCCTAACCCTAACCCTAACCCTCTCAGTCAATGTGCCTTCACTGCTATCTAAATGGTTGGATGTTTCCAGTAAGGTTATAGAAGCTCCCTAGTGCAGTCTCTCTTCACTTAACAACCTGCCTGCTTAATGACTGCTCAGGCTTAGAACCAGAAGGGGTGGCCAAAGCCTCCACTGCTGCTGAAGAGCCTGCTGTTCCACCCCACAGGGCCTGACCAAAGCATCCAACCTGTTTTTGCTTGCCTGCACCTACTTTGTTAGCAGCTCAGAGGGGAGGAAGCAGGGCTATCATGTCACCTCCATCTTCCTTCTCTTCCTCCGCTGCTTACTAGAGATGAGTATTGCTGAGAGCATCACAGTCCCTCCGCCAGGGAGGAGAATGACCCAGGTGGGGTGGAGCCTTTGCCACCTTCATCTCTGTTTTCCATTCATTTCTTCTTCTTCTGCTTCTCTCGTGGCCTCCTGGAGAGCTTGCCCGCTCTAGCCTGCCTGCAAGGAGCGCAGCTTCAACGCAGCACAAGGCGTCTGCCTTGGATGACAACTCCCAGAATTCTGAGCTTTGATTGCCAATGACAAAGGGCTGTGGGAGTTGTGGCCAAAAACATCTGCAGCCAGTGGCGAAGGTTCGCCACCACGGATTCATAGGTACATAAGTGAGGAGTGCCTGTATGCGGTGACTGGTAGCTGGCAGACTAGAGGTTTGTTGATTCTGCTCATTCTGAGTGTGAAAGTGGGAGCAAGGAGAAGCAGCAGCTCCTGCAGAAGCATCTATGCATGGCGGCTGTGTAGGTTGAGCTCTGGTGGGAGAGGGCGGGGAGCGAGGGGCTGGGTTGGCCACTGTGGACAGGGTATGGCTTGGAATCCCACCCCACATGTCTTCCTTTCCCACGGTGGTCAGCTGAATGGCTCAAATTGGCAAAAGACAGTCACCCCACATATATGTTGTCCATGCCAACAAGGGGGATGGGGGGGAAGAGGACAAGAAAAAATACCTTCTTCTCCATCACAGAATTCCACCCGCCCACCCCTAATCGCCTGTGGCAGTGCTGTAGCAGGAAGAACCCGGAGACCTGAGTGAAATGGCCTCGTGTTAATGCCTTCGGGCGGTATAAACATCTAATAAATAAATGATAAAACAAACAAACAAATAGTGCAGGAAACATGTCAGGGTTTTCTCTTCCTTCCACACCTCTTTGAAAACCATCCTTCTTCTCCGAGTAGGGCACTCTTTCTTATGGAAATGGTCTCCTACGACCTTGACAGCTTTTGTGCTAGTGGAAAGGATCTGGATCTAACCATATATGTATGTTGATATATATTAATGATTTTAATTTAAGGATTAGATGCTTTTAAATGATGTATTACTCCACTCAAATAATAATTCTGAGTACTGCCAGGAATTTATGGCTTAATATTCAGTACATTTGTTTTAATGAAATTAAAGTATCAAATATGCAATCAACAGTCTTTTATTTTCCACATAGATCCACATTCAGTGAGCTGAAGAAAATGCAAGTTACAGGGACATTTTGGAGAGTTATTAAGTACTGTATTTTATTTATTTATCTGATTTATATCCTGCCTTTCTCTCAGCTCTAGCAGTAAGGCTGTTATCTGGTTACACTCTTCTGTGTTTTATTGTATTAAGCATAAATTGTAATAATAATGTCTCCCTATGATATTTGCATTTAGCAATTTAAATTGGCCTATGCAAATTTAATGCAAAAATACCCCTTTTCGGCAGGATAGCAATGGCTAACCTAGTTCCCTCACCTTTTAAAGTTGTAAAGATTAAAAAAATCAACATATGCAGCTTTTGTCACCTCAGTGTGAGGTACCCGCAAATGCTTTGCAAACCCTTCTGCCTTAGAAACTGATTCTTTCACTGATTCTCTCAGTCTTCCAGATTTGTGTACTTGCCTTTCTTGCTTCCCTACCTCTGCTGCTTGCGACCAAAGCTGGAAAAACCTCTGGGTGGTGACTGTCCGCATCTCCTAGCTGTGTTGCAATTGGCTAGAGGATTCTGGGAGTTGTAATCCAAAGAACTATTTTTTTTCATAGCTCTGCCACAGGCTACTTTCTTCCTTCTGGGCAGTGCAGGATAACTTGCGTTGGGAAGAAGCTGCATTAAAGAGTAGGCTGCCAGGTGAGTAGTTTCCACCCTGGGGTGGTGGAGGTTATGATTTGATAGGGGGAGGACCTCTCCCCGGCACAGTTCCTTCTGTAAACATCAGCAAAACACGATGCGCCTAGATTTTAGTGCTTGCTTTGTGCAACAGCAAAAGTTCTGAGTTGTGACAGGAAAACTCCACTTACTCCACCAGCCACCTCCCAAGCATCCTCCCTCAGTTTTTAGATCAGACATGTCCAAACTTCGGCCCTCCAGATGTTTTGGACCACAAGTCCCACAGTCCTTTGCCATTGGCAATCTAAGCTTAGAATTCTGGGAGTTGTGGTCCAAAATATCAGGAGGGCCGAAGTTTGGACATGCCTGGTTTAGATTTTGGTGGTCCGACTACTCACAAGTGCAACACACACACACAAACACACTTTTGAACTGAACCCTAGTGCTGACTGGGATGAAGGGCAGATGGGTGCCCAGGCACCTCATGTACAGAAATCAGATGTTTCCCCCCTCTTCCATTGACACTGGCCCGCAACATTTTTTTTCTGCCTAGAAACCCAGGGAAGCACAGCACTTTCCTGGGACTCCAGCTTGTGCCTTGAAACCATGTGGTGCCTGTGGGGCTCCTCCTCAAGGTAGTTAAATTCAATCTTGCCATCTCTGTCCCTGCTGATATGCCTGGAGAGTCTCTTCTACACCTCCATGAGCTCAAAGGGGAAGGAGAAGTTAGCTGTCTATTGGAGTGTTGAACCCCAGAGTGGATTAGTTCCCCACACAGAATATTTAGCTCACTGTTCGGATAAGCCAAACTCCTTAAATACCCTTCAGGAACAGCATCCACATTAAGTTCATTTTCTTTTCCTTCTGTCTCAGGAGTTCTTCTCTCCCGTGCCCTTAGATTTAAAAAGAGAGTGTGGGAATGAGCCGCAGGCCATTCCCATTTATAGATAGTGTGCACTCAGTCCCCCAGATATGCCAAAATAGGCTCTATGAAGCAGGATAAGGCACCTCCCACAAGGATTGGACTGGAACAATGAGTCTAAAACTAAACACTAGCACGAACTTAACCTATGTGTAAAATCAGTCCAAGTGTGTGGGGTCAATTACTATAGTCATTTGCAAAGATCTTCTTTTTAAACATTCCAAAGCTATTGGTAGACGAGGAGGACTTCTTTGTAACTGCCAAGCCACTGTCACACTGTTACCCCACATCAACTTTGTACTGCATCAAAGTAAAATGTGTATTTTATTTTGTTGCGGTCACGTGGTAGAAAACACGGTAAATGCATCCCCACGGAAGCATTTTAATGTTCCGTGCCTTATGTGACCCCACATACGGGGTCTGCATCAAAGTTTAATTTTTGTCATTGTTTTTGCGGTGCTCTTTTATGTTTTTTTTAAAAATCTGATATGTCGGTGTACCGATACAATGACTTTCAGGTATCATATATCGATCGCCAAATACACCTTTCTTTCTTTCTTTCTTTCTTTCTTTCTTTCTTTCTTTCTTTCTTTCTTTGCTTTTTCCCGTGCATAACGGCTTAAGTGTTTGTAAATGGAAGTAAGTGCAATGGAGAATGATTTACTCATGTAAAAATGACTGTAGGATAATGCCATACCGATATACCATAGAAAGTACTTCAAAACAAATTTCACAGGAAGACGTCGAAGAGGGAGCAAAATGGTTTTGCTGCAGATTTAACGAGTTCCCACGGGCTCGTGTTCCGGTTTAAAATCCAAATCGGAACAGCGACAAGGATTTTACCACTCCGAGGCTAGGTACAGTGCTTATAAAATGCACTGAGTCGCACTTCTGGGGGTGTGGTCGCACTTTATTTTTTTAAAAGTTCACAGCATTTGGGATAACTATTTTATGTTCCGTATCAGAGAGCATTTTGCAGGGGATTTTAGTGGACGTGGGATAAGGGCCACTGTGAGCAATCTAGGTTCATAGACTATCTGCTGTGGTGCTTTCATGGCATGGGTAAAGGGCTTGTACTGCACCAGGGATCCAAGCTCTTGCCCAGTTGTCTTTTTACAACAGCCTTGCTGATAGGCCGTGACCAATTGCAGTTGCAAGGGTTTGGAGGAATTTGCAAGCGCCTTTCTCCTTCTGGGAGACAGACCAGAAGAGCTGCTGAGAGAGAGAAGAAAGCTGGGAGCAGGAGGGGGCTGGCTGACAAATTCTGGATGGCAAAGCACAAAGGATTGTGGAAAACTAAAAAGGGACACTCTCAGGACCCCCTGATTGCTTCCGAATTGCAAAGCTTTCTGAAGATCTCAAACTTCAACTCTCAGCATTCCCCAAGGCAAGAAGCATTGCCAATGTGGATTGTGGGAAATGTTAACCAAAATGGTTCCCCCTCTCCACAAGCTCTGCTTTTAAGCCCAGTTGAAGTGCTGGCCCTTGACATCTCAGCTACAAATCTAGGTACCCTTTTTAGGATGAATTTGCCTGTGCTGTATGCACCATTTCTGATTCCTCAAGTCTTTTAAGCGCTAGGCTTTGCCGGATCTTTTACATGTCAGTTCACCATTTTAGTACAGTCGTTGTTTTAAGGTTCATGTTGAGGATAAGAAAAGTGGGGTATATATTTTAAAGAAAATAAATACAGTTTGACCTAACTTCAAAAGAGGGGGGGTTATATTTGTTCCTTGGTTATAGGTATCACCGTTGTAGCTACTTATTTATGTGGCACCACTAATGCTCGCACTGGTTTGCCTGCCTTAAGGAGATTGCGGCCTGATACATGGCAGGGAGAGGAGAATAGCAAATGAGATGGAAAAGAAAGCACAATAAGGCATGCTTATGTGGGAAAAATGCAGTGGCCACTCATTTCATTACGCCCGGAGCTGAAGGCTGAACAACATAATATGGTAACATAAGGTTTGTTTTTTAATGGACCTTCTATCAAAAATAGATGGGATGGGTGTAATGCACCTGCAGATCTTGTTGTGCTGACTGATGACACGGGGGATTAAGGGGGAAGCTGCTATGAGCCCAAGCACACAGCCTGGCAGAAGGATATTGTTTTAAGTTGGATTTTGGAAGAGAACATAAAGTAAGGACTGCTTAAAAGTGTTCTGCTTCGCAGGCGCTCTGTGATAATCCCATATAGGGGTTTATTTATTTATATAATTTATATCTCATTGTATATTTTTATATTTTATTGTATATTTTGTTGTGCGCAACCCTGTACAAGGCTTGGAGAATGAGTTGGGCCCAGATCATTCCCACCCACACTGCAGTTCAGGTGCAAACGTTCAACTGCCTAGGCAACCTGTAGAGCAAAGAGAGGGTTTCTACATATATAGATCCCAACATGGTTCACCACTGGCTAAGCTTGCCAAATCTGGTGGGAGATGTGGCCCAGGAACATTCCCCAGTCCTATGGCATGGGTTAAATTGGACCTCTCGTTTGTACTTCTTCTCCAAATAGGTACGTTAGGACATGGTTGCCTTTGCACCGTAGCGTGCATCGGCTTCTCCCATCCAGCAGGAGTATGTTTAGAGGAATTTGCTTACAATGTCTTTCATTCATCACCCCAAACCCATTCAGAGTGGTCTTCTGCTGCCTGCAAGTAGTCCTGGTTTCATTCAATTATCCCTTGATCTGAGCTCCAGGAGAGGGGTATTTCTCCTGCAGTATGCACAAGCACTTCTCGTTACTCCCACTGGCACTAGGCAGCATAGCAAGTGGTGAGGGACAATGGGAGTTGCAGCCCAGCAGCAGCTGGAGAAGCACTGTCCATCTGAACTGGATCCAGTAGCCTGATTGGATAAAATGCCTTCTCACTTCTAGTAGCCACGAGAAGCCATAGCCATAGGCTTCCAGTAAAGCAGTGCCTGCCAATCTTGGGTGATCGGATGTTCTTGGACTAAAACCCCAAGAAGCCTTCGCTGCCAGCGGTGCTGGCCAGGATTTCTGGGAGTTGTAGTTCACAAACCTCTGTGGACCCAAGGTTAGGGACCACTTTGCTACCACATGGAAAAATCTTGCTTGCAACTGGAAATTAATGTAGTGTAATGATTATCTGTCAAAGTATTGCGAGGAGCCTGTTTGGCAAATGTGTTGTAGGGCCTAAATGGGATAGTCAGAGCCCTGTAGAACACATGTTCAGGGTTCTTTATCTAACCACCCATCAGCCTCAGAGCACTCCACTGAACAGGCGAGTCTTTGGCTCATAAGCTGTGCAGGATGTATGCAACAGCCCTTTGCATATGAGGGTGACATAAAAGAGAGACGGCAACAATTTCCCTGTGTATTACTAGTGAGGAAATTGGCTGTATAACTTTACACTTAAAATTCCTCCCAGCTGGAGGATCAAGAGAAAAATAAATGGCTGAGCCCCCCCCCCATATACTGTTTATGTAAAATAACAGTGAGTTAGCATAAACCAAAGCATCTTTTATGCATGAAATTTAATATCTTTGGTTATTTTGCCAGAGTAACATTTTTGTGCAGGACTCCCCCCCCCCCCTTCATTTTAGTCAATCTGCCTTATAAAACTCACAGAGCAGCCTGGTGCCGTGAAGCTGTCTTTGTGGGATACAACGGTGGCCAACCTCAATGGTTTGTGCATCACTTTATCTCCTGTCACAAAGCTACTCAGCACTGGGGCCATATTCAGAGATCTACATGGGCCAAATGTCTTTTCCAAATGATAGAGGCAAGGCCAGCCTCAGGTAGGGTGAAAAGGCCATCTCATACAGCAGTTTCCAATTGTCATTAAAGAGCAGGGAATTGTTAATGTTTTAATTTGCTGTTATCAAATTTTAATGCCAGGGAAGGGGGGACAGGCAGTTTTGGGGTCCCCTCCCCCTTGGGTACCAAAATGTCTTTGGGTCTGACTTTTCTAAGGTACAGTGCACCTTGAATGTTATGTGAACTGGCTATAAATCTTTATATTTTTCAGCCTAGGGTGGTTCTCACAGCTTCAGTTGATGCTGTAGGACTGGAATTCTGTGTCCACTGACCCAGATGTAAATCCCATTGAGTTTAATGGGACATGGATCCCCATTGAGCATAATTGCCCGGCTTTTTGCCACTACGATAAGCTAAGCTGTCAAAGCAGAGAGCTCATTGACATCTTACCGCATGGTGTGTTCGACCAAATTGATTTCTATCATCTTTTTTATTATTATCCATAGCAGAGTGTTGCTTTGGTCCATACAGAGTTCAATGGGGGGTCACAGACGTGGAAATGAACCCCACTGAACCCAATAATAGATTGCACGGTGAACTGGCAAAGGTTACCATTTCGCTTAACACATGCCAGAGACTGTAAATTAGCATCCTTGAACTACATAAATAGAGCAATCCTGAACAATAAGTTAACTATTTACATACTCATTTAAAACATCAGTGTTCCATTGGTTACTTTGATGAGAGGTGTGCTGCTCATGATTCTTTAACATGATCTAAAGCAGATGATGAACTGTGTGAATATATCTTTCTAGGCCTGAGCTTGATCTGTACCTCATAGCTGATGGATATGCTGCTCCCTAGAGATGAGCTCTCATTCACGGATGGAAGCATGCAACCTTGCAAATGGTGCGTGGTTAGCCCAGGGGTACCCAGTGTGGAGTTGTAGATATACTAATGGACTAAGACTCCGGAGACCTAGATTCAATTCCCTCGTTCTGCCATGGAAACCTTGCTGGGGTATGGAGCTCTTAAAACCGCTCCTTAAACCCCTCCTTGAAAACCCAATGACGGTTGACATAAGATAATTCTAACTTGATGGCACATTACATCAACAAGAAAGGTCAACACTGGAATTGGTGGAGGGATTCTGAAAAGTGTTCGGGTAGGGGACACCAGAACATCTCAACACAAGGGTTGGGCAGGGAGAAAACCTTTCTAGTTCAACTGGAAGGCCTGGTGTGCTCATGTCTTGCCAGTATTTGGCTTTGCCACAAGGCTGTGGTGTGGCAAAGTGCATTTGGCTGAAATGAATGTCCGCTTAGGAAGGATTGGACACAGGAGCCCAGACTTCTCCTTCTTCCTTTTTGTTCTGGCAACAGGTCAAAAATAAAATTGCGGCCAATAACAACTAAGGCATTATTGTTGCATCTTTTCTTCCGTCAGAAGGAACCATCAATCATTGTTACTCCCTAGCTTGTTAACTAGGCTCAAATAAGAACCTTTTCCCCCTTTTAGAGGAACCTAAATCCTTCCCATTGTTTGTGCTGAAAAACTAGCATGCCTTTATGAATGTCATTAAATTATGATCTTTGTGTCATAGAAGTACCTGTTGTGGCTGGAACCACATGCTTCACTCAGCATTGTTCCATGACCCTTTCCTTTACAAAAATCACCAGTGCAAAGTTCTGTACAGATAAGCTTGTGCTTTAAGGGCTACAAAAGACCTGCCTAATTTTAAGTAAAAGCCTTTCGCAAGCCATCACTTTAGAATTTTGAAAGAATGGCATATTTCTTTCCCACTGGGCAAGAGGGGCAGGGGAGAGTAAGAGAGGGTGTGTATGCGTGTGTGTGAGGGGGGTGGTGTTGGAGAAGATAAGGCTCAAATAATGCCTGGAAGCAGATATATAATTCTTTCTTTTACAAGATTATCCTTTCAGACATTGATACTGATATTTCGATACTACATACCTGAGACATTGAACATGCAGACATAACAGAGCTTTTCCCCCCCATCTCACCAACTATAACATAAAAGCGAACTAATTTGCCAAATAGGGATTGGGACAAGCTCATATTACAGCAAATAGACTGCTTTTTCTCTTAAGAGAGCACTGCTTCTAGATAAGGAATTATAGTAGCATCTTCTTGTCTAGTAAGACCCTGAAAGAATTAAGGAGGAGGTGTCAGGGAGATCTGGAAAGGGAAGCATCTCGTTTACTGCTAATATGCAGCCTCCACAAATCACCCTTGGAGTAATATGGATCTCACTTGAAGAAAATATACTGTATATTGGATAAGGTTAGGAATGATATTTACCTGCTAACCCTATCCTGTCCTAGAGAAAGCCCTGGGTGTTGAAAGAAAAATTTAGTACCTTGGGCTAACCACAAATGTCTCATTTGCATACAGTACCTGATGTACTCTTATTTATTTTTTTCATTCCTTATCACACACATGGGCTCCAGGAAGGTACAGGATGCTGCTATACTTGGCAGCTCTTGGATGGACTGTCCTGGAATTTCTTTAGAAGACTGACAACCTCTGTTTTATTTGATATCTCACTGCCTGGTGATGACAGACAAGGTCTGTTTATAGCAGTGCAGCAAAGGTCAGGAAGAAGTTTTCCTAATAGGGCAGGGTGCAAAATACAGCGAGACTCAAACCATTCCTAGAATAACTTATCTGGCCCAAGTGGAGTTTAGGCGGCAGAGCAGTGGTATCCTGTTACTGTCCCCATTTCATAGCACACATGATTATTCTGGGAGAAGATCAGTTTTTCCAGTGGTTATTATGGCATATGGGATGTGGGTGACCTATGGGCTGAGCAGGAGGTTATGGGATTTTGAATGGGGGTGTCCTATGGCCTGAGCAGGAGGTGCATCTTACACACACACACACACACACACACACACCTCAAATCCCCGGCTTGGCCCATGGGTTTTGGACAGACCTGCAGCTCTTGGAAACATTTTCTGTTGTGAAGAGCGTGGGCCAAATGGCGGCATTTTGGTATGGGAGAGTCAAGGGGGTTAAGTCCCAAAAGGGGCAGCGGGGGGGGGGGGGGAATGTTTCCATGCTCTGTTCAAAAATTACAAGAAATACCTTGAAATATATGATTTCTTGGCAATGAAGCCCATGTGTGTTGGAAGCCATTTTAAGCTTCTTCTTTTTAAAGAGGTTCGCTGAGGAATAAGTGGGTATAAGGCTCTGTTTTCTTTCCTGAGGGTCAACTCCAGAGAAGTGTTTTACAGTACTTCTCTTGTCTGTATTCAAGGGCTGGCACTTGATGTTTTCCTTCTTTGTTGGAATCTGGTTGCCACCTCTAACCCGTGTGTGTGTGTGTGTGTGTGTGTGTGTGTGTGTGTGTGTGAGAGAGAGAGAGAGAGAGAGAGAGAGAGAGAGAGAGAGAGAGAGAGAGAGAGAGAGAGGACCCTCTGTGCTTCCCAGTATGTGAAAGAAAACAAAACGGAAAAGAGCAAACTGGTGTATTATAAGGTAAATTTTGAGAAAATACTGAAAAGCCCGAGTGGCTCATGATGTAGTCCATCTGTGGTGATGAGGATTATGGCCATGTGAATCAAGACCTGGAACTTTTCTACTGTAGACAGCATGCAGAAGAAAAGAACTAGAAATTCTTCTGGGACCTAGACTTGATTCTTTGGCTTGTGCTCTCTCTGTACCTTCATGTGCTATATAGATATGTTTGAAATGATGCAGAAAGAAAGATTTCTATTGGCGATCACATGTCATCAGTATTTAGTGCTGGATATATTAGTATGTTACAACTGATGTCATGTATTGAGGAAAGTCCACCTTTCTCTTGCTGACCAGAGCTACAGCTAGGGGGCAGAGGGGCAGGGCATAATGCCCCAAGTGCTGTGATGGAGGAGGGTGCCAAAATAACAAAATAGTATTTGTATTTTTTATATTTCACACACATACACACACACACACACACACACACACACACACACACACACACACCCCACGGGAGAGGATAACGCGGAATCCATGTTTGCCCTGGGTGACACAGATCCTAGTTGTGGACCTGTTGATGACTGACAAGTAGGAATAAGGGCTATTAAACGCCACTAATCCTTTATAAATATTAACCTTTGCAAATGGTTCACAGTTACCTGGCGTAGTCCTTTCCCCATTTCCATTCCTTGTCAAAAACAGAAATCTGTTTGCTGGGGGAGCAGCAAGAAATGAAACCCATTTTGTAAATCTATTTAATTCCCATGATGCCTACAGGAGGTGGAAACCAGCTTTTCTTTGGCAGAATGTTATTGTGTGTGCTTTAACAAAGAGTAACTACAGCCTAGCCTGTAATCGGGGATAATGTGGGTTAATTCCTAGCATGGGTATGTAGGTTAATAGAGGGATATGTGTGTGCGTGGGAAGGGGGGGGATTGATTTAGTTGCCGAGCTGTGTTCTTCAGTCCGAGCCCCATTCATCTCTTTAGGTATTTATGTAACTGGATGCCGATGTGGAATTCTTTGTATCTACTCTGGACCCATTCTGCTTCTAGTCTTCTTGTGAGTATAATCGTATTTGAAAGCTTGCATATGTAAGTGCAAAGCTGATGTGCAGTGCCTCTTCTCCCCTCCATTATTTCCAGTATGCACTTCTCCTTTTTATTTCCTCAGGTGACAGTGTTTGTCAGGCCACACACAACATGAAATAATGAAGACTGGGACTGCTAAATGCTGCACAGCAGAGACTGTGTTTCATTTATAACTAGCTCATTTCAGTTGAACATTCCCTCCATAGTTGAAGTCCCACAAGCAAGGCAGCAGCTGAGAGAGAGAGAGAGAGAGAGAGAGAGAGAGAGAGAGAGAGAGAGAGAGAGAGAGAGAGAGAAGTCTTTTTGATTCTGTAAATTCTAAGGGCAGCAGACATGTGATTTCAAAAGGCATGCCTTGCAAAGAGGGTCCACTGCCAGGTACAAGCAAATAGATATGGCTGGTAAAAGGGATTCTAGGTCACAGGCCATAATAATGCCTCCTGTGGTCTCAAGATGTCTCAACTTTCTTTGCTGCAAATGCAAAATGTATGAAGTACTAGAAAAAAGAGAACATGCACCAGTAAATAATGCAAATGGGATCATATGGATGAACTAATCAAGTTGTTCCTGCAGGTGAGAAGCATCTGCTATCTCCCAAATATTATTACCGTAAGATTAACCACTGTGGCTAAGAATTAGGGATATTGGATGCTGGAGTCCTGCAACTCTGGAAGAACCATGGGTACCTTTCTCCTTCCTTTATGGACTACAGTACAGTATATGGTCATCTTGTGTGTAACAGAATGCAAGTGTATAACTTCATTAGCACTGCAGATTAAGAACAAACAGACTTGTTTTTCAACAGATTTGATAATTCAATGCGTTTTTCTGTACTGGGTGTTGTATATGGATCAGTTATGCTTCTAGAATGTCTTTAGAAAACCAAGACGCTTTGTGTCTTGAATTAATCAGTTGGCTTTATAAATAATTGGGATGGAATCATAATGGCTTCCATCATGACTCAATGAAAAGCCACAAGTGAGTTATATCCAAAGTGTTATTATTTGTTTTATTTTGTTGTTGTTGTTTTATTGGTTTGATGTGTTTGGTGTCTGTTTATTATTGTTATATATTATTGCTGTTCCCCACCCGGAGTTCCTTTGGGAAGAAGAGTGGTACAGAAATAAATAAATAAATAAATAAATAAATAAACTAGAGGTGGTTCATGGACACTGGAGTGTCTCAGCCCAGCATTTCAGCAAGGGGCACCCTTTTGCTTGGTCACAAGCTTCCAGGCCCCAAAGGAGTAACTGTCTGTTGCAGTAGCAACAAGAAGAAGATTCTTGTTGTTACTACTGCAGTAGACTTACACAAAAGAGCAACAGATGAATTGGGCTACAAGAACTTGTGAAGTAGCTCATAGTTAACCAGATGCATCTGATTAAGTAAAACGTGCTCCATAAGACCTTATGCCATAATAAATGTTAGCTGTCAAGATCATGTGAAATCTAACAGCCTTTTTACACGACCCCTAAGATCCGCTGGCCACTTAAATTTGGACCAGAGATCTTAGGGGTTCGTCGCTCTTCCTCTGTCCCCACCCCCCTCCGCACTTCCTGGTTGCTGGCTGCCTGAGGGAGGGAGAAAAAAGAAAGAAAAGAATGCCGGTTAACCTCGTTTTGTTCCGGGCAGCATTCAGATCTCTTAAAGGGGCGGGGCGCAAAAAAAGAACAAACGGAAGCCAGGAGAGCCCCGCACTCACTATCCTTACACCGGATCAAATATTTGTCACCATCAAAGACCAGGTACAAGAAAACTGCTGTTTGGTCGTGCTAAAATGGGCGGGGTTGCACTTAATTGTCTGCAAAGTCTGGAGCTGGTGGGTAAACATTTTTAAGGTCCGGACCTTGCAGTCATTTGCGGCGGAGCTTAGGGGTCGTGTATAAACGCCCTAAGTTACCTAGTGAGATTTCATGGCTATGGGGCATCTGACCTGAATCTAACAGCCCATCCTTGATGGATCTCTAGCAGCCAGCGACACCAACTTGAGTTCTTCTCATCACACCATGTGTTATGTGTCTATCCAAGCTCCTAAATATACAATTCAGTTCATACTTCTATGGAAATATAGGTTTCAACTTGTTTCATAACAAAACTTGAATGGCAACTAAAGACATTCAGTCAGAAGAACTGGAGATTAAATACAGAAACAAAGGTCACTGCGGTGGGGTCAATGGACCAACGTAAAAGCCAAACTCTACAGGTGTAAATACCTTTAATAGGATCAAACAACATTTCATGAGTTCAGATGTTGGACTCTCCCAAAACTCTTGAGTAACCCTCCTCCCCATGTTTTTACTAGCTGATTCGATTAAGCATTATAATTGGTTTTTAATAAAATTACGGTCTGCTTCTGGTTAGAGGATTAAAAGCAAATTTTGATACAAGAAATAGTATGGACTTGTTGAAAAGGCAGTGCAAAGCCCAGCATATTCTGTTGTAGCCCAAAATAACTGGAAAGAGCTAGCTAAGAGATAGGTTATCTTTTTACTGACCAGTCTAAACAAAACTAAAAGCTTTTCACAGGAACAACCAGTGAAACGTTGAAAAGAAGATAGACAGACCTAATTAGTTCCTAATTTAAGGAAAATTAAAATAGTTTCACTTGCTAACCTAAGGGTCAGTATAACAAACATATCATCCAGTCCTCAATTATTTTTGTAATTTTTGTAACTGAAAACCCCCCGAAAAATCTAATAAGCATCTAATAGAGAAATACCTAAATACACAGTGCTCCCCACCACTGGGTCCTTTTGGGAGTAACTATGTATCCCATTTATTCTTGTGGAACCCCACCCCTCCCTTCCAGAATTATATTAAATCTGGCATTGGGCTTTGCTCCTTCTCCTTTATTAATACAACATTGACAACTTCTCCCTGTATATCTATACATTCATCTCTGCCATGTAAGTTTATCATTAATTCCTATTAGAGATGGGCACGAAACGAACAATTTTCCGTTTCCGTTTCCGTTTTCGAAATGAACAGAAACACCGGAAATTTTGTCATGTGTTTTCTTTCCGTTACTGCAATATGAGTGAATTGCTTAAAATCCTAAAAAAAAATAACCAAAAATTGAAATAAATGGTAATGAAGTGGTAACGAAAGGAACGAAAATGAAAATGAATTTTTTGCAAAAAAATCGCGAAAAACGGAAACGAACCAAAACGGACCCCCTACACGACAAACGACAAACGAAATGCCATTTTTTAATTCGTGCCCATCTCTAATCCCTATATCCCACACTTCCCTATACTGATCTTGGTAACAGCACCCAATTACAGCAGACATTGAGTAAAGATAATAACCTTAGCAGCTGCATGGCTTCCTTTTTATTCTTTTTTATAACAGCAAGATAAAAGTTAATGATATTACTTCCCTGGAGTGGAAAGTATTCAGAGGCAAATTACATATTAAGTGAAGAGCGCATTTCCTATGATTACAGCATTTTCTTTCCAACCCACGCAACCCTCTCCGTTTCATACCTGAGCAGTCAGAATTGCCAGTGGAGCTCCTGTTTGCCTTCCAACGACCAGTTACAAAACAAAAGCAAACCAGATTGCAAAATGTTGAGGAAGAAGGCTTAAGCTAAGATAAACAGATGTCTTTGAACTCTTAAGGGAGCTCTGCTTCTAATGCTAATTGTTTATTATTTAATATGACCCTTAGACTTTGCCTTTATTAAGTCTCCAGGGCAAGCCAACTCCAGAGCTGGTCCATGACTTGTTGCCAAGCCTTTCTGTGTGACCTGACTGATGCAATTTAGGGGAGCATCCAAATGTTTTTTTTGCTTCTGGATCTCCCATCTGCAAAGACAGTTTAGAAATGCCAGTGTTAAGACATGGACGGGCACTCTTTTTTTAGCTCTTTCAAATAAATGGAGGAGGCTGCTTCCAGGAAGCATCCCAGCAACCACTAATTTTACCATTGACCCTTGGGAGGCATATTAGGCAGGCTCTCCTTAAGATCAGTGGTCTGGGGGGGCGTGGGTTCCAAACATGAGCCTTAATGGCCGAAGTGTTGGCGTGCCAAGGCTTTCCTCGTGGCCCTTATGCTGTAGGAGAGTCTGGCAGCAATTTTGTATGATTTCAGCCAGCTCTCAGATTTCCAACATGTTTGAGTAGTTGCAGCCATTAAAGCGGTTTTAAAAGGTGGCAGATGAGATTCTGCTTTGTATATTGAAACTCTTCCCCTTGTTACCTTTTTGGAGAAGGACATGGTTATCTGTGTATCTGCTTCCTGCAAGTACACGTCCTGCCTGTCGCCTGGAGCTTTAGTACAAGTGGCCCATCCAGTTTTTATCAGTCTTTCTATAAGGACAGCGTGACTCCCTATCATTGCTGAGTGGCATCCAAAAGAAGCCAGCGTGATAGCTTGTTGCTTCCCCCCCTTCCCCCCTCCTGAGACTATTATGTTGCACATTCTTACAGGGTCATACACGATGGAAAAAGAAAATGGGGATAAGGGCACTGATCAGGGACATGACTTATTGTCCATAATGTTTTCAACCATTAAGTTTCCCAGAGAGAGGTCCAGCAATTAAGCTGAAAGTCCTTGGTCCAGTTTGGATTGAATTATGATATGAACGAAATGGACATGGTTTCATTTTCTGCCCAAATAATCCATGTTCGAATCCTCTATTTTTCCTACATTAGAGTGACAGTTATGTGTGTTTGATTCAATTTGTTACCCACCATTCCTTCAATGTAAACTAGGTGTGTTCCTTTTTTAACAAACTGACAACATCACTGAGAAGGCAGGCTACCCTGAGTATGTAATCGGTGTAAGATTGTCCAAAAAGTATAATGTCCAAAGAATCTATTTTCTAAGTCTGTCTTCTGACTGGTGTTGGGTATCTGCTTCCTGCAAGTACATGTCCTGCAACTCTGCATTGATGTACCTAAATATTTCTCAAATCATAATACAGCATCCTGTACTACATTGCAAAGAAAAAAAGGAATATTTCTTACTAGATGGATTGCATGTAGTGTTGTCATGGAGTTGAAGCTCATTAGAACAATGTGCCAGGATTTGTTTTGTTGTTGGCTTTTTATTTGGAGGGACAATTTGCAGGCATCTTCCTCAGGTTTTCCTGTCCCTTTTTGAGTTTAACAGCCATTCTTAGGTGGTTTCTTCACGTCCTTCTTTGTTCCGCAACTAGTTTTGTACCGTGACAGCGTTGGTCACGATCACATGGTTTTGTCCCTGTTTCAGTGTTCCCATGGTTGTGATAAGTTGTCTTGTGACAAGTGTTACCTCACGGTCTTGTACCGTGACAAACACTGAATTTGTCTAGCTTTCTTTATCCTTTTTGGGGGGGGGTTTAAAAAATTCTTTTTTGATATTTTGCTTCTGAAAAGTCAAAATAAAAAAAATGGACACAGTTTTCTGAGATAAATGAATGTTTTGTTGCGTGACACTCATTACTACACGGTGTCTTGTCTCAGAACAGAAAGCGGAAACAAAGAGTGACAAGGGAAACCTAGGTACAGTGTTGTCACGCTTAACACCCATTCCAGGGGTGTGGTCGAGACAAATTTCAGTAGTTGAATGACAGACGTGAAGTAACATTTTTTGTACCGTTCCTAAGCACAACACTAAGACAAAACGGACGTGAAATAACCGTCTTACAGTATCTGGGTTGGCTGAAGCAATGAACGTTTGACAAACAGATATATCCAAAGAAAGAGAGAAACATAAGTAACACACCTATTTGTGTTTTGGACTTTTCTTAGGGACATGGATAGGTGCTTGTCATTATAACCATCTACACTTTGAAATGTACTACTACAAGCCTACTTAAATGAGTCTTCATGCGACATGTTTGCACCCCCACTCTTTTTACTATGATGATTTGCACACATAGAGTATGTGACCACATGAGTACATTGATCCATGATGGCATTCACCTACACTGTGCTTGAATTTTATCATTTCTGTCAATATCACCCACATGCATGCACATCTCTGCAGGTTCCAGTGTGACCCAAACAAAAATGCATTTGAATTGAGAACCTTGGTTGCACTAAGTTTTGACAGACAGTTCTCTTTTGTCATATGCATGGACTCTGCCAGATATTCCTCAACCACTCATATGGCCTGTGCTGGCTATTTGACCATTTGCAGGAAGGAAGGCCTGTCATGGCATGAATGCTAGATAAAGTACAAAAACTCAGAGAAACTTGATGAGGATCCACCATTTAGCGATGGCTGCAATTGATTAATTAATCTATTTTGTTTGGTCTCTGCTATACAAAGAGAACAAGAGATTTAAGTCTATATGTGCAGCTTCTGGTAAAATCTAAACAAGCCTGAATAAACAGGTGTCTTAAATCTGAATGAACAGTATAAAAGAGCAGATTTCTTGAGTCAAACTAAACATTGAAAGGAGGACATATTCCCAATTATAACCACATTTTTCCTCTAGCAAAGGGATTTCATTCAAGATGCATGCTGCACTAAACAGATTTGCAAAATTAAACCATGTTTACCTTTCAGTGACTAAGCAGAGAGCAAAACCTGTTAAATAGCAGATGCATGTGGAAGGAAAATAGTATGTTACAGTATCTCAGAACACATGTCTTGCGTCATTTTGAGGGAACACTGGTTCTAAAATGCTCAGTGTATCATTTAGATCAGTGGTTCCCAACCTTATGTAATCTAGGTGTTTTTGGACTGCAGTTCCCAGAAAGCCCAGCCAGCACAGCTGGTAGTGAAGGTGTCTGGGAATTGTAGTCCAGAAACACCTGAGTTGCTAAAAATAGGGAACCACTAATCTGGGTTGATTTAACTACTTGTGTGTGTGTGTTGTGTCATTACAGTTGTGACCGACTCTTCGTTACCCCATGTCCATGGAGTTTTCTTGGAAGGAATACTGGAGTGGTTTGCTAGTTCCTAGCTACTGTTTAATTACTGCTTCCTCCTGTTGTCACTTCCAACAGGGTCTCTTACATCAAAGAAGATATTGACTAGAACTAAATTCATAAGGTACAAGCAAGCCCTATAAATTGCTCACAAAGTTAATTCAAAGAAATAGTTCAAAGCAAAGCTTAATTCATGCCAATTTTTTTCAACCTGTCACCTTATGATCTATTCAGGAGGCTGTAATTCTAGAAGTCCATGTGGTTGAGTCATCTTGGGCAGCCTGTAAGCAATTTATTTATACATGTTCATTTGATATGTGTGTCTCCCTGGAGCCTCCCTTGCCACTCCCTTTCAAAGATGCCATTCTAAATTCACATTGTCAATTAGCTGCTGTTGGATTTGGAACAATTCTGAGTGACCCACCATGTTCTTGGAAGGGTTAACCAATATCTGAGCACCAGAAATACTGAAAACTTCCCTTGCCAACTTATTAATCAGAAGCAGCAAGATGTCTGTGAAGATTCTCAGTCATAAAGGTGAGTTTATCTGGAAGTTGAGTCATGGCTACTGGACTTCTTTTTGGAGAGATAGAAATGTTTCGCTGCTCATCCAAACAGCTTCTGTCTCTCAAAAAGAAGTCCAGTAGCCATGACTCAACTTCCAGACAGAAGCAGCAAGGTTTCCTTTACTCAGCAAGTTTGTGGAGCAGAGGAAGAAAAATGAAGGAGCAGAGGGAGGAAAAGGTTGCTCTAGCGGCTAGAGTCTAGCCCATTACCTTTTCTTGTGGTTAAGAGTAGGCACTGTGGTTGACCAAGGAGAATTGGCCAAAAACATGTACGCCTCCTTGGTTTTATGGGTTTCCTTTTCCTTTCTGTCTCTTTTTAAAAAACCATTGTCTAGTTGTACAATTCAGTCCTAAAGAGAGCTTGCTGTTTTGTTTGCTTGTTTTTTTATTGATGTGCCCAATTCCCCATTAGACTCAAGACAAGCAACAATGGTTTAAAAATTAATAAAGACCACTGAATTATGAATATTATTGAAAAGATCATTAGAGGTACTGTGCCATTGAAAGCATGGGCCTGTTTAAGTCCGTTGTGGTTTTCTCCTCATTAACAATGAGACTTTGGGCCGGTTCATGGGAGCTTGAGCCAGATAACAATGACAAAAGAAAAAGGAGATGCACCCACTCCCAACACAATGTGGGCGTGATTGCACTGTGTTGAAGCCTGTATTCAACAGGAGGTTCACCCTCTGGATAGCTCAGTGTGTTGGGTACCCAAATGCCATGCCAGAGGTTGGGAGTTTGACTACCCACAGGGAAAAGAGCCAGCCTGTGTAGCCTTGGGCAAGCAACATGGTCCTAGAGTACCTGCAGAGGAAGGGAATGGTAAACCATATTTGAGTTGTACAGTATATATGTACCTAATATTTCCCAGTGTGGTACAGTGGATAGAGTGACTGACTAGGACGCCAGAGAACAGTGTACAAATCACTGCTTGGCCGTGGAAATTCACTGGGGTCGTGAAACTGGAAGAACCACTCCTTAAATATGTCACCTTGAAAGTCCTATTAGGGTCTCTATAAGTCGACTTGACTTGATGGCACAGAACAAACACATACTTAGAAAGCCCTGGAAATGGTCTCCATAGGTTAGAATCAACTTGACAGCACATAACTAAGTATGATTTAATACCTTCAGGAAGGGAATGTCAGAGATAGGCAAGTTGCATCAACCTTAGCCTCTATGCCAGTGATGGGAGTGACGAGGATTGCAGCCTGGCCACATCTGGAAAGCCCCATGTTCTCAAAGACATTGATGCCTAGTTAATACTCTTAAAAAGGTAGGGCAGTTATTCCCTGAATCATATAATCTGCTGGTGTTAGCAAAGAACAGAGTGTGTCTGCCTGTTTCTTCACTATGGGAAGAGGGTCCTGAAAGTATGTAAGCATGTGAATTTGTCTCTTCCTGAATGGGGTACAGCATGATGTCACCAAATGCTATGTGGATGTACAATCACTTGCACTTTGTGGAGTTCTTGAGACTATTCAGTTAAGGTTCTCAGCTATTAAGACTGGGGCTTGAGAGTGCTAAGTCTCATCATGACTGCTCAGAGGAGACTGCAGTACGGGTCTAAATGGTCCACCAGTCTGACTCAGCATCATGGGCTCACATCATTTATTTACTGAATTACTGACTTATTTTATATGCCACTTTTCTCCCCCGATGACTTACAACATACTGAAAGGGGCAGTTTTATTAAATTAGAGAAGCATAAGTATTAAAATTTAATTAAATCTTGGTCTAGGTCATTCCAGGAAATATTGGAGATGATTACTCCTTAACATATTAAATTCCAAAACTTGGACTTCTCTCCTTGTTTGTGGAGGAGAGCCACAGTTCATTATATAAAAATTTAATATCTTTGCTATGTTTAGCAACTCACTTAGAAATGAGTTTATTCTGGAAAGAGAATTTTTATATTAATAAGCTGGAACAACGGGTCCAGCACCTGTCTAGGAGGCACAGTGCAGAATCAAACTCCCAACATCTGGCTCCAGATACCTAAATCACTGAACTATCCATCAAATCGTATTACTTTTCAATTTTATTTTCTATTAAGAAATTAGAAAAATAGTATATATACTATAGTCTTAACAGAAAAGTTAACATACTGTGTGAGACTTGTAAAGAAGACACGCAGACATACTCATTTTATAAGTACAGTACTTGGTTTCCATTTATTCTCGGAATAACATCCATTGAAATCCACTAGTAAGCTGCAACCAGAGTTAGGGCCATTGAATGTAGGGATTCTGTGAGTCAGCTCCTCCAGAGGTTTCATACATACCCTAATGGATGCCTTGTTCCCAGATGATACTGCCCAACAATTGAGATCTTCAGGAGGGTAATCTATTCCACCTTGTACCATTGTTCGGACTTCTGTTGGTTTGTGAGAACAGGCCTCTTCTTTCTAACATTCTCTCTCTGGACTGGCCAACAGAAATGGAATAAGTGTCCATTTCCTTAAGACTTAGCAGCTTATTCTTTTTAAAGTAGTATTTAAAATTTAATAAGACACAATATGCAAAGGAGCTGATTCTTAAAAATGCCCTCCCTCTTGCAACATTGCTTGGTGCTACCTTGTGGTGCAGTGGTTATACTACTGTGCTACAGCCAAAACTGTGTTCGTGACCTGGGGTTCAATCCCAGGTGGGCAGCTCGAGGTTCACTCAGCCTTTCATCAATTCGACACCTTAAGAAAAATGGATAAGCAGGCGAGAGAACCTACTTGGTTGTTATTAGAGGCGAGCCAAGTACTAGCAGGGACCCCCCCCCAAATATATAGTGTGGGTAAAAATAGAATGGTGACCAAATGCAAAATTTGGGCCAGTGCATTTGGTTGTCACTGGACATAGAGTGGGACTCCTTTTGGGGCATTAAGAAGGGTCTTTACCATTAGGCAGAGAGAAGTGCAGTTGCTTCAGGGAGCTGAAGAGATGTGTCATGAAAGAGAAGCAAATTGTTAGTTATTGTTACCTTAGTATTGCTGGAGATGAAAAGGTGCTTATAGGATTTGCTGTTAGGCGTGTGAGTTTTCATATTTTTTTTAGTCTGGAAACCCCAGAATTCTCCAGGAATTCCCCAGGCAGAATCCTAGGACAGTGATGGCGAACCTTTTAGAGACCGAGTGCCCAAACTGCAATTCAAAACCCACTAATTTGTTTGCAAAGTGCCAATACAGTAATTTAACCTGTATACAGGTGGCTATGATCGACTACTGTAACGCCCTCTACATGGGGTTGCCCTTGATCCTTATCCGGCGATTGCAGCGGGTACAGAATGCAGCAGCCAGGCTTGTGGTGGGTGCGAGCAGGTATGCGCGCATCACCCCCATCCTGGCTCGCCTGCATTGGTTGCCCGTTGCCTCCCGGGTAAGGTTCAAGGTCATGGTTTTGGTTTACAAAACCCTCCATGGATTGGGACCTATCTATCTGGCAGAGCGGATCTCCCAGAGACTAACCTCGTCCCGGCCAACCAGAGCTTTGTCTACTCTTTCTTTAAGAGTACCAACACCAAGAGAGGCCCGTAGAGTGTCCACCAGGAATCGGGCCTTTTTGGTGGTTGCCCCGGCCTCTTGGAATAAGCTGCCAGCTGAAATCAGGCAGGCGGAGACACTGCCTGCCTTTAGAAGGGCCTTAAAGACCTGGCTCTTCAGGCAATGCTTCGGGGCCCTCTGAGCACACTGTGATATTGTTGGTTTCCCCCTTCTGCGGATTAGCCAGATTTAACCTCGCCATTAATTTTGTAGTGGTTAATTGGCGTGATTGCTTATTTTATCAGTTATTTCTGTATGAATGTTTTATGTAGTATTTTTATATTATTATATTTTGTTAGGTTTTGATTGGTTTAGGCTGTGGGGTTTTTGTATTTGGGGAGTCACCTTTGGGTCACGTCTGTACACCGCCCTGAGTTCCCTATGGGGAAAATTGGGCAGTTAATAAGTGTAATAAATAAATAAATAAATAAATAAATAAATAAATAAATAAATATGAAGGGGCGATGTCGGGTGCCCACAGAAAGGGCTCCGAGTGCCACCTTTGGCACCCGTGCCATAGGTTCGCCATCACTGTCCTAGGACGAGCAGCCCACAAAGAAATCTGTAGACCTCCAAGGGTTTGTGTTGTGTATTAACTGTAAATATGTTGAAGTTTTCACTCAGGTCCATCTCGTCTGTATTCAGCGGGAAAATACCACCTCCTGATTGGTTGTTCACTATCACTAGCTGGGCTGGCTATACAAGCAGCCCAGCTAGGCTGTTGGGCGAGCCGTGTCTTCGCCTAAATAAAGAGCTGTTCATTGTTCTCCTGTGTCGCCTCCATCCTTCATGCCCACTATCTTAACAGTTTGCCTCTCTAGAGAAGGGCTTTTCAGGTTATTTACCTCTGAAGCTGCCACTGTATCTGTTGTTAATTTAAAATGGCAGGAGTGGTTGATCGAGCAGTGGGGGATCAGCTCTGCTAGGCATGGAGGATGCCTCCTTTGTATCTTGAGATATGCTGGCTTTTATGCACACTATATGAAGAACTTCACAGAGGGGGTGTTGACAGCCGAGATCGTCCAATACAATCATTGCAGAGGGCAGCCCTGTTTTGGAAGAAAGAAGGGTAGACAATTAAATCCAGGGGTGCCGTGATTCAACATGAAACTCGCATGCTGTTGAATGATACAAAACCCACCTGAGTCCTGTCCTCCGATTGATGTTGGTTGGCAAAAATCCTAAACCTTCTGCCTTCAAATGACCAAAAGTAACCCAACAACAGGAATTCTTTTGTATGGAAGAAGAGGCTTTTTGATGCTCTGCTTTTGACTCATTACAAAACAGATTCCATTTATCTGCCTTCTTTTCCACATGATGCCACTACAGTGATCATTTGTAAAAGACCTCCTTGATTCGGTGGAAATTAAATGGCCCTTTAATTTTTAGAGCCCTCTTACTTGACTACAGGAACAACTGAAGAAATCCCCACTGTTCCATAGAAGTCTAAAAGGTGCACAGGAGGAGACAAAAAGGCATTGCATTGATTTTTCATCACCGCCTATCGCTTCAGACTGGATTCCTCACCCCTTCCTAACACACACAATTAAACTATGTAATTTCCATTTTGCAGGCTTGAGGAAACCCAAAGTAACACTCCTTCCTTCCTTGTGTTCAACGGGCCCAATTTGTTTGCCGTTCTTGAATTATTCATTTCACACCGAATGACAGGCAGAGAGAACCCTCGGACTGCTCTTTCTCATCCTTTGGAAATGGGTTTTGTCAGTTGAACAATACATTTCTTTCAGCCTGTTTTTAACTCCCGGTTTCTAGATGTTGTTATAACAAGAAGGGCTAATACAGACAGGCATCCTGTAGAAAGAAAGACTTGGGTTTTGAATGCACTACTACAAAATGCTGTCTCAAAAATTCTTTTGACTTTAATTAGGTAAATCATGCCTATTGAAAAACTCGGCTGGAAAATATTCTGTTCCTCCTCTTATTATGTAGATGTCTTGCTGTGCTGTTGTCTTTGTTTACTGTTGGGCCATTAGGGTTTGGTGTGCAGTAATTAGCCATCACATGGCATATTTTGCTACCCGTTCATATCTCTATTTATCTTCCAGAGAGCTCAGGTCAAAGAAGAAGGGGACAGAACCGAACAGGATCCCCCAAAGCAGCATTTTCCAACTGTTTCAACTACAACTCACAGCATGCCTCTGCCATTGGTTATGTTGCATGATGGGAGTTGTAGTCCAAATTGCCTGTTAAGAAAAGGCTGTTATTTTAAACGAAAATGTCTGGTAGGATATATTTACTGCAACATAGAAAAACTGGACCAAAAGGATTCCATATTCATCTAAAAAGATTCTAGTGTCCCATGAGACAGGACTGTCGCATCCTAGAGAGATGTAACAGTGCAGAGCAAAAAGCATTTGATGGATCCAAGAAACAAGCAGACCTTCTTTAGTTTCTGTGTTGAATAGTGTGAATAAAATGAAGGGTTTGCTACCTGTTCAGAGATGGGTCTTGCAAAAATGAATGCCACAAAATGCATAACAACATCAAGATTGAGCATTTGGATTTAGAGCTGTTTTAGGGCTGTTCGGTACTTTTGTTCTTCAGGGATTTTCCTGGGATTTCAGGGCCCCTGTGAGAAATCAGTGGTGCTTTATTTGTTTACTAGTGAGCCGAATGCATTTCACTCAAATCTTCCTTGGGAACCTTTAAATATATGGAATGGGGTGCTGGCCTCAAGGCTGTCTGCTGTGCGAATGCAGCCCTTGATATGAATACTCATGTCCGTTCCCCCTTTGTAGTCCAAACCATTGAGGTCCCACAGACTTCAGTGAAACCTGACAGACAGTATAAATTTTGTTAAATAAATAAGTACTCAGTGAGAAATGGGCTCCTAGATAGTTACTCCTGTCTCCTTTGTTGGATGTGGTTGCTGCACAGATGTCAGTAATGGCATTAGGAACCACTGTCATTGCTCAGCTAATTCCTGCACATATCGTTTATGTGTTTGTGTACCAAGCTACAACAAAAGAATCCTGTTAAAATGTTGTGGATTAGGCTGAAGAAGGATGCAGGAAGCTTCACAAAGCCATTTGTAAATAGCCGGTACCAAAATTGCAAGCTATTGATTACATGTGAGCAATTTAAGCTTCTTCAAATACAATAAAATAGTAGTACAATTCTTAACATTGAAATGTAATGAGGTTTCAAAGGAAGTGTTAGTTCCTTGTCAGTCGGTCTGCTGAAAGTTAGGCTCATGAGTATCTGCATGTTTTTCTCTATATCATTATAAGCCAAAATGGCTGGAGAGTTAATCTTTTTCTTTGTTCAATGAAAAAAAGGAGGAGGGGAGGCTGTTTTCTGTCCATTGGGGATTGGCTAGCCACTAAAATTGACAACAAAAAGGTTTGCATGCTAGCTTTTCTTAGTCCATGTCCTTTTTTATCTGTTGGCTTTGGTTTTCTTCCATTAAAAAATTAATATTTGAATAAAGATGACTTCCAAGCTGCAGGCCGCTTTGAACAAGATGCCTACCTGTTAAACCCCACTCTGAGCACAATATGGGGCCTACATTTTGTGCTCTGATTTGCTTTTCCTTTGAGACAGTAGCCAAAAATATCAGCCACAGATGTCTTTGGAAAGAAAAGATTGCTGTGGTTTCAGAACTATTTATGCTTTCTATTATTCAGGACCAAGGACCCCGATGAGCAAAACAGGATTCTAAGGGTTGGCTTCAGGTTGTATTTTATCGTCTTCCAAGGCCTTCCAAGGTCTCACTAAAGTTTTCTGTGCATCTTAATTTGATGCGTAGTTTTTTTCCGAGCGGTCAACGTGGTGTTTGATGCGCAGTTAGTGTCCTGTCGACAGGGTAGTATTTTACTGCTCTGTGCCCATCTCTACTTGCTTACTGCACATATTTTCCCTTTTTCCTGGTTCGATTTTCTAAGCTGGACCCATAGGAAGTTTCAGGAAAAGGGGTATGAAGGTAATTACTGCGTATTTTCTGGGGTTGCACATCGCCAGAGTAGCAAAGAACTACGCATCTTTAAGGGAAGTTTTTAAAACCAACCCCTAGTGGTGGTTTAAAAAACTTCACTGGAAGTGCGCTTCCAGGGGCATGGTCGGTCGGGGCACCAAATTACTTCCCTTCACGGCTAGGACGCAATCTTTTACTGTGCAGTTCGCCGCAGCAAAAATGCACAGAAAACGCTGGTAAGACCGCGGCCCACAGTGCAAAATAAAGATAAATGGAAGTCACTGTTTTTCTTTAGTTTGCTCTCACTTTTTATTGACTGTCTGCTGGAAGTGGGAAGAGTGGGAGCTGCAACAGCTCCAGAGTGGTCTGCGCTAGTGATCCCAAAATGTATCCCTGCATCACGGAGCAGAGGCTTGGACTTGATGGCCTTGTAGGTCCCTTCCGACTTCACTATCCTGTGAATGTTCTCTGCAGAGCATTGTGGGAAAAGTAAAATGGCAGCTCTAAATGTGTTAGAAACGAAAGCACCATTGCAAGCATAACAAGTAACCTGAACTGGAAGCATCACTGCATGAAGCACGAAGCCTGAACTAATAAGATAGGTAAAGAGAGACACATCTTCTCCCTTCTTGCATTTCTTACAGACCACTAGTTTCTGTCTAGATTACTGTACTGTACTGCCTTTCGGCCATACTGTATTTCCTCCTCTGTCTTGCAAGGCAGAGTAGCTGTTGCTCTTCTTTGAGGGTATTTGAACACGACCCCTAAACTCCGCCGCAAATGGCTCCCAGCTCCGGAGCTTACAATTGTTTCCCCACCAGCTCCGGAGTTTGCAGAAAATTAAGTGCGACCACGCCCACCTAAGCGCGTCCCAGTGCACTTTTCATGTACCTGCTCTCGGAGGGTGAAAATCCCCAGATCCGGATATAACCTAGAGTGCCCGGCTCTCCTCGCTTCTGTTTGTTGTTTTCTTTGCCTCCCGCCCCTTTAAGAGAAGGAATCAGGAGGATGACGGGGCGCCGGGCGGCTTCGGATGTGAGCCTGCATTTTTTCCTCTCTTTTTTTCTCCCTCCCCTCACGCAGACAGGAGCAAGGAAGTGTGGAGGGGTGGGGACGCAGGAAGAGCAACGACCCCCCAAGATCTCTGGTCCGAATTTAAGTGGCCAGCGGATCTTAGGGGTCGTGTGAAAAGGCCCTTTGTTAGAGGCAAATAGAACACAGAGTTCCTTCCTAATGTCTATTTATTTATTTTTGAGTGTTTTTACCCCACCTTTCTCCTTGAAAAAGGACCCAAGGCGGCTTACAGTAAGGAGAGACAATATACAGTCCATTACAATTAAGAGTATTCACCATAACTACATGCATAGAGGTGAGACTGGGGATCTATATACAGTATAACGTTTATGGCTCTGAACTCCTGCCCAGGCCCTACATGGATTTTCTGAAACAACATATAAGAGCTCTTTGTTTCTACTTAATTCCGAGTTTCTTCTGTGCTTCTAATAATAATTGTCTCTTTCCAGAAGCACAGCAGGGAGTCAAACTCCCAAACTCTGGCTCCACAGCCAAATCTCTGAACCACTGAGCTTTCCTCCCATTCAGTAGGCCTAAGCAAGATACAGTACCTGCTTGCTGTACTTATGAGCATGAATGTGTGTGTGTTGTGTCGTTACAGTTGTGACCGACTCCAGGAGTACTGGAGTGGCTTGCCAGTTCCTACTCCAGGCGCCTACAGCACCTGGTATTCCCTGGAGGTCGCCCATCCAAGTACTAACCAGGGCCGACCCTGCTTAGCTTCCGAAATCAAACGAGGTCAGATGTGCTTAGGGCATCTAGGCAGCAGTATGAGCATGAATACATTACCAAGTATTCTTATACCTGGTGTAATATGAGGATATTTCTGCTGTTGCTGCTACAAGCATACAGGTAGAGTGGCACAGCAGATCTCATGGGAGAAGTACCTTTGCCAAAAACTGGACAAATCAGACCTCTTAGGAAATGTTTCACCCTTCCTCTGCTGAAGCCAGCTTGGATGGACAAGACTGAAGTATGATAATAAAACCTCCCAGTCCTGATCTTCCAAAGCTACAGGACCAAAGTGAGGGAGCTGCTTCAGTTTGAGGATGCTGGTGTGTGTGAGAGAGGCAGCTATTGGAAGAGTGAATGCTGTAATTTTTTGGGTTAGTGGATGGGAATTGCATTGTATATATTAGCATAACTAGTGCACATAGAGTGCAACTAGAGCCACAGCATACATATCTAGGTATTTTAAAGCAGTCATGTCCAAACTTTGGCCCTCCAGATGTTTTGGACTGCAACTCCCACAGTCCTTTGCCATTGGCAGGCTAAGATTAGAATTCTGGGAGTTGTGGTCCAAAACATCAGGAGGGCCAAAGTTTGAACATGCCTGCTTTAAAGTAATAAATAAATTTAGGATTCAGGGGAAACACCCTTCCCTCTGACACAGGGAAGCAGGTAATCATAGAATCATCGTAGAGTTGGAAGGGACTTTGTAGATCTTCTCGTCTAGCCCCCTTCCTAGGGCAGGAGACCTCATACCCCTGGCCATCCCCATCTTCTGGAATTGGCTCATTTATGTCAACAATTTCCTTCTGGGGTACAAGAGCCTTGTGGCCTTCCCTCAGTCTATTAAAGGCAGCACCTTTGGGAAAAGTGGAAGGGAGCAACCAAGTCTGTTTGTAGGTTCCAACAGTCAAGACTCAGGCTGGTGACACAACTTTTGCACTGGGGCATTTTTCCACGCAGGTTAAGCAGGGGCTTGGTAGAATGGCCAAGCACCACAAATAGTGGGAAGGTGTAGAGCTGAATGTGTCATGTGGCCTGCCTTACACTCTTAAGCTAACATGCTGCCCATATATGCCATAGGATATAGTAGTGGAATCAGTTACCTCAAGAAGTGGTGAGTGCTCCAGTACTGGAGGCATTCAAGAGAAATTTGGACAACTATCTGGCAGGTATCCTTTGATTTGTATTCCTGCATGGAACAGGGGGTTGGACGTGGTGGCATTATAAACGCCCTTTCCAGCTAAACTATTCTATGTTTCTATGTTGTCCCCTCATCCAGAGTGTTAGCAGGAAGGGGTATTATTATGTCATTTGCGTTTGTGAGAAAATGATCATCTTCTCTTGCTCAGGAGGTGTCTATTGAAGATGGAAGACAGTGTGTGGGGGGCTTTTCCAGTCTGGCTGTTTTGGGTGTGGGGTGGATCAGGTTACAAAGAATATGTTGAAGTTTGGTGGAGGAACAATATGCCTTTGTCATGCTCTTCCTATTTGAACAGCAAACAACTCCTTGTAGACCAATCAGCTGTCAAGTAAGCATTTCCCCAACCATTTGCAGAGAGTCAAATTATTATTATTATTATTATTATTATTATTATTATTATTATTATTATTATTATTATTATTATTATTATTATTATTATTATTATTATTAAATTGCTCTTCTCACCCTCTCTTGGTGCAGGTTTGTTTTCTGCTTTATGCCCTCCCTGCTTCCCTTCACTCATTCTTGCTCCACTCTCCTTCTCAAACTCTCACTCTGTAGCTGCTGGAGGCTGCTGTCTCCAGGCTAAACAATGCATGCCCTACAGCTGGACAGAAAAGTGTGTGACAGTTCTTAAAGGGGAGGGATGGGTCATTCTAAATACATTATGTAAGTTTACACATTAGGTTTCTGTTGTGATCCAAACTCTTCCCTTAGCTATCCATATACCATATCTGTATGCTCTGTGTCTCTTGTTGAATTGTCCCTTTACCTCCCTAAACAGGCAGCCTGCATGATAGCAAAGAGAAAGCAGATGAGAATTGGCTTTTAAATGATAACTACAGAGGGACAGCCCGACTTCCCATAATTGCAATCATTTGTGTTACAGAATAAAAGTCTTGGTCTTTACATGTGTCATAGGTTATCATATAGCAATTTCCAACATATATTACCGATAAATAAGAGTAGGCATAGCTTAGCTGCAGTAGAAGAAAATAGGAGAAGGTCTTATCTGCTGGATAGACCAATAGTCATCATTTTACTGCTTTTAGAAGCTGTTTCTTATTTACATCCCTCCTCTTGCTTTTGTCAACAGAGCTGTGAGGAAGATAGCTAAGAAAATGACAAAAATATGCAGGGTAGTTGAAATTCAAGTGCTTATTTCATATTTTATGTATACCTACGGGTCTTTGGGTGTTAAATGTGACAAACAGCTGTTTTTTTTAAAAAATGTAATTCTAATTGCTGCATGCATATGTATGCAGCATGAAGAAAACACTTTTAATTTTCCCGATGATAAAGACAGTGAAAGCACTCAGGAAGAGTAAAATGGTGCCTGAAACATCAGGTCATATTCAAAGTCAAAGCTATTTTAAGCAGCTGAACATGAAAAGTGAGCTCAGGTCGATGAGTATCACATTAAAACCCTTTCTGTTGTCTTGAATGTTTTTATGGGATGAGACTTTACAGCCAGAATGTGCTGATAAAGTTAAAAATAAAAACCTTCACAGTTACATGAAAATATGGAGACTTTTAAGGTATTTGTGGTGAAAAATACTTTAGACATAAGAGGCTGAGGGGAGCCAGTAAATTAAAATTATCCTAGCATGATTGCCAGTTGGAGAAGGTATAAAATCTCTCCTTTAATTTACTGGTGTGTAAATACTAATAAAAATAGCCATTTTTGTCAAGATTAGGAGGTGAGGAGGGAGCTTTAGGAGAGAATATTTAAAAAAAACAACAGAAATATAGGATTGTAATAATCTTGAGCAGCCAGTTTCAGCGCCTACAAAAAGATTGAAATGCCTCCTTGAAAAACAGCATAGCACTTTAAAACAGGAAGATGTTTTAAAAATACAGTATATCTAATAGAATCTGTAGGCAGGGGAAGAGAAAAGATGATGGGGTAAATACACACAGTTGAGGATACAAATTGGCTGTTTGATCACAAGTTCTACATTCTGCAATTCTGCATCATTCTTACTGCTTGCTCGATGACCAAGCTCAATCAATGAAAGCTTGCCTATCTGTAGCAGTTCTCACATTAGAGGAGAAGTGAATTTGTTCACCAAAATTCAGCTCCTTTTCATGTAAAGTAGATGATTCACCCCATAGTCTCTACATGCTTGCTACAGATTCAGTGATGGTGCTGGTGTTGGGTTGCCAGTAAACCAGTGTTGCTGTTGTTCATGGTAATGATGATGATTAGAGATGGGCACGAAATGAACGTTTTTTCGTTTCCGTTTTCGTTTTTTTGTTTCGTTACGTAACGAAACGACAAACGAATTTTGTCTCTAAAATGAAACGAAACGAACAGAAACACCGTAAATTTTGTCGTCCGTTTCGTTTTCATTACGGCAATACATTGAACTGCTTTAAATGCTAAAAAAAATCACAAAAATTTGAAATAAATGGTAACAAAATGGTAACAAAACGAACGAAAATGAAAATGAATTTTTTGCAAAAATTCGCAGAAAATGGAAACGAACCGAAATGGACCCCCTAAATGACAAACGACAAACGAAACACCATTTTTTTTATTCGTGCCCATCTCTAATGATGATTTCACATATTCTAGATGCTATCTATACAGAGATTAAGGGACAAGGCAATCACTGTCTGCAGGCTCACAGTCTCATAGTATGATGAAGAAAAGGGGGAAGTAACATACACAGAAAGAAAAGCAAATATGAACTGTTCCTTTGCAAATTGGTGCATAGAGACCAGTCTGATCTTCCTCTTGTCTTCATGATCATACTGGTCTTTATCATTTGTCCATGGTATATTTACATATAGTGATTGTTCAAACGTGACTGCTTGCATTTCATGTCTAACTGATCTGAATGGTGGCATGCAATGAGGTTTGGTACTACTAAAATAAAATAAATAAATAGTGTCTGCCTGGTAGTTTAGGGTCCTTGATATTTAATGTCAGCTAGTTTTTCGCTCTCCAAATTTTTTTTAGTATAGACGAGCACACAGTAGACACCTAAAAACCTCTCACCAGTAATCTTATAAGTCAAGAACATCCAAAGAGTCCGCCAGCTTTTAGGAGCGGAAGACAATCAGCTATAAAGATGGTCTCCAATCCCAAGAACTAGAGCTGCACAGCTCTGAGTGGTATTAAGCCACAATGTGGATAAACGTATAGTGTCGGCAGACGGAGGCTCTTCAGTGCATTCCTTGAGTTAAAGTTGGAACAAGATAGTCCCTTGGGTTCTCTTACACTTCAGATTTGGCTCAGCCGTATCTTGTCACAGAGTACTGGAATGTGGCTCACTCTTGATTACGGCGTGTTCCCTGCACTGGTCCCAATTGCATGCTGTTGGCTTTCTTGGAAGTACTGTAGATTGTTGAAGCCAATGAGTGTCTAATTTTAGTAGCTATATGCCTCATCCTTTGAGAGGAGGCCATCTTTTTGAGTCATCAACTTTGGTTAAAGATCATAGTCTTTTAATGTCCCTCCCAGTTTGCTTTTCTAGCCAGTGTTCCTCCTTGTGGAACATTTCAGCAATTATCACTTCAGTTGAAATGCTGATAAGTCATCCCGACTCTCCAGGCAGCAAGCTTGGACGTTTAAGTACTCTTTGTTTATGGCAACCGTATTGTTCTGTATCTCAGTGCATGGGTTGCGATGGGCGGTGTGTGTGTGTGTGACAGAGCTGGCCCCATCATTAAAAGAGTAATTGCTTCAGGTGCCAGATTTGGGATATCATGTACTATAAGGGCAGTAAATTGATTAGTAATTTTGATATTACTGCATTTTACTGCTGGGGAGTAGGAGAGGTACTTGGAGTTTTTCTACCTCATATGCCAGAGTAACCTGACTGACTTAAATGATTTGCATCTTAATTTTGGGATATCATTTGTTTTACTTAGGGTAGCAACATATACAGTGGTACCTCGACTTACGAATTTAATCCATTCCAAATGCATGCTCTTAAGTTGAAGTACTCTTAAGTCGGGGTACCTATTTAAAAAATTGAAAAAATAAGTTAAAAAAATAAAAAATGGAAAAAAATATTTGTAAGTCGAGCAGACCATATCTAAAATTTGTAAGGCAACAGTTAAAATGCCAACAGCTTTCCGCTCTTAAGTCGAATTGCTCTTAAGTCGAGCTGCTCTTAAGTCAGGGTACCACTGTATTGTTCTCAGTGAGGTTCTCACTTATTGACCAGGTTGATATTCACTTAGCTTTAATAATATGCCATTACGTAGCCACATCACTCCATTCTCAGCCCACAGTTATTTTTTATATTTGAGACCTTGATCTTTTGCCCTTGTTTTCTCTAATTATCTGTATCACCAGGGAGTACTTTTCTGCCCACAGTTCACTGTAGCACAACACAGAGTGTCTGTTGTTCTAACCTTCACTTTCCTTGCTTGACACAGTCTAGAACAGTGGTTCCCAACCATGAGAAACCCAGGTGTTCTTGGACTGCAATTTCTAGAAATGTTCCTCCTCAGCAGTTGTGGTCAAGCAAAAAAAAAAAAGTTGAAAATGGCTGCTCTAGACCACTACAAGTGGCTCTGGTCTTCCCTGTTTTTTCATGACAAGGGGAGAGGTGAAGAGGTTGCTAGGCAACTGCCGCATCCTTTCCAGGCCCTTTCAGGTTAGCAGGAACAGGGCATTGTGGTTTTGTGGCATTTGTGGAGCAAGTAGCCGTGACATCTGTGGTGGAATAACATTAAAAATGCTAACTGAGAGCACCCCAAGAAAGATTAAGCTTGTCACCATAGTTGCATAACCTCCCTCAATGTTCTATCTTGACTTGGGCCTTTCAGATAGAAAATTAAAATAAATTTTATTTAGAGTCCAGACCTGGTGTCTAATACCACACCCATGGACAATTTTGCATAATATCCCCAAGAATCATAATCTAAGAAAGACCTCATATCAAAAGAAAAGGAGGAAGGAGGAAATAAATATAAAGTGTGCATTCAGTTGAGGAAGGTGTCAAGGTGACCTGAGTCTGTGTTAAACAGGAAGTCCATTAAAACAGAATCTCCAGGAAAAGTGCTGTTTATGAAAAGAGCATGTTGTATCTTTTGTGCCTGATTTGCATGTGTACTTACAGGTGATACATCCTTCTCGCGGAAGCTTTACCACTTCGCTTTCATATTAAGAAGCATTTGTCTGGTAGTAACCCACACACATCCCAGAAAAAGGGAAAACAGAAGGTGTAGCATATTATTTTTTGTGTAACAGGTTGATGAGTTTTGAGTGCGTGAGGTGGTGTTAAGAGAGATAAGAGTAAGGACGGTGTCATGACATGAGCAGAAATTTCTAATATGAACTGCCTTTTGGCGCTATTCAGCAGGAGAGTCAGTGCTTAGCAATGAATATTCACTCTTGATAAGTACAAGCAGGTGGGAAGCACTAGGAGTCAGCTTTCCAGAATTTACATACGTCAGCAGCTTGGAGTAGTTAACATTTTTTATGGCAAGAAGGGCATCTGCATTTGAAGATGAAGGAAACTTATAGTCCTTTGGAAGCAACTGCTAATAAGGACTTTTGTCTTGTTTTTTTTCATATACAGAGCCTGTGTCAGTTTCTACATAATAATGTCTGTTCCAAAAAGTTTCCTACTTTCTTGGAACATGCTAAAGTGGAAGTAGACCAATCCCAGTCAACAGACTGAAAAGACCTACAAAAATTCCACAAGTTTAGCTTCCAAGTAAAAAACGTTTTACAAAACCCATTATTATACATTAAAAGAGCAAGCTTTCAGCATGCATATCCATCATGCCATTTTTTCAGGATTACAGAATGGCAAATGCTGACTACATTGCATGTTAATATATTAAAGAACATAAAGGTGGACTCGTTTGTTCAGTCACCTTACTGCTGACCTAATGAGATTAATTACATGATGGCATGACGGGTATACATGCCGAAAGCTTGATCTTTTAATGTGTGCTAAAGGTTTTTTAAAAGTCTTTTTTATTTGGAAGCTAACCCTAACCCTAACCCTGAAAATTCCATGACAGAAAACCCTAGAGCAGGACTGACTATACCATGAGGCACAGTGAGCTATGTGTCTTAATTAAGCAGTGGATTTGAGGTGTTATGAAAAGGTAGCAGATTCATAACTAGAGTGGCCTTAGATCACTATGTGTCTTGACTGTGGCAAGGTGATACTATTTGCCGTTTTGTCTCAGGCAGAAAATTTGTTTTTGGAATGTCTTCATTTTTGTGGGTGTGCCAGTAGACCATGTGCGCTGAATTGGATCTCTGTCTTTCCAGATGCCTATCCATATATTATACAGTATTTTCCTTTGAGGAGAGAGCTAGTAAAAATGTACAGTAGCCTGGGTGACTTACATAACTGCATGCAGTTACTGGCTCCTTTGTCATGACCTCTTGCAACTAAAGACACCTCTTATTTTTAACAGCTGAGCAGTGTATGACAGGAAAGATAGTCTTCCCTAAGTATCCAAAGTGGAGAACAGGTGACCTAGACATTCTCCTGTGCAAAATGCTAGTGGATGAATGGGAAGTATCAACTAGAAGGGACAAGAGTCCAAATCGTGGGCAGTGGACTTCGGATTCCTCTGCAATGGCAGTATGTGACCAAGCACAAAGTTTCCCCCCTCTGAACTTCTAGGGTGAATTCTACTCACCACCGAGCCCCCTAGCTGCCCATGCTGCTAAATAGACCTGCCAAATGAGAGAGGGAGAAAGCGAGAGGAAGAACATGAAATAAGTTCAGATTTAAAAAAAAAATCAACACCTTTCCTCCTGTGTCCACTTGCTGGGTGCCTGGAGTGATTTCTGAACTCTAGGCACATGAGGAATTCATTGATAGTAGCCATATTGTTACTCATGATGATACCATTCTTAAGGCACTATACAACGATGACGCAAAAGGTCCTAGCTACAGAGGGGTAAATTCTGATGGATGCCTTTAAGCCATGATGCCCAAGAATGTCAACAAGGCCTTTGTGATTGAAGTCAATTCCTGTGCTAAGGACCTAGAGCAGTGGTGGCGATTGGCGAACCTTTGGCACTCCAGATGTTTTGGACCACAACTCCCAGAATTCCAAGCCTAGATTGCTGATGGCAAAGGACTGTGGGAGTTGTGGTCCAAACTATCCGGAGTGCCGAAGGTTCGCCACCACTGACCTAGAGCATACTCTCACATGAAGCTTTCATAGAATGCTAGGCTGGTTCATAGACCATATAGTCTTTTAATGCAGCCTAACTAATTTAGCACTTATAGATGTTAAGTTCTCAAAAGGACCATTCAGAACAGGAATGTTGGTGGGTGGTGTTAAGCAGTCGATATTCGGTCTGGAGTTGTTTTCTTGAAGTCATGTTATCTTGGTTCTACATTGGCTTTGGAACCTGACATGTTCTTACTTTTACTTTACTGTCTTGATTTACTGTTTCTTTGTTATTTCTTCTTTCATTTTATTATTTGTCATCTGCCCAGGATGTTGCATCATATTAATGGGGCAGACTACTGTATAAATTAATGAAATGAATAAATAAATATAAATGTTGCTTGCAAAAAACAAGGAAGCACTGCTCTCCTATGTATGCTTTGAATCTGAGTTGACAGCTGCGGGTTGTGATTGTACAACTGTGTAGACCAGGCATGTACATATATTTTGGTGTTTTATTGTTAGCCGCCCAGAGTTCCTATCTGGAAGATGGGCGGGATACAAGTGTAAAAAATAAATAAATAATAATAAAGAAAGAAAGAATTGGACTCTTGCCTTGGCATCTCCTCTTTATTTTTCTCCCTGTCTTTTGTGTCTTCTGTCACAGATTACACCTGGCAGCAAGGCAGCTCAGTCCCAGATGAGCCAGGGGGACTTGGTGGTCGCCATTGATGGAGTCAACACGGAAGGCATGACCCACTTGGAAGCCCAGAACAAGATAAAATCAGCAAGCTACAACCTGTCTCTTACCCTTCAAAAGTATGAGGAGATAAGTTACTCTCTATGCAGAAACTTTGTTGGTCTTTTCTTTCTTTGAGAAGATGGTTAAAAGCATTTTGATGTCATGAATATGATATTGTATCCCAGGAGTAAGATGCTCAAGTTCATTGTGCTTTCTATTCCGTTACACAACAACTTCAAAATCTGAAATGCTGTCTTTTAATGCTCCCCTTCTGGGCTATTTCATGCACCTCACATACAAACACAAGATGAAGTCTCAAACTTTGTATTTAAATATGGTGCTATGATAGACAAACAGGATGCAGCATGAACACTGATACAGTATCTTATTCTTGCATAGCAGGATTGGAGTTTAAGGATTGTTTTTATTTAAGGTTTGTTTTTATGGAACATGTGCTGGTTTGCATATGTCAGTTTACACAAGCAAATGAAGACCTTTCTCCTCGGGCAGGCTTTCCCATAGTGTCTGGCTATATATGATGGGTTTTTAAATGAATTGCTGTGCCTTGATGCTTTTAAAATTGTAATGCAAATTTTATTTATCATTTTAATATAAGATTTATTTTATACTTTTAAAGTATTGTATAGTTTATGTTTGTAACCTTTTAAATGCCTTTTAACGATGTAAATTGTAGGTCAAAAGTTAAACTATTTTTAAAAATCTGATTTAAATGAACTTTATTTAAATCAAATCCCACCCACCTAACTGAAACCGATTTTACTACATGAACACCATGAGAGTGTGCTAGAGGGCAGCAGGAGTATCGGTAGGAGGAATACCCTGGTGTTATTTTTTTGAACAAATGTGGTATTCTTCTTTTGGGCTGCACAAATTACAGGGGAATGTGTGTAGAGGGACTGCTTTCCAAATGAGGACTTCATGTGGACACAGGCTGTCCACGAATCAACTGTCAGAGTAACTCTCGCAGACTTCTGAACATGGGAAGTCATTGGCCAAATGAATGTCCATGTATTTCTAACATATAATCAGGATGCATCATGCCAAGAATGGTCCTTGGAGTTCTGAACAAAGGAAACTACCTACTGCATACAGGATCAGATGGCAAGTGGTTTTCCAAGGTCCTGGGCTAAGAATTTTTTCCCCAGTCACCCGCTGCTTGATAATTTGAAGTTGAAATAGCAGGGATAGACCATGAAATGTTCAACATGTGTGGAGGATCCGGATGAAAGAACGTAGACTCAAGTCCAGTTGTCCGACCAGTGGAGCGATGATGTTGCCCCTTGCCATTCGGTACATTTTATTACATATCATTTACATTCCACAGTATGCACAGAATCAGTGATTGGTTACAAGAGAAAGGGTACATCCCAGAGTATGCACAGAATCATGGATTGGTTACAAGGGAAATGTCACATATGCTGGTTGGCTAGGGTGCTATATAGAGAATTGCCTCGTGACTGCCTCATGAACAGAGCATGCCTTGCCCAGTTATTGATTACCATAACCCATGTCCTGCTGTTTGCAGATGGAAGGCGAGTTAATGAGAAAGGTAGGTTAATGAGAAAGAGACAATAGATGAAGAGAAGACAAAAATAGGCAAAGGGGATTGAAAAGCAAACAGGAATTATCCCAGTAACCAACAGTAAATAAATGAGAGATGAACAGGGCAGGGTACACAAGCTGAATAATGAATGGTAACTAATGCTTTAGCTAAATAGTAAGTAAATAGGTGAACTAAATTTATCCAATTTATCCAAGCTGGTTTGGGGGGGATAGCGAGGTCTGCAAACATGTGGATTCAGCAGAGTGCCCCATCAGGAGTGCTTTCACTTTCTTGGAATGGGACTCTAGACCCAAATGAAGACTCTGGCTAGGCCTCATCCCAGCTGTCTGAATCAGATTCCGTAAAACATGCACTGGAGGTTCTGTGGCATTGATGGGTGGTCCCTCCCATGGGCTTCTGATACTCCTGATTCTGCCCTCTTTTTGGATGGAAAAGGACTTGGTTGTTTTCTTACATTTATTTGGATTTGTTGCAAGGCAAAAATGAGCATTTGCTTTGATCATTCACACAGTTGTGTGGCTCTGAAACCAGCGTGTCCACTTTGGAATGGAAATGCCTAAAACATATAATTGAAAAATATGCACAAGCATGCTTTAATCCATGGGGAAATAATCAAATGAAATAAAATACATGCATAAATCTCTAGATTTGGTGAAACGCTTGGAAATGTGCACGAATTTAGTGCAGGGAGCCGCACAAAGTCTTGCAACCCAACAAAAAACAAATGCAGGTGTGATCTGGACATGTACCATGAAATTGCACCCCTAATCTTTTTACTTACATTCCAGAATCTGCAACAGTAAGGCTGAAATAAAAATTTTGTTTGGGGGAAAATGTAGCTAGGACTCAGGATGGGAAAACGTTGAGGCCATTCATATGCTGGACACATTTCTTACCCAAACAATTCAAATGTGTTTTGCTTGAGGCAGGCATTCAGTCAGTAGTCCCAAGGTTGTGTTACCTGGCAAACCGCTGGGCATGGACATATTGTTCTGACATTTTTACTTGGCATATAGAATAGGGACCAGGAACTTTCCTTTTTAATGTAGCAAACATGCCACTGCTTGTGCATGTGAATTCAACTCTAAATGCTTTGTAATCCAGATTAAAATCCCATTTGCTAGTTTGATGTAATTATATTTTCTTGAAGCCACTAAACCAGCATGAAATATATATGCTGCTTTATATGTTTCAAGGATGAATGTCTCCTTCTTTGTCCTTATTGTCATAATCAAACTGTAAATTACAGAAACAACCTTAATTAGTCTATTTTTGTAAAATAAATCCATTTCCAACTACAGTTGTAAAATTGTCTTATTTAACAAACCATATATAGGATTAGCCATGTTGGAGGGTTTGGACAATACACCAAACCGTGGTTAATTTATTTCATCAGTACCTCTTATACAGCTATTCTAAGATTAGTGTGAACAAAGTGCAGTTTGTGGCCTGTATGTGCTTCCAAATTTTAGCATCTCTCCAGAATTTTTATTTAAAAGGGTTATTACTTTGCTCTTGAAATTCACTGTTGAGCTGCTCAGTTGGCTGCTTATTTCAGTGGGGGGGCAGTGTTTACTGACTGTTAAGTATTGATCAAAGGAGGACATTTAGTGCCAATTAAATGAGGAAACCTTTAATTTAATTACTTTTAATTATAAACCATGTCCTCAGCAGCTGTCGTCTTTGTTATTTAAATAGCCCTAATTATTTAGGCAGCATTTGCAAGCCTTTTGTTATTTAAATGGCCAGTTACTGGTCAGCAGATTAGAAGTCTCTGGATCCCAAAGTTCATTCTTCTTCTTCTTCTTCTTCTTCTTCTTCTTCTTCTTCTTCTTCTTCTTCTTCTTCTTCTTCTTCTTCTTCTTCTGATTCTGATTCTGATTCTGATTCTGATTCTGATTCTGATTCTTCTGATTCTTCTTCTTCTTCTTCTTCTTCTTCTTCTTCTTCTTCTTCTTCTTCTTCTTCTTCTTCTTCTTCTTCTTCTTCTTCTTCTTCTTCTTCTTCTTCTTCTTAATGCAGAGGTGGAAGGCACACTGTAGACCAGTGATGGTGAACCTTTTAGAGACCGAATGCCCAAACTGCGATTCAGAATTCACTAATTTTTCACAAAGTTCCAATACAGCAATTTAACCTGAATACAGGTGGCTGTGAAAGGGCAATGTCGGGTGCCCACATAAAGGGCTCCAAGTGCCATCCTTGGCACCTGTGCCATAGGTTTGCCAACACTGCTGTAGAACATAAGGTCCAGCCTTCATATGTTAGTTACAGTAGGGAATTGAACTCTGTCAAGGATTATACAAAATGGAATTGCCTTGTTGCACGTTGTGATACATGATGGGAATGACAAAGCAGAGTGGGCACACACCTGGGCAATCATATTTTGGTGGCAAGTCAAATCAGGTGACAGTTCCGCACATGCTCATTGTCTTCAATTTGCTGAATAATAATTGCATCAGACACATGTATAGAAGCAGGACAGTTGCTCAGCATGGTATGGGATGTTGATGGAGAAAAGCAGCTTGTTACTCTGTCAAATTGGACATGTGATTCTTGGAAAAGTTTGGATCACTGGACTGGTTATCTTACTAACGAGGTATATGCCTGCCGATTCTGTTGTGTTTGATGGACTTGTACATATTTTTGTAAATGCAGTTCTTGGTGAAGGGAGTCACCGCTGTGTGTGCATCTTTATTTAGCACTGCTATCTGGTTGTTAAAGCCCACACTTTACACAGCCCTTCCGCTGAGCGTTCACAACTCTGCGACAAACTCCAGATTCCTATAGCACTGAGACAAAAGCGAAAGCAAAATAATAATAATAATAAACAAACAGAAAAGACAAAAAAAGTTGTGGCACCTTAAAGACAAATTGCTATTATTTTAATGTGTCAGAGATCTGTCTAAGAAAGTGAACTTGTCTATATTTAATCCTTTATAACTTTGTGTGTAATACTTTGATTTTAAATAAAAATATGTAATATTTTAAGGGGGGAAATCCAATCAACTCCCCATTGGGCCACATTACCTTTGGAAGTGCAGTTGTAGAACAAGTCCACCACTCTGGGAAAGTAGTCCAATGATCTCATGGAAGTTTCCCACCTCTGCTCTGAACTTCATCAAGTGTGCCTCCCTGCCTATCAGAATGTGGAAGGGACAATAATTACAGGATGAGGACTCGTCCCAGCTCATTCTTGATCAAGGGTGAAAGTTGGAGTGGCATGTGCAGCATCACCAGCAGTCGCAACCTTTCATCTGTCTTCTTAGCTCTTTAGGACACCTATTCTCAACCTTTTTTTTGGCTATGGTCATAAGTACGAAATAAATATAGTCCTAAGAAGTATATAGTCAAAAGAAATAGGGTCATAAATGCAATACGAAAGAAATACAGACCGAATCAGGATTGGACAAGTTGCATAATGAACCTTTGTCAGGTGCTGTGTGAAGAACTATTTCCAGTCTGTGGCCCCCTTCAAATGTGCCAGGACCCCTCGGGGGGGGGTGTATGGCAGCCATTGAGAATGGGTTAGGAAAAACCTGCCTCCAACCAAAGGGTATATATACCATAGGAACATAGATAATAATGCTGCCCACATCTTAATAACTTTAAGGAACTTTATTTTATTTTTGCATTCCTGAGCGAGTGAAGCCAAGGACGTTCTGCTTTTCTTTCCCCTTTGCTCTCAACTGCCTTTTTTACAGGGACAGCCAATCTGCATGGAGCTGCCCAGTGCCAGTTAAAGCAGATGCTAAAAAGCTGGGGTTTTATCCGACTGATCCCGCATTATCCTTTGTGAGCAGCAGATGCAGCGATGTCTGCTTACCATTTGTGACCTTCTTTTCCTTCCCAGGACACAGAAACCTTCGGAAATTTTAAGGTGGCCAAGGGCTTGAAAAGGGGGGGGGGTGGGGAATTATCCTCTTCTCATTTTTAAAGTCAGATGTCAAAGAGGCTGCATAAATTCTAGCATGGACTTAAGTTTATTCCCTGAATATTTCTACTAAAAAAAAACCCGGACTGTGTCAACAGTTTTACCAGCGCTATGTCACCAAGTAGAATATTACATAAGAGTGAGAGAAGACCTTTGTTATGGTGTTGTTGGTGGTTTAGATCTGCATTAGACCAGACAGGAAGTTGGCAACTAAACAGTACTGAACCTAAAACAGTGAAGAGCTTGGCAGATCCCACCTTTGTTCAGTATGTCAGTGTGAAAGGTGAGGATAGGTATTACATCCAGACATTCTTCTTCTCCATACAGCACAGAATTCCTGGCAACAGCTTTTTAGACAGGAAGAGAACAGGGCGGAGGAATATTGGTAATATCCTGCTCCCCCTTCAGATGGGCTGTAGAATGAAAGGACAATAATATCTCCCCCCCCCCCCCGTGTTTGTATTTCTACTCCAATATGTTCCCTCCTTATCTTTTGCTATTTATTTTGAGAGCAAATTATTATTTAGTATAATAATAATCCCAGTCAGCTGAGGCCTCCTCCTAGTGATTTCACTAGCGAGCAATTTGCAGCCCATTTTAGATCTAAAATAGAGGCCATCCGCTCTGACTTGCCCCCCAGTTGCCCTAATCTACCCTCTGAGATCCCTGGGGCCTCACCCCTCTGTCCCTCCCTCCTGGATGAGTTTGGGCCAGTTTCTCTGGCGGAGGCCTCCAGAGCTATGGCTTGTTGCCGGCCGGCGGCCACTCCCTTTGACCCTTGCCCGGCCTGGCTTATTAAATCTGCCGAAGGGAACATGCCCGAGTGGATTTCTGCTATTGCCATGGCCTCTTTCGGGGAGGGATGCTTCCCTGTCCGTTTAAAGGAGACCGTGGTGAAACCCACTCTGAAAAAACCTGGCATGGCGTCGGACGATTTATCCAGCTATCGTCCAATTGCCATTGTTCCCTTCCTGGGCAAGGTTGTCGAGAGGGTGGCTGCTGTCAGGCCTCAGTCATATCTGGAGGTAAATCGTATCCTGGATCCCTTCCAGTCTGGTTTCAGACCTCTTCGTGGGACCGAGACTGCCCTGGTTGATCTGCAGGATGACCTCCTCAGGGAGGCTGACGGGGGGTGTTCCTCCCTGTTGGTTCTCCTTGATCTGTCAGCTGCCTTTGATACCGTCGACCACAGTAACCTGCTGGTCCGGCTGGCCGAGGCAAGAATTGGGGGTCAGGCCTTGGCCTGGCTCCGTTCCTTCCTCGGCAACCGGACTCAGCGGGTTCAGCTGGGTGATGACTTGTTGGCTCCTTGGACTCTCCCTTGTGGGGTGCCCCAGGGGTCGGCAATCTCACCCATGCTGTTCAACATTTACATGAGGCTGCTGGCGGAGGTCATCAGGAGATTTGGAGTTCGCTGTCATCAGTACGCTGATGACACGCAGCTCTATCTCTCCTTTTCGTCATCTGTAGTGGAGGCAGTTCGCTCCCTTGATCTGTGCCTGGAGGCAGTTCTGGAATGGACCAGAGATAACCGGCTCAAGCTGAATCAGGAGAAGACGGAGGTTCTGTTCTTTGGGGCGCCCTCGTCTGGGTACAATGGTCCCCTCCCTAAGCTGGGGGGTGTTTCCCTCCAGCCTACGGACAGGGCCAGGAATCTGGGCATGGTCCTGGACTCAGCCCTCTCCCTGGAAGCCCAGGTGATGACTGCTTCCAGGGCCGCTTTTATCCATTTCCGCAGGATCGCCCAGATCCGCCAGTACCTTGATGAGTCCTCCCTGAGGACAGTAGTGCAGGCTCTGGTGATCTCGAGGATCAACTGCTGCAATGCCCTCTACATGGGGTTGCCCTTGACCCTGATCCAGAGGCTACAACGGGTGCAGAATTCAGCGGCCAGGCTGGTGGTGGGTGCTCGGAGATTCGAGCACATCACCCCAGTTCTGGCTCGCTTGCACTGGCTCCCCGTTGTCCTCCGGATCAGGTTCAAGGTCTTGGTTTTGACTTTCAAAGCCCTCCACAGCTTGGGACCAGAGTATCTGGCGGAGCGTATTTCTCAAAGGTCAACTGGGACCAGACCCATGAGATTGGCGCAGGCGCGCTCACTAAGGGTGGCCACACCCAGAGAGGTGCGGAAATCGCGTACGCGTGACCGCGCCTTCTCTGTGGTGGGGGCCGTGCTCTGGAACCATCTTCCCTGTGAGCTGCACCTGATTGAGTCCCTGCTCGCCTTTAAAAAAGCCCTGAAGGCTCACCTCTTCAGGGAGGCGTTTGGCAACCTTTCTAGTTAGTTTATTTTAAATGGCCTGCCATCTTGCTCCTTTCCCTTGTGTTTTGTTTTGCTTGTTACCTGTTTTTTGTATTACCATTTTATTGTAAGCTGCCCAGAGTTCCCATTGGGAAGATGGGAGGGGTATAAGACTAATATAGATAGATAGATAGATAGATAGATAGATAGATAGATAGATAGATAGATAGATAGATAGATAGATAGATAGATAGATAGATAGATAGATAGATATTGCTACTCCCCTCCTCTTCTTTAATGTTGAGGTATAAACTGGCCCTAATTTTCCATTTTTAAAGATTTTAAATCTTCCTCTCTGATACAGGTTTCTTGCAAGTAAATGATTTGATTCTTTTCATTTTCTAAAAAAAAATGGACAACCAGATTCCTTTTCCTTATTGAGTGCAATCCTTGCACATTCCAAGTCAAGATTTTGTTTAATATTATTATACCCTGTTTTCAGCTAGTTCTTCCTTATCAGATTCCTCAAGTTCTTCTTCTAATTTGTCTTCTGAATCTGATATAGTACACCTTCCTTTTCTAACACTGGGTATTCCTCACTTCTCCCTTATAATTCTTCTGTTTCTCTACTCCTGACCTCCTCTATCCCATTAAGTTTTGTCCCATATCTTTGCATGAATTTCTTGGCTTTCTGCAGAATTAATTCTGCATGTTCTTTGTTTATATTGAAAGGTTAGTCCCCCAATTATTTCCCATTTATACTTTATCTTATTTTGCTGTAAAAATCTTGATAAGACATTTATTTTATTTATTTATTTTATTTATTTTATTTTTACAACTTATATGCCGCCCACTACCCAAAGGTCTCTGGGTGGCTTACAATCAAAGAATTAAAACAGTTAAAACATCAAATATCAATAAATAATTAAAACAATAATAAAAAAACTTACACTAAAATCATTACAGTCACCCCCTGCCATTTCGCGGTTCAGGTACTGCGGTCCCGTCCATATTGCGGGATTGCAGTACCTGCACCTCGGAGCCGTGCGGGGGGCGGCGGGGAGTGATGGGGTCACTCCCCACCGCCCCCCCGGACCCCTCCGAAAGGCCTCGGAGCCACGCAGAGGGGCGTCAGGGAGGATCGCGTCGCTCCCCGCTGCCCCCGGGCCCCTCCAAAAGGCCTCGGAGCCATGCAGGGGTCGGGGGCGATCGGGTCGCTCCCTGCCGCCCGCCCCGGACCCCTCCGAGAAGTCTCGGGGGGCACGGGCGGGCGGCAGTGGGTGGTCAGATCCCGCAACACTGCCTGTGTGCGCCACGCCAAGACTTCTCGGACAGGCGCGCGATCGCCCCCCACCCACCCCAGGCCCCCCACCCACTTCTGCATATTGCGGATTTTCATGCATCGCGGGTGGGGTGGGTCCCTAACCCCCACGATCGGCGGGGGGTTACTCTACACTAAAATTGCCATCAGAGGACCCACAGTCTATATTGTATCAATTAAAAAACTTCTGGAACAGGAAGGTTTTTACCTGGCGCCGAAATGTCATCAATGTTGGTGCCAGGCGGATCTCACTTGGGAGGGCATTCCATAGCTTGGGGGCAGCTGCCGAGAAGGCCCTATGTCTGCAAGCCATCCCTCTCACCTCCTTGAGGGATGGCTCTTTCAAAAGGGCCCCCTGGCTCGATCTTAATTGCTGGGTAGGTTCGTATGGAAGGACATGATAGTCTCTTCTTAATTTTAGGATTTTGATGGAATATTTTTATTTCTTTTCCACCTATTTTTAATTTCCTATTATAGCTTTCCTGGAGAACTCTGTCTTTTATATATCTTGGCAAGTTCTTTTTCTTTGCTATCAATGAATTTAACCTGAAAATCTTATCCACTTCCCCTCGGAAGTCTTTTATTTTCATCTTAATAAATTTTGCCAATGCTGGGATTAACATCTTATATAAGCCTTCCTCTGACCCCTCTCCTACTTATGGGATGCCTCTAATTTTCAAACATTTAGCTCTTTGTCTTAATTCTAGTCTGATTATTGATTCTCTCATTTCTTTCTGTTTTGTTCTTTTTTTCTTTTACTACCGGATCAAGTACATATACTTTCTCTTGAGTTTCTTTTAGGTCTGACCACCTCATTCACCTCCTCTTTTACCTGTAATACAATATTCTTCATTTCTTCTAAGTCTGATTTAACTTAGTTTTTGACCTCTTTCGTTTCTTTTCTAACTTCATCCCCCACCCTGGTTAGCAATCCTGAGCAGGCAGTGGAAGTGTGAGGGTTTGTGGAGTTGTTGGTTTGCCTAAAAGCTGTGTTGCTGAACTTGGTCAGTCACAAGTTGCACACCCTTAGACCAGTCCAGCTAGGATGGATTCATGGATACTGAATTCTGTCCTGTGAATGTAATACCAAGTAGCGACAGATTTACATTCTCTCTCTCTCTCTCTCTCTCTCTCTCTCTCTCTCTCTCTCTCTCTCTCTCTCTCTCTCTCTCTCTCTCTCTGTGTGTGTCTCTCTCTCTCTGTGTTGTCTTGAATGCTGAGAAAGATAAAGTCCGCCTTTATGAGCTCTAAAATCTAGACATCTACACTGCCAGTGAGAAATGCTTCTCTTGAATTGAGCAGGGCTCCTAGCAGCAGTGACATTTGCCTTTTATTGATCTTAATCCTGGCCATTTCATGAGTGTTATTTATAACATGGTGGTTTCTATTGAGTTTGGGACGTCTCTCTTTTATTGCAGCTCTTATGGCCTGCTCCATACACTATTCTTGTGTTAGAAATCATTCTGTGTGCAATTTCATTGATGATTAGTCCCTTTAAGGACCCTTTCTTTATTATTTATTTTGTTTTCAATTTTTACTTGGCCAAGACTAAATATGCATCTTCCTGTATTGGATTTGGGCTACAACTTGTAAGAGAGCAAAAGAGTGGGCTTTGGGAAGGACCAGAGCTCGGTATATGTGTTGGATTCACATGGACCCAGGTTCAGTTCTTGGCCTTTCCAAGTCAGATCAGTCAGCAAAGGTCTTGCCAGCCAGAATAAACAGTACTTACTGTTTTTAGCTTTAAAATATTGTCTTTTAATGATATAAGGTATCTTGGGTCCTTTTAAAAGAAGAAAAGTGGGGAAACAATATTTTAAATACAGTGGAATCTCGTATAACAAATAGTTTGTATAACATAAAATCTGTACAACATAAAAAAATTCCGGAGATAGGGGAAATTTGCTTAACAGAATCGCCTGTGGGCCGAATCCGTACAACATAAAAATGGTCGTGATTAGGGATTACTCCGTTTTCAATGCATTCCTATGGGAAATTTGTATAAAAGAAAATTTGCTTAACATAATTTCATTTGGAATAAATTAATTCCTTTATACAAGGTACCACTGTACATGCCTACCTGCCCTCCTGCCCTGGACTGGCCCTGCCTGCCTGCCTGCCTGCCTGCCTACCTGTAGGGCTACTACATTGGCCTGAGTAGTGTCTAATATATCAAACCCCAAAGTTTACAGGTCTATATTATGCATCTGACAACACTCGGGAGGCCTTAAAAGTGAGCTTCTGTAGATGTGGCACCGAGGACAAGTGTGAGAGGGAAAAGTTTCCCTGGGCATCATCATGCTGGGATCATCACTCTTCCAGATTTAGGGTATTCCTAAGGGAGAGGGAAACCAGTTTACCAAGGAGTATAAAAACTGTGTTATGGACATTGAAAGGGGCTTGGAGTGAAAAATGCTGGAGCAGAATTGAATGTCTTTGTGGCTATTACTGGGACCCGTGGTTATGATTAACAGTTTGTGCTCAGTTGTATACTTGCTCCTTTCTCTGGTACCAGTCTCTCTTTTGAAGCCACTTGGAACCCTCCATTTAGGCTCGTGTTTATTTTATTTAAAATAATTTGAAACATTTTTATCCCACCTTTCTCATTAAGAAGAACCCGAAGAGGCTTATATTATTGACAATGTTGTTGTTGTTCAGTCGTTCAGTCGTGTCCGACTCTTCGTGACCCCATGGACCAGAGCTCGCCAGGCCTTCCTATCCTCCACTGCCTCCCGGAGTTTGGTCAAATCCATATTGGTTGCATCGATGACACCGTCCAACCATCTCATTCTCTGCTGTCCCCTTTTCCTTTTGCCTTCAATCTTTCCCAACATCAAGGGCTTTTCCAAGGAGTCCTCTCTCTTCATGAGGTAGCCAAAGTACTGGAGCCTCAGCTTCAAAATCTGTCCTTCCAGTGAACATTCGGGGTTGATTTGAAGCTAAAAATGGTAAGCGTACAAATACGAAAAAGGATGAAACAAGCACCACACTTAAAGACAGTAAACAAAAGCAATGCCAAAGCCACATTTGAATTAGTAAGTCACAACCATCCATTAAAACATCCACTCAGGCAGCCAGTCCTTAAGGGAAAGCTTGCCTGAAGAGAAACGTCCTTTCATGCTTGTGGAAAGATAGCAAAGATGGGGGTAGCCTGTTTTAGACCCACTCCCCCAGTTTGAGGGGGACATCCCCTGTTTTGGTCATGTACCATTTATGTCTCTACCTATAGTCTGAGGTGATACAGTACAGAAAGAATGCTTGCCACGTTTCTGTTAGTTACATAGCTTAGTTTCCAATCTTTGTTGTTGTCGTCATCATCGTCATCACCACCACCTTAGAACTGCAGAATTGGAAGGGACCTTCCAGATTATTGAGTCCGGCACCTGTCAGAGAGGCACAGTGGAGAACTGAACTCAGCCTCTGGCTTTGCAGCAAGATGCCTAGGCCACTGAGCTAACTGATCTTGCCTCTTTTGATTAAAAAATTGCCATATTCAAATGTGAATTATAAATGATGGCACTGTATTTGTTACTGTAATAATGGACAGGTTTGCCTCTAACACATGCAGTTATTCGTGTAAATTTTTAAGTGATTCCATTAGTGGCTTCAATAATATTAGCCACTGGCGCTGAGGTCGTCTGATGTAATGAGTATCTGATAGATTCTTAGTGAAGTCTTTGCTATTCTTGTAAGCTCGGGGATAAATGACTTTTTTGGTCTGGTGGGGAAAAAGCAGAAATGACTGGAGATCGATTGTTCTGAATGTGTGTGGATGTGTTCAATAAAAATACAATTAAAAATAGCAATGTTCCGAAACTTTCTAGATTTACACTTATTCTAGAATCTAGATAATAGGATTGTGGGTTTGTATCTTTTGAAAAGATGGCTAAATTGGTTTGTGATGTTCACTTGCTTCAAGCTCCAGGAATTGGTTTTCAGGAATAGATTCTTAATGAGTGGTTTGCTGGCCCTTTCCTTATGAGAACGAATGATTAAAGATGCGTAATGCCTTCCTGGGCCCATGAGCTAAGTGAAGGGAGTAGACAAGTGATTGGACATAAATTAATATTTAAAAAACAGTCTGCCACAAGCAAACTAAATGCGTTCAAAGAACCCCTTCTTCTACCAGCTGTTGAAAGGCAATTGGAAAACTTAGAAAAATATCTCATTCACCAGTTACAGTCAAATAGCTAAACTATTTATCTCAGACCCAGTCTAAACAGCCTCATATGCCCAGCAATTAGTAACTATCAGCCATCAAAAGTTCATTTAAGCAAGTGTCTTTTAGCCATCAAGGACCCTGAAGAAATATCTTAATTTTTCAGGCTAAATAATAGTCTTGTGAAAAGTTCTTTCTGTTGTTGTTGTTGTTCAAGAGCTATACTACTGTCATCATCTAGCTCAGACTCCTCAAACTATGGCCTGGGGGCCGGATCAGGCCTGCCTGGTTCCTGAATCTGGCCCGCCAGCCATTGCAGTACCCCCACTCCCCCCCCCTTGAGCCAAAAATTCGCTGCGGAGCAGCAGTTGCTGCCGCTGCCTTAGGCGCCAACACAGCTTTCATGGCATACAGGAGGAAGGGAAGTACCATTTTGTAATGTCTTGACCCATGCTACCACAGTCATACCCGTCAACTTCCCTGGGCCTCTGTCCTTCCACCCTCCTCATGCAGGGCGCATATCCTTCCGGCACAGTTACCCCACCCTGCCTTCTATTGCTGAGCTTGTGTAATGGCCACCAATAGTGAGTTGTCAGATTAGAGACAGGCTTGGTAATCAGATCGCGGCTCCCAGTGGCTGGGGAAGCCAGCAGGAAGGAGTGGCAGGACACTCCAAGTGCCTAGTGGGGTTGGGGAGCTGATGGGGCTCCTTGGTCACCAATTCCCTGGGGGGGGGGAGAGAAAGGGTGTGTATTTCCCCATTTCAATGGTTCTTTTTGGTGAGAGCAAAGCCCACTGTTGCCCGTAGTGTCTTGGGGTTTGAGAAGGACGGTCCCTCCCCTAGCACCCTTGGACATGAGGGAGAAGCAGGGTTGCCGAGCAGGCCGGCAGGTGAGGAGAGTAGTGCTGGGCCGGGGGTGTGAAGCAGGTCAGGCCTTCCCTCTCCCCCCTCTCGCCACACCTGGGAGTTACAGGGCACTGGCCACTGGAGCTGCCATGTGGGCCCATTGGGATGGGCAGGGTGCACTAGGCGTGGTGTGAAGGGTATCCAGTAGGCCCTCCCTTTTCCCCAACAGGTAGGCAGGACTGAATAAAGGGAAGCTGCGGGATGGGTGCGGGCCACCAGGTGAGCGGCAGGGTCCATGCTGGGCCTCCAGCTAGGCCCCGAGGGCCTGGTTAGGCCTGCCAGGGCTTGAAGCCAAGTGTCTTTTTTTGGGGGGGGGACCTCCCCACAGACAGATGGCAGAACACTCTGCCAGTGGTGATGGGGTGCCCACTCCACAAGCAACGACCAACCTACCCAACCTGGCACAGGTAAAAGAAATGTAAGGGGAATCCAGGCGATTTATGTAGAGGTGGCACTCAAAAAGCAGTGGTAGGTGCCTGCTGGGGTTTTTGGAGTGGTCCAGCCTCCAACAATGTCGAGAGGAACAGTGAACTGGCCCCCTGTTTAAAAAGTTTGAGGACCTCTGATCTAGCTTGACAGTTATGTATGTAATTGCCAGCTGAATTCTGTGGTATGTTAATGAGTTTTTGTATGGTTTTTGAATGACTCTTTGGGGTACTTCTGCTGTTCTCCTCTGGAGATGTCAGAAAATTAAGACAGCTGTAGCATCTAGCAGAAGCTTAAACTGCTCGTCAGTGAAGCTGATGGTGTCACTGACACTACTCTATAGTTTTTCATCACAGGCATAAAGCAGTCAGTATCAAAGAAGAAAACTCAAGCATGCTGAAAGTCAGCTGACTTTTTTTCCACACAGTTAGACCCAGGATGTGGCATGGTGGTTCAGTGGACTACAGCGCTGAAACAGTCAGCTGCAAAGTCAGCAGCTCAGCGGTTTGAATCCTGGGTGCCACGCAATGGAGTGAGCTTCTGCTGTTAACCCCAGCTTCTGCCATCCTAACAGTTCGAAAGCATATAAATACAAATAGATAAATAGGTACCCATGCTACCACAGTCATACCCCTCAACTTCCCTGGGAAGGCAAACAGTGTTCCGTGCAGCCATGCCAGCCACATGGCCACAGATTTGCACAACACTGGCTCTTTGGCTTGGAAATGGAGATGAGCACCGCCCCTAGAGTCAGACACGACTAGCCCGAAGGTGCAGGGGGAACCTTTACCTTTACCTTTTTAGACCCAGGACTTCTAGTTTGGAGGTGGGGAGTACATATATATTTTAGTCAAGAGCTCTCTTCCAACGCCTAATTTTAAAATATGCATTGAGTCTTTAGCATGATACCATTTTCTGTCTAGTACAGAAGGATTTGTGAATGTGTCTCTCTGTGTGAAAGCATTATTATTTCTTGTGAAATAATCCCAGGGGTAGCTGACACACCTGCTGCTCTAAGCGCATGAGTGGGCAGTGTCTGACTGCCACCCCACCCTCTGCTATAGTACTACAGATCCTACCATCCTTCATCACTGGGTTTGTTGTCCCAGGTTGCCCTAACATCTTGATGTTGTTTCATTCAACCAGCTCAGGGTTCTCAGCTCAATGAAATCAAATATTATGATAATTAGCCTAGCTTTGTTTGCATATTCTGGGAATATAACTTGCAAGAAACATAAGCATCAATTTCTTGGAGGAGAAAATAACCAAAGGAAATTGCTGTTAAATTAAAATGAGCCAAAGCCAAATTAAAACATGAAGCAAAAGAACTGTTGGCAAATACTGACTGGCCAGACCACTGCTGGCATGAGATGGAACTCACAAGGCAGTCCGTGACATTATTACAGACATGTTAACAGCATTGAGAATAAGGAAGCAGCTAAATGTATGAACTATTCAGTCTCACTGATTTCAGAAGAAGAGTTAAACATATGCTTTAAAATCTCCTCTTGAAATAAGCTGGTTTGAAAGGACAAGCTTGACTAGATCATGTTCCTATTTATGTACTTTTTTTTTTGGTAACATACAGCTTTACCCATAGAAACATACCAGTAAATATGCGGAGCAGGATGTGTTTATCTACATTTGATTAGGATGGGTAGCTATGATCTTCCAGATGTTTTTTTGATAGCTCTCATAATCCCTTGCCATTGGCTGGACCTAATGTGAATTCTAGTCCAACAACATCTGTAGCATTACAGTTGCCTATTCTGCTGTAGGTAAACATGAATCCTATTCTCATTTACCCCTGGATAAGCTTTATTGAATTCAGTGGGACTTACCCTTTGAGGGGATATACAAAGGATTACACGGTGTGGCATTTTGTTGTGTATGGAGGGTTCTGTTTTAAGCAGAGAGCGTTGGCTGTCAATCAATGCCATGTCCTTAAAGGGCAGAAGAATCTTTATTACACCGCACCGCTTATTTTGTCATTAGATGTGCTTGTAGAATGCCATCATGGTCCTAGCAGCTCCCTCTCTATCCTGGAAGATAATATAAAAAACAAACCTTCCCATTTGTCTGGGATACAGATATCCTCTGGGTGGGTTGTTAAAGCTAATTGCCTCCTTCAACTTTACTTTGTGCTCACTGGGAAAAGGTCACCATGTGCATTAAAACCATTTCAGGCAGAGTTAGTGGCTTGAATAAGGATGGTAGCTTGATGCTTTGGGGAAATGATCTAGAGTTATTACTTGATGTGTCTCTGCCTCTTGCTTTGATTAGCGGTGATGTGATTGGAGAATTGACAACACTAAATGGCTAATTGTGCCTACACTACACAGGTCAAATGACAGAGCAAACAGGACCAAGAGATATAAAGCAAATCATGGTTCTTGAGTGATTATAAATAATCTAGCTGGCACAGCTATTTTACTTCTCTATTCCTGCATGGATTTTTGATCTTATGCAGCCTTTATCTTTATATGGGAGATACCCTGCTGCAACCTATGTTTAAATACTGGATTGATTGGCTTGTTCTGTGTTGTAATTTTGTCAATGCAAGTGACCTTATTGACTGTTTTCATGGGTTTGAGAGATGAGAGAATGTTTCCCTTCAATGGTGAGTACATAAGTGAGTACATTGGGATGAGTACGCATGATCTGTTTGGGTTTGTATGACAGTTGTGGTCTTTTCACTCTTGGGTTTTCTTTCTTTCTTTCTTTCTTTCTTTCTTTCTTTCTTTCTTTCTTTCTTTCTTTCTTTCTTTCTTTCTTTCTTTCTTTCTTTCTTGTCTCATTTTCACTACTGAATTATCAGGCAACCAGTGACTTGTTGTTATGTCCTGTCGAGTCATTTCCCCCCTATGAATATATGACCTCCCGTAGGTGCTATCCTTAATGCGGCTCTGCTTAGAAATTCCAGACTAAAGGAAATGGTTTCTCCTGTACACAATCCAAGATCATGTTCAGTCTTCTTCTTTTTCCCTACTGCCTTCCACATTTCCTGGAATTACAGTACTGCCTTTCCAAGTGAGCCTTATCTTTTCATGTTATGTCCAAAGCACAGTAGCCTCCGTTCTGTCATCTTAGCTTCTAGTGAGAGACAGGATTGAATCATCTATAACTCCTTTCTCTCTCTGGTGGTCCTTGGCATTCACAGAGCTCTCTTCCAACACCTAATTTTAAATGAGCCAGTTTCGTTTCTGTAAGCTATCTTAGCCTTAGTCTCCACCGACCATATCCTTACACTTGAGGATTCTTTATAAGAACTTCTTAGCAGGCTTGCTGAATGTCTGCATTAAGGTTAGGTAGTTCATCTGTGCAATTTTGATTTTTGTCTTCTCAATATTCACCTATAATTCTATGTTGCAATACTGACACAGTTTTACCATTCACATTTAAAGAAGCAAAAGTGTAAAGTTACCACTGGAGATCATCATCATCATCATCATCATCATCATCATCATCATCATCATCATCATCATCATCATCATCATCATCATCATCATCAATCTGCCATCATGTCAATTCTGATGTATGGTTACTCTTTCCAGGGTATTTTAGATATACAGTACTCAGAAATGGTTCACTCTTATTATGGGAGCATTTTGGGGACCATGTCGTTTGCCCAAGATCACACACCCTGGCTCTTCTGCAAAAGGCTCAGTGGGGAAATCAAAGTCATGATTCCTGGCTCCACATCCATATTCTTCATCTCAAAACAGACTGAGGCCAAATATGCGGGAGAATAATCCCACAAGTTAGACTTAAAAAGCAAATGGGAAGATTCATCTTTATTCCACAGAAAGTGTGTTTGCATGTGAAATAAGAGCATGATAATCTTAAATTGAGAAATAAAAAGCAGGGCACTTTATCCATTGTTCAACTCTTCTGGTGATCCAGCCCTTTACTAAGCTTATCTTGATTGTGCTATGTAAATTATCTGTTGTGTATATTTTGATGAGCAAAGAAATTGACCTTTTAATCTAGCAGCTTGCATGGTTTTCTCATTTGCCCTGATTAATAATATAACCGAGAAGGCCACATCCGTGAGCAAATGCTTGAAGCATTTTAAAGCAAACCAACAATTACAAAAGGAAGTTTCAGGGCAGGGTAGGAAATAAATCACCGGGATCCCATCCACTCTTTTAATATGTAGGCCACCATTCAAAGCAGTAATTTTATCATGTCTGTGTGATGATCTTTCCCTCTCAGTCGTGGTGCACCTTTTTCCAGCATGTCTCAAGTAGGAAGTACCATCACTCCCTGAAAGAATCCTAGTACGCTTTCAAAAATTCTCAAAAATCCCACCAAGCTCTCAGTTTTTTGTTTTGTTTTTATATATTTTTATTCCTTTTTGCATATAGATGTGGGTATATTTTGATATACAAACTTTCCTTTCCATTCTATTTTTTACCTTTTGCCCACGAATGAAAGTAATGTGGTGGTTCTGAAACTTTGAATCCAAATGTGCCTGGATTGCAACTCCCAGAATTGCTAGCCACTGCAGCCAGCGGTCAGGAATGCATCTTCCCCATGTTTGAGAACCATGATTAAACTAAAGCATATTCCAGGATATTTAAATATGCAATGGCTCTCCCGAGCAGGGAATGACCTTGTCAACCTCCCCCTGCCAGCCCTTGCTCTCCACCTTGAGGTGGGGGTGGTGGATTCCATGCCTGGGATAGGCCTAACTGCCCATCTCCCTCACCTCCTATGCACAAAACTACTCTCCTACTAGAACCTAAGGAAGCCATGAAAAAAAGAATACAGTAGGACCCCGGTATCTGCTTGGGATTGGTTCCAGGCCTTCCCATGGATAATGAAAACCGGGAATAAGAGAAAATGCCAAAAATCCCTAAAACTGCTGTTTTGTTACAGTAGCTTGCTTTATAGCTGCTGTTTTGCGACAGTAGCTTGCTTTACAGCTACTGTTTATGACAGTAGCTTGCTTTACGGCTGCTGAATTATTTATATAATTTTTTCCTCTGCCAACCATGGATAACTGAATCAGTGGATAATGAATCAGTGGATACTGGGGTCATACTGTACATACTTAGAGTTAGAGACCATCCCTCTCATCCACTGACCACAACATTATATGTAACTAAGGGAAGGGTGGCCAGGCTGGCAGATCAGATTGAGGCCTATTTCTTTCTGATCCACCAGAGAAGGCATGAAGCTGCTCAATCAGCTTATCACTGATTGGCTGAAGCTTCCCATGGCCAGGACTCATGACCAATCAGGCAAATACTACCTTCCCAGGGGAGGCCAGGTAGGTGGTGGCCATCACTTCCATGTGGCTAAGCCTTGCCAAGCCACAAACTGGGCTCCAAACAAGAATGGCTTCTGGAAATGCATACAGCCATTTTAAATTTCAACCAACCCTTTGTGTGTTGATTTCTTTTATGATGCGAGTTGTGCTCTCTAAGGAAGACACTCGTTCCCCTTTTGGTGGCCAGGTTTATACTTTTGCTGTATTGTAAGGCAGCTTTGTTTCAAAAAGTAATTTCAACTGTAGTAACCCCAGTCTATAAGAAGAACAAGATAATGGGAAAGGGAGATCACTTATCTAAAATTACAGCAGTTTTCAATAAAAATGTTCTTTATAAACTCAGTGCCTATCCAGGCTTTTATTTTTGAGGCAAAAACCTTGATCTGATAACATTTTCAGACACATGCATCATCATGTCAAGAAGAAAGTAACATTGGGTCCTGGATGAAATGTTTTTTTCTGAATTCCATTCTCCTTGTTGCTGCAGCTGAAAAGATCTCTGCATACCTATTGCAGAGTGAGATAGGGATTTACTGTATGCAGGGAAATAGTAAACAACAGGGAATAGAAATGAGTTTCCATCTATGCAGGGCTAGCAGGACCACTCATGTGATCCTTAATGTCAACCACCCGAATGCCCCCATCTCAATTAAATTCCCTCATGCTGGTACAAATATATCCCTCCTCTTCCCAGTCCCTCCTCTTCCTATTCATTTCCATCACATGGAAGGATGCTTTGTTACTTTTGCAACACTGAAAATACTCAAGATGGTAGCTGCCTGGTGTTTGCTGGAGCTGCACCTACAACGTAGGTACTGTATTGGCATAGTAGATCAGTCATAGTGGGGCTTCCGACCTGCCTAAACCCTCTCTTTGTATGAGACTCGGGTGTGAGTCTATGAACTAAAGTTCATGTCAGCTTGAGATTTCCCCTGAGGAGTTAAATGAATTCTGAACATACCTGTGTTATAACTTTAAGAATCAGTCATCTAAAAGTTACCAATTTTTTTACATATCTTGTATAATGTGTGTGAAGGAGGAAATTACAATATTGAATGCTTGGGTTACAGCTGTATTTCATGCTAAGGCAGCTCATGATGCTGAACATCTGTGAATGTTTCCTCCCTCTCTTATGCAATAAGCTTACAACATGAATGCATGCATTAGTAATCCCTGTGTTATTTTAAGGGATTTCTACAATCACCATTAATGTATGTGTAATAAACATTTCATAACCTTACACATTTTAATTTTTAAATAACTGTTTCTTTGCTTGAGCAGAAGAAAGGGATCAATTGGGGGGCTTTCTAGTTGTAGCACCTGAACTGTAGGATGCCTTCCCTATTAGAGGCCAGATTGGCACAGACAATGGAATCAGTTTGATGCCAAGTCAAGGCATACTTATTTATTAGAGCCCTTGGGTGTTGATAAGCATAGCCTGCACAGATCATGGTGGAATGGTTTTAATGTTTGAGTGTTTGAATTTTCTACTGTTTGATTTTAAATTGTTTTAAATATTTTATGTTTTAGTTGTTTTACATAGCTTTTTAACCCACCCCGAGTTCCTTTGATATTGGTAATGAATGAATGAATGAATGAATGAATGAATGAATGAATGAATGAATGAATGGTTGCATCCATGAAAAGCCGTAACATTAATTATTGTTTCATGGTTTTGTCTGCCTCCCCTTATCTCATCAGACATTCCTTTCTATTCTATTATACACCAAATATGGTGAATCTTTGCATCTATCTTGATAAAGTCATTTAAGGAAGATAATAATTACCAATAAAATTGATGATGAGTGTAGTACCATTAAACTCTTTTAACCGCTTCAATACAGCAAGGTTTTCCATCAAAACAGAGAATATCAGTGAGAGGTAGAATATATATGATAATTTGGTTAATTCTTTTTAAAGTTAGCCGAGTATTAGGTAGGAACAATGACTGCACAGAGAAAGCATGAGATAATAGCGTAAATCTTAGTAGTCCACTTCTTTTCACAATGACTAGCACTTTATATGTTAAAAATCAGTGTGGAATTAGAAAAAAAGTTTATTTGCTTACATTTGCTACCTGCAATTACAGTCAATATGAAAAAAATAGGAAAAAATCGAATCTCTTTCTTGCGAAAGAGACATTCTCCATGTCTGCTACATCTTTGGAGGCCCAGAGAGAGAGAGAGACTAACAAACAAAAGAAGCAGAGTGAACAACTAAGAAATGTGGGTGGATGCTTGCCTTAAGCAGGAATGAGGACTTTAGCAATGGGTTAGTGGCAAGGACCAATCATCTTAGTCTTCTCCCAATGTTAGTGCATGCAAGATTGTTATTATCCTCAGCAGAATATAGCAAGCATATCAATCTATGGATTTTACATCCTTAAAATTCATACGTAGCCTTGGAATTTGTATGTTACACCACTGAAAGGAGTTTCTTTTTCATGTGGCACTCTGTTGGGGTCATAGTCAAGATGTATGCATATTGTTTAGCTGTCTGCCTCCCTACAAAAAAGAAATCATAGCCAGGAGTCTTACAATATGGTATCAGTGCCATCAAGCATAAGAAGTTGCTGTTGCTTGATACTAAAAAATGTTCACTGTTTATGATACAGGAGAAATGAAGGCTTGTGTACCATATGGAATCCTGGATGAGGATGCAGCACATGTTTCTGTGCTGTTTACATAGAGACATTTTGCATGACCTCTAAAATCCAGAATACTCAGTGTCCAGGATAGAGGGTTTGTTCTCATTACTGCACCGTTTGCAGCCATAGGAGTGAACGGCAAACATTTACTTCTGTAGAAGAAAGAAAATGGATTTTCTTAACAGTATCACTAAGTGAAAGATGAATGGTGCTCTTGACTTCTGTCACAAAGAAAGAAACCTGCTATTTCCCCAGGGAACTTAATAACTTCCTCATCAAGGATTCTATTCTTGTTTTTTTTGGTCCTCCTGAAATGGTGCAACATGTTGGGAACAAGCAATCAACAGACAGACCAGACTGATTGGCTAATATTCAAATAAAAATTGTGGGTGATTAACTAAGGATTTAAGTAACATACTTGCATAGTGTTGGTATGGTGGGGCCACTGTGAGATACAGGAAGCTGGACTAGATGGGCCTTTGGCCTGATCCAGCATGGCTCTTCTTATGTTCTTATGTTCTTATGTTCATGTATTTGCAAAACTGCTTTGTGATTTTCTGACAAAGACCTGTATCCACATAAAATAAATAACTAATAATTCAAAATGTTGAGGATGTGGATATGAAATAATCTTGGCTTTTAGTTTAACGTCTACTTGTTTGCTTTCATGCCAGGTCAAAACGCCCAGTTCCAGTTCCAACGGCCACCCCAAGAATTGACTCTCCCATGCCTGTGATTCCTCATCAAAAGGTATGCATCTCACGACTTCCACTGTGCTTATTTTGAGATTATGACCCTGACATGGCTGTGCTTCTCTTTGTGAGAGATTATGGGTGCTTATGACCTCTGCCATGAACGATGGGTGAGAAATTTGATCAAAATATTTTAAGGGCTCCAAGCTGCAAATATCACCTGGTGCTCTTAAAGACACAAAGCTGCATTTTAGGGACTGTAATTGCATCTCTCCCTTCCCTGTGTAATTTAAAACATGTGTTATCAGCATCCAACACAAATTCTACATCTGGCCTGCACTGGATTTGTGTGTGATCACCACTAAATGTTGTACCTCTATTATTTGTGGGAGAAGCAAACAATAAAGGATGATAAATAAGTCAACAAAAAGCTTGCTAGGATATATGTGTGTGTGTTCTTAGCAGAGCTCCTGGACTTGCATTAGTTGCATAACAGGCAACCATATAAGCGTTCCTACCAGTAACATGTCTCAGGGAAGATCTGCCTGTTAGGTCACTATTCAGAGTCCCAGAAGCTTACCAGGCAAAGCGGGTTACTGTAGTAGCTCTTAATGATTCTCAGTCAGGGGTTGAAACATAGCACGCTGGTGCAGGAGCAAAACCATGGGGTGGTCAACACACAATGTATTAAGTCTCGTTGGCCGCAGCTGTGCTCATGGGTTGTGAGGACCAGCCAATCTTTTATGTATCAGATGAAGAATGAGAGCAAATTTACTTCCTTTTTACCTCAAGAGAATCGTGGTATTATCAGTACAGAGCAACACTAAGGGTGAAAGAAAAGAATGGGAGAAGCTAAAGACCACATGCTTCCCTGTGTTCAGAAAAGGGTTTTTCTTAAAGTTCAACTTATTTATTAGCCAGCGCCTTAGGCTGCTCTGTCTTTCTCTGGCATCTTCGAGAACACTAGCAGGATTTTTGTTCATTTAAGCAGAGTTCTCCTTGCCTTAATCGTTCGCCCTCTGACAAGAACAGGGAAGGAGAAATAAGCACGGGATGCATTGGAGTGCACTTCAGTGGAATTAATTCCAATGCCTTTTGACGAAAAGCACCAACAGCACTGGGGAAGCATTAATTAGTGGCGGTAGAGAATGTGCAGATGGATCTCAAAACAGTCTGAAGAGCCATAGATATTGTTCTAGAGAAGAAAGTGAGAGAAGTCAGAAAAATTGCTACTTTGAATGCAGTGAGTATTTTACTCTAGGCCTACTAGAAAAGGTGAAGTACCTGGAATACTGACACTATAAAGTCAGTTATTATATTCAGAATCTTTACAATAAATGAACTGAGAGCAAGCTCAGTGGTTTAAGTACCTGGCTGGGGAGCCCGAGGTTGAGAGTCTGATCCCCCGCTGTTCCTTCTTGACAGGGCCTGGATTTTTCCAGTTCTGTACTTCTAAGATTATTATAAATTAATACTTATGTATTACTTTATTCTCATTTGTATATTAAGTGGATTTGCCCTTTCCAAAACACATAGGGCCTTTTCACATGACCCCTAAGTTCCGCTGGTCCCTTAAATTCGGACCAGAGATCTTGGGGGTTCGTTTCTGTTCCTGCGTCCCCACCCCTCAGCACTTCCTGCTCCTGTCGGCATGAGGGGAGGGAGGGAAAAAAGGACAAAAGAAGCCTTTACTAACCTGCCGGTGCCCGTCGAAGTTGCCACGAGCCCCCTTACTTCCTGGTTCCTTCTCAAGGGGCTCTTAAAGGGGCGGGAGGCAAAAAAACAACAGACAAGCGAGGAGAGCCCGGCACTCTTATCCGCATCAAAAAAAATTCACCTCCAGAGAGAAGGTACAAGAAAAGTGCGCTGGGTCGCGCTAAAGTGGGCGGGGTCACACTTAATTGTCTGCAAACTCCGGAGCTGGTGGGGAAACATTTCTAAGCTCCGGAGCTGGGAGCCATTTGCAGCACAGCTTAGGGGTCGTGTATAAACGCCCATAGACAAATCTTTCAGAGCAAGCATGATCAGGCAGCAGGAAACCTTATATAATTGATCATATTGGTTTTATTCATCAAGTGGCTGAATCATGCCCTTCCCTATGTCATATCTAAAACAGTATCCTTTCCTGGGAACAATGGCTGTGCCTTATAGTGGTATAGTCACAGGGTGATGTTTTGCTATTCTGTAAGGGAATTTGAACTTCTGAATATACCTGGGTAAATAAGCAAACAATAGACCTCCTCTTTCCATTTGTGAAGGGGAGGTTATGTGACCTGTTGCATCTCAGAATTCCTTCCAGTGTCTGTATATTATTTTTATTGTATTTAAATTGTTTTACTTTACTTTATTGTTATACGGTCATAGACCTGGATATTCATAAATAAATAGCATAATAAATATTATACAAAGCACACAAATCATTAAAATATAACAAACATCATAACTCATAAGTCAGATGGTAGTCTTGTTACAACATTTCCGAATTCTTAAGGCTGAGACTAAAAACTTAGCCACAGACTGTGATTGAATTTCACCCAACAGCAAAAACTTCAAATAGCCTATGGGGAGTATACTGGTGCATTTACTCAAAACTGGGTAGATATATTGAGTACCTTCAGTCCTATATAATCTACATTCTAGCATGGTGTGTGCCAGGTACGCAGTTGTTTCATTCCCACAGGGGCAGATCCTTTTCCCATAAGGAATGTTATTAAAGCACCCTTTTAATATCGCGGAGGGAAAGCAGTTAAATCTGGCCCTTGAGAATACAAATGATATCTTGGTATTGTGATTTGGTATCGATGATTTGCTGGATTGGGGAAGGTAAAATTTAGACCAAAGTGCATTGGTGAACAGGTTCTGTCTGAACATGCTAGAGAGTACTGATAATTAATATCTTTAATGTGTTGTGCAACCATTAACTTGGTACTATCATAGGACTGAGCAGAGAAAAACCCAAAAGATAAAGTTTGTAAATCGTATTGCTGAAACCAGCGAGTTGTAATTTGCCACAATGGAAGCAGCAGTAGATTCTGTAGGAGCTGTAACTGAACTCTTTAATTTCTCACTGGTAGCAGATTTTAGGAAGCTAGAAACTTTAACATTTACTTCATCTATCCAAATTAGGCACTTGTAGAACAGATAGGATATCATCACCTAGATCAGTGGTTCTCAACCTTCCTAACGGCATGATCTTTTAATACAGTTCCTCATGTTGTGGTGACCCCTTGCCCTGCTTGGAAGAGGCCTCAAGCCCCCTTTGGCAGGCCACTGCCACAGGTGCTGTAGAGAACTTCCCTTTACAGGCACCCTCAGCCAATCACAGACTCCAGTGCAATTGACTGACATCCCTTCCAACCTATCAAGCTGTAACTCACTCTCCCCCCCCTTTCCCCCTATCCTCCTCCAGACCCAAGCCGTTTGTGCCTTTTTCTTCACTGGCTCATGGCTCCCCTGTGAAATGGTTGTTCAACCGCCCAAAGGGATCCCAACCCCCAGGTTAGGGACCAGTGACCTAGATGATGCTCTGGGGTAAGGTGTACACTATTGGGTTTGAGAGTGACAAGGTTAGAAGCAGGGGTAAATGGTCGCTGTCTGTTCAATATCCAACAGAAAATTCCTTGACCAGTCTGGTTAAAGGAGAAATTATCACATAATCCACCACACTGCTACCCTTTCCTGATACAAAGATAAATTTAGCACAGTTGTCAAACCGTTCATTGCCGTTTACAATGTGCTGAGTAAAGCATTCTACCATCCTTGACAGGCATGTCCCACTGTGATTGATCTCCAGATCTTTTGACGTTCTATAGTTTATCAAGGGGTGGTTCTCTGCAGAGTATATAAGAAAGAGGATTTAAAAAGCTTATTATATACATTTTGTGTTTAAAAATATACTCCCAGAAGGAACATCTATCCAAAAGGTGGTCAAAAAATCCCAGTGAACTTTACTTTGTAAGGGCTTCAATGTGCTCTAAACTTAGCAAAGTCATGTTTTTCACCAGTGGTACATATAATGGATGGCTCCAACCGATCCCATTCACTGCAGGGACCTCGTGAGTCCATGTTTAGTCAGACTTAAATCACACTGATTATTTCACTCACTCACCTTGGATGGTTGGGGTGGGGGGCCCATTTGTCCAGGTTGTGTTGTCAAGTCCATGTAGACCCACCCATTGCCACCAGTATCTTCAGAGACAATGGGCTGACTTCTGTTCCTAAAGCTGCCCACTGCCTCTACCCATACAGGCGCCATCCAGCTGATGGGCTGCAGCGTGGTGTCCAGAGATTGTGTTTTGGCCTTGTGGCCAAGATGGAGACTTCTATCCTATAGTTTTCTTGGAAATTAAGTACGTATGAAAGTGTGACTTTGATCAGTTCACAGACTATTTATATATGATCTATTAGAAAAAAATTAAAATGGTGACACATACATAACTAGGGAGAGAGAGCTAAATAAATAGAAACCTATAATTTTGAACAGGGTGCTGATGTTGAATATTTGTACATCTAGAATGTGCATGCTTAGTTTTAAAATCTCACATTGCAGCACAAAACCTTCCACCGACATCTGATCTAGGAGATCTTTGCCCATGCAAACATATGCACAGCAAATATGTTGATCTTAAAACAAAGACCCTCCTTCTCAATGCTTGCTGGAATAGACTAGCATAGGCATTAATGAATGTAAAAGAGATGTGGATCTCTTTTACTGTATATTTAATATAAAGTGTTGTTAGCAGTATCATAGCAGGTAATGTGTATTTAATGGCGTTTGAATGTTGTTTGCCCATGAAAGCCAAGTTGCATTATTCCAACGAGCTATATATAGCTTTTAAAATTAATTCAAACCTTTGCTCAGAACGGTTTTGAAAAAGGAGCCAGCTTGAAGTAGAGAAAAGGTGTCTCCTATGTCCTTCTGTTTTGCCAACTGTGGTCTGCCTGGCATCACGGGGGAAAAATTAAACCCCAGCTTTCTCGATTCTGCATGCTTCAAAATTTTGTAATAGGCAGAGAATGAGAATCAGCTCTGTCTTTGGCATGAAATATTTTAGGAGGCGACAGCAGTATGTCTCCAGAGATGAAGCTCAATGCACAGGATAACAGCCTCCTCTTCTGGTTAGTTGAAACGCTACAGCAGGCGTAGAGTGAAAATATATGCTCACTTTTGCTAATTAAAACAGAGAAGGAGAAGCCGGTTAAAACGGTGTCATAGCTGAGGCCCATAGCCCTAAGGAAGAAAACGTACTTTTAAGCAGAAGGGTCCAGACTCCGCTGTCAGCATACATAAGAGGAAGGATCCAAGATTGTAGACAGCACAGGCCTCCTCAAGTGTTCCTCCAAGCCCTGGAGATGAATCATTAGATAGAGATCTTTTCCTGTGGAAAGAAAGCTTTTTCACAAGTGCTGGCATTTCTGTCATTGATTTGTACTTTTCCATCTCCCGTGTCTGTTGCTGGTTCCTAACAACTCCCCCCACACGTGTTTCCACTTACCTACCATTCCATTCAAATGAACCCCCTCTCTTGGCCCTTCCACATAACCCCAGTTATTGCGGTGTCCATTTCTTGGTGTGTTCCCACATGGCCTGCCCCACAATCTGCGAGTCAGGTGGCCCCTCAATTTTTTGAGGAAATATTCTAACAGCCCCCTGTAGAGGCCTCTGCACCCCTCTTATGTTTGTGCTGTTGCTGAAAACAGAAGGGAATTCACTCATTAAAAATGTAAGTGTAGTAAAAAACTAAACTGCAAGGACTGAAGTGCTGAAATTATTCATAATTACACTGGGAGAAGTCGTAAATACATTAAAAATTGTGTGTGCATGCATGCGTGTGTGTTTGGGTTGTCTAAAGGTTTATCTGGATACATATATACATGTGCATGTGTACATGTGTGGCCCCAACTAAGGTCACATGTCACCCTTAGGGGTGAAAAGAGGGTGCTTTCCCTGAAAAAAAATGAAAAATCAGGAACTAGAAGGCTGCAACCAGTCAGAATATACTGTAGAGTGTTAGGTAGGCAAAATGCTCAGACCTGATATAATACTTTTTCTTATGTCCCTCTCTATCAACTATTATTGACTATTGATTTATTTGTTTCATTTATAGAATGTGTTAGCTCTTCCAAATGTTTCAGTCTTTCCCGTTTATTCTACTATTTTACCAAATTGACAGGAAATTGGTGATAGAAAATATATCTGAGAACAGCCTAGTTTCCACCTGTTCAGCCCAAGAATGGCAGAGACAGGGAGTACTGGGAGTGACAGTCTAAAATAGACATGGGCACGACTCGGCGAAATTGTCGTTTCCGTTTTCGGTTATCGTTTCCGTTACGTAACGGAAACGGTAACAATAATTAAGCCGTCAGAACTCGAACTCGAACCGAAAAAAGAAAAATTTGGTCAGGTTTTTCGTTTCCGTTTGTGTCATCGCGGCGATCGCGCAATGCGAAGCACAGAAAAAGTTTTTTAAAGTTTTTTTAAAAACCCCGACTCCCGGCCAAAAAAGCAGGCGAAAATATGCCTGGCTGAGGCTTTGCCACCTACCAGAGGGGTGGTTTCTGGGGGGTCCCCGGCCTTCCCCCCCTTCTCCTGTCCTGGGCTGCTTGTACCAGGCTAGGGGGGGGGGTCATCCTCGTCGTCTCGCCATGCCATGCGGTGGGGGGGGGCATCCAAAATGGCGACCGCAATTTTTCTTTTGAAATCGTGGTCAAAAAGCACACCAAATCACCACAGAAAACATGTGAAAAAAAAAATTATTTATTTTAGATGCCTGAATTTTAAATAGTAGCAGCAGTGGGTTTTTATAGCAATAAAATGTCGTATTTATTTTAATTTATTTTATTTTTTATTCTACTTTTTTTAGACCTGCCCACTTGGGCTGGACATGGGATGGGACCATGCAAATTGTTTGAACCATTCCATCAATGGCATCGCCAGGTTTTTGACTGACACTTCTGGATGTCTTGGAGGGCATAAAAAGCCGAGGCTGCAAAATAGACATGGCACATCCAAAATGCACCTTCCAGAAATCGCATTCGGGTGTATGGATGTGGTTGAGGGAGGAGGGCTGGCTGCTGGTGCTGGTGTGATCCGATCGAGATTGAGGAGGGAGGCTGGAGGCTTTAGGATTTAAGTTAGGCAGGCAGGGAGGGAATTGGATTTAGAAAATAATTTTTTGTTTCGCTGCAGCTTTGTCTGCTGAAGGGAATAGCAGTTTATTCTTTATTTCTTCTCTGGCAGTTTGTGAGGATTTTTTTCTGATATTGGATAAAGGGGGAGGTTCGACTGGGAGTGGGAGGTGTGGATTTATTTTAAAAATATATTATATACTACCATTTATTTTCTATTTTCCCAACTTCAGTTTGCTTGCACACACACACACATTTGGGGTGCAAGCCAAGAACAGAACCTCTATCCTAAGTGATATCCTAACTGTCCGCTCGCCCATCTGCCCGCGCTGCCACCTGCCTGCGGCCGCCGCCCACCTGCCCTCTCACCTGCCCCCCACCCCACCCGCCGCCTAGGGCACAAAAACACCTAGCGCTGGCCCTGATTGCAGGACGCCCCTATGCTCTGGGAAGTCAAATCGCGCTAAATCGCGGTGGAACTGACAAACGGAAATGACAAATTTTTGAAAAATTTCGCGACAAACGGAAACGACCCAAAACGGACCCATTCTGACAAACGGAACTCGAAACATCATTTTTTTCTGGTCGTGCCCATGTCTAGTGTAAAACTATCAACTTGGATTAGATATTTCACAGCTCTAAGAGGGCCTGATGTACTTCTTCAAGTGGAAGGTATGTGCTGTACAAAAATAAAGTACTGGTATGTTAATAGACCCTCCTTTGCAGCCTGTCTTGCTAACTCCATTGCACGGCCTTTGTCAGCATGAAGTTCAACTTGTTTTGACCGTGTTATATCCTTCAGAGACTAACCATATGCAGTGACTGCTGAAATCTTCATCCCTTCAGGGTAATAAAACCATTATGCACATGTTGTAGGTGTCCTGAGCTGCCATTGAGGTATCCAGATGTCTTTAAGATTTTTGCTCTTCTTGCCATTATGAGAACTGGGCAATCCAGTCTGATTGTCGAACTAAGCCCAAAATGCTTTTGAAATTTCCTGCGTATGTAAGGCATTTCTGCCAGTGGCTTTTCTGGACTACTTGTCGCATGATCGTTCCACCTGACCAGTCATCCGATTGATTGCACAATCAGTGGACTGCCTGGTACACAACGGAATTCAGAAAAGATCTAAAAGGGTTTGTGCAATTGCCCTCGTGTGACTGCATAAAACAAGAGAGTGTTGGCTTTAATATAGTACAGTATATGGTAAGTCTAATACTGAGAGCCATTTTGGTGGGAAGCATTATTGATATGTCGCTGCATTACTCAAACAAGCAGACTGTGAAAAAGATTGTGTTAATTTATCTGCTTGACTAATGCAAGTGTACAAAGCTTAGCTTTGATTGTGTTTGCTGCTGCAAATGTCTGCCTTGTGGGGTTGCCATCCAAGAACATTTAAGTGGCTAAAACAGCATCAACAAAAAATGAAGTGTCTTTGAAACAACTGCTGTTGGTGCCAAAAAAACATACAGTGGTACATTGTATAAAGGAATTAATTCGTTCCAAATTGAATCATGTTAAGCAAATTTTCCTTTATACAAATTTCCCATAGGAATGCATTGAATAATGAGTAATCCCATTTTTATGTTGTACAGATTCGCCCCATAGGCAATTATGTTAAGCAAATTTCCCCTATCTCTGGAATTTTTTATGTTGTACAGATTTTATGTTATACAAACTGTTTGTTATACAAGGGTCCACTGTATTTGAAATTATTGGCACTAGTCTAAAAATTCTAGATTTTGCCCACCTCCTACTTGGCTTCATTAGGGACCTATCAGATTCTACCCCTGATACGTCTAATCCTAGGAGCCCTGTATAAGTCTTTAAAATAAAAGTTTGGCAACCTTATTGGCATCTGTAGAATGCTAGAGCTGGAGATGTTTTAATTTTGCATGTGTTCTATGATTGTTTTTTCTTTTCTTTTCTCTTTCTCTTTTCTCTTTTTTATTTCTTTGGCCTGCATGTTTGCTTCTACAGGATACTGTTCTGGAAGTCAATGGCAACCGGGCAAGCTTCAATCCTCTAAGTAGCACCTCGTCTGAGTCCCTGAGTAGCATTTTAGCAACTAATGGAACATGTGCAGGCTACCTCCACAAGCAAGAAACCAGCATCTCACATAGCTCTTCCTTCCTAAAGACTACCTCCATTAGATCCTCCATGTCTTCTCAGTCTGTAACATCTGGCCATTCACCAGCAAAAAATGACCTAGAATCAAAAACAGGCTCAGTAATAGCAGATGGCAGTAGCCCTCCAAATCAGCTGAGCCCAGCAAAACAATATAACAACCCCATTGGTCTTTATTCAGCTGATACTCTAAGAGAAATGGCCGAGATGCATAAATTAAGTCTCACGAAAAAGGCTTCAAAAGGTGGACTTCTTAGCGGGTATGTAAATGTAAAATCTTTTTCTAAATAATGCATTTTGGTTTTGTGAGATGTGGATGATTTCCATATATGGCCTCTTGGAATCATTCTATGTGGTAAATGGTTCCATTCCACTCTATTTTTTCACAGTCCCAAGACACCTGGGGGGCTCCATCTTCCACCTTCTGGAAACCAGAAGCTTTCCCCAAAATGTTGACTGGAAATATAGAGGGGAAGAGGGAGAATTCAATATATAATAGTAGAATGGTACCCTAGAAGTTTTAGGAGAAGTTTCAGGAGACGTTTTCACACAACACACACACACACACACACACACACACACACACACACACACACACACACACACACACACACAATCATTTTTCTGACAATGAAGAGGGAGGCCAAGGGGTCCCATGGAGGAGGCCACAAAATCCGCATCTCTAATCTACAGTAGATCCACAGTGACCAGCTAAGTACCCTTGAGAAGCTCACGAACAGCAACTGTGCTTTATGGCCATTCTTCTTGCGTCATTTCAAGCATTTCAGGACAGTGAGAGCTTTCTAGCAGGGCGGAAGAAGGCGGGCCAGAGATTTATTTCCTGGTTGTGGTTGTGGGGGTAGGGGGGATTTAAAAAAAAAACAGATTTTCCTAGAAAAATTGATTGTAGAAATCGCTGCTTCAGAAATACCCTTTGGTCAGCTCGGTTACAATGCTATTTTCACTCTCTGAATGAGTCCTCGGCTAGCCTCCTGAAACAGAAGATATCCATTAATAGTATCTTGGGGTGCTTGTCTACTTCTTTATGGTAAAGCCATTAATTTCATTTTTGTTATAAGCATGAGCAATTTATAAAGATGCTAAATGGCGACTGAGGAACTACTATCTAGGCCGATTGGTTTATGTGTCCTCTGCCTCCATGCTGCTTAGAGTGGGTGGACATGGCTAATGCTTGAGGTTTGCCAGGAAATGCAGGTGAAGCTTACCCAAAGAGACCCTGCGGGTACCTTTTGGGTAAGGAGCTACTTGTGGCTGGAGGTAAAAGGGTTTCCAGAGCTGTGGTATCTTCCTAAACTCCAAGATGATACCACCTCCCCAGAAAGCTGGGAAACCAGCCTCCACTCTCCATAATGGCTGTCCAAGTTGCTGACTATCCACTGTTCTAATTATACAGGTTGGTTATATTTACAAGGACAACCTCATGGGAAATGGTTCAAAAGGGCCATTAAAAAGAAAGCTTGAAGCAAGTTGTTTGGGTCAGTGTTTCTCTTACCGTGGATGTAAGGTCAGCACTAGGGAGGAGTTTCTGAGCCTGTTGATCATGCAGGAAAGAGGCCAAGACTTCCTAAGTAGCTTTCTATGACCATATTTCCCTCCCCCTGCCCAGTGTGGTTTAGAATTTGTAGTTCTTTGTGAATTTTTATATTTGGAATGTTGTGTTCTGAACTTAAATGTTATCTTTTATAACCTCTTGTAACGGGAGAGCCCAGTACTTTCAAATCCAGAAATGCTTATGATAAGGCAGCTCAATACTTTCAAAAATGCAAAGATAGCACTGCTAAATAATGCAGAACAATTTCTCTTGAAGGTTCGTATCTTCCTTCTGTTAGGCTCCCTTAAAGCTTGGGAGGTCTCCTCATTTGGATATTTAAGGAATGTTTTTATCAGTTTCACTCCCTCAGTGAATTTCCAGGGCTGAGCAGTGATTCAAATCCTGTTCTCCAGAGTCCTAGTCTGTCATTCTGTCCGCTACACACATTTGTTTCTTTCAGAACAACCCATAGCTTCTCATGATCTTCCCAGTCAAAAGCTTTGCTCTGGTCTATAAATCAGTTGTGTCCAAACTTTAGCCCTCCAGATGTTTTGGACCACTATTCCCACAGTCCTTTGTCATTGGCAATCTAGGCTTTGAATTCTGTACATTGTGGTCCAAAACATGTGAAGGGCCGAAGTTTGGACACCCCTGCTGTAAAGGATAGACTGTTCTTCTGAAATTCTTTGCTGCATTCCAGTAGCCAGCAGATCTTTGCAATTTCATCTCAAGTACCTTTTTGTTTTCAAAATTCAGCTTGAACAGTGGACACTTGTTGTGCCATATAAGACAAAAGCCTTGGTTGCAGTATCTTGAGCATTAGTTTATTTCTATGGGACATTACAGCACTGGTCCTGTAATTACTGTACTCCTTGACACTTTGTTTTATGGAGATTGGAATGTACATTTAATGTTTCCAGTATGAGGACCCTTGTTTTGTGTTCCATTTTTAAAAATACTCTCATTAGGACATGGATAGATTGAGTCTAGTGGCTTGAAATAGTTCTGTTGGTATCCCACCCTACCTTGGTGCTTTATTTCCTCTTAGTGCTTTCAGTGAAGCTTTCATTTTACTTTCTAGAACTGCAGGTTCTTTGTTGTAGGATTCTTCTTTTTAAAAGTCTGTCATCCTTTTATCTGTTCTACTATCCTTTTATCTTTTAAATCTTCAGTATACTATTTCCATCTTCTCTTTGTTTTATCTTGGTCAGATAATGTGCCTTTTCAGTTAGTCCATCTCTCCCCCCCCCAGTCTTCCTTCCTTCCTTCCTTCCTTCCTTCCTTCCTTCCTTCCTTCCTTCCTTCCTTCCTTCCTTCCTTCCTTCCTTCCTTCCTTCCTTCCTATATTCCAACCTCTGCCAATCCTCTCATGAGGCATACATACAAGAACTAATAATGAGGACCTTGCAGTAAGATAATAGGTTAATCTAATGCAAATCTCATATATGTTAGAAAATTTCATTTAAAAAAAAGAGAGGGTAGTCTGACAGAGAAACATTAGCTCATTTAGAGAGGAAGATGGAAGAGAAAAATTCAAGCAATGGCAACACGTACCTGGAGGAAGGCCCCTAAGATATTCAGAGGGTCCAATCACTTAGTTCATAAGCTCCCCATTATCGTTCTTGCTTTTGAAAAATTCCTCCCTTCTTTCCTTCATTCCCTCCTTTGAGAGAATGTCACTTACATTTGGAAGCCATATTACACTTAGGTTACACCCATGTTGCTTTCTGGGGAGTAGCATGCCATCAGTCAGCATTATCAAACTCAGATTTTAGGAGGACCAAAACAGCACACACTCTCCTGTCTCCTTGTTCTTATGTGCTTTCTGTCTTTCCTCCCCCCCCCACGCCCCATAATTTCGCTCCCAATTCACATTAACGTAAAAACATGCTTCCTTCTTTACCAGTGTTCTCTTGCCAGGCAAAACAAACTTTTCACTGCCACAAGTATGAGGCAGCAGACATAAAAGTTAAGCCGTTTGACTGATAAAATGAAAGCAGGCTGATTTGCCAAGTGTGTAGAGAGGCAAGCTTTATGGGGGGGGGGGAGACACCCAGTTTCCTTTGAAGGATACACTTCTGTTAGAGGCAGAATCAGTATTTCACCTAATAAGCCTCAGTTTCTTTGGAGACATTCTGCCCCCCATGACCATTAGTTTGTTTGTTTTTTACCCTTTCATGGTACTTTCAAGGAAACAGAACCTGTTTTTTTGTTTTATCAGGGTCAAAGCAGACAATATTACAATAGGACCACATTAGAAGCAGGACTGTCTTAAGAGCTTTATTTATTCATTCATCCTTGTGCTGGGTTTTTCACCTCCACAGATTTGAAATCAAAAACAGGGAGACAAACAGGGGCTCTAATTTCAAATTGACTACACAGACAGGATGCTTTTGAAGGACTGCATTTGTGAAGAGAAAACATTTTATCACCTTCTAATTGGAAAGCTGAGAGGTCTACTCTGGTCTTCTAGCACTCCTGCAAAGTGGAATCCAAGGCTCCAGAGATCATGTCAATTTCACAAACCAGAGGTTTCCTATCCGTCATGTACATCTTCAAGAACAGCTTTTTATTAATAATAAACCGTATTTTCCAACAATAAGACATAAGATAACCCCCATATTTCCAACATAAAATTACAGTTTTGCAAACATGCCATTTGCTCCTTGGCTTACTTCCATGTATAAGGTGACCCTCAATTTTAATGTAGCAGTTCTAGACAAAAATATAGTCTTATACACGGAAAAATACTGGATGTGCTTGTTTCCTATTGACTGAGAATTCCTATATGACAGAATTCTAATTAGGTTTGTGTAACCTGTGAGTAACTTGCCTTGGGAATTGCAAGTAACTGACAAGCTACAAGGGAGTGCATCTGGATAAAGTCCAGAGCCTTATCACACTTCTCAGCTGTCTCCTGGCACCTTGTTAATAAGCTGCAATTAGAAGTTATACAGACTTTACATGAATACTAATAAGATTTCAGTCAACATGTAATACTGCTATAAGCCTAGCTTCCATCTTACAGAATTTAACATGTAACATTGGAAGGAACATTGTTTCCTCTGATGTTGGATTCGGTTCTCGGGTAAACGCTTGTATTCTGTGCGTTTGTTTCTGCACCATTTCTGTGGGGTTGTTGAAATGTGTCACTGAATGGTCCTTTCAATTAGGGCCCTCCCTAACTAAGCTGAGAAAGCCTGTAGACTGTGTTCTGTAATCTCTGACCTTTTAGAGGTCAGGAGAGATGGATAGGAGTTTGAGGCACAGTTGTTTGTAAATTCATTACAGAATGTGTGTGTGTTGGGAGAGTAAAAAGCCAAGCAAAGTACGCTGCCTATATAATACCCCATAACGCAGGCATGTCCAAACTTCGGCCCTCCAGATGTTTTAGACCACAACTCCCACAGTCCTTTGTCATTGGCAAGCTAAGCTTAGAATTCTGGGAGTTGTGGTCCAAAACATGAGGAGGGCCGAAGTTTGGACATGCCTGCCATAACGCTTAAAGCGCTCTCTTGAGTATTTTACAGTTTAATTATGCAGGCTACACAGTGCCCCCTCTGGAGCTGGGTACTCAGTTTACTGACCTTGGAAGGCTGGAAACGTGGGTCAACCTCCGTGAGCCTGTCGGGATTGAACCCAGGTTGTAGCTGAGTACAGTACAACTGCCGTATCCGCGGGGAATCAGTTTTGGGACCCACCGCGGATCACAGAATCTGTGCATAATGGTGGCGGCAGGGGTGGTGGGGTGCAGGGGTGATAGCTTTCTCCCCTGACACCCCCAAATGCTTGGTAGTGCGGAGGCAAGGAGGGCTCAGCATCGGTAAGCTTTCTTTTGTTTTCTTCCCCCCTCGTCGCTGTCGGCCAGCTGTGCTCTTCGCTGTGATCCTCTTCGCCGCTGCCGCCAGCTTTGCAGCTACTGTTTGCGTCAGCAGCCTGCTTTGCAGCTCTGTGTGTGCTGCGTCATTACAGTCATGACCAACTCTTTGTGACCACATGTCCAGGGAGTTTTCTTGGCAGAAATACTGGAGTGGCTTGCCAGTTCCTACTCCAGGCACCTACAGCACCTGGTATTCCCTGGTGGTCGCCCATCCAAGTACTAGCCAGGGCCGACCCTGCTTAGCTTCTGAAACCAGGTGAGATCTGATGTGCTTAGGGCATCTAGGCAGTTGCTTTGCAGCTACTGAATTATTTTTTAAACATTTCCCCCCTCAATCTGTGGATAAGTGAATCCTCAGTTAATGGTTTAGCGGATAAGGGGGTCATTCTGTACTGCAGTTTAACCCTGGTGCCACGGGACCCCATGCGTACAGAACTCTACAAAACATAGTTTGAGAAACCATGATACTGTATATAGCTTCGTCTTTTAAGAGCTGCAGAACATTCTCTCAAGCCTGGTAGCTTCTCCTGTCATCAGCGCATCTGGCAAATGTCTCCCACCTGTGCATTTGTCAAAGGAACAGGAACGTTATTAAGACGTGGCTTCACATTTTTGCAGGTTTCCCAAAGGAGAGTCCCTGACTATTGCGCCAATGCTAATTAGCTGTTATAGTAAACATATTTCACTGGTAGGTGAAGCAACTAGATTGTATTGTGATGTCTTTTGAAATCCCAGTCAGATACAACGGAAGTAGTGTTTCCCCTGTTTTATTCAAGTGCTCTATTACTAATGGCTTACGCTGTACTTTAAAATATTGTTTTACGTGCATGGGCATAGCTTAGAGGATTAGGACAGCCAACAGCAACCACTTCAGAAAATGATACTATTACAATATGTTTCCCTGTAAGCAGATGCCCAGCTGTCCTGGACATTCCTAAAATGGATATAGAATCTCTGATCTGCTTACGGACTACAATTTGTTCTTAATATATCTCTGTGAGTTTGTTTTAACAGGCAGATATTTTTGGATTAAAGCAGGGTTTAAAAAGCAAGAGAGAGAGAGAGAGAGAATATTCTCGAATATGGGAACCTGAAGGACAGCAAAACAGGGTGTTGGGTGAAAGCTTTTAAATATTTATTTCAGTAAATATGACATTGCTGCCTTTCCTTTTAAAGCCAAGGAAGCAAAATGCAGAAGAAACAGAATGTGTGCTGTTTGTTGAATTTAAACCCCATTCTTTCACTATGTTTGCACACATAGTAGCTTGCTATTAAAAGGCACACACAGCAACAATTATAATAGGGGCATGAGGAGTATGTGTTCATTACATGCTGATTCCAGAGATTTCAGGTACCAGGCTGGTCCTTGTTAAAGGAATTGCAAATGGACTGGAGACTTTTTAGTGGGTACCCAAAGTATAAAAAGGGTGGATGGGAAAAGCACATATTCACAACAACACTTGTATTCCATAAACATGCTCATTAGGAGAGTGAGATTGGCTACCACTCCCTAGACTGTATAAACTTAGTGGAAGGTGCATTTACGTCTACATTGCAAGCATATTGCTCCTAAATAAATGAGCCATTGAAGGCAGTAGTAGGACAACCTCACTCGAAATTTCTGGGACTAATCTTATACTGTTTCACAGGAACGGGTAGCAGATAAGGTCAAAGTAATCAATATAATCCCTTTAATTCATAGACACCCAACTTCTAATGGTGGGCACTGATTGGATTATTTGCATATATTTCTGTCTGCCTGCTGTTCCATTTTTTCAGGGATACCAGGAAGTGGTTTTTCTGGTATCCCTGTGTTTGCAAATGGACAAAGTGTCCATTGTGGACTTTGAAGCAGTGTTTGACACCATCAGACTGGATATTCTTCAAGATTACTTAACAAGGATGAGTTGATTCTTGATGTGTTGGTTCTCAGAAAGCAGTGCTCGGAGACTGCTATTCTACCTTTGGCCTTCACGTAACAGAAAGTCCTATCTTGTCTCCTCTGGTTTCAGCCTCTACATGACATTGGTAGGAGAGGTCATCTAAAAGTTAGGTGGGCTTATTGTCACAATACAGTGGAACCTTGACTTACATACTGCTTGACTTGCATCATATTTGACTTGCAGCAAGAAGGGGCCTGTTTGACTTGAGTCGCAGGCTTTGACTTACATCTCGGAGCCCTGGCGCAAGGCACCGGAATTGGGCGGCAGCCACAACCCAGCATCGCGGCTGCCACCTCCAAACTGCTCCTGCCTTCTTCCCCCCCTCCGGCAGCGGCGGCTTCGGCGAGGCCAGCTCAGAGCACCTGGAGCTGGTCCTCGGCCTCACCGAAGCCGCCGCTGCTGCCAGAGGAGAAGAAGGGCCGGGAGCTCGGGGCTGGCCTCGCTGGTTAGACAGTCGGCTCAGTCTTGTAAAAAAAATCTGGCTGCAGAAGTCTGGTCCACAATGGAAGCATTTTAGTTGGGGAGCTGTAAAGTTGTGGGATCTAATGGTAAGCATATAGTTGTTCAGAACTTGGAACGTCAGGTTAAAAATAAGTAAAACTTAAATGTTAGACATTGTTGCTATGAACATTAAAAAGTGGAGGCATATAACTTGTGGACTATAATTCCACTGCCTCCTCCTCTCTTTGAAGAGACATTTCATTTACATCCCCAGAAGGAATCTCCTATCCCAGTCAAATTTGTGTTAAATTGCTGTTTTCGGGGGTCTTTTTCATCATCTGGAACGGATTAATCCGCTTTCCCATTACTTTCTATGGGAAACGTTCGTTTGACTTAAGTCATGTTTGACTTAAGTCTAGACCACTGGAACGGCTTAATGACGTAAGTCAAGGTTCCACTGTATCTGGAAATCACACAATGATTGGTTTCTGTAATATATATATTCCTTTACTAAAGATTTCCAACATTTGTGAGTCTTAATTAGAAGAGTCTTATGATTAAACTGCAGTACTGCAGACAGCTAGCCTAAGTTTGATCTCCATGGGTTCAAGTAGCTGGCTCAAAATGGGCTCATCTTTCCATGCCAAGTTGTTGGGGACAATGCATAGCTTCCATAATTGAATTGCAATCCACTCAGAGAGTACTTTAAGTGTGATGGGGCAAGTATATTAGTAGGACATTCAATTCTGCTCTGCTTTGATTGGTATTAGTGCTGAAATGGTTGGATGAATAGGATGAAACAGAGATGAGGCTGTCCTGGCCTCTAGGGAGTTCCAGAGTCTGGACACAGCAGTTGAGAATACCCTTTCCTGGATTCCCATGAGATGTACCTGTGAGGGTGGCGGGAACAAGGAGTTTCTGAGCAATTTGTAAAATATATTTTTCAAATGGAAGGAGTGCACTTTGCCCATACATATCCTAAATATTCACAAACCATGTCATCTTAAGAATTGCCGGCTTCCACAACACAGCTGCCTGGCCCATTTGCTTTATAGGTCTTGCTCACCCTGGGTTTATTCCAAGCCTGTATTTCCAATGACAAAGGAGTGTGGGAGTTGTTGTCCAAAAGGCTTACGGGGAACATTATACCCATGTCATTTCTCCTTAGGCAGAAATCCAAAAAAGTATTTTAATATGGTTTACAACGCCTATTTTCTACTTTTTAAACTTTTAAAATAGAGAGCGTTTTTAAGACAGCGTTTTTAAAAAATCATCCATTTTGGATTTATTAAATGATTTTGCTAGTGTAGTCATGCTTTGTATAGAAGACAAATGGTTTGATAAAAGGCTAATGTTCTGAGCATTCTATTAGCAGAAAATTGGAAGACTTGCCATGAAAAGGACTTAAGCATCTTCTATGTGGGTCCTGTGATCATAGGACTAACAGTATAGCGGGGTCCAAGACAAGGCTAAAAACTGGCATGGTCACTTCCTTTTTAAAAGAATGTACAACTGCCATCGACCAGTGATAATGTGGCGGGTGCGATTTGCTTCTGTTATTGGGTACGATATACATTGAAAAAAGATGAAACATGAGATATTCTAATGCCCAAACTAGAGGTGCATGTTAATTGCAGGAATGTGTACATATTTCATTCTGTAAATAATAGCCATAGGGAAGCCTGGCCAGTTTTAGGGCCATGTTGAGGGCAAGAGGATGTTACTCTTTGTCTCCCTGTCAGAGCATGGGCCAAATTGTCTCTCCAAAGTTGATTTGCATGGGCCTCCAGTGAAGGCTTTTTTGGAAGTATAAACAACAGCTTCAAGGAGGAAATTTTTGTCGTTACATAATTTTTCCCATTGTAACATTACTGGAATGATAACCACCAATGGTTTTGAACATGAAGGAGAAAAATGTCTATGGAGATTCCCAGTCATCCAGGTGAATTTACCCAGGAGTTGAGTCATGGCAACTGGATTCAACTCCTGGATGATGGAGAAAAGTGTAGCTATGAATGTCTCAATGCCACTGCAATTTTAGAGTACTCTAAGTCTGTACAACTGTGACTTCTAGTCTCCCAGGTAGCTTAATTGTTGGCAGGTGATGCGCTGACCTGTGGCAAGCCTAATGGGCAAACTGTATATTGCATTAAAATATGTGTAATTAAATACTGGCATATGCTTCTTTGAAAGGAAGAAGCTGTACTTATGGGAGTGGTGTGATGGAGTGACAAAGTACCAGGATGGTGTTCACTGTGTCCCTGCCTCCTTCAGCCAGTTTCTAGCACTATATTTACCTCACAGCCTTCTTGAGTTTCTTCTCAGTGAAGATTGGCCCACCAACCACTCTTTGTTATTACCTACTACAGTGAATTCCACAAGGGTGTGAAAACACTTCAGGGGAATTGTTGGGCCAGGTTAATTCAGTTTCTGTAATAAAGAGGAGGCCTTGTTCTCTCTCTCAGGTACATATATGAATGACTATGTACCATCTTACCCATCTACTGTAATAATTAAGTGTGCAGATAATACTACCATAACGGGTCTTATTTCAGATGGAGATGAATTACCATACAGGGGGAGGTCCAAAAATTATCCTCATGGTGCCTAGAAAATAATTTTCACCTGAATATCAGCAAGGCAAAGGAGATGGGTGCTGGACTTCTGGAGGAAAAGAGAGGAACTTACCTCATTGGACATCAAGGGGAGCTGTGTGGAGAGAGTTTCCTCCTTTAAAAATCCTGGGAGTTCATTTTAGTGAAGATCTCACCTGGGAAATTAACAGAACTCAGGTGGCCACGAAAGCCCAACAGAGACTCTATTTCCTCAGGCTCTTGCGAAAGAACAACGTGGAACAGCAGTTGATGACCTCCTTCTACCAGTCTGCAATAGAAAGTGTCCTCACATATTGCATTACACTTTGGTTTGCTGGGTTGACAGCCGCAGACAGAAAGACTTTACACAGGGTAGTGAACACAGCACAAAACTACACGGGCTGTCCCCTGAGTCCACTTAATGACTGGATGATTCGCACCCCAGTCAGCACTTTTTTACTCTCCTACCCTTGGGCAGGAGATACAGAAGCATAGCCAATTGTACCAACAGACTAAACAATAGATTTTATCTGTGGGCTGTTAAGACTGTTGAATGAGAAGTGATAATGTGTGATAGACTCGTGGGCCAGCGAGTTGTGCAGCAAGCACACAGAATGAATGAGACTGAGTAGTTTTTTTTAGTGGGATGGAGTTGGGGAGGAGAGGGAGTCTCAGTCAATTTCATTGTACATATGTTGTACATTGAGATAAAAGGTTTATTTATTTATTTATTTTTCATCATCATCATCATCATCATCATCATCATCATCATCATCATCATCATCATCATCTGACGCAGAAGCCCAGTTACTTGAACCTTTGGCACTCAGTGGGAGTCATAATGAATTGAACAAGTCCCTTATTTCATTTCTCTCATTGCCTTCCGTAGCAAGGCAAGATGCTAGCAGGAGATGAAATTCTGGAGGCACACTTTATATGTATTAAGATTTCTCTACATTTGTTTTGCTTTTTTGAAGGACAAACAAGCTGACGGTATATCCGACCACTTACAGTAGGAGGAGGGTGATGGGGTTTGAAAAAGAGTGGCACTCAATCTCAGAATGTTTATCACCAGGAAGAAATAAAATTCTTGTGTGATTCAACTCCTCCTTTCAGAGGGACACTCACATTGCAAAGAATCCTGCCTCCTTTCTCTTCTGCCATTTACTGAAATATGCCTTAGCCATGCACAGTAGCAATAACTTCAATCAAAATGTCTCAGTGCCATCATAAATCCCAGTGTATGAACTGTAATCCCTGCATTTTCCCTGTTTTAAGTACATTGTGGAGTTTTCAATATAACAGTTACTTTCTGTTTTTATTTGCAGGGAGCTTGCAAAAAGCCTTATAAGTTCTGGTTAATACTTACTAGTCTTGTGCTCTATTTTTTTGGGGGGGGGACGAGATCTGTCGGTCTGATTTTCTTTTTCTTTCTTTTCCCCAGGTCATAGCCAACACTGTTGCCAAGTTAGTATTGAACAGTGTGTCAGTGTTACATGCTTGGCCTTTTCCCCTCTCGGGGTAGCATGGTGCGCATGCTTGTTCCTGTTGTGTGCGCTTGCAAGCGGAATGCATTGTAAAAGAGCCAATTGGTGTACCAGACATAAAAGACCACTGGTGTTTGTATTCTAAGAATAGCCTTCTACATTTCCCTTATGTATCAGAGATTTTAATCTAATGTCCCTGTGAATGTAACATTTTGCTTGGAAAGGAATTCTAAAGAAACACCAATGTTCTAAAGGAACACCAGTGTTTGCCAGAAGACCTCCATAAATGTGTACTAGTTGCACAAATGTGTGCAACGTTGGATAACCGCCCTCTGCAACTGTCTCCTTCCTGGCTAGTGATAGTGGCAATAATCCTTTTCCTTACTGGAAACATGCTGTCAGGGTGGAAAGGAGGCAGTAACAGCTGTGGATGCTTGCAGTAGCTGTCAGAACCCAAAACAAGGTGTAGTAGAGGCTTCTGACATTGAGGTTAACATGTCAAGGGGGCTTGAGGTCAAGTGTTCCTTAAATGTGCATTTTTCTTTTGGGATGCATGCTGATGTGCTTGTGTTGTGGTGGCTTCTTTGGTCCCTCAAAGTGTACGTGCATGCACCGCCGCAGTGAATTACGGTATTTACGTTGATAAATTCCTGCTGCTGCTGAATAAGCATATATAACCCAAAGGCTCCTTGTTTTTTTTAGCAGTTCTAAAGAAGTCAAACACTCCACGGGCACAACTTTCCTTCCATGAATTCTCCACAGGTATCCATGGCTCAACTCTTCCCCCATGAACAGAAGCTCCTTCTGTTCAAGGACTATGTTGGATTCTACCAATTGTCTGTTTCTCGGAGGAGTTCAGATCCGCCCTTTATTTAATAACTAGCACGTGTCCAAGAAAGGCCAGTTATGGAGCAGTTGTCTGGTGTTCGAGGAATAGTTCAGAGAACGATGTCGTCCTCTGTAACTCTTCTGCTTTCTGCTGCTTTATCTGGCTTTTTCACACAAAAATAAAATGCACACACACACCAGGCACCTACAGACAACAAAGTTGCTGGTAACTCTCACATGACTCTACTCTACAATCTCTCTAAGGGCCTTTTTACATGACCCCTAAGATCTGCTGGTCCCTTAAATTCGGACCAGAGATCTTGAGGGTTCGTTGCTGTTCCTCCGTCCCCACCCGCTCCGCACTTCTTTGTTCTGTCTGCATGAGGGGAGGGAGGAAAAAAAAGCCTTAGACAGAGACAAAAGAATAAAAGGCTTACCTCCGGTGCTGGTGGAAGTTGCTCCGACCTCCGTTTACTTCCTGGTTCCTCTTTAAGGGGCGGAGGCAAAAGAAAAACAACAGAAAGAAGTGAGGAGAGCTCAGGCAGTCTCCGCATCAAAATTTTTCACCATCAAAGAGCAGGTACAAGAAAACTGCTGTTTGGTCGCGCTAAAGTGGGCAGGGTTGCACTTAATTGTCTGCAAACTCCGGAGCTGGTGGGTAAACATTTTTAAAGTCCGGAGCTTGCAGCCATTTGCGGCGGAGCTTAGGGGTCGTGTATAAACGCCCTAAGTTTGTTGAAGCTCACGGTCTTTGCTTAGAAATTTAGCACCAGGTTCCAAAAAGGCCAGGCCAGTGAAGGTGAGAAAATTCTCATTATTCTTCTTTGCTTATAACTATGCCTAAATGGTCTTGGCAGCCTTGAGCTTGCTTAGAAGGATTTTTTTTTCTGCAGGAGGATTTTTTTTAAAAGCAAGTCAATACAATGATTCCAATCCTGGGGCAGATTATAGATTGTTCATCCTTAATTGCATTTCAGAAACTAGTAGTATCTGAAACACTTGCCAAATAATATTCCCAACAGCAATAGAAGAGGAAGAAAGGAATTTATAAAAAAAATGTGTTTTGAGTTCTGATGTATTCCAGTACTTCTCCCTCAAAAGCCCAGTCCATAAAGAAGAAGCATCCAGCATGTGTATTGAATGAGTGAAACACAGGCATGTGTTTTGCAACTGAGAATGTGGAAAGGCCCTTCCTTCTTGGCAAGGCCATTGTTTTATTTTCCCAGTTTCAAGAGCATCAACCCCTGGACCAGCTGTGAGCCCTGTTCTTTTTGCTGCTTCCTTAATAACTCTTCTCATTGGTATTGATCAGCTCGAAAGCGCTGCGTGTGCACAATGGCTTTGACGTTCAGTTGCAATCGCATCTTTCCTCCTTTTCACCCTCACCTCTTTGTCCTTTTCTCCTTTCTGTTGTTGCTTTCTGAACTCTCACTCCTCTCTGCCACCCCAGCACGGAGTACGTGGAGCGTTTCAACCCCAACGTTCTCAAGGATTCTGCTCTATCTACGCACAAACCCATTGAGGTGAAAGGGCCTGGTGGCAAGGCCACCATCATTCATGCTCAGTATAACACCCCAATCAGCATGTATTCTCAAGATGCTATCATGGATGCTATTGCAGGCCAGGCTCAAGCCCAGGGCGGTGAACTTGCTGGGTAAGATAGTTTGGTGTGTCTGCATCTGTCCTTTGTTGCACGTTGGAAGGGCCCTGTTCCTCCATCCCCTTGCTTTGAGTAGTCCATAAGGCAATGTAAGGTGGAGTAAGGTGGAGACAACCCATTGGATCATATTTAGGCTACAAAAGTCCTTTAGAATTCAGGGATCACTGAATAGCCATGTTTGATTTCTTTTTAAGAAATGCCTTTTCTGGATTTTTCAGGGACACTTTCAGGTGGGGTTAAAATTACATGTTTGTAGCAAGTCATTCCATCCCTCCCATCTGATGGTCTAATTTCCCATTTGGGAGTAGCTTAGGGAGGTGTAGGGCTGTTGGAGATCATCAAGAGCCTCACTTGGGTGTTGGCTGTTATCTAAATTGAAAAGATGAAGCTCTGGTGCTGGAAGGGATGCCTACCAGGACAGAAACGGTTAAATGTAGCCCCTGGATTCCAAAAATCATTTTGTATTCCAAAAATTCCACAGTCTTTCAGCCTGTGCTGCCAGCGACAATGCGGAGAATAATTTTTTAAAGCAGTGAACAAAAATTTCTGGGGCATTTTTGACAGTGCCATATAAAAGTGCGATTCCCAAAACTGGGAACAAATGTTTCCAATCATTTGTATTTATTATAGGTGAAGGTAATTCCACAATTTAAAAAACATTTCAATGTTGAATTAATTTTGGGTGGTATCTGATTCACAGAAACAAATGATTACCTTTTCATTTTAGACTTGAAAAGAGAGCTATGTTAGTAATACAGACCATGTGATAATGTATCTGTAGCATTATTTACGGGAGACCACCAGTGAATACCAGGTGCTGAAGGCGCCTGGAGTAGGAACTGGCAAACTACTCCAGTATTCCTGCCAAGAAAACACCATGGACATGGAGTCACGAAAAGGCGGTCATGACTGTAATGACACACACACACACACACACACACACACACACACACACACACACACACACACACACACACACACACACACACTGTTTCTTAATCTGTGTTTATGTATAAAAAGTGAGAGAGACAACAGATTTCTCACTGCTGATCTATGGATACTTGAAGTTTCAGTCCCTAATAACAATTTGTACTTGCCCATTTTACCATTAATCTTTGATATCAAATGTCTATTATTTTTGTGAGATGTTTTTTTTCCTGAACACCTTTTATTTCAAGGATAATCTCACACCTGGGTATTTCTCAGAGAGTGTCGCAATCCTGAGAGTGGCTTCTGTTTATAAGAAGGGCTTTATTCTAGCAGAATCATTCTTACTTGGGGCATATTTACAAAGAAGTATATGATGTATGAGTAAAACAAGGGTATTCAAAGATCTGGAAGCTGAGTCATGGCAACTGAACTACTTTTCTTGAGAGATCAAAATATTTTGCTACTTATCCAAGCAGCTTTGTCAGTCTTGGAGGAGTAGCGAATTGTTTCGATAACTCAAAGAACTCCAGTTGCCATGACTCAACTTCCAGGTTACCTCATCTGGATGACTAAGAGTCTTCACAGAGGTATTCAAAGATCTGCCTCTGTGATCTGACAACAATCAAATATATGCATACAAATACAAGTCAGATTGTCAGGGACAAGATGCAGCTGCACATATCTAGCACTTCCTCTTTATGGTGCAGATGGAAGCAGACTGTTTTGATCTCCCGATTTGCATGGCGGTTAGTGTCCCTATAAAATATCTAGAATGATCACAAACAAGTGTATCCTCTGTGTTAGTAGCACACAATGAACATCTGTTGCTTTAGTGTGTAAAATGCCCTAAAGTCCTATTGAATTGGGGGAATGTGGTGAATCAACTTCTCCATAATTTCCATTGATTTACATAGGTCTACTCTAGTTGTAACTGACTACACTAAAGGAAGTTGCAAGTAGAACAAGCTATTTGAATCAAATAGAACTTAATGCAGATGTCTACAGTAGTGCATTTCACTACACTTAAGAACACAATTTAAACCAATATTTATTTACACACGATTCTCTGATTTGAATTATTTATTTTATTTATTTTACAGAATTTTGAGCCGCCCCACTACCAGATGGTTTCTGAATGTGATTCTATACAACATAATTATTTAAATCCTGAATTAAATGGAACTTTTTGCATCATTTGTGTCTTGTGATTTGACCCCAAAACGAGAGGCAAACGAGGTTCCAGATTCATATTTTTCTAATGTTCAATAATGGATGGTATAGTGGGGAGAATCTTCTCTTTCTCACCCACCCAGACATATGAATCACACCATTTTCATTTTGTGTTCATATGTGAAAACTTGTATGCTTTTGTAAGTTGCTAGCAAGAGCTCAGTCTACATTGACTTGGTGATTATACTTGGTATATGTGCACCACCCTCTTGCTATATATGTGGTCTCTTACTAGTGCTCTATGTGTGAAGCTGAAATCAGTGAGTCCAGCCAAGGTTGCAGAACAGAAACATGACTGCTTAGCTTTAACAGCCTGCCTAGAACGGATAACCAGCTAATCTATTCCAGTTGCTAATGTGATCTTTTCTCCCTTGTGCTCCTTTTTTATTGATGATGGTTTCTTCTTCTTTTTCCCCCCCCTCCCTTTTACACATTCCATTTGGGTTTTCGCTAATTTCTCATACTAATGTTGCTCTGTTGTGCACATCCCAACTCTCGATAATGATGGACCCCCCCAAACACTCAATGCTCTTTGTTGGCTATTGATCTTATGACTCACAGTGAATCACCGTTGGCGTAAGTAAATTTATATTTCCAACTCTATAGAATGAAAGCAGTGCAGATTATATACCTTTCTCTTCTTTTTTATATGGCAACGCTTCTTTTCAATTTTATAAATTTTATGACCTTTTCTCATAAATCAAACCCTAACCTGAGTGACGCAAAGCAAATGCACATGGACCTGTTTAATTTTTAAGCCCACTGCCAAATCATACCAGTCAATGTGATTGTGGAGTGGGCATGAACCTCTTTGTTCTATCATTCACATAATTTCATATAAAATATAGGTGCTGTATGTGAGCTCCCAGTTAGAATGATGCCTGCTTCTCACAACCACAGTCATTTCATTGGAGGTGATAGGAAGCTGCCCTAAACTAAATGAAACCTTGATCCATCTAGGCCAGTATTGTCCACTCTGACTGGCAGCAGCATTCTAAGCTTTCAGATAGGGTTCTCTCCCAGGCCCTATTTAGAGATATTCCCTCGTGGACTCCTATCCAAAGATTAACCAGGTATGACTTTGCTTAGCCTTCAAAATCAGACAAAATGCAATTTGTTCAGGGTGGTATGGTCATGCTAATTAATAGTTATTTCTTCATTTTTTAAGATGATCATTTACATCAGATTTGCCATTTAGGGGAAGCAAGGGAAGAAATGAGTAGTTAAGGTTCAGCAATAGCACATTGATGTGCAGTCCTATGACTAAGTAGAACCACTAAGAGCCCAGAATATAAAGAACCAGTGGGGCGGATTAGTTGATTCTGGACTCGTTGGGTTGTCATGCTAACTTATTTATTGTATACATCATTCCAGTGTTCAAAGCTGTACCCTTAGAAATATGTTAGGGGATCATTTTGAAGAGTGTGAAATTTGTTAGAGCACATGCTGTCTAGTTCTTGGCCACTCCTTCTGCTGTGGGAAAACATACCATGCATGAAATAAGTATCCTCATGATTCAGTGCCTGCAAAGAGGACCCTCTGTCATGTGTGATATGAGGTGCCTGGTGAAAATGAAGCAACATTTTAATCACCTCTCCAAAATCCAATAATGTAACAACTGGACCAGCATTTTGGGAATGAAACCTCAATGGGCTGCACCAAAGAGATGATGGCTGCTCCCACACTGTTTTGGTGCAGTATCGTTTCTCCTACAGCACAGAATGGCCAAAGACAATATAGTATGTGGTCCAAGGAACTTCAGAGACTTCAAAGAAATCAGCTGGTTTGTTTTTAGGGTTGCAGCCTTAATGTATAATGTATAAGAATCACACTGTGTAGCTTTTCTTAAGACTTCTACAAGAGACTGCAGGTGGTCACTGCATATTAGCCATGTTCCACTGTTAAAAGCATCTTAGCCCTATCAGTGGAAAGAAGTGACTTAATCTAGTCTAGAGCCTGCTGATGGAGACTTGTCTTCTTAGGAGGGAGTTTAGCCTCATCATTCCCCAGCTGCAACTTGAAGTGACACAGTCTTTAGGAAGCTATCACATATTTCCATGATCAATGTGGCTTTGGCCAGTAGAAACAATAAGAATCAGGACGGGATGCAGACCAACACATGCTTAGACTAGATCTACTGAAAACAGTGAGACAGAATTCAATTGTAACCTACTTCAGTCCCATTGCCTTCAGGAGTGTATCTTGGGGGGTGGGGAGAAGGTGGAGGGAGCTGCCATAAAAGCAAATCACGCAGATGGAAAATAGAAAATAAAAGGAAGACCTTGAGTTAGTGGAAGTGATTTTGCTCAAATGAAAGTTCCATTAAGAACAATTATATCTGACCTTTAAAGGTTTTGAAGACTGAAATAATACTTAATAGCTACTTTTAATTTTGTATGCCTTTAGTGCATAATTGCTTCTCTCTGAGGCACACCTGTTCCAACGTTTGCCCTCTAGGAACAAACAAGCAATTCCTGAAAACACATTCCCTGCATGCATGTTCAAGCAATCCCTGCAGCTATTTGGCATCATGTATAAATGGGTTCTCCTCAGACATATACGATGCTTCAGTTTTCTTGCATTAAGGAGAGCTCAAAAGATATGCTTTGTTCCAACGCTGCAAATCCTTTGCAGAGTTTGTTTTCATTTTTCTTCCCCTTTCCTTTCTTCCATTTTTGGGCTTCCTAATTTCCTACTTATAAAACTTTTGTTCCTCCAGTGGATTTCATAACTTTTGCTTTCCATGTGATGCATTTTTAGCTTTACCCTTCTAAAAACAATGGCAAGCTTGTAGGCTTGCTTGGGTGAAGAGGTGTCAGTGTCACATGTTGAAATGTTGCGTGTCCTCAAAGCAAATTGATTTGAATGCATATTCAGCATTTTGTTTCCTATTACTTTTGGTTGTCTTTTTTTTTTTTTTTTTTTTTTTTTTTTTTGCTGAACAAATGTTATTTGTAGGTATTAACTTTTCATGGATTTGGCACAAAGCATATTGTTTTCCAAAGATTTGTTATGAGACACAATTTTAGGGAATAATTTTAGTGATTTACATCTCTAAATACAAGGCATAAAAGTTCCGCAATACAATTAACAAAGACAGAATTTTGGAAATCTTTATTTGATTGTACAATACAGGATGTGGCCTTGGATGAGTTCCACAGTCTAAGAAAGCCACCAGAAAGAGGGTCCCGTAAATCACTTCCCAGTACTTTATATCTCAAAAGTCCTGTGAGGGTTGGCATAAGTCAGAATTGATGGCATTTAGTTATCAGTAATTATTTGCCTTTATGAGGTGGGTTCAGAATAGACAAAAGACAGTAAATGTTTATGGAAGACATACTTGTAATATTCACAGCTACAAGGCAATGGCTATGAATGTGGACAGCTTTAAAGTAGCATTAGATAAATTCATCCGGCAGAGTCTATCAACAACTATTGTTCGTGCAAGCTCAGCACAGTATAGGGCAAGATTGTGAGGTACCAAGGATGAATGACCAGGGGAAACTTGTTTTATTTGTGATTTGTTCATGAGCTTCCAGAGGTATCTGTCTGATCACTGTTGGAAACAAAACAGCAGATCAAATGGACTTCGGCCTGATTCAACAGGGCTGTAACATGGGGTCTGGATTGTTAACTTTCTACTAGTCATCAGCTAGCTGAGGATGATGGGAGCTGGTGTTCAACGACATTTAAAGAGCCAAAATTTTCCAATGCTGCTGTTGCACATAATCTACTGAACAATCCGTAGATTTTAGTCAGGAGGCTCAAATTGATTCTTATCACATTGTCAGGAGGCTCAAATTGATTCTTATCACATTCTTATCACAAAAGGTTTCTTTGGAGGGAATTTTTCATTTTTGTGCCTTTTATTTGATTCTGTTTATTTATTCTCTTTATACTTTGTACAACAGAATAAGATCTATAAGAAGTAAAACTCAAATTCAAGTAAAGCCTGTGTCCTGCTCATACAGTGTTTTCTCCCACAATGGGTTCTTCTTTGCAGCTCATGTTTCTTCAATTAGATGTGCAAAGGAAGACACAGTTGACATTTTATTAAATACTCCAACAATGATCTTACTTGTGCCTTCAATGGCCTTTTCCAATCATACATTTCTCATACACTGAGGGAGCAAAGCATTTAGAAATTGAAGTAGAGTATCATCATGGTTACATGTATAATACAATAAAAAGCACAAGACAGTGGCTTTTAAAAATTCTGAACTAGCAAATTATTTTTTAAAATACACATCAACAAGATATAAATTGGAGTAAGGGAAATAATTACTACAAAGAGAAGGCTCGTGTGATTAAGAATTGTTTTAAGAGGAGCTTAAAATTCTGCACTGTTTCTTCATTTGACTTGTGTGGCAAAAATGTTGCAGAGGGTTGGTGCAATCGCTGAAAGAGTCACCTTTGTAAAGGTGACGGGTGCCATTCGGTTTGATGAACGGACGAACTCGGGATAACTGAGCATGTACGGTGGTACCTTGGATAATGAATAATTTGGTTTACGAGAATTTTAATTAATGAGCAAAAATTTTCATTTTTGGCTTGATTCACGAACAGTGACTTAATATACCAGCAATCTTGTGTGTGTCATATAATCAAAAGTGCTCTAAGCCAATGGCATCTCTCCATCTCCCCCTCCCACCCCCCACCCCCCCACTGGAGGTGGGTGATCTGTTTCAGTTTCTGTTGCAGGCAACAACAGCAGCAGAGTTGAAGGAAGGGTAACGGGCTCGGTAAAGGTGCGAACAGTTGCCATGCTGATCAACCCCTGCCCCCAAAGAGGTCACCTCCATGTGTCCTCTCCCCACCACCCCTGCCACCACCGCTGCAGCTGGGATTCCACCACCACCATCGCCCCATTTTTAAAACAACCCCCTCCATGCAGGCTGTTTTCCCCTTCCTCTGCTCTAGCTGGGATTCCTCCCATTGCTCATTCAGACCGATGAAGCTGTTTGGATGAACAGCGAAACGTTTCTATCTATCTCTCAAAAAAAGAAGTCCAGTAGCCATGACTCAACTCCCAGTTAAACGAACCTGGATGACTGAGAATCTTCACAGACTCCCATTGCTCAGTTTTTGGCATTTCTCCCCCCTCCCCCCCGCCCCCAGCTGCAGCTGGGATCCCCCCACACACCCATTTCCCCCCCCCCTTTTAAAGAAGCCTCCTCCATGGGCTTCTCCCAACTATCCCTGCCACCACCACCACCCATCTTCCCTGTCCCCAGAGAGCTGACGGATATTCCCTTTAAATTTGAATGCCTGCCACAAAGGTTTTCAAATGCAGGTTAATTTGTTTTGTTGTTCTTTGTACTGTATTTTGTGTTTTCTATTCTTTTTGTATTTTCTTTAGTATTTTATATTATATTACAGTATTGTAATCAATTTTATATAAATATTTTTGGGCTGTGGAACGAATCATCTGAGTTTCCATTATTTCCTATGGAAAAATTTGCTTTCATATACAATCGTTTTGGTTTACAAGCATGCTTCCGGAATGGATTATGCTCGTTAACCAAGGTGCCACTGTACATGAGAAGACAATCTGCTGTAGTTTTATGTGAATACTATTTTGATTAGAAATGGGTCTTTCACATTTGTTCCCTGGAGGAAACAAATACGAAAAGCCCATCTTTCATTTTGATCATACCAATAGAAGACAACCAATCTCTGTTTAGTCAGACTATTCCGATGAGACCATCATATACATGTTGACAACCCTTTGTGGGTCCAGTCAATTTTGACCAGTAAATAAATAACATTTTTTAATTTCTTGGTGCAGCGCACTGTGAAACACGGCAGCTAGGGAGCAACAGGACATGCTACAAAGTGATTGGAGCTTGTTAACTGTCTGTGATGGGCCTTGATAGGCTTCTTACTAGACTAGCAAATGTGTTTTGTAGTGGGCCATACCAATACAGCGGTACCTTGTATAAAGGAATTAATTTGTTCCAAATAAAATTATGTTAAGCAAATTTTCCTTTATTCAAATTTCCCATAGGAATGCATTGAAAACAGAGTAATCCCTAATCATGACCATTTTTATGTTGTATGGATTCGCCCCATAGACAATTCTGTTAAGCAAATTTCCCCTATCTCTGGAATTTTTATGTTGTACAGATTTTATGTTATACAAACTATTTGTTATACGAGGGTCCACTGTAATTCCAGACAAAACATGATGCCATGATCTGATTGGAGGCTAGCAATCCAGCACAAAAGGTGAGAATTTTATGTTCATTCCTATCAAACTAAAGCTATATGGAGATGCTCGAGCAAGCAACCTCATAATAAAGTATCGTATATGATATACAGTGCACCCTCGTATAACAATCGATTTGTATAACATAAAATCTGTACAGCATAAAAAATTCCAGAGTTAGGGGGAATTTGCTCAACAGAATTGCCTATGGGGCGAATCCGTACAACATAAAAATGGTCATAATTAGGGAATACTTTCTTTTCAATGCATTCCTATGAGAAATTTGTATAAAGGAAAATTTGCTTAACATAATTTCATTTGGAACGAATTAATTCCTTTATACAAGGTACCACTGTACATGTAATACTGTTTCCTGCACTTCCTTATAAATAATTTAGATGACCTTCTGTTTATTTAGGGGAATTGCAGGCATTTTGAATGCAGAACCTGTCATGTTCCTGGCTTATCTTGTTGGTAGTTGACTTGATACTGTCATGCAGAATATATATCCCCTAAGTTCGAAAGGACACGGCGTTTCAGAGAATGGCAACAAACAAATAAATGAAGAATAGCAGTTCTACCCTTCTCCTCATTTGGTCAAATGAGTCAGTCTGGAATTACTTCAGTTTTTCACTCTGTTCTGTGTAACATGTGTTTACCATAAGAGTTGTCTTCTGTGGAGAGTACATAAGCAGAAATTCGGGTTTCAAAGACAAAGTGCAGAAAGGGGGTGGTCTGGGGAAGGGAAGGGAAAATCAGCATTAGCCATTTTACAGTGCACCTCTTTCTAATTGCAGTAGCCTCCCTGTTAAAGATCCTCATGTAGACAGTGCCTCCCCAGTGTATCAGGCTGTACTTAAAACTCAGAACAAGCCTGAAGATGAGATTGACGATTGGAGCCGCCGTTCCTCCCACTTGCAGTCCAGGTCTTTCCGCATCCTGGCTCAGATGACAGGAACTGAGTACAGTAAGTCTAACTGGGAAGTCCCAGTTCACATGTTTGATGGAACTCTTTTTCTTTTCTTTCTTTTTCCTTCCTTCCTTCCTTCCTTCCTTCCTTCCTTCTTTCCTTCCTTTGATCCTTGAGTTTAATCAGAACAATGGGGTTTAAGGCACATATAATAAACAAGAACCTAATTAAAGAATGATGGTGCAACAACTTTCTATGTGGTCGTATTTCATATTAGACTTTTAAAACATTTGCTACACAAACAAAATAAATTGCTACTTCGGTCACTTAAAAGTGGTTCCTAAGAACACAAGAAAATAAAACTACTGTTATGCAAAATCAGTTAGGAAAACAGAACAAATAACTGAGAAATGTATTGGGGCAGTCATAAAAGTCCTTGCAACAAGCACAGAGAGGAGAGAGGAGCCTTTGGATTTCACCACAAAACCTCAGGCTCTGTTTCCACAGAGACATATCTTTTTAAGGTTTTCGTCTATTCCCTGTTGATTTCATGCAGGGTTTTTTTTAAAATGGAGAGAAGCACCTGTGTATACTTTTACATACTTCCCCCCCCCCCCAATGAGCAGAGCCATGGAGCCATACCCCTGCCAACATAAGCCGGGATGAGCAAAATGCAGCCCATCAGCATCTGGGGAAGCACACTTTACCGAGCCCTGAATTAAAGCATACTTGTACACATTACAGAAATGTATATGGTTTCTTAAGAATGTTAGGCATTTTTTCTCAAACACGTACATTCCTCCCCTGCCTTCCATTTTTGAGAAGCACCTCCCAGGCCTGATCATGAATGCATTGCTAATGGCATTTGTTTCCTTGAAAGATGAAGACTGGGTTGAGCTGCAAGAAGTGGGAAAATGTTCTGCTTATATACCGCCCAATACCACTTTAAGTAGTCTCTGGGCGGTTTACAATTTTTAATTACATTGTGCAGGCTACACATTGCCCCCCCCCCAGCAAGCTGGGTACTCATTTTACCAACCTCGGAAGGATGGAAGGCAGAGTGAACCTTGAGCCTGCTACCTGGGATTGAACCCCAGGTTGTGAGCACAGTTTTACCTGCAGTACAAGCATTTAACCACTGTGCCATGAAACCTCTGCAGAGCAAATTTCTCACACATCCCTACTCCTCTGTGTACTGAATTGTAACAAAACAGTTAATGAATGAACTGAAGAGGAGCTAATGATCAGTTGAGAGGAGCTGTCCAGAGTGCTGAGATCTTTGGGTGCCATGTACTGAGTCAAGACCTGGGAGGAGAGGAAGCCCCCTTCCCCTCAAACCAAGCAGAGGGCTGCCTAGTTCAGTTGGTTTCAGTACCTTCCAACCACCGCTTATGCCATGTCTCATATTGTTCAGAAGGTTCCAAGACTATCCCCCCCAAAAGGCTATAGAAATGCAGGCGATGGTGGAACATTTTATTCCATGTCTTTCTCTATGCCAGGCATGTCCAAACTTCGGCCCTCCTGATGTTTTGGACCACAACTCCCAGAATTCCAAGCCTGTATTTCCAATGGCAAAGGACTGTGGGAGTTGCAGTCCAAAACATCTGGAGGGCTGAAGTTTGGACATGCCTGCTCTATGCGATGGTGGGTCCTGAGCCATAGAGTTGGCTGCCATCACTGTTTGATAATGCCCCATTCATAAGTCCTAGATAATTACTTCCAGTGGTTCCCATATTGCTCTTGCAGAGCACTGAAACCTATGAATTGGCCCACTCCAACTGCTGGTGAGGCCTAATAAACTCAATAGTGGTCATCCTCTTGAGGGTCAAACTAGACTGTCTAAATAGCTTGCCTGTAGAATAGGACACTATGTGACATGTTCCAGTGATATGATTCACTCCATGTTTCGTGTCTATCAGACTTTCAAGCAAATCCTATGTTTTTCTTCTGGTGGCCAAAGTGGAATAAAGTCCTTGAACTATCTGGCCATTATATTATAATAAACTGTTCTAAATCATGCAGGAGAAATGCATGTTGCATGGTGGCTGCTTTAGATGGCAAAAATATTAGCAGGGTCTTGATTTTTTGGGTGTACATCTAACAAAGCTTCCAATAATGGCCAAAATCCTGTTGCTTGATGGAGTAAATTACACTAGAGGAGGCTCACTGAATCAGTGCAGATTTAGTGAGTCAACTCTTAAGTCCTCTTGATTCAAATGGGCCTAATCAATGGAACTTATGTAGGAGTTTATAGTTACAAAATCTCCACTGGTTCAGTGGCTGAACTCTAGAGTGATTTATTACTTGAAGCTACAGGATTTTGGCCATTGTCTCTGTCTAAAGCCACATCTACTACAAGACTGAAATGGATGAAAGAAACATAATATCCAAATTCAGATAGGAAAGAACATGTGATTGAAAAACATTTCAAATTAACGAACACTTGAAAAAACTTATCACTGTGTCTCCTGCCCCTGTAGGTCCCCACCCTCCCCCGTTTGGTGCTTAGTATGGAAAAAACCACAAAAATTTATTATTATTCTAGCTGTAACAGCAAAAATCAGACGGTTGCATAAACTGAAAGTCCTTAGTGGCTCTTTAGTTGAAGATTAAAGCAATTTGGAAAAGACTACTAAAGAAGATACTGCAAATGCATGTTCTCTATTTTTAATTCAGCCTAGTTCAAGTCCTCAAATGCACATTGTTGGCAAGGTTGCATTTTACAACCCACATGCTTCTGAAGAGTGATCTTTTCACAAAATAATGGCAACAACATAGCTGCAATATTTTTCCACCCAGAGGTTCAGTTTATTGAATATTATTTTTCTAACTAGTAAACATACCTGTATACCTCAAATGGCAAGGCAAAGGGTGAATCTATCCATTGTGTTGGAGAACTGTGGTCATTCTTGCATTTTCTTTTCTTTTCCTCAAAACACACATGGGAGAGGTTGCTATTTAGACTAAGGCCACAGTGTAGCGAGGGTTACATTTCCCCCCTCAGTACTTCTTTCCTTTTTAGTCAAATCTGCCATGAAAAACACTGCTATTGGCACAAAAAACCCAGATGTAATGTGTATATGCACATTTTCTCCTCCACAACAGGAACTTCAAAGGGTCCCATATGCTGTATGCTTTGAACTTGTCCTAAAACCAAAGGTCCTTGTCCTCTTCATTGGAAGTGGTGGTATGGAAGCCCTTAAAATAACTCCCATTATAATATATGGAGTAGCACTCACTTATCTGCTGATGTTTAGTTGCAACACACCCCTCTCACATGGATACTGAAAACCATGGATAATAGTCAACTCTTTCCCTCAACATAAAAAAAATATTTTCATGTACATTGCCAGAACTGGTCAAGAGAGTATGCTCTGTATGCTTCAATAATAAGTATATATAGCACGGTCTCGGGCTACATCTAGTGATCGGTTCTGATAATACATGTGAAAATGCTTTCTGGATTTTTTCTTTTTAATATAGTGGTACCCCGAGTTAAGGGCAGCTCGACTTAAGAGCAATTCGACTTAAGAGTAGAAAACTGTTGGCGTTTTTACTGCCGCCTTACAGATTTTAGATATGGTCTGCTCGACTTACAAATAGTTTTTTTTTAAAATTTTTAACTTATTTTTTTCAATTTTTTAGATAGCCACCCCTACTTAAGAGTAGTTCAACTTAAGAGCATGCATTCAGAACAATTTAAATTCGTAAGTTGAGGTACCACTGTACTTGCTTCGGAACAATTTAAATTCGTAAGTTGAGGTACCACTGTACTTGCAATATTTTCAGACCGTGGATGAACTGAATCAGTGGATAATGATCCCACAGATAAGGGCTTGTACTTTGCTTGTGTTCGCAAGGAATCTCAACTATGCTTTCCCCCTCCCTTGTAGTTAGGCTATGAATTCTAACTAGCCTTCTTGACATTTTTTCCTCCTCTGACGGACTCAATTTTTCACCTACAGTGCAAGATCCAGATGAAGATGCCCTGAGGAGAGCGAGGTAAGCAACTTAGCAGCAAGCACTGTGGCCTTATCTTTCCTGATAACAAACCCTTAATGCTTTAAACTGGCATTAATTTGAACATTTTATACATATGCTGTTTCTTTACTACATTTACTCAAATCACTAAAAAAAAAAAAAAACAGAAGTATGTAAATGCTGGCTTGACAGGAACCAGGTGGAAAAGGTGGCATAACATGAGTGGGTGTGCTCATTTCTTGGTGAAATCTCTCTGGGCAAGGTATTCCCATTAGTTTGTGAGGAGATTGCTTCGTGTAATCACCCTACTGACCAGACCAGAATGCATGTGACTGCCCCTAATGTTCTAAAGGACATTTTTCTTAAGCATAATAAGATGGTGTGACCGCGGCTGAAATTTTAATGAGCAATTTATTTGGATGATCCTGTGATTGGCATTTGTGTCCGTGGAGATTCACAGATGATAACGATAAAGGAGTTATTCCCAATCGTACAAGTAAAAACATCCATGTTGGTTTTACTGGAAACCATATACATGGGGGGAAATGTAACCCAGTTCAACCCAATACAAGTTTATTTGGATTGTGTTTTTCTCTCATAATCATGCAGTATGAGCATACAGGACTGCTTTTGCTATTAGAGTAAAGTGTTTGTCCATTCTCAGATATTCTGTCATTCAGAAGCTCAAATCTTCATCCATTTCAAGACTTTTGTGATTGTCGAGTATGTCCAGGCTACAGTTTAACCTTGTTTCTGCATCCACTCTAGCAATAATTGTCTGAAATAGGCAGACCTGCAAACTAGTGTGCAGAACATAGTCCTTAGAGTAAGGCCTTGGGTTTGTGACCTGTCTTATGAGTTTGTCTGGCCGGCATTCCCATTGCATTAATGCAGATTGGCTTCTATTAATGTTTGATCCCTGTGATTGTTCCATGTATATTCCTGTTTCTGAAATGTTCCCTGCCCCTGACCAATTTGCCATACCAATAGTTTAGAAGTAGATGTGCTAGTACATACAGCTGCCATCCGCTTTCCATTGCAAGTGACAGCTGTTTTACAGCTAAAACTCTGCTTAGCTGTTTGATCTTTCACTGTGTAAGACAAACTTCTTCCATTCCAATACAGTATAATGGTTCTGGGTCAAGGAGCAGTATAACAGCTTCCAAAATACATACATGGATATAGGAATTAATGCGCAGATTGCCAAGTGGAATATTTTCTGTTTGCATCCATACCTCCTCTATATAAGGTATCCTCAGGAAATGCATAGCTTTTCTGGATTATATAGCCATTTCATTTGACCATCCCTAACAATCTTATGTTGGGAATTTGTTCAAAAAGGACAACCAAACAGATATGTTGATGATAAATCTCCAGGTTCCTACAGTTGCTCTGACAGCTGCTACTTATACCCATGAAAAGCCCTCTTAAATGTCCAGCATCGGCAACAATGTACAGTGGACCCTTGTATAACAGTTTGTATAACATAAAATCTGTACGACATAAAAAATTCTGGAGATAGGGGAAATTTACTTCACAGAATCATCTATGGGGCGAATCCGTACAACATAAAAATGGTTGCAATTAGGGATTACTCTGTTTTCAATGCACTCATATGGGAAATTTGTATAAAGGAAAATTTTCTTAACATAATTTCATTTGGAGCAAATTAATTCCTTTATACAAGGTACCACTGTATTTGTCTTCTGTCCTGCCAAAGATGCCTAGACCTTTCCAGCAAGGCACATGTGCACACTTACATACACACACACACACACACACACACACACACACACACACACACACACACACACACACACACACACACACACACACACACACACAGAGAGAGAGAGAGAGAGAGAGAGAGAGAGAGAGAGAGAGAGAGAGAGAGAGAGAGAGACAGAGACAGAGACAGAGACAGAGACAGAGACAGAGACAGAGACAGAGAGAGAGACTCTCGTAGTGCACAGATAAGGAGCATAAGCAAGTGATCAGGAATGCAAAGTGATTGCAGGAATGATGCTGTCCATGAGAGACAGGAGCAGTTGTCAAGTTATTTTAGAGATGTTTCATCATGTATATTAGCAGCGGACCACTTTTAAGGTTGGAAGAGCACTTTTACTGTCCTCCAGACCTTACAGGACTGCACATTCCCTCCAACATCTTTGCTCCCCACAAAAATCCTGATGCTCCCCTCTCAAAAAAAGCCCTCTACAGCATTATGTCCAGCTCTTAGGTGGATCATCATAATCTTGCTGCAAGCCCTGAAAAATGTTTGTTTTCTTGTGTTTTCCGGAATGCGAACATCAAACTTGAATCCTAGCATTTCTATGCAACAGTTGAGGTGCAAGGCCTCCTTTTGGTGGCTCATCAAAACTGGCCTTGACACCACCCCAGACAGGAGTGCAAAATTCATTGTAATAGCTGTTGTTAAGGCCCGTGTGGGAGACAGGGTATTTGCTAATTAGCACATGAATACTGTTTTCTTGTGTTCTGCCGGCTTTATGTTTCTACTTCATTCACTGTGGAAAATCATAATGGCTGGATGAGGCCCTCTAGACGCCCTGTTTCCCCAGCATCCCTGGGGATCTAGTGTAAAAAGAGAATAAATAACTACTCTTCATAACTTCTTGTGAGCCATATAGTTGCTTTTTTCTGACCATTTCCAACCATTGTTAATCCATGGCTTTTCCTCCACGTGAGACAATAATGGTGATTCAGATTTAAGTTGTCCTTGACTATAATATTGCTCTCTGTTATAAGAAATTATTCTGTGCAATAGTCAGTCTGTTGCTATTTGTCAGTTTCTAATAAGATCCCTTGAATCCTTTTTCATGTTGACATGGAGAGAGAGAGAGAGATCTTATTTGGGGTCACTAATCATTCTAATTGGAGCTGCTTAGCTAGAATATTCCTGCTGAATAGAAATGATAACCCTGCTTACACATACAGTACTCTCTTCACATTTCCACTCTACATTAAAAGGGATACCTAAGAACAGAATAGCATGTTGCAAGACTCATGGAACATACCCAATGGTTTCTAGAGAGACAACAGAGTGAGTCTGTTTTAGCGTGTCGACACGATTAAAGAGGTGGAGGAACAGAGCATTTGTGAGATAATCAGAACTTTGGTGCTAGGCCACCTTAACGGCTGATAATTTGTTTCAGTGTGAGCATGTGTGGACCATACATCTATTTCCTTGGATGAACAGAAATCCACACAAGGTCACACTAATACAAAATTGTTATTCTGTAAGGTGCTACATTTCGTCCTTTCCTTTCATCCCCCCTTCTCTTTATGATGGTTTGCTTCCCCGCAGCTTTAACTATGTCAGTACTGTATATCAATGTTCAAGTTCCCTGTAACACACAGTGTAGCCAAATCCTGATGCCTTTGCATTTTCAGAAGCAGACAAAAAATGAAGGAACTCGACACAAGCTAGTTGTGGTTCATAGAAGTGCCCCCCGTTCTGCCCTGAAACTTGTATTTTCCAAAGAGCCTGTGTGCCTCTCCATGTTGTAGCAGCAGCAAATCAATTTTCAAAAAAAAAAAAACAGTTTCCACTGTCTGTGCTATCCGTTCCTGGCCAGCTTGACTCAACACAAACTGCCCTCTGGTTTAGCATCTACATGTCAAGAGAGGATTGGAAGGCATAGGTGGGGAGGTAATCAAAAGGTTTCATGACTACATGCCATACAATACTCTTGGACCTCTGGGGGCTGGGGGTGGGAAACCAGGAACCAGCATCCAGGAGCCGTCCTGCCTTAACTTTTGGTAAGGAGAGTACACAACAGGAGAGACCAGTCAGAAGGAATAGGCCCGTTTTACCCAGTTTGATGCACCCACAACATATATGTCAGACAACAATATCTATCATCCCCAGGCAGCCAAAGTCTTAATGGACAGGAATGATGGAGACTGTAGCCCAAGACATAGACTAAAAGACAGTTTAACTATGCAATTAAAGGAGAAAGACTTGGGTATTTGTATTCTTTGGTTCTCCAGGTAGGGAGCATTTCTGCTCAGGGTTTAGAAAGCCATTCAGAGGGGAGGCATAAACCTATTTAAAAGAAGCACTGTGCATATTAAATATGCTTTGTTTCTGCCCTTTCTTAAGGCAAATTCCCTTTTCATTTTTGTTTCCTCTTTCTTTCATGAAAAGAACGCCCATTTATGCTTGGTTTTAATTTTAAATTATTTTTACTCCATTTTTGCATTTACACTGCATTTTAAGTAAAGAATAGGTTTTGATTATGGTGAAGGGAGAAGCAGGGAGATGTGAACACTTCTTAAAAATGAAAAAGAGGTCACGAGGCTGAAAAGTTTGGGAACCTCTAACCTAGTAGAGCCTCTTTTCCAAAGTTCCAGTTATGCTCTCTGTGAGTGGAGGAAAAATGCACTTGTTCTACTGAAGCAGTGTAGAAAGGGGATTTAGACAAACAGGATGTAGGTGATATGGGCTGAAATCCTGTTTCTTAGTGTAGCAAACTGGACGGGAGAACTTGGTAAGACAACTCCTCTATCAATCCCATTAACTCCAATGTACTATTCTAATTCTGACTTACTACACTCAAGTACACAGCAAGAAGCACACCAAGTTAATTAGTTGAGGGGAAGGAAGCGTCCTTTTTAAATCTATGTTTTACAAAAAACGTGTAAGAGGAAATGTAACATGTGTACAGGCCTGCTGTCTTTTGTTTAGCCTGTTTCATTTTTCATAGCTATATTAATTTGAAATATATATTTGGGCTTAAATTCAAAAATTTGGATACATGCCTCAAAAAGTCAAGTTATAAAGTTATACTACCGAGTATAACAAAACAATGAATTGCTCACACAATCAATTGTCCTTGTACAAGTCTTTCTCTTTTCCTATTTACCCATACTATATGGTATGCACACGCTATACTGTACTACCAAACTACCCCAACATTCCAGAAAAGAACAATCCACAGAGTTGTAGAATGCCTGGCAGATTCTGCTTGTCTTTAACATTTGTGAAAACACAAGTGAGTTCCAGAATCTCAAGGAAACGATGGATGACTTGTAAAAATGTACTTCCATGGGGTCAGCCCTGCTATGAGGCCAAGTGTAGCAGTTGTTGTAGACCTGTTGGTTTGGATGTGGGCACTGGGTCATTTAACTCCCTGCCCTACTTTTCCTATAGGAATGGTGCCATTTAGATCTTTCTGTTATAGATACCAAAATATTTTGGTCTAGATCTCTGCCTCTATAACCTTTCCAAAATTCTGCTTTACCATTTTGTCAGTTAACCTTTTTTGTGATACGTAAGGACAGGGAAGCTGAAAATAAGATATCTTTGTGATGTGCTTTTGATAACAAGGACTGTAAGCTGACATCGGTGGTAAAAGGCCGAAAACATTGGCTTTTTGTTGTTGTGCAGTGCAAACTTTTGTCAACAGATCAGACAGAAATGAGAAGACTGTTCTGAGTTTCTAGCAAAAGCAGCCCTGTTAAGCTGAACCAAAGCAAGAAGAAGGAACAGGAATTTGTTTTAAAAATAAGTCAAATTAACACTTAAATTGCTTCAAATTAACATCCAAATTACCATTTATACCAACCCGCCCCCCAAAAAACTTTCATTTTGTCCTCTTTTCTGCATTAATTTTGGAGGTATCTTAAATCCAAATAAATTGCCATTGCCCGAGTTTTAGGCAGGGAGGTACTAGTCATAGTCCCTAACCCCTTTCTTCTCTCTCTCTCTCTCTCTCTCTCTCTCTCTCTCTCTTTCCCCCCTTCTGTCTCTTTCTTCATGCAACAGGGAAAGGTTTGAAACGGAACGCAACAGCCCACGCTTTGCCAAATTGCGCAACTGGCATCACGGCCTATCGGCGCAAATCCTTAATGTCTAAAGTTAAAAATCCTGTGAATAGTATACAAATGGGCAAGGCGTATGTCTTCTAAAGAACAAACTGCTGTCCTGAGTTAGCACCTAGGAGTATCCCAGATATTGATACACTGAAGGCATCATAAAATGGTGTTGTTTTTCCTGAAGCACTTGGCTTTATTTTCTGTTGCTGGCCTAGTTTCCCTTTTGTAAGTCACTGAAGTCATGCCAGATGGATTTGATTTGACTTGAGTTGATTGGGCTTCCTTCACCTCATGAAAAGTAGCTTATAAATGCTGACTGGCTTAGCTATTGTAATTTCTTGCTTTTAACTAATGTGTATGAAATGGAGAGATGGACAGATTTGTGTCGCTACAAAAACATATATTTATAGTTACAGAAGTATATATTTCCAGAGTGTGTTCTCAGAGACTAAATAATAATGGAACTAGGAAACTGAATAGAAAAAATATATAGTATTGTGCCTGGGGCTTGAATTTCCCAAATAGGTAGGCCTTCTTAGTTGGCGTAGTTCTGTTATCTCATTTTTAGCCAAGAAACTTGATGTGCTGAGTTTAATTTATTTTTTCCCCTTGTATATGGCATGTTGAGTCAAGGACATACTGACTTTGAAACAGACCTTGGTAGGAGTGTGAAGTTTGGAATGTGGCAACTCAGGAGCTACTGAAACAAAAGGCACAAGCTAGTAGTTTTTCAAGTTGGGCTAGAACAGGCATGCCCAAACTTCGGCCCTCCAGATGTTTTGGACAGCAACTCCCACAGTCCTTTGCCATTGACAACCTAAGCTTAGAATTCTGGGAGTTGTGGTCCAAAACATCAGGAGGGCCGAAGTTTGGGCATGCCTGGACTAGAAGAAATGAGAATATGTGAGATAATTTGTGCACTGAGTTCTTGAAAGCATGGCTTAATTTTTAGATAAACCTTTGCCTCTTCTGTATTGCTGTTGCTTTGAAACCCACTTTTCTCTGTATATATCAGTGTGGTTTACCTGAAATAAAGAATGTAAAAACTGATTAACCGATGTGCCTTTTTACCTTAAGGATCTTGCTTCACACACTTGAAATGTTCTTCTGTTAGCAACTGAGAATTCATCATCTTGCTCCTTGGTATTAATCCTAGAAGTCCTAGTACATCTTTTGAAAATGGGAAAAAGGCACCAAAACAGAGAAATAAAATAGCAGTTTTCTGTTATTGTAAAGGCAAAGATTTTTAGTTAATTTCAGTTCATGTGACAATTATGTTTGAGCCTGTTTGCCCCCAATCCGTGGCTATATACATCTTTAGCACCTTGCTCCCTGTTCTCTTGCATAGAAATGGGGCAGATGTACCTCACAGCTCTTTTTCCTGGGCAGAAAGGAAATATTTTTGTACTTCTAAGACTTATGTCTGTGAAGATTCTCAGTCACCCAGGTGAGTTTATCTGGAGGTTGAGTCCTGGTAACTGGACTTCTTTTTTCTTGAGAGATCGAAACATTTCGCTGCTCATCTGACGAAGCTGTTTGGATGAGCAGCGAAACGTTTCAATCTCTCGAGAAAAAGAAGTGCAGTTGCCATGACTCAACTTCCAGATACTTCTAAGACTGAAATTAAAATGTGTTAGCACTTAGGGTGCCATAAAACTTTTTAATTTTCTACCATGAACTTTTATCCCTCCTCACCACTTGTGTTCTTAGAAGAATCTGAATCTGATTATTTCTGATTTATTTCTCATGTCCCATTTTGTTTTTCAAGACACTGTACAGTAGATCAAACATCTGGATGGAGGAAGGCACATTTTTGGGAGTGCAGTCTTTGTTCTAAAACACATAGCTCACCAAGCAAGCTTGAAATCGTTTCTCATTTTACCAGTTAGCTGCCTGGAGGGGTGGGAGGAACCATTGGGCAAATGTATCATAGTGCTGCTTGAGGCAAGGCCAAGGCAGTGTTCTTCTCGCCATTCTGTGTATAGAAGATGAGTGGACCAGCTATAGAAACATCCACCCACACTGTCAATGGCAAAGCACTTCACACTGCACCTCAAAAGGCTAACTTAAGAGGAAGAAGGAAGGCTGCTTTGTCCACACCTCTGTCCTCAAACCTACCTCTCAGCAATGCATCTGCTGTTTGAACTGGCTACCTCACCTGCCTACCGAAGGGCGAGCGCTGCTGGGTGGGTGGAGATGGGGCATCTGCAGTTCTAGAAATAAGAAAAAGAAGTGGACAAGAAGCCGGAGGAATGACGCCTGGCTCTAGACATGCAGTGGAATGAAGAGATAAATAATTCTGAGATCATAAACTGAACTGGATTGAATTCAGACCACAACTGGATTATTGTGTTGGAATGTTCCCTTACCCTAAAAATGTCTGGCAACTTAAATTCAAAACCCCGCTTCTGAAACTGCATTCCAAGCAAAAGAATGAAAACATCATATTTTGGTTTTGCTTGTTTTGTTAACAGGGGATATTTTTTGGTTGAATGGGAGGCTAATACAGACAGTTTTAGCACATAATTTTTGTCCATGTAGCAAACAGGCAATGTTACCAGGACAACCAGAGGTAGAACAATACTGCAAAATAACCAAGGTTCTGTGGGGCAAACCATTATAGTTAAACCAGGATAAAACTGCTATGTGGGTATTCATTCCACCAGCTGCCAGCAGGGAGAACCGTATATCCTCCTACTACTTTTAAGTAGACATGGGCACGACTCGGCGAAATTGTCATTTCCGTTTTCAGTTATCGTTTCCGTTATGTAACGGAAACGGTAATGATAATTAAGCCGTCAGAACTCGAACTCGAACCGAAAAAAGAAAAATTTGGTTGGGTTATTCGTTTCTGTTTGTGGCATCGCAGCGATCGCGCAATGCGAAGCACAGAAAAAGTTTTTTAAAGTTTTTTTAAAAAAAAACCCGACTCCCAGCCAAAAAAGCAGGCGAAAATATGCCTGCCTGAGGCTTTGCCACCTACCAGAGGGGTGATTTCTGGGGGGTCCCCGGCCTTTCCCCCCATCTTCTCCTGTCCTGGCCTGCTTGCACCAGGTTGGGGGGGGTCATCCTCGTCGTCTCACCACATGCCATGCGGTGGGGGGGATCCAAAATGGCGACCGCAATTTTTCTTTTGAAATCGTGGTCAAAAACACACACCAAATCACCACAGAAACATGTGAAATTTATTTATTTTAAATGCCTGAATTTTAATAGTAGCAGCAGTGGGTTTTTTATAGCAATAAAACGTCGTATTGATTTTATTTTATTTTATTTTATTATTTATTTTTTTAGACCTTCCCATTTGGGCTGGGCATGGGATGGGACAATGCAAATTTTTTGAACCATTCCATCGCCAGGTTTTTGACTGACACTTCTGGATGTCTCGGAGGGCATAAAAAGCCGAGGCACCTTCCAGAAATCGCAGTCAGATGTATGGATGTGGTTGAGGGAGGAGGGCTGGCTGCTGGTGCTGGTGTGATCCGATCGAGATTGAGGAGGGAGGCTGGAGGCTTTAGGATTTAAGTTAGGCAGGCAGGGAGGGAATTGAATTTAGAAAATAATTTCTTTAATTCCCTGCAGCTTTGTCTGCTGAAGGGAATAGCAGTTTATTCTTTATTTCTTCTCTGGCAGTTTGTGAGGATTTTTTTCTGATATTGGATAAAGGAGGAGGTTCGACTGGGAGTGGGAGGTGTGGATTTATTTTAAAAATATATTATATACTACCATTTATTTTCTATTTTCCCAACTTCAATTTGCTTGCACACACACACATTTGGAGTGCAAGCCAAGAACAGAATCTTTATCCTAAGTGATATCCTAACTGCCCACTCGCCCGTCCACCTGCACCGCCACCCGCCTGCGGCCCGCGCCGCTACCCGCGCTCGCCCCCCCCACTGCCTAGGGCGCAAAAACACCTAGCCCCGGCCCTGATTGTGGGACGCCTCTATGCTCTGGGAAGTCAAATCGCGCTAAATCGCGGTGCAAACGACAAACGACAAATGGAAACGACAGATTTTTGAAAAATTTCGCGACAAACGGAAACAACCCGAAACGGACCCATTCCGACAAACGAAAACTTGAAACGTCATTTTTTCTGGTCGTGCCCATGTCTACTTTTAAGTATATCTTCCAAGTTGAGGAGGCCATGAGTTATATGGGGCATTAGAATGAAGCCCTCTAAATGCAACCAAGAAGAGCAGCCATGATGTTCCAGCTGTTTTGGCCTGCACCTTCCACTAGCCATAGCCAGCACAGCCAATTGTGAGGAACAATAGAATTGTGGTCTCACAATCTCTAGAGGGCCACAGTTCCCACCCAATGCCACAAAATATAAACCCAAGGGTGGGAGGAGGGTGGGAGAACATGCGATTTTCATTTCAGCCAAAACCTGTTCTTTTTTGTGACCTTTAAATTTTTTTGAGAGTCCTGAGGGTGGAGTGGTGGTGTACAACTATTCCTGAGAAGAGAGACTTTTCAGAGAAAATTTCTATGAGAAGCAGGGCTGCTCTGTATGCTGTCAGAACTGCAGGTTTAAATTAGGGCAGCATTGTTAGCGATTAGGAGGGTGGGGTACTTTTTAAAAAAAACCCTAAAATGTAGACGTTTCAAGAGACAAGTTTCTTCTTCTTCAAAAAGGTATCTAAAGCTCTTGGCCTGTGATCTAAAAGAGTCCAGAAAATGGAATCTGCTACCATGGAGTCAAGTCGCTCCACAGTAACACTTACCATGAGGGGACTTGGAACTATCAGGATCACTCCAGACATCTCTACAACTCTGTGCCAAGTGTTTGTTTCGATTTTGGATTGAGACTCATTTGAAAAGTTCAATCCCTTGTGAATTTTGTTTCATGGTTGGGCCAGCAGAAGGGACTTCTCTGAGGGCCACTTCTGTGCCACATGGGAAGATTCATCATTGAAGCTAAACACTTGTTGACCTCTGGCCCAAACAAAACATTTGTGGCATAATATCTACATTACACACGGTACTGTTTTTAAAAGGTTTCACTTGTTTACCCTCCCAAAGTATCCTGATTATCCTGAGGATAATGAGAATGCTGAGGATCATCTATTGGAGATACATCTCTTCACAGAACCCCTGTTCCCAAAATTCTCTAGAGATAGGAAATGACTCTGTTTTACCATAAGTCTGGGTAATAGCTCTAGCCTCTAGCCTCACAATTGCTTACATTTACCTTCACATTATATACAAGGTATGTTTGATTGCCACATATTTTGCAAGTACAGCAAAGGCACAGTATTTGAATCTGGGTATCAAATTCATCAGACTGAGATAACCTCAGTTCCTTTTTTAATTGTGTACCAGGCTACGTTTGCCATGTAGAAAATCTCTAAAACTTGTAGTGTCACATCCTACTTTGATATTAGACTAGCATGCCCCATTGTTATGGAGCAGATCCACTGAAATACCTAGATCATTCCATGACAAATGCAGAAAAAAATAGTGACAAAAATCAGCAAATATTTTGTTTTCATACATTGATAAGAGCTATTGCTGTCCTTTATTTTATTTTGTAAAGCATTTAATCCCACCTTGTTCCTTAAAAAAGGCCCAAAGCAGATTACATCATTAAAAGACAATGCTTTAAAAAGCTAAGACAGTAAATATTTAGATCGTTTTAAAGCAATGGTTAGAATTTTTAGTGTTTAGAAACAAGACGGAAACCCAAGAATACACAGCCTTGACTAATAAAATGAATGCCATGGAAACAAAGCTCCAGCAGAGCTTCATTCGACTTTGCTTATGGCTAGCTTTTTAGCACATGGCTATACATAATCTTTCTGCAATGGTTTTGTCCTGAGTGGAGCTGTTTTTCACTTTCTATCTGCATTAACCATGGTGCTTTCAGGCTGAGGATGTTTATTCTGTGTTAACCATCTAAACTAATTTAGTGGCAAAGACAGTGTAACTCATTTTGTCAGAAGCTGCTACCTCCTTTGCCTCAGAAAAAGTAGAAGAAAGAGCTATTTTGCTTCCCGTGTCCTGGTCTTCAAAAGCCATTCTTTGCGCTATATGAAATAAGGTGCTAATAGAGGCGGCACTCTTGGTTTCAGACTACAAGAATACCATTTGATTATCTCTTTCTGCATTTTGTATAGAAAGCCTGAGAATCTGCAGATATAACAGTATGCTAACTCTTGCTTTCTGACTGCCAAAGACCCCATTCATTGTCCAAGGCTCACTCTTCCTCTTTCATACCAAATATTTACCATTCCTTACAAGAGGTGGGAAGTAATGGCCATGTCTTTATATACAAAGTAATGTCTGACTAGGTCTTCACCAAGATGGTTTAACTCACTACTGTATATACTGGTTCCATTTTACCTCTGATCAAATCTACAGTGATACCTCAACTTACAAATTTAATCAATTCCATATGCATGCTCTTAAGTCAGCGGTACCTATCTAAAATTTTGAAAAAATAAGCTAAAAAAAATAAAAAATGAAAAAAATGTAAGTCGAGCAGACCATCTCTAAAATTTGTAAGGCGGCTGTTAAAACGCCAACAGTTTTCTGCTCTTAAGTCGGGGTACCACTGTATGCGTAAAATTTAATGCCTAACTGTAGCCTCAGATTCTGTGTGAATCCAAAACTTTAACATGAATTTTGTTCCAAGGGATTTTCCTGTTGAATAACCATCTCCAAAAGGGAAAAAAAGCAATCCATAGTAAAGTAAACAATCCAGTGTAATAGTGAAGTTCTATGTATGGTAATTGGTTTGTCATCATTCATTTCAACATGCAAGTCATTTTATACTCTGGTCATGTCACCCTAAGTACCTACCCTAGAAGTTTTCTTGGTGAGTGTTCAACAGTTGGTATTGTCAGTGATTTAGAGGATGACTACATGGTCATTTAGCCTAGTGTTTGATCCACTGCAGAGATGGCCTGGTTTGTTCCCAAAGACAGTGATCAGATGATGTCTTTGCTGGAACAAAGCACCCCACTCTCAGAGTGGTCCTACTTGCATCATGCTGACCCCTGTCAAGAGCTTCTACTTATTTGGTGTCAGAAGAATTGCTCTATTTTGGTTTGTTTCCATCACAGGAAGTAAACCTTCCTGTTTCAATTGGCATTATCACGAAGTGGCATACGAAGAGAGATGCTTCAGCATCAGTTCTTTGACTCCATGAAGGGGACATGGAAGAGAGAGAAAATCAGTGTATTAGAGCTGTGCATATATGCTGCATCACTTAAAAAAGAGAGAGAGCTGAATCAAAAACTTCCTCATGGAGTGGGAGGAAAGAGGAGGGAGGAATGAGAGGAATTCTTCTTTGCCTTTCTTGACAGGCTCTTGACTGGACCGTTATGAGAAAGCAGACACACACCCCACCTCCCCATCTCTGTCTACTTCCATGAGAAACTTTTGTGTTTGGCATTTTTCTTAGATAAATGCAGCAGATTTGTACTGCCCTAATACGCTTAATTTCCTCTCTCTCTCTTTTGGCCTCTTAATGGAGCTGAGAAAGTGTTTAATTTGCCAATATTATGAAGTGGCAATAACATTATCTAGGGGGGGGGGAGTAGTGATTTGTTTGCATTTGCAATTAAAACTTCCACCTTCTGTCCCATGGTGCCCATCGCTTCCACACACTAAAACTAATAGTGAATGTGTTAAACAGCAGGTTGGAAGGGAGATGCCTCTAATTACCAAAATTCTCTCCTTGCTGGTGATACCATAATTTGTACAGTGGTCCCCTGCCCTTTTGCGGTTCATATACTGCGGTCCCACTATTTTGTGGGACTGCAGGGCTTCAGGGAGCAGGGAAGGTTTTAAAAGCCAGCACTTTTTAAACCTCCCCCACCCTTCCCCAAGCACTGGGCTCCAGCTGATTGGCACTAGGGTGGGGAAACAAAAGTTTTTCTCCCCCACCCCAGTGCCAATCAGCTGGAGCCCAGGGCTTGCCTCCATGGATGCATTGCGTGGCGCTTCTTCCCACTCCCCTGGGTGCTGGGAAGTGGCGAGCGATGTTTAAAAATGTCGTTCAGCAACGGAGCCAAGCTGGTTCTGTTGCTTAAATACAGTTTAAACATCACAGCCACCCCCCCAAGCTTAACCTGATTTGCATCCACATATCGTCATATTGTCAGACCCCACCTGGAGTACTGTGTCCAGTTCTGTGCGCCTCAATTTAAAAAGGATGTTGACAACCTCGAGCGGGTGCAGAGGAGGGCTACCAGGATGGTTGAGGGTCTGGAGGAAATGTCTTATGAGGAATGGCTTAGGGAACTGGGAATGTTTAGCCTCTCTAAAAGAAGACTGAGAGGGGATATGATAGCTATGTTTAAATATTTGAAAGGATATCATATTGAAGAGGGAACAGGTTTGTGTTCCATGGCTTCAGAGACTAGGACTCGGGGCAATGGTTTCAAACTACAGGAAAAGAGATTCCATTTGAACATTAGGAAGAACTTCATGACAGTTAGAGCTATTCGGCAGTGGAATATGCTGCCGCGGAGGGTGGTTGAGTCTCCTTCTTTGGAGGTTTTTAAGCAGAGGCTGGATGGCCATCTGTCGGAATTATTGTGATGGGGGTTCCTGCATGGCAGGGGGTTGGACTAGATGGCCCTTGAGGTCTCTTCCAGCTCTATGATTCTATGATTCTATCGCGGATTTTCAATGATTGCAGGTCGGGTCAGTCCCTAACCCCCGCAATAGACAGGGGGTTACTGTACATGATTTTTGCCTACATATGTATGGTAAAAGTCTGACTTAACTTTCATATGGAGCTATAAACATCATAACATTGTAATGTATTAATTGGTTGTGTTCCAGTGAAGGAAACTAATATGTAACTAGAATAGAGGCTTACTGGTGACTACATACATATTATGGTAAAGTAGCACTTTGTTGATAGCTGGATGTATTCACTTAATTTCAAACTAAACATTAAAGGAGAATAATACTTCCTACAGTTCTGCTGTTCCTGCCCCAAGAATGCCCTCAGAGATATGTGCCTTGGCAATCAAATATATAAATTAGACTATGTTTACCTTCCAATGCATGCTAGAATGCAAGACACAGAAGTGATGAAACCTCATTCTAGCAGAATACACTCCCTGCATCATCACTTTGCTCTGTTTTACTGTAAATTTGGCTAAATTGAAAGGAAACTACACTTCAGATTTTTCATGTTGAATGGGTGTGGTAGCTAATGTTTAAATTTCTTGCATGCCCTGTGGTTCTTGCTGTATCCTTTTAATATTTCATTTTAGACACAGACAACTCTGTCTGGTAATAACACTCGCATGCCTCATTGAGCACCTGTTTCAGTTTGACTGCCGTTCTTCATGTCGTTTTGCTAGTGAGCTAAAGAGTTGGTGTGGCTGCAGAGCTTTTATGTCTGGTTTATTTTAGCTTAGCCATAGGGCAGTGGGCATCATTGGTCCGATGTTCCTATGCTGACCTCATATACTTTGCTCTGGCTGATATATCTGCCTTGAATAAAAATCTCACCGAGTTCCAGAGGCAGTTCTGATAAAGGAGGTAGAAGGCTAAATCCAGTTGTTAGACCTAAGTAGATTAGAACAAGTGGCCGCAATACAGGTGCATAGCATAGTATATTGTATTAAAATAGCCCCACTTAATCAATGGGGATTTGCTGAGTTAACTGCTCCATATTGATTTGAATGTGCCTACTCTAATTGCCATTTGCTGTGCTAAAATAAGTTGCAGTTAGAATAGGCCTATATGAATCAATGGAACTTACAGAGGAGATGACTCTTAAATCTCCATTGAATCAATTGGCCTACAGGAGTGTGGCTTAAGCAACAGGATGTGGGCTGGTGAATCAGTGAAAGATACATCATGGTTGACCTAACATCCCTTTTATTCAATTGATCTACTCTAGTTGGGGTTAACAACTGGAGGCAGCTCAATAATGAGACACAGAGTGATGACGTTTTAATGTTTATAATGTCCCTCGCATTCATGAATGCAAGCTATGTTGTGGTACTCCTGTGACTCCTTCCATGAGCTTTCAGATGAATAATGCACAGCCCATGGGCAAAGTGACCCTTCCAGTTTTTCTTTCCATATTTTGACATAGTTGAAAGGTCCCCAAGTTTCATTCCTGAGCTTTGACCTGATCATGTCCCAAACTGAAAGTGACCTAAAATGGGAGGTGGGTTAAATAATAGATTGGGTCCCCAGGGACTATTGGCATAAATTTGACTTCATGCACCAAAGCTCTCAAGAAGAATCTTTGTCTCTTAAACCTCTCAGTTTTGGAGAGACCCAAATTGTCAACTGATGTGTAAATGTCCCAAGAATTGGAATTCAGAACTGTGATTTGGAAATCAATATAACTGTTTGCTCAAGGGCTGTAAATTCCTTAGGAATACATGCAACTTCTTACAGCAGGAATAAACTCAAAATAATGGATACACACCTCTAGAAAAATGCACTTGCCCACATATATCCTCCCCTGCCACTTGAGTCTCCCATACATGCACCACTGTTCTATCCACCCTCTGTTTCAATTTCTGCATTGAGCTTTCTGTATAGGAAAGAGAACAAATTTATCCTAACCTATCTCTCCCTGACCTGCTGGCTTTCTTAGTAAAGGGCTAATTGTGTGAAGAAGTCTTGAGACACTCGATCCTCTCCTGCCATCTGAAATGTTGCAATCCAGATGTGGACATACCACCTTAATCTGAACTAGGCATGGGCATATAGGTGCACATAGTGCTCTGTTCTAGCATGTTTCTTCTGGCGCTCATCATGGATGCCTTTTTCTTTGTGTAGAAGACACCAGAAAATGCTCTCTCTGGAGAGTCAATCATATGTTCTGCCTTCTTGCTCAAATCCCTATTCCCCTTAACGTGGAAATGTTCTCTAATTTTATTCATATCGTATTCCCCTCCTTCCACAGTGGCAAGAAGCATGTTGCTGAAACCTCTGAAAACAGGTAATGTGTGTTCCATATTGGGTTGTATATTTTTACAGAAGGTTTCTTCAGAATTTTCCAGCTTCATGGGGAAGTGGGGTGAGAATGGGCACCAGGGCAGTCTGTGGGCCAGAGAGAGGGAGAGGGGTTCCTTGTGGCCTAAGGACAGGGCAGGCTCTCCTTTGTTTGGATGATAAGCCACCAGTAGTGACCATAGCAAGGACATTTAACTCATGCTAATCAGTGGTGTTTAAACACTTCTAAAAATATCCTGGACAATCATATATTAAATACATGTTGATGGGCAATGTTACTGGTTTAATTTACTTGAAATGCTTTTTAATGCATTTCTCATGCCTCAACCTTAGGAACGTTCCTGCAGAGGTCTAAGACAAATCTCTGTTGCCATCAAGATGGATGTCAACATTTCAAATATAAATCAACTTGACTATATATGTTGTGTTTTGTAAAGTTTGGTTCACATTTTTCCTCCTAAAATGTTCTGTTTTCATGTACCGTAATTGAATATTTAGTCTCTATGGCTGAAGTTCTACATTCGGTTTTAATGTATCAAAGCCAAATTCTGGGGGAAGAAGACAGAATATGATGGTTTGCAGGCTAAATCCCCTTTCCCTTTCCCCTCTTTCTTGGACTCGATGAATTGCTTCATAAGTGTGATTGGTGGGGGAGCACCACTGTGAAACTCAAATGCATTGGGGCTGTGCTTTCTCCATCAACGTCACACGATTTTGACCTATAATATAATCCCTGCTTCTTTTTTTTTTAAAAAAGAACTACTTGGACCTCTCAGTTTCACTAAAGAGTGAGAAAAAGCCACCACAAAACTGTTTTGGACAAGAGGTTAGATTCCCAAGTTGCACACGATAAGGCATCCTCTCTCCATGGAAGTCCTGTGTGCCACACCCTGACAAGGGAAATGGAAATTAAATTGAAAGATGCTCCTCTGTTTTTTACAAGAACGCTCCTGAGCTTGCGGGTCAGCATGAACGAGAAGAAGTAGGAGAGTAGTTATAAATTCTGTACTCTTGTAGCTCTGTGTGAACCAGCAGTGCTTTAGCTGGCGCTTCCCACAGGTCACCAGCAATCCATGGCTGTTGGAGAGGAGTTGGCCATTATTTTTCTTCTTCCTCTCACTTCCTTGGCTATCCCTTACAGGTGTTCATGCCCATGGATGGGCATCGTACTCATCAATGGAATGCCACGCGAGTCCCCAGTAGTATTTTATTTATTTATTTATTTGTGATGTTTATATGCTGCCCATCTTTACTGGGCTGCTCGGGGAAATGCAATAGTAATAAAAGTAATAATAATGACTACAGTGGCTTATAGAGAAGGGGGCTATTAAAGAACTGCTATTGCAAAATTCTCTTTTGGTAACAAAGTTCAAAAATAGGGTATTTTTTAGAACCCCAAAGCTCTCCTTAGACACCCAACACTGTGTCTTGGAATTTCTATTTGCCATTTAAAGCAGCAACTCCCTCAACTTTTTTTTCTGCTGTCACACACAGGCCTTCATGTTAACAGAGCTTGTATGGAGATGGAGCTTGTTGGTTTGCCTACTTCAGTGCTGCTCTTAGCACAGGGAAACTAAGAGCGCTGACCTGGCTCTATTCCCATGCAAGGAATTGTGCACAAAGGGTGACCCCAGATGGGAATGGGTGAGCATTGCAATGCTGATGTACAGTGAGATGTTCAATGTCAGTGTGCATCGTCGTAGCCTGCACATGCTCAACCCTGCTTCTGAGTGCATGCCCTCTTTGTTGGGTCAGGGCAACTGGTTCGAATGGAATGCACAGCTACTCATTCTTGAAGAATCTTGCATTCCATGATAGATTTACACTGCAAACATGTAAATCTATGTACAAAAAATCCCAGGTACTTTTGTTTGTTGGTTTTTGACCCCGTACCAAGACCACCAAGGTGGTCTTGGGGCTTTCAGTCATAGATGATGTGGTGAAATCTCTCTCTTTCTCATGAACTCTATGCTGTTGTGATCTCTGTTACCCAGCCCTACAGGTACTGCTCATGAGCCACAGTATGTGACATCAAGTGTTTGGCATCGCCCTAAGTCTCGCAACATAGATGCCAACACTGAAAGAGCTAAAGGGTCTGTGAAATTTGGAGCAGGTACAAGCCAGAGGGAGGCCAGCTACATCAGTGCTGGCCAAGCAGTCCCTCTCGCTTCCTCCAGTAATCAAAGGTACACTGCGCTGTGTAACTCTATGACTGATGTTGCTTGTTTCTTTGTTATGGGCTTGTTTTGTAATAACATTCTCTAACTTTGAATGGAGAAGACCCATTTTTAAAGCAGCACTTATGCATCCTTATAGTTGTATTGCCTATAATATAGCCTTATTTGAGGATCACTAGACCTGCCCATATATGCGTAGGGAGTGGATCACAGTACATACACTGTTATCAGACATAGCATATCCATCTATAGTTCTTGAGTTCCAGGCATATAAAGTCATGTATATATGCATGGATTTCCTCTCTCCATATCACTATACAGGGGGTTAAACATATTACATTAACAGGCAACTTGCAGTTATTGTGTGCCTGCTTTTAATAGATTTATTTATTTATTTATTTTTTATTTACATACCACACCATCTGGTACAATACTACTCTGGGTGGTTTACTAAATATCAGCATAATTAATAACGTATACAGCATGTACACATAAAACAAACATTATAAAATTATAATTAACTCAAATTGAAAACAATAATGAAATCAAACTACTCTACATACCAAACAGAGGTGGTTTGAATTAGCAGAAACAGGTCTGCAGTAGTGGTGGTCAATAACCGGGGAAAGCCTGTCTGAATAGCCAGGTCTCCAGCTGTTTTTAAAAGACCTGCAGTGTATGGACCTGGCAGAACTCTAAGGAGAGCTGCTTCCACAAGCGAGCCGCTGCTTCCGAGCAAGCCCAATTCCTAGTGACTGCTTTATGGGGTTCCCTCAGTGTTAGCATCCTCAGGTGACCTGCTTGAGAAGAGCGAGTGTTACAGGCAATATTCTGAGGTATTAGCCATTCTGTCAGATAGCGAGGTCCTAAACCGTTCAGGGCTCTGTATATCAACGTAAGAACCTTGAAGTCAATGCGGTAACAGATCAGCAGCCAGTGCAGTGGGGCCAGCATTGGGGTAATACGCTGATGTCTTTTTGTACCCATTGCTAATCTGGTTGCAGGATTCTGCACTAGCTGGAGCCTCCACATTAACTTCAAAGGCAGCCCCACGTAGAGCACACTGCAGTAGTCTAATCTTGAGACTACAAGTGCATGGACCAATATAGTGAGGGTCTCGGGGTCAATGAAGGCATGCAGCTGTGCAATCTGCCATAGTTGGTAATGTGCAGAACAGATGGACGATGCCACCTGGGCCTCCATAGTGAGTGCTGGGTCCAATAAAATGCCCAGACTGTGCACCTCATCCTGTATGGACAGAATCATCCCGACCAAACAAAGAAAGAAAGAAAGAAAGAAAGAAAGAAAGAAAGAAAGAAAGAAAGAAAGAAAGAAAGAAAGAAAGAAAGAAAGAAACTAAGGGAGTTTCCCAACCTGCCCACACCCAATGCCCCCACCCAGAGAACTTCCATCTTGCCTGGGTTCAACCTCAGACTATTCACTCTCATCCATTCCAGAACAGCATCCAGGCAGCACTCCAAGGACAAAGCAGCATCCATTGCAGCTGGAAAAAGAGATATAGAGGGTGTCATCAGTGTACTGAGGACGCAAAACTCATACCTCCTGACAACCTCTTCCAGTGGCCTCATATAGATATTAAAGAGCATGGGGGGAAATGACCAACCCCTGTGGCACCCCACAATTGAGGGACCAAGTCATCTCCCCCAGCCAAACCCACTGCGGACGGTCCCCCAAGAAGGAGCGGAACCACTGCAAAGCAGTGCCTCCGACACCCAACTTGCAGAGCCTCCCCAGGAGGATACTGTGGCCGACGGTATCGAAGGCCGCTGAGAGATTGAGGAGGACCAACAAGCATGATTTGCCCCTGCCAGCTTCCCTCAGAAGGTTATCGTGCGGGGTGACCAATGACTCAAAATTGTGCTCCAAACCAAGTGCAGATTTAATTATTTGCATTTCTTAAAATAGAATACCTGTAACTTCTGCCTTGTTTTCTTTGGGGGTAAAAAAATATCTGACTACTTATTATTCTCCATGTGAGCTATGTATACTTACTGCTTAAAAGCTTTTGTGTGGTTTTTGTGTGTATTTAACACAATTTTCCACCCTTTTACCATCATATGTTGGATTTTGTAACGTTATATGATCAAATATCAAGCATTTTCCCATCAGATTATGACTGTGGATTTCACCTCTGTCTTGTTATCCTGTGTGATTCTTCATCTGTCTAATGTTCTTATGTATTGTGATGTATGTTTAAGCATTTAGATAAATATGAAATCCGATCAAGTCTGATGGATTGGGAAGGATGACTCAAAGCATTTGGTCAGTGAATGCACACAGGCTTGGACATTAAAAATATATTTTCATGGTTTAGCTATCCAGTACTTGACAGCTTACAGCTGTGTGAATGGATTCCAGCCAAAGGACTTGGTTCTAAGGGACAATTTTAACATTAAATGTGTAATATTAGACCTGAGATGGTCTGTTCATACATGCAGATCACCAGGAGATGCTACAGTCATGTGAAGCAGTAAGAGCACATGTTTGAACTAGCCTTACTTAAAACAAAAGCAAATGGAGGAAGAGCCATCCATTGTGCGAACGATATGACATCTGGCTGCTGTTTAGATCTGTCATGTAATATATTAGATCCACACCAAGAGTTGTAGAGAACTTAGGAAGTTTCATGCACAATGTAGCACCGCAGTCAGAACCTAATCTGTATGAAGGTTGACAAAACAGAATATTGAAAATTCCATACATCCTAATGCTGATGATCTCTGATACTGTTTTTCTGATGCTCAGAAAGTTACAGATTTGGTTGAATCGACATGCATGCACTCAGAATTCGGAAATCTACAGAACAGCTACAATGCCTATACCTCTGAATAAGGAATTCTTTGCTAACAATGGTGTGTTTCTTTTAAAATGGAAATATTAGTTGAGTGATAACAGCCTTTACTTGATGAAATGAAAGGGCAATTGGTAAATCATATTTGGAGGGGAGGGGAGGATTTTCTGGAATATACTTGGCCAGATAGTTTATGGACTGTAGAAATGAAATAATGTAACATATTGATACAGTTGATTTGGTGTCAGAGAGCACTGCAATCGGCTGGCATAATATCTCAAACACTTGTGGTTGGGGCTATTTCCAGTTTCTGTTTCCTCTTTCTACTTCTTCCTCTTCTCTTCTCTTTTTTTTTTCTCCTACTAGCTCTTTGAGATCGATCCCCCTAAAAGTAGTACAAGTATAATGGTGGTGATATGCTATGATCGTTTATTACCCTTGTTTGCACTCATGACCCTTTAAACTTTTCTGCAGGAAGCAACTGCACTGCAAAGGATATTGTCTCTGTTTGTCTGTATTGTATGCATTCTCCTAATCTCATTGATAAAGACACCAAGATGGTCCCTTACTTGTGACCATACACAGCTTTTTATTGTTACCTATAATCACTAAGATATGTTGACAGAAAAATGCTTCATCTGCACTATCATATACTTGTTCTGCCAAAGACTGAAGAAGTACATCAACTATGAGGAGAATACTCAGAGGATCTAAGCAGGAGGATGTATTTAGTGAACAATTTTAAAATATCGATTTTAATGGAGTGGCCAATTGGGAGGGGAGGCCTAAAGTGTTTGCTGAAAACAGCACTAGATTAATGATTCAGTATCCTCAAATACATGCATTCTAGAACAGGGGTATGCAAAGGAGGTTACGACCCTGACCCCCTTCATTCTGAGTATTGAAACAAAGCACATCACCAGCAAAAAGTGTAACAATTCCTGTTGAACCACACCATTTTAATTGCATGTGAAGTAACAGGTGTGCTCATAGGCGTGCCTGTATAAATACATTAGTAACAGCAGACCTCCCTATGTATCAAACATGTGCATGCCAGGAAAATGACAAAACCAGATTCTTTACTAACACGAGAAGTTCTGTATGTGTTAGTAATGAAGGCAGTTTTGACACAGAGCAACAGATGCGAAGTCACAACTTGTGAACAAATTTTGTGGGTAGAATAAATCAGAAAGGTTGCAAAGGGGTGTTTCAGTAAAACACAGTTTACTCAGACAAAGCCATGTACCTTTGCAGATAGCTGTTCCTCCGCGCAGTCACAGGCCATGGCTCACAGTTGTGTTGGGAAATGTTAGTGTGCACTGGATGATATGAATCTTTGACCTGATAATACCTCATTGCAGGCTGTATTCCTGCATGGAACAGGAGGCTGGACTTGATGGTCTTATGGGTGCCTTCCAACTTCACTGTTCTCTGGTTCTGTGATCATAGGAGGGTTACATAGGGAATTGAAGGAGGGGGGCCACAACCTGGGGGAACATGTCAACCTGGTGAATCCTGTGTGGTAGCAGCACAGGTTAAAAAGGGAAAAAGGAGGTCAGGAATTCCTGCAGTGTCCATGAATGTATGAACCCACCCACCCAATGTTTGCTGCTCTTACCCATCATTCCTTTCCTGCCTTGTCATATTTTGTATTTCCTTCTCCTTCCAAGCACAAGGCATACTTTTGTGAACATCAAAGAGGGTTGTCGAGTCCAAAAAGTTGTTTGGACAACTTTTTGGACTCAAGTCACCAAGTGTTATTTTGCCTCTTTAAAAATCTGTGGTGATGCCCCATCTGGAGTATTGTGTAGAGTTCTGGTCACCATACCTCCAGAAGGGTATTATGGAAATGGAAAAGTACAGAGGAGGGCAAACAGAATGATTAGGGGACTGGAACATCTTGCTTACCATCTGAGGCTGCAACGGCTGGGCCTCTTCACTCTTGAATGATGGCAGCTAAGAGTTGACCTGATTGAAGTTTATAAAATCATACACAGTATGGACAAAGTGGATAAGGAAATGCTGTTTTTCCTATCACGCAACACTAGAACTAGGGGGCACTCCATGAAACTTTTGGGTGCTAGATCTCAAACAAATAAAAGAAAGTACTTTTTCACCCAGAGGATCACTGGTCTCTGGAACTCCCTGCCAGAAGAAGTGGTGACAGCCGTCAGCCTTGACAGCTTTAAGAAAGGATTAGACAAGTTCATGGAGAACAATGATGTCCGTGGCTATCATTATGGGTGCCTGGGGACAAACTCCAGGTCGGAGAGAGAGGCAGGATATCTCTCAGTGCCATTTGCAGTGAGTCGTAAGCAGGTGAGAACATCAAATGGTGAACCACTGTGTGTGACAGAATGCTGGACTGGATGGGCTGTGGCCTGTTCCAGCAAGGCTGTTCCTATATTCTTATGTTCCCCATTACTATTGCTCCATGTTTTCCAGCCGAGACTGCTATGCATTTGTTCTGCATACCATTTAGCTCACACTAACTTTTCCTCATAGACCCATTCATTCCCAGCTGCAAGATTTGGCGCAGACATTGGCAGTGGACCTAGCGCTGAGGTTGTTGAGTTATTCCCTCTTCGCTCTAACTGTGGCTAAAGCCTAACCAGACTCAATGATTAGATAGCATCGTGCTTCAAAATTACTCATGTAATTTTGGTTACCTCTCTGTGTGTTTCTGATGGTGGCCGAAGAAAATGATTTTGTCCTGGAAATGCATAGTTTTTAAAGAAGCACCTTGTTTTGTCCAATTTAATTTTAATTAGTACCCCTGTCGAGCATGCGCCCGTGTCTACCAGCTGCGCCCTTTCTGCTATGCTGCCTGCTTCTGCCAATCAAACTGCTACTGCCACTTACAGTGCTGTCCATCAGATGAGCCCGCCTTCAGCATCAGCCACTTCGGTGGGGCAGGACTCCAACTCATCCTGCCAAAGGTAAAACTTTGTGCTTTTTTGCTTCATCCATTTGCTTTGAAGTGTGTAGTATGACAGGAAGGAGGATTTAAACATATGAGCATGTGAAAAAAAGAACCCAGAGCTTGCAAATGGCAGTGTTAGCACTAATATATTCAAGGTTAAATCATTACAAAAATGTTAATTCTTTAATGTCAAGCTGTTTAAAAGGTTTCACAAAGCTAATACATTAGTTCATTCCTTAAATTGTAACATTAGGATACCATTTACAGTTATTGGAAATGGCAAATAATGAATTATAGTAGTGAAAGGTAATAATAATTGCTTTTGAATTTTTAGTTAAGAGTGCAAATGACAAGTTTGAAAATAATTTAAGCCACTAATGAATTAGAGGCAAGGAATTAATGTTTAGTGAATGATTTCTGAGCTTTGGAAAGAAACAAGTCTCGGAGGATATCAGCAAATCATTACAATTGTTGATTTAGCATTGTATGAGAAATAAACACCCTGGTTGCAGAATGAAATACTCTTCAAGGCTTACACGTCTACAATAACAAAATGAATTAAAGATGCTTTTAAAAAAAACTTCCCACTACCACCATGATTCTGCAAATCTACTCAAGCTGAAGTGACTGCAGACCAGTACAATAATCTAGATGGAGACTCGTGTAAGGATGACAGAGAAACATCATAGAACCATTAGTGTTGTGTTTTAAATCCCTGTCATGTCATTGTTTTTGACTTTGATGGCTAGCCACCATATCTGAAATAACTGCAGCTGGTGAGAGATGAATAAGAAAAAATTGAGGAAGAAGCCATTAGCTTAAAAACCAATTGTCACAAGAACTGTGATTTTATAGGTGGGTTCCTGTACTTCTGATAAAGTGATGGTGCTCAGGTGGCTAAAACAATGATTCTCAGCAGTTTGATGCCTGAATTTGGTTTTTTTCTGATTTAAGACTGAAAGTACATTCCACAGAAAAAAGACCCTGTGTGTACTCATATACACATACACATACATTCTAGAATGGGCAAAATGTGCCCATGTTGTCAGGCTACAGCTCCTATTAGGCTCCATCATAGCCAGTATAGTCTATAGACCAGTGGTTCTCAACCTTGGGTCCCAAGATGTTCTTGGACTGCAACGCCCAGAAGCCTTCATTACTCGCTATGCTGGCCAGGATTTCTGGGATTTGCAGTCCAGGAACATATGGGGACCCACAGGTTGAGAGCCACTGGTCTATACTGAGGGATGCTAAGAAATGCAGTTCAGTATTTGCATTTTGCCCAGTCTTGTTCTAGAATTCTGGAGAAGACTTTTCATGGCAACTACGATTGCATTCCTAGTATTGCTTTCAAGGTCATTCCAGGTTCAGGAATGGGACTTTCTCTGGGCAGTTCTGTTTACTAACAAGACCCCATGTATCCAGTGAATTTGGAAGGGCTCTATGAAAACCTCTCCCAAATAACATGCATTAGCCATTCAGGTGCCATTAGAAGAATTCAAAGCAAAACAATTAAGTTTTATCAGGTGTGGCAACAAAAAGCAAGAAACATAGTTGCCTTACTAGATCAGTTAAAAATGCCTTGAGAAACAGTTTTGGCTTAGAAAACATAATGTCAGTGTTAATTCAGTAGGACTAGAATAAGTGAACATACGAAGTCTCAAAATTTGATTTCTGAGTACATAGCAACTCCATCTGCCTGAAGGGGCATATTTTGTTGACTCCCCCACCCATCACCATAATTGAATTCTAAAATGTTGAGTACTTTCAACTGAGTTCTTAAAGGAGTTGGTGAATTTTGAAGTGGAGAAAAGATACATGGATTCCCTAGCCAACTGCGATCAGAATATATTTATTTGGAAAACCTCAGGGAGATGATCAGGCCAGTGCCATACCTGTTTATGCTACCTGTGTGCTGGGATGTCCAGTTTTAAAACTATGCCGCTTCAGCCACAACCACTTTCAGTGCCCTTAAGCAAGGCACATTTTTGGTGTTTCAGGCCCCATAGGCAGCAGGTCATCTTGCATGGTTGTTACAAGATTTGCAGAAATGTTTCATGTGTGGCAGTGTTTAGAGGTTAAGCCTTACTTTTCCTCCTACAATTACCTGAAAAGGAAATCGTTTTGAAAAGATCTTTTAATCTCTGTGAAATATTCTCTCAACCGCTGTATGAAGCTTGAAAACAAGATGGCAGGTATGCTTCAGCGGCACAGTATTTCTTCTGGCAATGGTCAGCTCCTTATCCCTGTGGGTGCACTTGATCTTCCATTTTGACATGCTTGTGGTCTGAATTGTTACTGGCTCCTCTGCTGGAACAGGAGTAATTGGACAGTCCTGTTTGAAGTAGGAAGTTGGAATATTTGGTTCTTTCTAGTCCTTAAGTTCTAAAATTAACTATCACAGAATTCAAAGGACATGTGAAATGGATTAGGCAGAGACTATGCTCAGTCTGATTCTGCTCTAACCAACTTCACTGTCCATTCTCTTTTGTTTGAAGTTCACATCCAGACTCAGTCAGTTTATTTGTTGACTTAAGTCTAATCATTAATCACCAATAAAGTGGCATTTGTGAAAATATTGATTTAACTGGTTTACTGTACTGGGGTCTAACAACTGGACAGCCCAGTTATTGATTCTCAATACATAGCATGCTATAACAGAAGATGTATGACAATTAGGTGAGCTTGGAATCCCTAAGTTAAACACAGTGCTTCACTGGATCTCCTAAGCTGAGTCAACTAGGTAAGTTTTCACATCATCTGAGGTGTGATCAGAAGGTTGTTCTACTGTCGGGTCTTCTTTGGGAGTGTGCTAGTGCACTCCTTTTTCTGGTGACACATGATGTACAGGCAATCACAAACCAGCCCATCCCCTATCCATGCCTATCTGCACCTTTTTTGGGCTACTGTTTTTGTTTGTTTGTTTGTTTTGGTGTGGGTTAGGATCAATTTGATTTGGTTTGGTACTGACAAGTGTGATTTCCATGATCACACCAAAGTGGATGGCTTAAGCTGCTGCCTTGCTGAAGCTGCTTCAAATCTAATCAGTCATTAGGAAACTATAAGCTTCTTCCCTCTCCCTTGTGGAGGAGGAGGAGGAGGAGGAGGAGGCACAAGAGGATTCAAGTTCTTTTTAATAGCCCTTGTGAAGCAGTGCAGAGTTGGTTGACTGACAAGGCAATGCAGTGCTATGCCACTTGGAAATATTTTTTTAAAGAAAACTGAACAGTTCCTGCTGCTCCTCCATGGCCAAGAGGACAAGGAAAGGAGTCTTCTGGGGTGGGGGTGGGGACCTTCAAAGAGGGAAAGGGCTAAATAGGGTCACTTGAGGTGTGGTGTGGTTTCCTGCCCCAAAACTGCCAGGCAAGGATCCCCCCCCCCCCCCCCCAAAGAGTATACTGCAGCTCAAAGTGATCCTGTTTAGGACAATCCCTGTTCTATCCACCATGACACAGTTCAGCCATCTACATCTCACTGTGCTGTTATACCTTATTCTTCTTTTCGATGGTGCAAATATATCCACTTTTCTCACTACAGAAAATTTCAGATTTCAAATACATTGCATTAAAAAAACTCCACCAACTTTTATCTTTTTCTAGCGTCAACCGACAGTCTTCCACTTCCATCACCTACCAGTCCAAAAAGAGGTATAAATTGCTCCTATGTGCTGCTGGTAATAGATAACAGTGTTACTTTCCATTTGCCAGCTGATGGTTAGTGAAACATTAATGATATTAATTATCTTGTTATCAATGGCACTTTTCTTTTTCTGACAACTAATAATTGACTTGCTGCTTGGAGGGGGTTGTTTTCCATGGGTTTTGAATTGTTCCTTGAAATTATTTTAACTCCTAGGCTGTTTTCTTTTCCAAACCTCCTCTACCTTTTAACATTCGACAGCAGAAATCCCAACTGGTATCTCTCCACAGCAGACTTTGCTTTGCTAAAATCTTTTATTAATGAAGTAGACTGCTGTTCTTCCAGGAGACTCTTTTTCCTTCATTTCAAATTCTACTCTGCCTGTACTCCTACGCTGGCTGTAATGCTAGAAGTTCTTCCTTTATTATCTGATCCACGGTGCTGATGAGTTTGATATTTTTTTAACTTAATATTGTTTTGCTCCCCACTGAGATTTTCTTTACGAAACCGATTTTGCCAAGAAACGTACTGTAAAATAACTGTAAAGTTATTTCTTCTACATTTTTTAATAAATAGTTAAATAGTTTGATTTCCTCTTTGTATCCGACATCTTGCAACACATGTACTCTCAAAGGCAGTCTGGAAATACCTACATGAAGAAATGAAGAATTAAAATGTTTATTTATCTTTACTAGCACTACTCACAGTTATAATGGGACTTCTCAGTTTTGAAACACACACTGCAAATTCCGGAGAGCACGAGAAGGTGTTTATGATTAGAACACACTCAGTAAAGCAATGGGGCTTAACATTCAGACTGATATTTCGTAGCAGAGGTAGCTAAATCAATGGATTTCGGGCCTGATGAAGCCCCACGAAAAGTCATTTCCTACATCTGCCCACCACACTAAACTGAATTAAGATGTGGTAAGAGAAATGCTTGAATAAGAAGTGTATGCATGTTGATAATCCTGGCCAACATCTTTCGAGATCAGTGCCTAAATTCTGTAGATTCCTGCCTGCACTGATACCATTTAATATCATTTTAAAATGTCCCATAAATCATTTGTACATCTTAAAATTTCAAAATTACCATCATGTTGGTCTTTAAGTGCCACTTGGGGCTCATGGTTATAAATAGTAATCTAAAAAGCACACGAGGGGTCAGTTGAATCATAGCCTATTTTCTGTGGTTACCTTTTGAACCTCAGATTTCCCGCATCACAATCTTTGATCAAGATTAGGAATGTTTAATAGCAGCCAAAAACACTGTGGTGCCTGAGATGGAGCCACAAATCCCATTCAAACCCCGCCCCCAACACACACACACCTTGGCTCCAAAACTAGTCCTTAGTACATGAAGTGAGAAGAGTTATTTCAGTCATTTGATGCAGAGCAACTATCTCTCCCCATCGCTGTTAAAAAATTTTAAAAGTGCAACACTTACAAATTAAATGAGTAAAAATGTGCAACCTTGTTAGGACACACAGAATCTGTTGCCTGAGGCAAGTAACTCTCTGTATTGTATCTTTTCTTCAAGATGGTCCTAAGCATTGAGCACAGCAACCTGGGGTATAAGCTGGTTTGTGCCAAGGGCTGCCTGGAAAAGAAATAATTCATAAGGTGCTGCTTCTAAGCTTATAGGCAGCTCTCAGTAGGGTCAACGGAGGGGACACCCCACAGCTTCTCATTTCTATTTGGAAGGAGGTCTGGCAGAACCAGGGAGATGGTGCAGTAGACATAACCAGTCCTTTATGAATCAGATTACTGAAGTGAAACTGGTGTTTGCATTTTTATTAGGAGAGAGATGGTTGCTGTAATAAATGTTGGGCCAATTGTTTCCATTTTTGGAAGTGGCTGTCTCCATGTGGTAAGGGACCACCTTCCATGCCCACCAGGTGTGGTTCTCTTCCCGTATAGATCAGTAAACCAGGGGAAATAATGGGCAGACCAGCACTGGGGGGGAATGGATGCCTCTCTCCATGTTTTATCAATTGACAACCCTATGGCTAGGGACTGGGGCTAATGGGCACTGTAATAAAAACAAACAAACAACTGGATACATTCTCCATCTGCAAATGGGGTAAAGACAACCCACCTTTCCAGGAAACAAGGACATCTTGGCACAAGAAAGATGTGGGATATACGTTCCATAGGAAATGACTGTTGGGGTGACCTTTCCTGATCCCAAGAATGCTGATGTTTTCACCCTTTACAGATAACATTAATAATTAACAGCGAATAGATGAAGCAACCTAACAATTCTACTTTCCTTGATTCAATGTTGGCTTCTAACCTGGCCTTGAAAGCGAATGTCTCAGAGGGACATGCCAGGCGCGCTCAGCTCTCCGGGCGTCATCTCTCTGTATCCTTTCCTCTGGATCTTTCAGGTGGTCTCTCAGGACTTCCACCCGGAGCCATCGTTCCCTGGACGCCTTATTGGCCTTGTTCCTCCAGTCCACCAATAACCTGCTCACTGCTTTGCTTTGCTTTGTAGAAGCCCAGGCCAAACCTATACATCAGCCCCAGCTTCTCATGGTCCAGCTCCATACCCAGGCTACAGCGAAACCCCAGCTGCGGCTTCCAAACCCCGCGTGGTCACCACCGCCAGTATAAGGCCCTCAGTCTATCAGCCAGGTAAGGCAACTCCAAACAGCTGAAAGTGTGTGTGGGGGTGTTCTTTAAATGAAGGACACAGGGTTGTCCCTTGCTATTCATTCATTCATTCGGAGCAAAGCAAAAGCAAAACAAAAAAACAGCAACTCTCCCACTGTAAGCGGAAAAATAGACATGGCTCTGATATGTCTACATGACTGGAAAACTCTGGATAGCTCCATGCATAGATCTCTGGCTGCAGAACTGGATACCTCACCAGGTTGCTCGGTCTTCCTTTATTATACATTTTTATGCTTTCTTCGTGCCTTTGGAACCGATGGTTTTTTTTCAAAATCTGTTCATAAGCATTAGATAAAAGGGGGTTTGGGGCCTGGGGGGAGGGGCATATGACCTGCTGGAGGAAGCTGGCTGCAGTTTACAAAACCGTGTGCCAAACAAAATTGGTTACTGTTCAATGTGTCTCAAGATAATTCTGTTATTCACATTCAAATGGGATTATTCATGTTGCAGTTTCCCAGTTTGGTCACTAGGAGGCAGGATGTCCTTGTTCTTGCCCTGCTGCCTCTGAGAAGTGTTTCCCCCCTGACTATGGTTTCAGCTTCCAATCAGCAGCATTAGGCAGTCAGTTCAGACACACGCTGGCAGTCACTTGGTTACTGTATTGTCTCCGACGAGGCGGGTCCATCATCTGGATGTTAAGGCCTGCTCTGCCCATGGAGCAGAATGAGGTGGAGGTGAAGTGGCATGATACTCAACTCATGGTGTTCTGGAACAGCTAGTGGAAATGAATTCGCTTGAGAGGTGTATAAGGAGTAGAGATGGGCACGACTTAGCGGTATTCCCGTTTCCGTTTCCGTTACTCGTTCTTGTTACTCTAAAAAAACAAAACACTGCCCCAGACTTCGAGCTCGAACCGACGAACGAACAATTGGGTCTGATTTGTCGTGCTCGTTACTTGCATCGCGCGATGCCAAGCGGCACAGAAAAAAGTTTTTAAATGTTAAAAAAAAAAAATGATTCCTCCATCCCTAAAATAGGCGAAAACTGTCTGAGGGCACCTACCAGTCCAGAAGGGTGTTTATATTTGGGGGGGGGTGACCCCCCCCCCTCTCCTTGGCTATTGCTACTGCTGCGCTGCTGGTACCAGGCTGGGAGGGCGCATCCATTTGCCATGCAGTGCGGGGGATCCAAAATGGCGACCGCAATATATTTTTTGAAATCGTTGCCCAAAACCCCACCAAAGCACCACAGAAACATGTCGAAAATTAGCTATTTTAAATGCTTGAATTTTTACAGTAGCAGCAGTGGGTTTTTAAAAAAAAAAAGTCTCCGTTGATTTTATTTTATTTTATTTTATTTTATTTTTTTTTTTACACCTGCGCATTCGCAATGATGGGCTCGCCCATGGGAGTGGACCATGCAAAGTTTTGGAGCCATTCCACCAATCGCATGGCCAGGTTTTGCTGACTGTACCAGGCTGGGAGGGCGCATCCATTTGCCATGCGGTGGGGGGGGATCCAAAATGGCGACCGCAATATTTTTTTTTCAAATTGTTGCCCAAAACCCCACCAAAGCACCACAGAAACATGCGAAAATTAGCTATTTTAAATGCTTGAATTTTTACAGTAGCAGCAGTGGGTTTTTCTTGCAAAAAAAAGTCTCCGTTGATTTTATTTTATTTTATTTTATTTTTATTTTATTTTTTTACACCTGCACATTTGCAATGATGGGCTCGCCCATGGGAGTGGACCATGCAAAGTTTTGGAGCCATTCCACCAATCGCATGGCCAGGTTTTGCTGACTGTACCAGGCTGGGAGGGCGCATCCATTTGCCATGCGGTAATCCAAAATGGCGACCGCAATATTTTTTTTGAAATTGTTGCCCAAAACCCCACCAAAGCACCACAGAAACAGTACACTGTCCTTCTAAGTGGGTCAGAGAGGCACCCAGATGCACCCCAATACCCACCGTAACCTCACCCGTAACTAGCCTAACCCTAGCCGTTGCGCTAAGCCGTCTTAACCCTAAGCCAGATCTACTTGCATTGCACTACATGCAAGTACGTGAGACACAGCGGGTGCAAAGAGTCTGCCAGTCCGTCACTTGTGGCTCTGGCTGACTCCTGCAGCTCCCTCCAGGAGCCCGCTCCCCCCTCTCCCCAAACCAGTACTAACGACAACGAAAAAACGAAAAAAACGGGGACTAATTTTTGCAAATTTTCGCGAAAAACGGAAACGAGCCGAAACGGAACCGGCCCGACTAACGACAACTCGAAAAAAAATTTTTTTCAAGTCGTGCCCATCTCTAATCAGGAGTGGTCCATTTATGTAACATTCTTGTATATAAAAAAACAAAACCCCGGAGCAGTTGCTGCTTGGGCTACCATCCTTCTCACAGATGTTATAGACATACATTTTAATATGCAACGTTCAGAATGGCATCTCCTCCATCCCTCTCATAACCGTATTCTTTTCGTCTATAAGATGCTCCCATGCATACGATGACCCCCCCTTTTCCAACCCAAAATTAGTTTCAAAACTCCTCCACTTGCTTCCTTGTATAAGACTACCCTCAATTTTTAGTCTAACAATTTTAGACTTAAATACAGTCTTATGGATGGGAAAGTGTGGTATTGTTGGGTGTAAAGGCTCTCTACTAAAAAGGTAAGGGTTCCCCCCGCACATGTGTGTTAGTCATGGTGCCAAAGACTGGGATGCAAACTTCAAGGCCTCTCCCTGTTCTCCCTTCTTGAATTTTTCTTTACTTGATTTTTAAACATGGCTTGGACATTTCTGGAAGCAGAAGGCTGTTCCCCATCCAACTTGTGTTGTTCAGCCTGAGAAGGACTGCCCAAACATATATAAAGATTATAATGAGAGATAGGAATAAGGTCGTGTTTAAGTAAGCAGGAACTTATTCTTAAACTCTACCAACTCAAGAAATCGCTTTTGTTTAATTACAGAGTGCTAGAGGTGGGAGGCTTTTGAACTTAACAATTAGAGATGAAATAATGCCCTCTAATTTTGACTGACTTAACAAATGCCATAAGACAGATATAGCAGCACTTCGGTGCTTAAGGAGATTGTGTGGTGGGGAATTTGATTCAGAGACCTTTAAATGTCATTGCCATTTTTGAAAAAGGGGGGCTTAGAACTACAGGGAGGGGCAGGTGTCTGTTTGTGATGCAGTGATGCCATGGGGCTTCCCACCTCTGTGGTAAAGTGGGGATGGGGGAGAGAAAAGAACAAAGACAATACAGATGTAAGGAAGAAGATATGTTTGAATTTTATTCTTGCTTAAATTGCAAACCCACCAGAGGAGATATCCAGAACATCCTTCATATTGAGAGTTAGATTAAAAGGTAGTGATCTGAAGTACAAGTAATACCTCGTGAGACGAAATGGCCCTTAAGATGAAAAACTCATGATGAATAGACCGGCCCCAACAGTGCCTGAGGAACAGTGAACTGCCCTCCTGTTTAAAAAGTTTGAGGACCCCTGTTCTAGGGAGACATCAAAAGGGTGACTACACTGGCCATTTATTCCAACATTTGCATTGGATCAGGAGTGGATGAATTTAAATTAAAGCCCAAGAACTGCGTAATCCACAGGTCAATGTCAGGAAACTTCAGTGAAATAATCCCTTTCAAGTAGGGAGCAATTTTTTAAAAAAAATTCCATCCACTGCTGTGGTTTGAATTGGCTCTGATCAGGCTGACATAGTTTTTGTCCGCTTTCTATCCAGTGTGTTCCTCTGATCTAATGCAAAGTGGTGTGGGGATATCACTTGCCCTCAACCAAGTGCCCCTTAATCTGGGGCATTTTGGTGCCAAGTGTGAAACGTTTGTGCAACAAACAAAAGGCCTCACATTGCATTTTGGAGCTGTCAAAGCAATCCATCTTATCTTGTTGGAGCCATGGTACCTGGTTCTTCCTTACTCCTTTTAGTGTCTACAGATAATTCCGAGTGTGCTGGTTTCTTTTGTTTCACTCTAAAACAGAATCTGCTTCAGTCCAGATAGTATTTGCTCCCCCTTTTTATGTTTTGTTGTTAGAAAGGCTTTTGAGGCAACTTTGGAAGAGACTCTTGTCAGGTCACTTGGAATTTGTTTTTTAAAGGAGGAAATAACCAATTAGCACCTTGTTAGCACCTTAATGCAGTTTCTGTAATTGCAGCTCCCTGCAAACTGAACAATCTGCTTCTGTCCCTGCTGATCTCTGCAAATTGTTGTATGGATGGCTATGCTGATGTCATCCAGGGAAACCTGATTTGATAAATGGCGAATAATAGAGGATCAAACCATATTCCCTGTCCTTTGTGTAATTATACCCTGACAGGCAATTGGGGAAAAGTACAGTGTTTTTCATAGGCTCCCCAAATGAAATAGACCTTTTGAGCACCTCTCAGTTCTTAACCCTTAAATGTTTGATGTGAGAACAATCAGTCCTGTCGTGCACATTATGAATAGTAAGCCACTCCTTTTTATTTTAATGGGATATACTGTACTTCCCTGTAGACTGAACAGGATAAAGTGCCTTACAAAGTTGATCTAGCACACAATATAGTGCGTTGTAAAGCCTGCCTCAGCTAACAATATCTCCTTGTCAACGTGACATCTGTAGGGTAATACAGATCAAGTTTGCAATTTTTGCTGTATTGGTGCAGTCATGCTAATGTGGTCATAATGAGCAGTGGGATTCATTATTTCCCCTCAGGCCTCAGTAATGTGGATGATAACTGCTCAATGCACACACAAGGTAATCGGTAACATACGAGATTTTTGTTTTGTTTTTACATCTAATGACCCAGGCTCCAGCTCAATGGAAGACACACAATGTAAGGTGCCACTAGATTCCTTGTGGCAGACAGCCTCCCAGCTTCTTCTAAAGCACCTGCCACAAAGAAGGAATCATGAAGGAAGCAGGCCAATTCTTGGAGCACAGAGCAGCTCAACCAAGGAACACTGAGCTGTGCGGGAACGTTATAATTCTTGGCATCTTTCCTGCAGGAGTCACTAGGAAAAATGTTAAGATGCACAGAATTTGGCCGTTTCCTGTGCAGAACGAGGGAGAAGGAGAGGAGAAGTTGACATCTTTGTAGGAAGTCAGAAAATCTTGATGATGCCAATGGATGTTCCCAACAGGGACAAGACTCAGCAAATCACCAAGGACATGACATGGTGAATAGTCATCACATCTCTTTTTTAGAGGCAGTTTGGCCTGGAAGGCCACTTCCTGGGACACCAATGATAGAGTAACTGAGTTGGAAATGTCCTATAAGATTATTGAAAGCAACCCCTGCTCAGTACAGGAATCTACATTAAGGCAGATGTGAGAGATCATTGTCCAATTTTCTCTCCAAGTACTGGAGCACTTGGCACGACCTGAGGAACTTGGTTGCATTATCATACTCCTTTAACGGTGAAGACATCTGCTGCCTGAAATAGATGCCCCTCTGTCCAAGGATAGATCCACATCTGAGCACAGCAGCAAAGAATGTCAAACATATCTGCTGATCATACTGCTTGATTCTAAGCGTGAGAAAGTTTTTTTTTATGCTATTTAAAATATACCTTGTACATAGACGTGAGCTTCTTGTTGAGGATTTCAGAGAAAAGGAACAAACTGGTGATCAGCAAAGGAAAGGATGGCTGGGAAAAATGGGTCCCCGGTGTAAAATCTGGGTTCTGCAAAGGGTTAATAACTGGTGGCTGATTTTGCCCTGCATTCATAATAACAGCTGTGTGTGTGAATGGAGGCATTATAAGAAACCAGCATATCAGAGACCAACACAAGGGTAGCATTCTCAAAAAAAACCAGCTGAATTTCAAGTGATCCCATATAGCAACCCTATAGATCACTAAAAAGTGGGGGGGGGGGCTGGGGCAAGGAGAGGTCAGTAAGCCACTGAACAATGCCCCAGCTGTTCTGTGGAGAAGCTCTAGGGAATTTAACTGCTGTCGCCAGATATGATGGAACTAAGTCTGTTGAGGGCAAGGAAGCAAGCTCTCTTGCATTGGAAGGGAACCCGGAACAGGTCCTTAAGGAAGGAGGAAGGAAGGTAGAGTTGTTAGGCAGGGGAAAAGCTGTTCCCAAAGCTTTCAATGGAAGTAAAAGGATGTGGCTGGGTGAGTCAGGAAGTATTTATTTATTTATTTATTTATTATTTACACTTGTATACCGCCCCATTCCCACAATGGGGACTCTGGGCGGTTCACAATATCAAAGTTAAAACAGCAAATTCATTTACAACCAACAATAGCAAAACAAAACTGCAGTAACCAAAAGTAATTTTTTATGATAGTATTCAATAATATATAAGTGGAAAAAAAAAAAAGGGTGACCTTAGACATCGCCATAAGCCTCTCGGAAGAGAAAAGATTCCTCTTAAAACTTCCAGCGATGGAGCCAGCCGTAGATCACTAGGAAGTTTATTCCAAATGGACGGGGCCACAACCGAGAAAGCCCGCCCCCGAGTTCCCGCCTTACGGGCATCCCTCGGTGTGACCGTCCGCAGTGATAAGGCCACTGAGGCTCGGGTAGGTCGGGCCAGATCTAATTGTCGGGAGAGACGCTCCGCCAAATATGCCGGGGCCAAGCCATGGAGGGTTTTGTAAACCAAAACCAACACCTTGAATCTTATTCGGGAGGCAACAGGTAACCAGTGTAGGCGAGCCAGGATATGGGTGGCGCGGTCATAGCGACGCGCACCAACCACCAGCCTGGCCGCCGTATTCTGGACCCGCTGCAATCGCCCCAACAAGGTTCAAGGGGAGCCCCATGTAGAGAGCGTTGCAGTAATCCAGCCTCGACATGACCAGTGCCTGTACCACAGTCCTCAAGGAGCCCAATCGAGGTAAGGGCGAATCTGGGCGATAAGCCTAAGATGGTAAAAGGCCGACCTGACCACGGCTGACACCTGAGGTTCCAGGGTCAGATCCGGGTCCAGGACGACGCCCAGATTCCTCACTCTTTGCGCCAGCTGGAGGGCGGACCCATCCAGACTGGGAAGAGGGCCACAGTACCCCTCCGACGAGCCCCCGAAGAACATAACCTCGGTCTTGCCTGGGTTGAGCCTGAGCCTGTGGGACCTGGTCCAGTCCAGTACCGCAGCCAAGCAACTATCAAGTAGTAGTAGTAGTAGTAGTAGTAGTAGTAGTAGTAGTAGTAGTAGTAGTAGTAGTAGTAGTAGTAGTAGTTTAACCCTTTGGAGATATTCTTTACTGACCACATTTTTCACATGCCCATGCTTGGTATTATCTAATTGCAGTAAGCCCAGACTGATGAAGCATTCGACTAGTGATCTGTAATGCAAAATCCAATGTAGTTATCTTGTCTGCTGTGTGATAATAATAATAATAATAATAATAATAATAATAATAATAATAATAATAATAATAATAATAATAATAATAATAATAATAATAATTTATTAACCACACAGCTATCTACGCTGGATTTTATATTACCAATCACTAGTCGAACGCTTCCCAAGCGTTTAGGACTCAGTGATGTATCGGCGAATTATGCGAGCAGATCCCAGTAAGGTGGCTTTCTGCATCTGACTGATGGTGACTTTGTCAACTATTATTATTATTATTATTATTATTATTATTATTATTATTATTATTATTATTATTATTATTATTATTATTAAACAATGGGGTGAAATACTTGCCATCTCATGAGGGAGCAACTGCACCTGTTTTCTCTTCCCAAGTGCAACGGGATCTGGTTGCAACCTTGGCTGGCTTTCATGTGAGAAGATTTGCCAAGATACTTTTTGTTTTCCAGGAGGAAAAAAAATAAATCAGTTTGGTTGCAAGAGAACACCACAAATTACACCCCAGCTAAGAAAGGAAGGGGAAGTTCAACTAAAATAAAGGCATCCACATCCTTATTCCATTTCTTATTGCCTGCTGTGGGTTCATGCTAGTCTTCAGACATTTTGAAGACTAGCAGGTAAAAATGAAGACATTCAAAAGTTTCTTTCTGCTGAGCGAAGTTAGAAAAGTTTTTGAGCTTTGGGTTTTTTTTCCTTTGCATTTTGAAATTTGTTTAAACACGATTTGGGAAAGTGTTTGTGGAAAACCTTGTATTTTTCACACACAAAAAACTTGCATTTTGTGTAGAAGTATAGTTTTTAACAAGATGCCCCTTTTTAAACAAAACAAAGGCTTTTCATGCAAAACCGACAGCACACATAATGCAAGTGTTTCTGCTGGTGTCGAAGGAAAACAGGGCTAGTCCCTTCGTGCAGGAAGGAAAATCTCATAGCACTGGAGCTTTCTCTGATTACACGTCTTGAGGTGTTGACACATCCCTTTTCAGTGAGCCTGAGAAAATATGTGCCTTGTTTTATGAGTACAGGCACATGAGCATGTTTAGATTTGTCGGTGTTGTCCCCCCCCCCCCCCGACCTAGGGCCCTTCTGAGGATTGGCACTGCGTCCTGAACATGACAGGATAAAGGGAATTTTCCAAAGGAACTTACGTTGTGCAGCCGCTTCCCCCACCTGATGCTGTCCTTGAGCATTGGACCTTAATTCCCATTACCCCCAGCTATTATTCAGAAGAAGTGGAGGTGCAGTAAGATGTCATGCATCAAGTACATTTCTTCTGTGTTGTGTGTCATCAGGTTGGAGCCGATTGACAGTGACCTTAATAGGGCTTTCAAGGCAATTTAGATATAGTTTAACACATTTCATCCTCACCTGTGAACTTCCGTGACCAAGCAATGATTCAAACCCAAGTTTCCTGAGTTCTAGTCCATCTGAATGAAAAATAATTTATCATTGAGGTGTTGCTATCTGGGAGATACCAGATAGTGTCTTCTAGGATGTCTTTGTCTCCAGAGTAATAGACTGAGACGCTACCCTTGAATCTGCTGTAATACCTGATTTATGAGAATGGACTTTGGGCCTTTTTACACGACCCCTAAGATCCGCTGGCCACTTAAATTCGGACCAGAGATCTTAGGGGTTCGTCGCTCTTCCTCTGTCCCCACCCCCCTCTGCACTTCCTGGTTGCTGGCTGCGTGAGGGGAGGGAGAAAAAAGAAATAAAAGAATGCCGGCTTACCTCCGTTCTGTTCCCGGCAGCATTCAGATCTCTTAAAGGGGTGGGGGGGCAGAAAAACAACAAACAGAAGCCAGGAAAGCCCCGCACTCACTATCCTTACACCGGATCAAATATTTGTCACATCCAAAAAGCAGGTACCTGAAAGCTGCGCTGGGACGCGCTAAAGTGGGCGGGGTCGCACTTAATTTCCTGTTAACTCCGGAGCTGGTGGGTAAACATTTTTAATCTCCGGAGCTGGGAGCCATTTGCCCCGGAGTTTAGGGGTCGTGTATAAACGCCCTTTGTCAGCAAGTAGGGTCATCTGAGGCAGCTGTGTCTTGAAGGAGACGATTATTTGGTAAATAACTGCTTTGCAAGAGGAAAAGATAATGGTGGTGGAATGAAAGCTGGTTTCCTTTTCTTTCAACAGCTCCGGCTCCGGCACCCGCTCCGGCTCCAGCACCCGCGCCGGCTCCAGCACCTGTTCCTGTGCACACGTACACGCCAGCCCAAGCAGAGCCTTCAAGCCGTCCTCCCTGGGTCACAGATGACTCCTTCTCCCAGAAATTTGCTCCTGGGAAAACAACCACCACCGTCACCAAGCATATCCTGCCTCGGGGTGCTCCAGTCCCACCGCCCGCTGCCTCTGCTCCAGCTTATACCCCTCCATCGATTCCCACGTCCTCCCAAGCTCCGGCGGTTGCCCGCGGAACCATTCAAAGGGCCGAGCGCTTCCCAGCCAGCAGCCGAACTCCACTATGCGGGCACTGCAACAGCATCATCAGGTAAACTTCTGTGGGACTAAATGGCAGGAGGAGGAGGAGGAGGAGGAAAATATCTCACGGCTAAATAAGAGGATTGCACATTTTCAGGTGGCCTTCTAGAATTCTTTGCAGACTCAGCCAGGACTTATCAGTGAGGAGTTCCAGCATGATAGACCTTAGAGGCCAGCTGGACTTCCCTGATCATTCTTCACCTGCCGTGCTCATTCTCTGGAAAGTGCTAGCTGCATTTTTGGCGCACTCTCAGCCCATGTGGGACAATGATGAAGATCCACCTGCTTGGGCTGTGCCCCGTGTGAATAAATCCTCCAATCAGATGTGCCCCCAAAGTGTCCAGAAAAGTAGATCACCCAGCTATGGCGATCCTGCGTGTGGGTGTCCTAGAAGCAAAGAGCCTGGCTCTTATGGGATCAGACAGGTGGACTACATGGATCTTTGGTCTGGTTCATCCTTGGCTTTTCCCATATTCTTACTGTCATTTCCTGCCCAAGGAACAGGGGTTCCTCAGGAAATGAACAGAGGTGCAAAGTGTTTTCAGAAGATTACAAGTTGGGAAACTTTTCAGTAAGATTTATTCAAATCCGGGAACTGTCCTACAAGGATTTTTCCCCTCCTTCTCCACAATTGTCCTGGTAAATATAACATTTCCAGATTTATTTCTTTACATACCAAGCCGTTCCTTATTTGGCCTTGTTTTTCAGTCATAACATTGCTGCCTTGCATCAGAGATTCTGTTGGCTGCTTTTTTGCCAATAGAATCCCTGCCTCTTTGACTCAAGGTATTTTAAGAAATAACATCAGGGGGACATTGTCGGGGTATACTCATAGGAGGAGAAAGGGAGAAGAAGGGAATCATTTCTGGAGAATCATTTATTCCTTTATGAGAGTGAGGAAATGGGAGCATATATATGTTAATTCCTCAGTAGGAACATCCCACATTATCCAACATGGTATCTTCTAGATCAGACCGCGGGCTACTGGTAGCCCATGAAGGGTTCAAAAGTAGCCCGCCGTCCATCAATAAAAAAAGTGAGGGGATAAGTTCTCCACCCCTCCCTCACCCATCCCAAGGACCACCAATGCCCCACTGTCTCAGCCGAGCAGGGCAGTTCAAAGGCCATGGCGCATTGAAATCTGTTCCCTCCAGAACAGATTAATTGGTTTTCAATGCATTCCTATGGGAAACCGCTGCCTTACTTACAAAAGTTTTTAGTTATGAGCATGTGCAGTTGAACAGCCCTGCTCTAGATGTATTGGATTGCAACTCCCACCATCCTAACTAACTCTGTCCAGCCAGACTGGATATTGTTAGCGATTATGGGAGATGTAGTCCAACATTTCTGGAGGTTGTGATCTCTTATTCTTCCTTAGTTTCCAGAAGGGTTATTTTGGTCATAAAAGCACACATATACCAGTTGCTATGAGATCAGTGGAAGCAGATGAAGTAGGATAGTTGTACTCTAGTTAGAGCTGGAGAGCATTACTTTTGGGACTACAAATCCCCAAATCCTTAACATGGCCATTATTCTGGCTAGTAGTTCCTGGGACTTATCACCCAAAAGGTAGCTTTTCTCAGCTGTAATTTCCAAGGCTCCCGATTCCCCTGGTCCCATTTGTCTCTTACTTCCCTTTAGTTATGTATTTCTTTATGGTTTATATATTACTCTTTCCCAAAGGCTGAATGAAACAGAAAGGCCAACCTGTTGCTTAGCAGAGTAAAGCATAGTAGAGTAGGCCTATTGACTCAACAAGGATTTGGTGAGAGCTCCTGTGTAAGTTCCATTGATTAAAGTGATCTGCCATTTAATGGCTGCCCTGCAATTAAACTGATGGTTCAATTTTCTAGGGGACCTTTCCTGGTAGCCATGGGCCGTTCTTGGCACCCAGAGGAATTCTACTGTGCCTACTGTAAGACCTCCCTGGCCGATGTAGGCTTTGTTGAAGAACAGAACAGTGTGTACTGTGAGCGCTGCTATGAACAGTTCTTTGCCCCTACCTGTGCCAGATGCCATACCAAGATCATGGGGGTAAGTCCAACAGCACACATAGCAACATGCCATTAAGAAGCAGGTGAAAGTCTTCCGGCAGACCAACACCTACAATACAGACCCACCATTATTAACTGGGGCCACATGGTCCCCGCACGGGGGGGGGGGACTGGCACACTTGAAGGGGGCCATAGAGAGTTCTTCACATGCCACTTTATAAGGTTCCTTATGTGACGTATACAATCCTGATTTGATCTATATTTCTTTCATATTGTGTTTATGGCTGTGGCAATCAATCAGTCAACCAATCAATGAATCAATCAATTAATAAAGGCTGGTCTAAAGATATTATATACTGCATAAGGTGTTAAAAATCTATTGCCCTTCAGATGTTTTCCAGCTCCAAATCTCTAAAGCCCCACTCAGCACAGCAATGGTCAGTATTGATGGAGGGCCGACCTGGCCTGTATCACGGAGACCTGGGTGGGCGCAGAGGTTGGGAGCTTCCCTCTCCCAGCTGTGCCTGCCTGGGTTTCTGGTTCAGGGAGTGGGTAGGTTGGAGGGTCAGAAGGGAGGGGGAGTTGCCATTGTTTACAGGGAATTACTTCTTGTGACCAGGGCCTCGACATTGGTTAGTCCGGGGTTAGAATGCCTCCACCTGTTGGTAGGTCAGCGGGATAGATTTGGCATTGTGCTGGGCTACCGTGCTCCCCGCAACCCAGCACAATCCCTACCAGAGCTCTCGGAGTTCATCGTGATGGCTCTATTGAAGTCCCCCCGGCTTCTGGTCATCGGGGACTTCAATGTGCATGCTGGCGGTGGACTATCTGGTGCAGCTCTGGAATTCATGGAGTCCATGACCTCCATGAGTCTATCCCAGCATATTTCTTGCCCTACCCACAGGTGTGGGCATACCCTTGACTTGGTATTTACCTCCATGTCGGGGGATTTCAATCTAGAGGTGGGGGACATTGTCTCCCTACCTCATTTGGGCCCGCCCTCGGAGGCTTCTACACCCTGCCTGGTTCCGTGAAGCCTTCGGGGACCTTCCTGGTGGCTTGGCTGATGATCCGGCCGAGGCCACGGTTGAACAATGGTTTGACACAGCTTTCCATGCCGTCGACCGAATCGCCCCCAGGCGCCTCCTCCACGGCAGAGCTCGACCTTCGCCGTGGTTTACAGCGGAGCTAAGAGCGATGAAATAGGAGCGGAGGGGGCTGGAGAGCAGCTGGAGACGAAGCCGGATAGCTATCAATAAGACTGCAGTCGTGATCCAGACTAGGCGCTATTCTCGCGTGATCAGGGAAGCCAAAACATCGTATTACTCCCTGAGAATTTATGAGGCCTCGAACCGCCAGGCGGAACTTTTCCGGGTGGTTCGAGACCTCACCAATCCTAGTCTGGCAAGGCCTCCTCCTACTGATTTCAGTAGTGAGAACTTCGCAGTCTTTTTTAGATCAAAAATAGAGGCCATCTGGGCCAGCTTCGAATTCCGGTTACACTAGCCCTCCCTCGCCATCCCCTGTTGCTTCACCCCCTCGCTCTCCTCGATTGGTTGAGATTGGGCCTGTTTCCTCTTTGGAGGCCTCCAGGGCAATTGCCCACTGCCGACCCGTGCCCACCCCCTTCGATCCTTGCCCATCATGGCTCATAAAAGCTGCCGGAGGGAGAGTGCCCGAATGGGCTTCGGCCATCGTCACCGCCTCCTCCAGCGAGGGGTATTTCCCTCCCGCCTGAAGGAGGCGGTGGTAAAGCCCATTTTGAAAAAAAACAGGCCTGGCATCGGACCAATTGGCGAACTACCGTCCGATCGCCAACGTTCCCTTCATGGGCAAGGTCATCGAGAGGGTGGCCGCGACTCGGATTCAGTCATTCTTGGAGGAACAGCAGTGCCTTGATCCTTGCCAGTCCGGGTTCAGGCCTGGCCAAGGGACCGAGACAGCTCTGGTCGCGCTGCAAGATGACCTAATCCGGGCTGCCGACAGGGGTTGCTCTACCCTGTTGGTCCTCCTGGATTTGTCAGCGGCCTTCGATACCGTCGACCATGGTATCCTACTGGACTGGCTTTCTGAGGTAGGCATCGGAGGCACTGTTCGCAGTTGGCTCCGGTCCTTCTTGGAGTGTCGGCTCCAGTATGTGCAGCATGGTGGAGAGTTGTCAGCCCCGTGGACACTCCCTTGTGGGGTTCCGCAGGGCTCGTCTCTCTCTCCCTTGTTGATCAACATCTATGTAAGACCGCTGGCTGGGGACATTCGGAGATTTGGAGTCTGCTGTCATTAGTACGCTGATGACACGCAGCTCTATCTCTCCTTTTCCACCTCTGCAGTGGAAGCTGTCCAGACCCTCGACCAGTGCCTGGAGGCGGTCATGGCTTGGACCAGGGCCAACAGGCTCAAACTCAATCCCGAGAAGACTGAGGTGATGTTCTTTGGGAGTTCTCCGTCTGGTTACGGAGGCCCTTTCCCCAGTTTGGAGGGTGTTTCCCTCTGGCCGGCAGATAGAGTTCGGAATCTGGGCGTGGTCCTGGATCTGGCACTTTCCCTGGATGCCCAGGTGGCTGCCGTGACCCGGACCACTTTTTATCACCTGCGCCAAATTGCCCAGATCCGCCTGTACCCAGACGGCAACTCACTGAGAACAGTGGTGCAAGCACTGGTGATCTCGAGGTTGGACTACTGCAACGCCCTCTACATGGGGTTGCCCTTGACTCTCCTCTGGCATTTGCAGCGGGTACAAAATGCAGCGGCCAGGCTGGTGGTGGGTGCGCGTCGTTATGACCACATCACCCCAGTCTTGGCCCGTCTGCATTGGTTGCCCGTTGCATCCCGGATCAGATTCAAGGTCCTGGTTTTAGTTTATAAAACCTTCCATGACTTGGGCCCGGACTACCTGGCAGAGCGGATCACCCAGCGATCAACTTTGGCCTGACCAGTTCGGCAGTCGCGAGCGCACTCACTTCGGGTTGCCACTCCCCGAGAGGCCCGAAGATCTTCCACCCGTAATCGGACCTTCCCGGTGGCTGCCCCTTCACTGTGGAACAGCCTCCCTAGCGAAGTGAGCTCTGCAGAGTCCCTGCTGGCCTTCCGTAGAGCGGTGAAAACCATCTTGTTCCGCGAGACCTTTGGTGACCAAGTCTAATTTTTTTTTCTTTCCCGCCATCTGCTGCTGGTTAGCTCAATTATTGTGATGTTCTTTGCTTGAGCTACATTTGTTTCGGACAAGGGTGCTAATATGTTTTATTTTAAAGTTGTTTTATTTGTTTATTTGTCCGTTTGTCTGTTGATACTCGCTCATCTGATCAGCCTCTGTAAGCCGCCCAGAGTTCCCTTGGGAAGATGGGTGGGGTATAAAGTCAATAATAAATAAATAAATAAATAAATAAATAAATAAATAAATAAATAAATAAATAAATAAATGATGGTTATTGCTATGCAACAATATCTGGAAGGCTACCACTTCTCCAGCCATAATCTAAGTGATCATCAATTAGATTGTGGTCTAGTCTTCACCCAGTCTGATACAGAAGAACCGAGAAGCAGTTGCATGCTCTTGGCTTCCACTGAGTTTAGCTTTTGATCAGGTTGTAGGTAACACACATGTTATTTATTTATTTATTTATTTATTTATTTATTTATTTATTTATTTATTTATTTAATATACCTACCAATAAGTGCTGGGCATGATTCAGAGCAGTTAACATTCAAAACCAAAGCAAATATAATAATATGACAGTAACAAAAAGACACATGTGATAAAAATCAAATTAAATCAGTAAACCAACATCAGAACAAACCTAAGCAGCATCACCCAATAGTTGTACAGTACAGGCAGCATAAATTTAGCAGAATTCATGGAGAAAAGCCCTTGAAGGCATCTATAAAAATCTTTTTCTTAAGCAATCCCTTAAAGGTCATATCAGAATCAAGAAGCCTCTGAGGGAGGACCATTTCCACGGGTCAATTCTCCCTGCAGAGGGAGGTCACGGCAGACAAGTTAAATCTCAACAAAAAGTGATCCAGCCATGATAACAGGGAGGATCTAATGTTCATCGCTCTCCAACCACATGTGACCTGAGCAGACGGGTCCTGAGTGTGTTCTGCTTTGTGTGTGCGGCTGATGACATGTTGGTTGAGGTTCATGGACATGATGGACTCCATGAGCTCCAGGGTTGCATCATACAGATGTTTCAGTCAACCAATAAGTGACAATCCCTTGGTTGCAACTTGAATTTCACTCCTCGGTGAGCTCCATCACTTAAATCTGAGGATCTTTAATAGGATGCTTTGCAAACATTTGCTTAATTAAACTACCGGACAGTGAGTCACTAATAAGACATGGTACAGTACTAGCATAAATGGTGTTGGTCTGTCAGCAGTAGTGAAAAATGACAGGACGTCAGACTGAATTACACAATATCTGTGTTAGCATGACCCTAAAATGTGGAAAGAGGAAGCATTTCCCATCACACCATCTGAGCCTGTAAACAAGGGCCTGAAATGTAATTAGTTGTTGCCAGACTTGAAACTGATTCATTAAGTTGTCCGAGTACATGCACTCCACCATTTTTCTTTCCACTTGGTTTGTTGACATAGGAATGGAACAGTAAAACTGTTAATTGCTTGAATTAGCAGATCCTGGCCAGGCCGATAAACCATACACCAGATAGATATGGTGGTCTCAGGAATGCTCAGAACTGTTTATTCCCTTTTCCTCACTTTAATTATGCCAACAGGGCAAGGCAGACTAACGCAGTGGCTTATCTGGAAAATGTCAACAAAGTACTATAATTTGTTACCTTATTACTCTTTTTGTTACTTTCCGTTACATTTATTTTCCATTTTTTAAAAAGAAAATTTAAAAATTGACAAGAATGGCAAAAAACATGAAAATTATCTGTAAAAGTGCTGCTAAAATTATTTGTGTTATTGTGATGGGGCTGTCAATAAAATGTATTTTAAAATTGATTTTAAAAAGAAAAAATGCTTCTATTCCCTTAAAATGTCAATTTTGAAAGAAAACAGACAACAGCACTTATTCTACTAATAAATCAATATTGTTCTTACTTATTGCGCTACTTTAAAAATGTAAATTATTTATACCTATATGAGCTCCCCCCACACACACACACACACATTGAAGTAAAAGGTTGCTAGTTATTTTTAAGCTTTGGTTAGTTGTGCTTTTTTTTTAAAAAAAAATTACAGTATTTTAAAAAAAATAATGGAAATAAAGTCGCCCGTAATTTGGCCATTCATAAACTTGTCTGCCCAGGTTTTGCTTCATCTGTAATTCTCCCCGCTCGCCCCCCTTTATTTGTGGCCACTTGAGACCACCTGTCTCTGGCCAGTTGTGTGATTCTGTATACTGAGCAGTGTTGAAAAGAGTTAATCGATCCCTAGGTTCTGTGCCTGCACAAACTCCTTTACTTGAAAGTGTGACTCTTTGGGTGGGTTGTTATTAGAGGTGGGCACAAAGCACTTCATAGTGCTTCGTACTGAATAAAGCACCTCCCCTGTCCCTTGCCGGGCTGGAGGCCCGCTCACCAGCGACAGTGCTGCACCAGGCTCCTCCTCCTACACCCTCGCCATGCCAGGAGCTGGGTCTGTCCTTCCTTATGATTCTCTATGATTCTATACCTCCACAGCCAGCCAGTCGTCACCTGTGTGGGGCTTCTCCCCATCCTGCTTCCTCTTCGGACTGTGGAGGCAGGAAAGGCACCCTCAGCTCCCGGTGCGACTGGCACACCGTGGGTTTAGGAGGACCCTGGTGTAGCCATGCAACCAGAGAATGAGCCTCCAGCAGGTGGGGGGGCGGGGTAGAGATAACTACGAAGTGCCCCATTGTGCATCTCTAGCTATTCTCATTCTTACACATATTATGGAGTACTCTTCGGATCACTGAAAGGGAAATGAAAAACATGTTTATCATGTTTTCCTTATGTTTGGCCATACCTTATGGTTTTTTTTATTTGCAAATCTGCTTGTTGCGGCACTTCTCTCTGAAGGGTGTTTACCAGCCCCCCTGCAAAAGGTTGTTGGAAGGCCCTTCCATTTTTTCCACCTCTCCTTTGCTTCCTTGGGCACCTTTTTATGCTGTTTTCATACACTTTAGTGCTGATCCAATTCATTGCATTCATTTTTAAACTGGTTTGTTCTCATTCTAAGATGCCGCAAGAACATGGTTAGGGGATAGCATATAAATACAGTGGTGCCTCGGATAACGACGGTAATTCATTCTCTGAGGTTGGCTGTTATCCAAAATGCAGTGTCCCATAGAAATGAATGGGAAACCGTTTAATCCGTTCTGGAGCCTAAGAAAAATACACAGACACCTGTTTTTTTGCTCAAAACTCTTTAAAAAGTGCACTTTAAAGGTACAGATGCAATTTCACCTGGGATAACTTTTTTACTGATGCATGCTAGAAATTCATTATCTGAGGCAGTCCATAGGGAAAATTCGTTATCCGAGGCAGCCCATAGGAAGATTCGTTATCCAAGGCAGCCCATAGAGAAAATTCGTTCTCCAAGGCAGACCTATACCCGGAAATTTGCAGTTGTTATCCGAATTATTTGTTATTCGGGGCAGTTGTTATCCGACGTACCACTGTATTTGAAATGGAAACAGTAATGAAGCTTTTGCAATGACATATTTTGAAATACACTTCTTTCCGAGTATAATTTCAGTTTCCTAGAGTAGGCCTCAAGCCTGGTTAACAGCTATTGAAATCTCTTTTACCTCCTTCTCCACTGAAATTTGAACTGAGGCCCTTACAGAAGAATGCTCTCTGTTGTCCGATCTTCGACCCTATGCTCTCTGCAGCCCATTCCTTCATGGTCTGGGGGGGGGGGGCTTGCAGTAATTCTGCACTCATGGGTCTAATAGATTTGGGGCTTTCTCACGGATGACCAAAGACACTCATAAGTCTTTGTTAGATGATGGGTGATACCTGTTGGGATAAAAACTGGAGAATGAAGACTCTGAGACGAAGTATAAAACATAAACTTTATCTAAATCTCTTAGGGCAGGGGTGTCCAAACTTTGGCCCTCCAGATGTTTTGTGCCCCAACTCCCAGAATTCCAACCTATATTGCCAATGACAAAGGACTATGGGAGTTGTGGTCCAAAACACCCGGAGGTCCAAAGTTTGGACACCACTGTCTGAGGGAAAAGGTAAACGGGGTATTCCTAATAAAACAACAAAGCACTAACAATACATGACAAACATATCAAATGAAGTAAAAACAAGTAAGGCGACGGCAGCTTGGGCAGCGCCCATGATGGTCAGGCAAACATCCATAGACTGCCTCGCTCAGAAGATCTCGGCATGAGTGCAAGTCAACCATGAGGCGAAAGGTTGAGAGGGATAGTTGAGCGGGCAGGAACAGATCCCTTTTATATGGCGTACTCGGGAATAGGCCTCACTGGTTCACAGTTCCAGATGAGGTTCACCTGGCATTAATCCTATACTGTCTGAATATAGAGCTTGCCACATTCCAACAATACCCTCATAGGCTGCTAGAAAAATAACAAAAAAGTTGCTGAGCTTTTGAGGGCAAGCTCTCTTTTTCAAAGCAGGTTCAAAAGTCCAAACATGGCAAGGGATACAATTTGCCAGGAGAGAGTTCTTAAAAGTTCACTTGGCAAGATGGACGCCAGGCCTTATTTTTGGAAGGCACACAGCAGCATGGTCAGTTAGGGTTGGATTTTACAGCCCAGTTCAAACAAAGGGGGCATGGCATGGTTTGGGCACCTCCCTCCGCTAGCACCCACCATCTCTCTATTGGCTCTTCAAGGCACGTACAAATATATACCTAAGCTGATGCCTAGAGTGGTACCAGAGTGTAAAGCTTGAAGACGTTAAATGCCATGTGGATAGTAGTGCTAGAGTCGCCTTCCCAAACCTGGTGTTCTTCAGAGCCGCAACTCCCAGGATCCTCTGGGAAGCAGAGCTGTGCCAGAAGGAGGATTCTGGGACCTGTCCTGAATTAGAGGGCACTAGGATGGGGGAAGAGGGAAGAGTTGACTTGACTTTCCACTTTGACTGTGTGTCCTTAAAGCTTGATTGCTGCTTTTCTATTAAAGTGGCCCCAGGAGGATATGAATTAAATGGGACACAGCTTTGTACTTAATTACAACCCTGCTAGCAGGTTCCTTCCAGTTCTTAGTTCCAATACATAAATTCTACCCACCCCTACAAGCCCATTCCCCAACCCCACCCTGGGGCATCTTCACTTCCAGGTGTGTGTTTGCTGAGAGAGAGAGAGAGAGAGAGAGAGAGAGAGAGAGAGAGAGAGAGAGAGAGAGAGAGAGAGAGAGAGAGAGAGAGAGAGAGAGAGAGAGAGAGAGAGAGATGGTTCAGACCTGAGAGAGAAAACCTTCAAGGACCCCAAAAGTGCACTTACAACCTGAGATTCAATCTCGAGGCTGACTCAGCCTTCTGTCCTTCTGAGGTTGGTAAAATGGGTACCCAGCCCATTGGGCGGGGGGTGGGGCCCATGTGTAGCCTACGTCATTATAAACCTCCCAGATAGTGATTTAAGCATTAAGGGTCAGTACAGAAGCAGCACACTGTACTCTTTTTTAGGGCACACTTCCACAGCTCCAGGCTTCTCTTCTCCCCTTCAGGCTGCACATAGTTGTCACCCACCCACTCACCCACCCACACCCCTTTGCTGCTTGGCCCTTAGGACTGTTTCCCTCTCCCCGCATGTGTTTCAGCTGGTACAAACCCCATTTGCTCTTTTTTTTTTCCTTTCAGGAAGTGATGCATGCCCTCAGGCAGACTTGGCACACCACTTGCTTTGTCTGTGCTGCCTGCAGGAAACCCTTTGGGAATAGCCTTTTCCACATGGAGGACGGAGAGCCCTACTGTGAGAAAGGTATGGCACGCACAGCAGCAGGACTGAAATCCACCAGGCCATGTACTACCCTGCGACAATGACCTTCTTGTTCTTGCAGGGGGGAAAACAGACAAAAATAAAATGGAGCTGTGCAAGAGACTAGGTCGACTGAGGTCGAGGTCCATTGTTGTGACCCGCCCACCGTTTTCAGTGCATCCATCCTAAAATAATATGAAAGGGACCCCCTTCCCGTTCACTTCCTTTGCTCTCGTCAGCTAGCTTGAGAACAAAACTAATTTTGCTTTATGTTTCTGTTTGTTCCTTGACCATCCACCAGCCTGGAGACACTGCAGGGACTTAGGAACCTGCACACGTTAGATGGAATCTTCCCTAGTTCCCCTCAGAAGGTGGCAAGGGACCTCTTGAGGAGGGACAACTAGGGTGAGCCTGGGAACACAGGGAGGCTAAGTGGAACCCCTCACTGCAGTTGAACTGCACCGCCCATCATCTGCTCTCGTTGGTCTGGGTCAGCCTTACCCTTCATCCGGCTGATGAGTGCGGATCAGAACACCACAGCAGCCACAATCTACATTTGAAAAGAAGGGGGGATACACCAGTACGTTTGCTGACAGGGACAAATGGGATAGAAAAAAAGATAAGAAGTAATTGAGAACTGCGAGAAGTAATTCTTTGTTTCCAAGACCTTGTACAGTGGGTCCTCGGAGCCAGGCCCCACAGGAGACCTAGCTAAAAATATTAGCTCCATTGTTGCATCATCTTTTTCCCCTTTCTTTTTCTTTTGCTGAGTGGGTGGAGGGGGTTGGGCGTTCCAGTCCACCAAACTCTGGAGGACCATACTTTGGCTACCCAGATTTAAAACACAGCCATCAGTGCACTGGATTATTGCCTCCTAAAGTTTCTTTGCTCTGGTAAGCCTTACTTGTAAGTATTTCAGCCTTACTTGTAAGTATTTCAGCCTTACTTGTAAGTACTCGGTATAGCATAAATACTGCTATCCATTCCTGTATTATGTTTGCAATGGACCTGTGAGCTTAAACTGAGGGAGCAGCTACCCCAGTCTTGACCAGTTTCACTCTAACACCTCCACACTCAGAGGCATGGTTTGCAAAAAATGAACGGACAATGGCTGCATTGCAAAAGTCATTCCAGAGGAGCTTACAAGGCAGAGAAGGAATTTGAAACAAAAATAAACCCATGCCTTCTTGCCCAGCAGGTCTGTGTTTGGAAGGAAAGTTAATACTCTTATCTTCTAAATTTAGCTTCTATTTGTTTCTCTTGCTTCTAGACTATGTTGCCTTGTTCAGCACCAAATGCCACGGATGTGATTTCCCCGTTGAAGCAGGAGATAAGTTCATCGAAGCTCTTGGACACACTTGGCATGATACCTGCTTCATTTGTGCTGTAGGTTTCTTTATGAGAAAATAGATTAGGACATCCTAAGGTTGATAGCTGATTTGCACTGCAGCAGTGGTGGCAAACCTACAGCACTCAGGTGTTTTGGACTGCAACTCCCTTGGTCCTTTGTAATTAGCAATCTAGGCTCAAAATTCTTGGTGCCTATGGGATTTGCTTGAGAACCACTTTGGGGATATTTGGGTGAGGGAGAGTCAGCCCCTCCCATTTTCTGCACCCAAGAGGGGGGGAAATTACAAGAGGTGGGGGCTACAAGGAAGCAATCTCCTGGGGGGGGGGTGGGGGAGTAGAGCCCAACAGTTACAGAGCGTCTCCTATAGAGTGGTTGCATGATTAGGATTAAGAGGCTGATATTCCATGCTAGGGTTAATCAAAAAGGGGGTTGAAAATAAAACAGCCAACATTATAATGCCATTGTACAAAACAATACTCAGGGCGCACCTGGAGTATTGTGTACAATTCTGGTCACCGCATCTCAAAAAAGACATAGTGGAACTGGAAAAGGTGCAGAAGAGAGCAACTAAAATGATTACTGGGCTGGGGGACCTTCCTTATGAGGAAAGTCTAAAACATTTTGGGCTCTTTAGTCTGGAAAAAAAGGCGCCTGAGGGGGATATGACTGAGACATACAAAATAATGCAAGGCATGAGTAAAGTGGATAGAGGGACGCTCTTCTCCCTCTCACAAAATACCAAACCTAGGGGACATACACTCAAACTGAGGGTTGGAAGAGTGAGAACAGACAAAAGAAAATATTTTTTTACCCAACATGTTGTTAGTCTGTGGAACTCCCTGCCACAGGATGTGGTGATGGCATCTGGCCTGGATGCCTTCAAAAGGGGGTTGGACTGATTCCTGGAGGAGAAGTCCATCACAGGTTAGAAGCCATGATGAGGATGTGTAATCTCCAGGCTTAAAACTTGGGTACTTCAGGGACCAGATGCAGGAGAGTGGTATCAGGAGACATATCTAGTCTCGTGCACTCCCAGAGGCATTGGGCGGGTCTACTGTGAGATACAGGAAGCTGGACTAGGTGGACCTTTGGCCTGATCCAGCATGGCTCTTCTTATGTTCTTATGTTCTTATAACTCTAGATGACTTTGCTTCCTATTGACTTATTCTCCTCTCTCTTTATGACATACATGAAAATCCAGGTGATCTTTGTTATTTTGTGTATCTCTGCTTAAGGAATCCCTTGTGAACCAGACTCTTTCTGTATCTCATTGCTTCGATTTTCAGGTTTGCCATGTGAATTTGGAAGGCCAGCCATTTTATTCAAAGAAGGATAAGCCACTATGCAAGAAGCATGCACACGCTATTAATGTCTAAAGGAAGAGCCAGAAGCTGACAACAAAGTGGCAGGAATGGCGATTGATTCAAGGAACGAAACATGGATAACTGCATTTCTCACGGTGGGGAGGGACGGGGGAGATCATGAATCAAAGAACTCGGCTGAAATTGATTTCGGTTGCTTTTATATGTGCAGCTCTTGCTCCAGCATATTTCATACAAAAATGGAATTCATGTTCTAACCTTGCTGCAAAATGTTGAGCAAAACGAACAAAGATAAAACCATTTCTAAAACTCTATCCTAAAATCGTAAATGTGTAACACTTTCTATGTTTCATATGTTCAGCAAGGCAAACTTTAGGCTGCTCGACAGTGATTTTTAAAAAATAATAATAAACAAAGAGAAAAGCATTCTTGGCATCATGATACAAAGCTCACTTGCCAAAATAATAGCAAAATGTTTAATAATTTTTATAGCTACAGTTGTAATAAGTGTCCCTCACAAAACAGAACTGTTTATGTTGTGATGCTTATTCTGAGTTGTATAGACCTTAGAATGACTTTGATAGGTGAGATACAATCAACTAAAAGCACCCTGCAGTGGTTTATCCAAGTGAATCCAGATAAAACTTAGGCCATTCAAATTTTTCCATAGTGACATGGGAACTGCTTCCATGGGGTAGTTCTTGTTACTCATCACCCTGGCCATCCATAACAGTAGGGGTGGGACCAACGGTATGGGTTTCTTCCCCCTATGTGACTACCGTGGGCTCTTTCTCGTGATATGTATTAATGACAACATGCATCATGTCCTTGGTTCCCCACACATGATATTTTATGCTTGCATTATCAGAGCAACAGGACTATCCTAAGATGCCACTCTGGCACTGCTGTCGGTGTGAGTTGGTCCTAGTATTGGAAAGTAGGGGTGAGCATGGCATTGTTTTGCATGTGCCCTGAGAGGCCAGGGAGCCAATTCCATGTGATGCCATGCCATGTGCATGTCACGTGTGTGTGAATATTGCATTGCAAGGCTCACGATATGCTTCTTCCAGCCAAGAGGGTGTCAGTTGGGTGGTGACCATGGAGAAATACACCGTCGCCGCCACCCAAGGGGTCGAGATATCCACCGAAAACTTGTCGCCCATAGGGGAGGAAAAAGGACTTGCTTGGTATTGGGATGGGTAGAAGGGATGAGAAAAACCAAGTTGGGTGACATTAACTCCAGTTGCAAAAAGGAGAAACAGTAGAGAGAATATAACTTCAAATAGTTATAGCGAATTACCGCATTCAGAGTATAAGAAGGGAATCTGATTTCCACAGTTTGCTGTTGTAAAAGGAAGATCAAGAGCTGGAAATGCTCCATGCATTTATTGGTGTATCAGAATAACTTTCCTTCTTCTTCTCCCCTTTGTTCTGCAGGTTAGTGATTAACTTGTAAGACAGGAGGATAGTGGGCAAAATGTCTGGTGTGAAATCCATCCAAAAAAGGGAAAAGAAGCCAAAAGGAATTCCACTTGTATTTTGATGCCTTTGGCGATCCATACTTTTAGTGCTACAATTGATAACTATTTACAGGGCAGCCCTCAATGGCACCTATGCCCTAACTGTGATTAGATTCTTTCACTATGGTACCTTTGAAATGTAATTGTGTTTGCAGCTACACATAAATACCTGTAACTTAAAAGAGTATTAAGGTTGCATGCCCTTTTCCAGTTTTTGAACAAACTTATTTAATATCTCAGCACATAGATATGTATGTAAACATTTGAACTGTTGCACACCTTTACTCAATTATAGATTATGGTTTGGAAAATTTAAGCAGATATTTTCATGTAATAGTTGTTTACAAATAACAGGAATTCATGGCTGTTCAGATGACCCCCCCCCTAATCTGTGACTTAGACATGGAAAGGGTTCCCATCTCCCAATGACACAGAGGGAAATGGCCATAAAGTTCAAACTATTTACTCCTATTGAACCCCATTATTATTTTATCTAATAAGTAGCTGCAGCATTGGAGCTATTTAGATTTATTGCAATATATATTTGGCATTCAGTTTTTTAAAAAAATCCATAATTTGGTTTTAATGAGCTTTAACATTTGAGCTCCACTCCTTAATACACCCATATAGGTACAATTTCAGATAGTGATGTTGTAACAAGAAACCCTGCTCCATAGAATGCTCTCTCTCTCCCTCCCCCCTCTCTCTCTCACACTCACTCACCCACTCAAAACAGAAAGCCTTCTTTTAAGAAATATAAAACAGGAAGCACTTTTAAAATCCCATTTGATTGCAGGGGAAGAGTGTTAAGCATGTGCTTTATTTTCTGGTATACATTAGGCAGGCTTAAAAGTGCTGAACGGTTGTAGCCCTCTGTGTGTTTTGTTTGTTTTTGTTTTGTTTTGTTTGTAGAACCTGGAGGACATAACGAAACTTCAGTGTTTGTAATGCACAACCTTTATGCTTTTATTCAATCCGTATTTCAGTTAGTTAAACACATTTGATCTCTAGTATATAAACAAGTACTGCACTTTACTTCTTATCGCTCTTGACATTTTAACAAGGACTGCAGAACTGTTTGGTTGCTTATTTTTAGAAAGAATCTTTAGCATTTTGGTGTAACTTTTTAAAAATATTATTTATCAAAGACACAATGGTTTTCCCTTTGCAGTTAGAATCTTAGTGAAAATTGCTGTTAACTGATAATACGTAACTTCCTGTAATCAAGGAAGGCCACAACGCACAAATAAGACACCCTTAACTCGGTGCTTTATTCCACTTCAGTCTCTCTCTCTCTCTCTCTCTCTCTCTCTCTCTCTCTCTCTCTCTCTCTCTCTCTCTCTCTCTCTCTCTCTGGCACTTTCCACTAATCACACACCAGCCAGCCCTGCTGATTGCTTCACAACAGAAGGACAATGAAACCCTACCATAGGTCAAGGATCGACTGCACTTTTAAAGGGCTGTCATTACTCATTGAGCCATGTCTTTTGCGGGATGGGTCGGGGCCGTGTGATGTTTCCAGGAGAGGCATGGATGCTGCTTTTTTGTGAGGGCAGGGAATGCTGTTCCAGGAACAGTTCTGAAATCAGAAGGGCAAGAATCATGGGGAAACTTCTTTGCCCCTTCCGAGGTCTTTAAAATTGTCAAATATACATTCATTCACCTGACTTGGATCCTTTCCTAAAGAGCAGAATCCATTCTTTAGCTTTGCTGTTTTATGCATCCCTGCCAGAAGCTTCTCTGTGTTTGCACTGTAGTTTTTAAGAGTATGACCCTAAACAGATATTGTGTTTTTTGGAAAGGGTTTGCTGCATCCAGCTTCCCTGGTGAATGACTTTTGTGGAAGTGCAATATTTAGGTGAATAGTACAGGCAAAAATCAAAACAAAACAAAAAGACACAAAACATGTGGCACCTTAAAGACTAACTTTCATATTTTAATGTAACATTTCGTGAACTACAGAAAAGAGTACAGTGTAGAAAGGGGCTTTTATGGGAGATATTAGATCCTCTTAAGTGACCAGAAACTCACCAGGGAAAAGGAATCAAGATACCCCATGAGTCGCACTGCTCAAGCAAGCCAACAGTTTGCACGAGTGGTTCATTATTACAAAATGGCATCTTCAGGGGCTCTTGGCTGTCAAAGATATCTAGAATCAGTGATACCATCAACCCTTGGTGAATGCTTAGAAGCCCAGTAGAACATAGAGACAAGACAGCTGTACTAGCAAAGTCCCTACTCTCCTTTTCTCTCATTCTTCTGATATCCTCAAGAAGAGAGGATGGTCCCCATGTGATTCAGAAAACTCATTGTTCTGTATCCTGGTTCACTTGGAAAAACCCCATTGATAGAAGGGATGTGTGCTCTCCTATTAAGACTGGAGCCACAAAGTCTGCACTTCATTTGTAGACCATTACAGAAATACACGGCAAGGGGATCGAGCTGGAACAGTAAGTCGATTCTAACTTTTATTTGAGTAAAACCTCCCTCATCTGTCTTGCCAAGACCACTCTATCTGAGAAGAATGGGATGCATACATTTAAAAAAAATCGATCCCACATCATCAAATAATAATAAACTTGCTGTATGGAGGAAATATGCTTGAAAGGTTCAGTGTGTGCTATTTTTTAACTTGTGTTAATATTCAAGTGATCTTGTTACTATTGTGTTTCATCAGAAACATTGGTGATTTTTTTGCCTTTTTTCTTCTTGGAAGTCAAATACTGTACCTGTGAATGACCAAATGATAAAAGCTGTTACATCATTTAAGGAAGTTTCATAACTATATCACTCATGTGTAATTAAATATTAGACCTCTTGCTTTGTTTAACAATGAAACTTGAAAAAAAATCTATTTAAAATGTTCTGGGTGCAATCAATATTCTACTAATTTTCGTGGTAGAACCTCCCCTTTCTTTTAATGATTTGGGGCTGTAGTTAAATTTGTAGTTATTTTTCAGTCTTTTTTTGTCTTGAGGTCAATATATTTTGCATAAATCATAAAGGTTCTGGAAAATATTCTGCTGAACTTGATTTTATTATTACATACAAAGCATGTTTGCAATAACAAAAACCATAGATGCAAATAAAACGGTAAACACAAGTTTGGTCCTTCAACGGTCAGTAACATGGATTAAGCATTTAATGTGAAGTTCTTGCTGTATTTGACCTTTCCTGTGTTACAGCACTAAGTAGAAGTTAGCACCATCTACTGGGCCAGTGTTAATCACGGAAACCTAGTGCTTGCAGTGGATGCTGATGTTTTGTTTTAAAATGATGTTATTAACATTTGCAACAGAGTGATAATGTTCTGTGCAGCAATCACGCACGGCATCTTGCTTTTAAAAATCTATAGAAGTACTGATAAAGACAACACAAGTGACCTTACTTTTTTCATAGGGTTTGGATTTAATCACCTGAGGTCTTCCTTTCAGATGCTCAGTGTAATGTGTGGCTTGTGAGGTTTGAGTGAATATACCTGCATGGAATAACTGTGCCAACACAAATAAAATATTACCAAAACCAAGTCCCTGTGCAAATTCTTTCTAAACTATGTGAAGGAACACATGCAGACTTCTCAAGTATGCATTGACAGTTGGGTATGTTAATCTCAAACAAGTGCCATCATCTATATCTGGATCTCACAAACATGGACAGATAATTTACTGGCCTGCTGCAAGACCAATTTACTGTCAGGATTTCTACTTCTTCTGAAGTCAAACCTGGGCCTCTCCTATGATTCGGAGTAACTCTGTTTAGACTGGGATTCGGTCCCTATTTGGTTTACAGATTGAGTTCATGTCAAAGTTTTATGTATGGGAAGAGCTGGGAGCTAACAGTCAACTGCAGCATAATTATTTGGAGTTCATGTCTTTTCAGAAAGACGTAAGGACTATTAAGTTCTCAGCAGTTAGTTATGCATAGGAGTGCATAATTATGTCTCTGTTACAATAGTACCAGATTGGCAACACATCTCCACAGTTTCTGGCAGGGTTTTTGCCTACCCACTACCTGGTGATTACTGATATCCCAACCCTGCTCTGATCCACGTATTAACTAGGCCTGGCCTTGCTTAGGTTCTAAAGCCAACTGTTAATACTATAGCTATATTCAAGATTCTTTACACGCTACAACTTCATGGGCATCCCAACTGTGTTGTACCATGTACAACACAGAAACACAAGCAACTATGCCAAACTCAATGGGTTTGAGGTTAAGTGGTACTATTTATACAAATAAACACATTCAGTCTCTGTTAGCTGGTTAAGAAATTGGGAACCAGCTCAGAAATACACATTGGCAAAACTGTTGCTTTGCCTAATAAATTGCACTCGAGTTGCCCCACTAAGTCAGTGGGGATTTGGTGAGTCAATTCATCAGTATATTCTATTGATTTAAAAGGTCCTACTGTAACTGTGACTTATGGTACAAACAGTCACATTTTTGTTTGTTGTTTTTGTCATACAGTCATGACCAACCCTTTGTGGCCCCATGTCCATGGAGTTTTCTTGGCAGGAATACTGGAGTGGTTTACCAGTTCCTACTCCAGGCGCCCACAGCACCTGGTATTTCCTGGTGGTCGCTCATCCAACCCTGCTTAGCTTCCAAAATCAGGCAAGATCAGATGTGCTCAGGGCATCTAGGCAGCTCTTAGTCAGTTAGCCTAATGATTAAATGGTCCAACTCTAGTGTGATTGACTACACTAAGCAATGGGATTTTGGCCACTCTTTCATATCCACTTTCCTTCTTTCCACTTTCAAAGTTACATTGGCACCACCAGCCTCACCTAAATTAACTATTAATATTGCATTATTTTGAACCAATATTGAAAGCTGTCACTTTTTCTATGACTGGTACTTGAACACAGACACACACACAAGCACCATCAGCTCCACTCTATCAATAAACAAACCACGTGGCTTCCCTTTTTCTCTTGCATCTTATTCTCTCTTCCTGGAATCCTTGCAAAAATAAATAATTCAGTATTATTGGGAAGCTTGGACAGCAGTGGTCAAATTGTTTATGCTTATTAAAGATACACACAACATAATGGACACACACACACACACACACACACACACACACACACACACATACCTGTAGAATTTAAGTTAATAAGGTTTGTTAGGTTTTAAATATAAGCTGGGTGGCCACTTATTGACAATTCTGCCATAGTAGCTTTCTTGCTTGGCAAACTGGTTAAGATAAACTTTACAATCCTTTTCATCTCAATAATTCTGTAAAGGTTTACAGATACTACACAGAAACCTAACTCCATGCTATCTGCATTGAAGATACCCATGTCAGATTACAGTAAAGACGCAAGTCCATGCAACAAGGCTGTCAGAATTTCTCATTTACAATATTAAGGGCAATCCTACCCCCAAACGTACTCTTAAATAAAAATTAACTGGAGCTACATTTTGTGATCATCTTCCTAATGTACTAGATAATCCATCTGCACAGTTTTCCTGATAATAGTTGGTCTTCTGTTTCTGTTTTGTCATCACAGGATAATTTATTAAAAATGAATTGATGGTGAAAGGTTCCCTAATAGCCTTTGGCAAGGAAATAGGGGCAGTGAATGAGGATATCCTTTTTCCGCACCAGAGTACCCAATACTTTCTATTTTATACACAGCGGAAGCAATTAATTGTAAGAGAACCACAGCTGAGCTTCCTGTGGCTGCACATGCAACAGGAACTATCGTTTAAACCTTTGAATGGTGTGTTAAGCTATCCTCAACTTTTTGCTGTTGAACATTTAATTTGCAATACTATTCCAGAAAGAGAGAGAGAGAGAGAGAGAGAGAGAGAGAGAGAAACATTTGTGTGAATTCACATGAAGGGACAGTATTTTGGCTTTTAAGATTTGGGATGGAGCACAAATGCATATATGGCAGAATCTTTGTCACTTCATCCTTATAAAATAAAATCGGGCTGGAACCTAAAAACTGAACTATTATTTTTGTTCATATTTATTCAATCAATAATACTATTTGGTCTAGGCAATTTGTAAGTCACCAAATGTGTATTATGTAGAACATACAACTATGTAGCACATTTAAATCCCAACTACTGTACTTCAGAGCTAAAGATGCAGAAAACTAAATGCATTTTTAAAAAGTCCGAAGCTTCAGTATATAGGATTTTGAATTTAGAATCATAGGTAGTTAAGAGACTGGCTGAAATTATGGAGTAACTCACATTGAGAGTAGAAACATTCAATCAAAGGAACTTACGTAGGTGTTCTCACCAAATTCCTAGTTTCAACAGGCCTACTTTACTGTAGCTATGACTTACTACTGGATTTAAGCTAATGTCTAAGTTTGGAACAGAGCCAGGGCCGGTGCTAGGTTTTTTTGCGCCCTAGGCGAGGGGTGGGGGGTGGGGCGGGCGGCAGGCGGGCGGGGCAGGGGGTGGGATGGGGCAGTGGTGGGGGCAGGGTGGGGGCAGGGTGGGGGTCTGGGTGGCAGATGGCGGGGGCGACGGCAGGCGGGGGGCAGCAATGGGCGTGGGGGGCAGCAGGCAGGTGGCAGCGGGCAGCAATGGGCGGACAGCGATGGGCGGCTGGCGGGCGGGGGGACGGACGGCGGTCATGAGCGGCAGGGGGCGGTGGTGGGGCGGCAGGCTGTCCAGCGCCCTCTCTCCATTTTGGCACCCTAGGCAACTGCCTAGTTCGCCTTAATGGAAGCGCCGCCCTGAGCATAGGTGTCAAGTTTTACCCAGTGCTGGCCAGGACAGGAGGTGCAACATGCTTGTGCACGCTAGCATGTATGCGCAAAGACAAAGATCCAAACATGCACATGTATGCACGCACACACGCCTCCTTCCACTCCCACTGTTATAATCCAGCCGGGATCACCACTTGGCCACTGTCTGAATCCGATTCCCCCTCTCCCCGCTCCCACACATTGGCTGACCGGCCTACCTGCCTCTATCCAGAGATGCGCTGCCGTGAGTGAGCGCCGGTTAAAACTTGACACTGATGGCGGGGGAAGCCGGAGGCAGGACCTCCTCCATCCATCTCCCACCCCCAGCATGTGCACACCTCGGTGTAGATCAGGGCCTTCAGATTCTGCCGGGGCTGCTGGCCCACTGCTCCGATGCTGGGATAGCAGGGTGGGGACTCCCCTGCCCGCCCCCTCTCCACCTCCTTGCTGTGGGCTGCACCCTCTGGCCTGGCCAAACAGACCTGGGGGAGGCGCTTCTCAGAGCGACGGCCAAGTTCACCTTATGTTGCTGCCACCGCCGCCCAGGACATTTCTGGTAAAATAAATGCTCCAGAACGGCGGCAGGGCAAAGGCCAAACAACAACAACAACATGATATTGTCCCACCCGAAGCGGGATACTTGACAGGTCTGGTACCGAGTTATGCTGTGCTTGCTCCCAAGTACGACTTAACAGTGAAGACTTAGGGTGCAATTATGTACATGTCTGCTTGGAGTTCAACATATAGGACTTATAGTTACTATTACTTAAGTACACCCAGAGAATCTAACTATAGTTTAAATTTTTGTGGGCAAGAAAAATGTTTTAATGTAAAAATGAGGTACTGTTTAAAGAGGAAATTCAGTGGTCTGCAACTTTCCCCCATCTGCTTAGCTTTAACATGCATTCACCAATTTATTACAACAAAGATGGCAAACTCTTTTGAACTTAACTGTTCAAATAAGATAAAATAACCTTTTGAAGAAGCATCTCCATCGTATGTTGTGAAATACCTGGAATATACCCCTGGAAGTAATCCAGATAATAGGGACTCCTTGAGCTCATAATCCCGATTGTCCTAAGAATACCAGCCCAAACACAGGCCATCCTTGACAATGCAAATGGCTTGACGTATCATGAAAATCTTTCTCAACATCTTTTTGGCATGCTTGCCATTATCACTTATTAACCATCCTGATTGCTCAGGGTTTAGAAATAATAGGTTTTTTTTAAAGAGGCTTGCCTTATGTAGAATACTTTTGTACCTCCACTAAAAATGGAAGAGTTTCAAAGGAAAGCTATAACATTTGTTAATTTTTAAGGTGCTCAAGGACTTTATGCTGTTTTTGTTTCAATAGATTTGTATACAGGTACCTCTTTGAAAATGAAAACAATCCTGTATCCTAATTCCTAAAACCACCTTTCCTTATGTAGCTGCAGTGGCAACAGTCAAGCACCAGAGAGGACGAATCAACAAATCCAGATGCCAAGGTCCACAAATGTTGAAAAAAACAGCTCTAAAGAGGAGATGGTACATATTTCAAAATAGCTCAGTGAACAATGCTCATTGGCTAAGGAACCCTGATTGATCTGGGGAGTGGGTGGGGAGGGGGAGATGGCTGTAATGGGGTGGAAAAGGTGTTGGGCAAGGAAATTGGAGGAACAGACCTGCAAAGGATTGTGCACCACTGCCTCACTTGCCAGCCACTATTCACATAGTAATATTTAGGGCCTTTTCACATGACCCCTAAGATCCGCTGGCCACTTAAATTCGGACCAGGGATCTTGGGGGTTCGTCACTCTTCCTCTGTCCCCACCCCCCTCCGCACTTCCTGGTTACTGGCTGCGTGAGGGAGGGAGAAAAAGAGAAAGAAAAGCATGCCACTCACCTCATTCTGCCTCTTGTCTCTGTAAGGCCATCAAGTCCAACCCCCTCGTCTCTGTAAAAGTAGCTCTTAAAGGGGCGGGAGCCAAAAAGCAGCAAACAGAAGCGAGGAGAGCCCCACACTCACTATCGTTGCACCGCATCAAAGATTTTTCACCTCCAAAGAGAAGGTACAAGAAAAGTGCGCTGGGTCGCGCTAAAGTGGGCGGGGTCGCACTTAATTGTCTGCAAACTCCGGAGCTGGTGGGGAAACATTTTTAAGCTCCAGAGCTTGCAGCCATTTGCAGCGGAGCTTAGGGGTCGTGTATAAACGCCCATAGTCACCTGTTGGTATTTCCCCGTTGACTCACCGTAGGAAATGTCATGGCTGAAAAAGAAGTTTTGAAGATTCCTCTCCCAGTCTTAACTCCCACAGAGACAAACATACTCCCTGTTATTATGATGGTCTCCCCTCACCACTGCCCCATTCAGCAATCCCAGCTGTCCAAATGCTGGTTCTTAATGTGGCCAAAATGGTATATATTTAAGAAGAACAATTCCTAAATCTGCAAAAAAGAAGAGAGGCTGGGAATGCCACAACCCCACCCTCCACCCTGGCCAAAATAGCCTGGTGAGGTGTCAGTAAGAAATGTGCAGTAGAATAAAAACATGACTTGACCATTGTGGGAGAATGAAATTAAGCCTAGAGGGGTCTATAAATGTGTCTGTGTGTTGGTTTTGTGAATGGAGTCACTAGAATATTAAACAGAAACACACCACTTTTCAAAGTTTTACTGCAGACCCCACTAGTAGAATATTTTAACAGCGAAAGGCACGTCCTTCAATGGAAAATGCCTAAGGCAGGGGTGTCCAAACTTTTTGCAAGGAGGGACAGATTTGGTGAGGTGAAAATGTGTGGGGGGGGGCCTACCATTCAGCCACATTTGGCCCCCGGGCCAGACTTTGGACAGGTCTCTATAACAGGCATGTCCAAACTTCGTCCCTCCAGATGTTTTGGACCACAACTCCCACAGTCCTTTGTCATTGGCAATGTAAGCTTAGAATTCTGGGAGTTGTGGTCCAAAACATCAGGAGGGCTAAAATTTGGACATGCCTGCTCTATAACATGCAAGGAGGCAGGGAGGATGCTGCAGCAAGGGTAGGCTAGGCAGGTGGCTGGGGGGAAACTGCAAGCTGATGTCTCCATCCAGAAGAAGCCGCAGGCCACTCAAAATTTGAAAACGGGCCTGACTTTGGACATGCCTGGCCTAAGGTAACCATAAGTCAGTGTTACAAATTACTATAGTAAGGAAATCAATATGTTTCTTAAAACTGAGTTTCTTTTAGTGCGCATGTTTTCAGTCAGTGGGACTCAATTAACAAGAGGAAGGCTTTTGTCAATTCAATGATTAAGACCTCAACCACAACACGATTTAGTCTGCTATTTCAGATGCTATTCACTCCATCTGTCAGTGGCTTTAATGTGGTTGAACAATATATGTGTATGTGTATCAAAACTGGTATGAGTCTTGTCTTTCATTTTTTGCACCACTATCATTAAAGTGCACATGTGAACTCTTGATGGTTATTTTGTTTTTGTACATCAGAGGGAAAGGTAGACTAAAAGAGCTATCTAACGTCATGATAGACAAAGTTTAAATCTGATTCCAAATTCCTGGTTTCTATACATTCTATAGTGGAGAATGCCAACTTTAAAAGAATGATTTTGTAATTTTAATTATCCTTAATATGTAGGACAGATTAAGCTATACTGTACAATGGGAAGACAATGTTATCTCTGAGTCAATAATGTGAAAAGCCTTATTTTTGGAAAGTTCAGCTCAGAGAACTAAGTATGTGACTGGCATAAAAAGGAGAAGGATAAAGAGTTGTTCAAATAAATTGAATTATAAATGGCACTGTGGATTTCAAGTGTACACCTGCATGTGTGATTTTACCAGTGTTTGCCACAGGGACTAAACTTGCCTAGTTTTCAAAGTCTCTTAATTTCACATTAATACAGGCTTTAGTATAAAAAGGATATTTTGTATTTCACAAGGTGCTATTTTTAATAGAGAAATAAGCTATTGCTACCTGGAGAAATGTGAGAAAACTACCAGGAAAAAGTTAGTCTTTAAATATTCAGCCTTGTTTATTAGTGCCAGATTGTATAGGAAGAGAAATATACAGAATACATACATCACAAAGTGTTTTTTTGTATAGTGAGGCCAGCAAGAGTTTATTCAAAATTTCACTTCTGTGATAAAATCACAGCACACACCCACATCAATGTGCAAAATACAGTCAGGTTTAATGATAGTATTTATTTACGAATATTTATATTTAACCTTTCTGTCTTTGATTCTGAAGTCAACTTATATTATTTCAACAAAAACACACAAAATAAGTCCAAATATTACAAAAACTGTGGAAGTGCAATGGTTTCTAAGATACCATACAGGAAGTGGTTTGATGAAAACTAAGATATCTGTACCTCAATTATCCTCTCCTATTTTAAAAGAGGCAGCTCTTCTTTCTAAATGCAAGTCTACAATATTGGAACTGGGCTGTGATAGACCGGAACACCGACAATACAAGCCAGTGTTTTGCACAAGAGTCTGCCCAGGCCAGCTGCCAGTTTTAAGTGTCTTCAACAGTATTCTCAATCAGTTGCTCTTCACAAACTGCTTGACGAAGAGGGCATTCTGCCATAAGAAACTGCTACTGTAGTCCAAAGGACATTCTAGTCAGCTAGGAAGAAGAGAAAGTACCTTTGCATTATATAAATCACCCTTTTGCTGGAGATTTCACGTTGGATGCAACTTCTTTTGTGAATGTTTGTAGCAATACTTCTTTTTCATTTTGCTAGTGCTCTTACTGCTGTACACTATATGCAAACTTTTAAAACACAGAGGGGGTGAGG